>CM060941.1:189756293-191006293 GCA_030765085.1 Allium cepa | reverse complement strand
AGCTTTTAAATCTAAAATTTTGGTTGCATGATTTTATGTTGAGATGAATAAGCATTGCATGTTATTATAAGTAAATACATGATGTAAGTATTATATGTGTGCATGGCTGTGAAATTGCTTCTGCATGTTTGTTTTCCATCTGAAATACCTCTGTTTCCTGTCTTCATCCCTCAGTGAGTAAACAATCTGACTTTGGTTCTGAAATATTGTTTGATGTTGAATGTATTTAATAAGTGCAGTGGCAATTGGTTGCATGTAAGAAATTTTGGCACACATGTTTTAAATATGCAAATATAAATGGAACATATCTGAACATGCTTTGCTACTTCTTTTTAAATTTAGTTTTAAATTTTAATCTGGAAACTGTGAACTAAAATTTCATGTAGTTTTTGTTTACAAGATTTAAAAGCATATCACATCCATCCCAATCTTGCTCTTCTTTATTCCTTCTGAGACAAATAGAAAACAAGTTGAAAAATTTGTTCCTTTGAACTTGCACTAGGTCTCTGCATCAATTTAAAACAAGTCTGAAATTTTACCGTGAGTATAAGAATGGATGTGATGGATGCATGCTTGTGTATATGTATATATATGCCACCTCTGTTATGATATACAGTTTCAAGAAAAATTATAATACTGTGAGTAAAGTCTAACTTGTTTTCACTAGAATCTGGTTGCATGACTTGAAGCTCGATGATAAATGTGTTTGCATGTTGTTGAACTAAGTATACTTGTTTAAAATCTGTTGCTTGCATGTGAATGAAATATCAAAATGTCTCTCTGTTTTGAAAATGTGCAGAGTACAGGTAGAGAAAGAAAATTCATTTTCTTTTGGTTTGATCCTTGTTTGGCTATGTTTCTTAAACAGAATATGTCTGTTAAGTTTAGACCAAAATTTGAAAATAATCAAAGCAATTAAGTTAGTAATTGTTAGTAATTAAGCAAACAGAAAATTCTTTTACCCTCCTTGTTCCTGAAATATGTTAGTAATTAAGTTGAAAATTTGTTGTTTAAATTTGTATTTCATCTCAGAAATTAATCAAAACAATTTACAATTTTATTACCCGTAGATGTATGAATATATGCTTGCTGTTGAAAAAAATGCTCTTGCATGTTCACTTGAGTTTTGAAATTGTTGTCTCATTTTGAAAACAGTGCAGTCCCTTTGTTTTTGAGATATATGCATGTTGCTAGTTCACTTGCTCATTTGTGTTGGCTCTGTTAGCTTTGGGTTCACTGATCAGTACATGTACATGTTGAGTCTCATGACTTTGTCTCTATTTTGACCCTTGATCATTTCATGTTGACATTTACTCCACTTTGCATTTGTGCATTGCTGTCATTTAAGTTGGTCACTGTTGCATTACTTGTGGCAGTTGCTATGTTCACACGTTTTCCCATTCACTGTCACACTGTACTTGCTTCACTTGAGTTTTTGTAACTTGTACATGCTGTGTTCATTCGAGTTGCTTCACCATTGAGTGTTTCATTTCATGAACATTTGAGTCTGGTCTCTTTATCCACACTTTGTTGATCAATATACACTGCTCAGTGTACATCTCCACTACTTCATTTTGTTGCACTGTATATTGGTCTGCATCCCTTTGTTTGATCATCATGTAGCTTATTGTGTTCATTTGAATACTTTGTATTTCCAAAATTTTGATATGTTGTCCACCTGAGTTTGATGCGTTTGCATATACTCTGTCTTTGAGCTGCTGTGTTGATTGCATTGTTGTACCTGGGTTATCTCACTGATCATTTGTATACACATAGTTGTATGCTTCTCGGTTGCACTGTAGTTTGGTCTGCATCCCTTTGTTTGGTCATAAGTTGTAGCTTGTTATATTGAACTTGTAGTTGTTGCCGTAAGCTCTGTTGCACTTCGATGTTGTTTATGTTGAATCATTCACTGTCCCTGTTTCATTTGTTCAGTTGCACTTATAAATCCATGAATTGTTGTCCATTCATTTTGGGACCCTGTTTGTTCATCTGTGCTTGGCCTTAATGCTTAGTTATATTCAGGCTGATTTTTGATACACTGTATTTTGGGCTGTTACCATTTATTTCAGTTCATTGCAAATTTAATTACTTGAATAAAGATTAATCCTGACTCGAGTGTTTTTTTGCGTTTTGCAATCAATGCTCGGGTCAGACCGAGTATTTTTACAGCTTGGAGATTTTCTCGCAGTGAAGTTAGAGAGAGAGAGGGGAAAGCACTTCACTTTAGCTTTTCAAAGAATTTTTGTACTTAAAAGAAATATTCCGCTGTATAAAATTTAATTCATTGTACAAACTCTGATATATGTATAAAAATTCATTTATGAAAAATATTATGATTATTCTGTGATTCTGTGGCTGTTTCTGTTTAAACTCTATAAACTGACTAACAATCCGTCATTTTGAACGTCTCAAGTTGGTTTAATTACCGACTGGGGGCGATCAGAGCGGCGGGTCGTTACAATTTAACTCAATTTCAGTTTTAGTGTGGGATTAAATCAAAATTTGTGAATGAAATCTGAAGGGAAGCGAATTGACACAATAATCTGTTTTCAGACTTTCAGTTTTAGTCAAAATGGGTCACATGAAATTAGTAGCAGAGAGAGGATGCATCAGTGTATCCCAACATAAAGATATATTACAACTTCATGATACAATCATCTTTAAATATTTAGGTATATGGACATGTGAATCAAACTCTTAGTTTGAACATAGTTATAATTACCCTCTTGTTCTTATCGTGGTTATAGTACCTCTTCCTTGTGTATGTATTCTTGCGAGCCCCACCACTATCTTACCAGATAAGTGTGGTCCATGGCCCAAAATAAACAGATCAAATGCATATTCATCAACTGGGTGCTTAACGGGCCTGGTTGGTCGCCTTTGCATCCACTCATTAATATCCTGTAGTGTTACATCCCCTTCTAGTCCGACTGGCTTAACCAATGAAAAGGGATACATCATCTTGCACTTGCTTCTTTCACTCTCCTGTTTTACAGGTTCCTTGCCTAGTGACAAAAAATGATTGTATGAACTTTTGTATAGACTGAGTTCTCCTTGAGAACTTTTGCAAATAAAAATCGAGACAAATACCTTTGATAAGACCATGAAATTTAGGATTATTCGAGTTTCTGTTATGAATTTCATCTGTATTGTTGGACGTTTCCCCCATTACACAAGTTGAACAAACATTGGAGTCGAGATCTTGTAGGAGCTTGTATAAAGGTGTCCCATTAAAATACAAAGTTAATCGACAAGTTTGGTAACATACTTAAATTTAATTTTAGGTTTAGCTAAGTTTAGTCTTTTCTATGTTCATCTTGGTTTTATTTGGATGCCAAAAAAAAACGATCTAATTCACATCAATGCTAAATATAGGGTATTTTGCTTTAGATTCACTAGAAGAAAACAAAGTCTTACATATGTTGTTAATCTAAATTTACCCCAAAAATTTACAATTGTAAGGATTTCATTAGGATTCATTACTGGTAACTCTACAGTAATATTTATTAACATTTATGTGAATATCTGAAGAATATAACTTGGGTGATGAAACATTCTGTCCTAAAGAATTCCACACCAACTTCCAAGTTAAGTTAGAAAGACTGTGCACAAATTCGAAGTAAATTCCATTTTAGCTTACATGTTTAATAAAACAATGTACACAATAGTTTTCCTATTTTCTAATTCTTTCAACTTATTATCGTTAACTAATTAATCTGACATAAGTAATGTAGAAGGTTAATAACAATATGAACACAATCATGAACTTAATGGAAACTTTAACATAACATGATTGCTACTTGCATTTTTTATAAAAATGTGCTAACATGTTAAATTGGAAGTATGTGTTGTGAGTTTGTTGTATACATCCTCAAAGTTTATAGACGAAACTTGATCCTCACATCAAGAAAAAGAAGAGCCATCACCGTCTAACTATAAAAATGAATCTCTCATTTGAAAATTACTATATTCACAAAATGCATTACAACTATTTTTGGTAGAAACAAGCATAAAGATCACTCCTCAATCTCCATGATAGCAAAATTAGAAATTTAATTCATGGACAGAATGTGAATGAGAACAGATGCATGCAATGTGAATGAGTTTTAATTAAAGGGTCATGGTATAAGAACACCAGTCTAGTCAAAATAGATTCCTCAATATAACCCTGTTTCAACTTAGCACAGCCAACTTGTTGAGCAATTTAACCATAAATTTTACAATTAGATTCTTATTTTTGATAAAAATGTCCGTTTTTAGTCATTTTGAATGCAATATATGTATGGAAAAAAAACAAATGTTTATTAAACCTGTTACAATATTGTTATTTTAGTGTTCTACCCAACTACTTGGAACACACTCTTATTGTTAAGTGTTCTATATAATCTCGATTATCTACTCATCTTGTATATAATAGGAGAACATTTGTAATATATCGCTTAATAAATCCTGTTGGTTTTCCAAGAGCTACTTGCTATTGAAGTTTGCAAATAGTATAAATATAAATTTCTTTGTTAATTCTTCTGCTCACATGGATAATTCCGAGGTATTTAATCTTCGTGAAGATCCTGCAATTATGAATATCGAATGTCAAATAGTTTTTATAATATTATTACACAGATGCAAGTCGTTTTCCCCTTTTATTTATCAAAATTTCAGATGTATAGATCAATATGAATTATGATAGGAATCAGGAATGTATACATTGGATGTTTTTTAGCATTTGATGGATCTGCTAAAGCTTTCATTCGTTTTATGTCCTTATTTTTACTTCCTAAATTAAATTAAATATATATCCTGCTTGTGTTTTGTAGTGCATACATATTATTTCTAATAAATTTTATTAACAATATCATGATGACATGGATTATATTGCCTCAACAAGGCAAAAGATAAATATTTTATTGTTTGAACAAATTTATTTAAAATATAACCAATTTTTTACAGTGTTTTTGTTGTTCATATAAATCCTAGTAGAAGAAATCCAAATTTTATATGGTTCATGTACATATTTTTATATACGCATCAATGGAGAATAAAGCAGCAACCAATAATCTTTCTTCAAAAGAATGCATCTCTCTAAAAATTACATTTGAAGGTAGAAATCATTCTTCTAAAGTGACTACTTCAGAAAAAATCAACATAAGCTTTCATAACTTTATTTTAAACAAAAAAACTTCCATAGTGTTGATAGTTGATGAAGTTAATTTTTCATGTATAATATCAATAAAATCTTAGGTACTTAGTCGCTCCTACTATTTCTATAGCAATGCCATCATCTCCTTCCAGACTAGATTAATTAAAAACATGAGTATATCTAAAGAAGAAGCCAAAATCCTTTAACATTGAAAGGCAATTTGGACAGTCAGTTAAGGATTTCTACATGCTCTAGTGTGAAAGACAAAATATTTGGTTCATTTAAAACTTGATCTGGAAGGCTAGAAAGATAGTTGTCGAGTCTAAGTGGAAAAACAAATGAAAACAATGACATAGAAGCTGGTGATTCTAAACTCAAAGTTGAACATGTGCCAGAAGTAGATCGATACTTTGCTGCCTTACAAGGCCCTGAACTCGACACTCTCAAGGTATACAATATGCACTCCCTTATTCAAACTTTTAGACTAAACAACTCTTAGGAATTCCTTTTTTTAATTATTTTTTATTACATGCAGAATATTCTGTGCTTCCAGAAGACGAACTATGGCCATTCTTTCTTCGCTTTCCAATTTCACCATTCGCTATGTGCCTAGGAGTGAGCAGTCAAGCTATACTATGGAAAATCATAGATGAACATGGCTCATTATTTTCTCCAAAAGCATGTCTACTTCATCTTATGGTGCATATCAATTGCACTAATGTCCATTAGTTGCCCTTAAACTCAATCCAGTTTTTATGGTACATGCTGACGGCTCCTATATTTGGCCTAGAGTTAAAGATTTATCCAAATAAAAAATTAACTAAGTTGTTAATAATAATAATAATAAATTATAAAATATTAATAATGTTAATTAAGTTTTATAAAATTAACTAAACTTATAATAATGATAATAATATTTTAACTAAGTTAATTAAGTTTTATAAATAATAATAACAATAAAATAACTATGTTATTACTAATAATAATAGATTATAATATATTTCCCATGTTAACTAAGTTTTATAAAAGTTGACTAAATTTGTAATAATGATAATAATAATTTAAATAAGTCAATTAAGTTTTATAAATGACAATAATGGTAAATTAGCTAAGTTAATAACAACAACAACAATAAATTATAAAATATTAATAAAGTTAACTAAGTTTTATGAAAATTAACTAAATTTATTATAATAATATAAGAAGAAAAATAGTTAAACTAAGTTCTATAAATAATAGTAATAAGTTAACTAAGTTTTTAAAAATTTAACTAAGTTTATAATAATAATAAATTATAAAATATTAGCCAAGCTTAATAAGTTTTATAAAAATTAACTAAGTTTATAAAAATAGAAATAATAATTTAACTTAGTTAACTAAGTTTTATAAATATTAAAAATAAATTAACTAAATTTTATGAAAATTATCTAAGTTTATAACAAGAACAACAACACAAGTTTATGACAAATAATTTTAATTTGGTTAAAGCATTCGAACATTTTTTTCTTGATATAAGAATTAGTTTACTGGATGTAGAACTATTTTCTTATGAAGATAATAAAATGTTTATTACATTGACATATGATAAAATATATTTCATTCATGATCATAAATAATATATAACATGTTAAGGATAATTATTAGATGTAATCTTAGCTATATTCTGTGAAAATGTATTATTTAATCTATAGATAAGCCATGACACATACAAGTTAGATAGTAAACTTAATAAATATTACCAACATGTTTAATATTACAATTAGCTTATGTGTAGTCACACTGTGATGAATATTTACATCAACTGTTTTTTGAAGATAGAATATATCCACACTACCAGAGAATTCCTGCCATCATAGTTTGCTAGGCCATATCCACTTGGGCCTCTTGATGAAGCCGAACTAAATTTATGGTATTTTGCTTTGGATAAGAACTTTAGGTGAATCTGGGATGTTATATTGGTGATACAAAGTGAAGTGAATGATAATCTTGCCTTTTTAACCGATTTCACACTATTTTACACTTGAATTTGAGTTTTTTAAGTCACTATCTTTTTAGTCGGATCAAATGCTTGGGTTTTTTGAGTTAGTAGTAAACGAAAAGTAAAAAGAGAAATGATAACGGAATATGTGAAAATTGACATGATAATGGATCACCATCTGTATCTCATTTCTTTTTTGATTTTTATATAATAAATTCATATTTGTTTTCTTCTGATGCTGATCTCTATTGCCTTTTTCCCTATAGACATATTGGACTTTTTAAGGAGATGAACTTGGACTTTCCATGATTTATGTTTCCTCTTTTATCATGATCCTTTTATAAGATTTTGTCATTAACATTTGTGCTTAAAACATTGCTCATGGAACGTTGTATATGACTAAATTTAATAGTATATGAAATTGATGTTGCTTTGATTATGCTTAATTGTTATAACTACTTATAATATCGAATTATATATTAGTGACGCAGCGGATTAACAAAAACTTGATATGTCGATGGAATTAGCAATCGGTGGATTGAACAATACTGAAAATGCCCAAATCCGTTGATCTCAAGAGATACCGGATTCTAGCTATCCTTAACACGTTGATCGCGCACGATACCGTGATGAAGGATCTACGATTCTTCAACGTTGATCAAGCGCACTTGATTCCGTGAATCGGCTTCAACGTTCGTTGATTCGAGCGCACTCGAATGCCGAAGTGGAGATAGGAGATTTTCACTCGACTACCAATTTAAAGAAAGCACAAAGCAATCAAATGGAAATTTTATTCAATTTTCAACAACCTTACAAATGACACGACTTGCCTATTTATAGGCTTACAACTCACTACAAGAATTAAAAAAATTACAACACAATGGTACACGACTTAAAGAAAAGAAAATATGCAGCGACTTTATGCTAACTCGGCTACGGTTCAACTGAAACTCGGCAACGACTTAACGACTCGGTAATAAGTCGTTCGCGACTTAATTGAAGCTATTCAAATTTTCACGCGACTCAAGATAGCTCGGTAACGGCTTAGGATGGAAGAAATTCGGCAGCGACTTAATGGAGCTTCTTCGCGACTTAACAGTTAGCACGGCACAAGGAGTTTCGCGACTTAAAGAATTGAGGGAAAAAGGTTAAGTCGCGCACGTGACACATGAAAGAGGCAGAGGGGAACTTAAGTCGTTCGCGACTTAGCAGTATCGCGATTTAGGGTTTTAGATTGGAATCGATGCCGCGTGAGGGGAGTGAGTCGGTGATGTTGAGTCGTGGGTTGTTGGAGCCGCACGACTCAAAGTGGGCGACTCATGGAGATGGTGGCGATTCAGGGCAGCTTCATCTGATCGAATCAAGGTATGCTCTGCATCATCCTCCCCCTGTTGGAAGGAATTCGTCCTCGAATTCATACTCTTGTTATCTTTGATAGGTTCCTCCACATAATACGGAATTAAGTGCTTCACATTAAACACATCAGAAGTGTAAACATCCTCTGGCAGTTTCAACTTATAAGCATTTTCATTGATTCGTTTTATAATTTCTACTGGTCCAATCTTTCGAGTTTTCAACTTGTTATAAGTGCCAGCCGGAAAACGATCTTTCGTCAAAACGGCATAAACAAAATCACCCTCTTTGAAGATTACACTTCTTCGTTTCTTATCCGCCATTTGTTTATACCTCTCATTCGTTTTCTTCAATCGTTCCTTAACGATTCTATGGCATTCTGTTAACCCATCAACAAAATCAGCAGCCCGCTTAACTATTCCTTTCGGTTGTGGCACTATTGTCAAATCCAGCGGCCCCTTTGGCAAACTTGAATATACAATCTGAAACGGACTGAAACCTGTACTTCGGTTATTTGCATGATTGTGAGCAAATTCAGCTTGACACAACTTCAAATCCCAACTCTTCAAATTGTCTTTCACAAGACATCGTAACAAGTTTCCCAATGATATATTCACCACCTCTGTTTGCCCATCTGTTTGCGGATGATAAGCACTACTAAATTTCAGTTTCATTCCCACCATCTTCCACAAACTAAGCCAAAAATGACTTAAAAATCTGGTATCCCTGTCTGAAACAATAGACTCCGGCAACCCATGTAATCGATAGATTTCTTTAAAGAATAATTGTGCCACTCGAACTGCATCCGCTGTCTTCTTACAGGCTATAAAATGTGCCATCTTCGAAAACCTGTCCACCACAACAAATATAGAATCATTCCCCCTCTGAGTTCTCGGCAAACCCAACACAAAATCCATACTAATATCAACCCATGGTTTAATAGGCACGGGTAATGGCATATATAACCCCGCATTCGTAGCCGTTCCTTTCGAAACTTGACAGATATGACATCTTTCCACAAATCTCTCGACATCTTTCCTTATTGACGGCCAAAAATAAGATTGTGTAATTAACTGCAATGTACGATCACGGCCTACATGTCCTTCCTCGTGCAATTCCTTGATAATCTTCATTCTCAGGCTACAATCTGGTATACATAAACGATTCCCTTTGAACAAGAATCCATCAACCAACACAAATTCATCAGTATTTCCATTCTTAACTTTCTCAATAAACTTTACAAAGTAAGGATCTTCTTCAATCAGCTCTGGCAATAATTCGAAACCTGTCACTTCAACTTTCATTGTCGTTAATAAATGACTCCTCCTACTCAAAGCATCAGCTACCCGATTCGTCACTCCTGACTTGTGCTTAACGACAAAAGTAAACTGCTGCAAATAAGCAATCCATGATGCATGTCTCGCGGAAATCTTGTCCTGTCCTTGCATATGCTTCAATGCCTCATGATCAGTGTAAAGAACAAACTCTTTCTGAAATAGATAGTGTCTCCAATGTTTAATAGCTTGTACAACAGCATAGAATTCAACGTCATATGCACTGTATCTCATCTTCGCTCCTGACAACTTCTCACTAAAATATGCAATAAGACGTCCCTTCTGACTCAGCACTCCCTCAATTTCAACCTTTGATGCATCAGTATGTAGTTCAAACAATAACTGAAAATCTGGTAAAACAAGAATTGGTGCTGTCGTCAATAGTTCCTTGATCTTCTCAAAAGCAACCCCGGCTTCCTCTGACCACGAAAACTGTTTACCCTTCATGCAATCAGTAACTGGAGCCATCACGCTACTGAAGTGTGGAATGAATCTTCGGTAGAATGACGCTAGCCCATGAAAACTTCTCACCTCTGTAATTGTCCTCGGCTGCGGCCAATTCCTGACTGCTTCAACTTTATTCTGGTCCACCTGTATACCTTCTCCTGACACAACATATCCCAGAAATAAAACACTATGCGTCATGAACACGCATTTCTTCGTAGCAGCATAAAATTGTTCCCCACGAAGAATAATCAACACTTCCCTCAAATGTTGAACATGCTCCTCCATATTCCGGCTATATATCAGAATATCATCGAAATAAACCACCATGAACTTCCCAATGAATGGTCTAAAGATTTGATTCATCACCCGCATGAATGTACTAGGTCCATTTGATAAACTAAATGCCATAACCAACCATTCGTATAACCCCTCTCTTGTCTTGAAGGCTGTCTTCCATTCGTCTCCAGGTCTAATCTGAATTTGGTGATAACCACTCTTCAAATCAATCTTCGAAAAGATAGTTTCCCCACTCAACTGATCTAGCAAGTCATCCAACCTTGGCATTGGAAATCTATATCTCACCGTAACCTTATTCAATGCTCGACTGTCAGTGCACATCCTCCACGTTCCGTCCTTCTTTGGTACTAACAAAGCTGGCACAGCACATGGACTCAAACTTTCCTGCACACGTCCCTGCTCAAGTAACTCTTCCACCTGCCTTCTCAACTCCTCATGTTCCTTCGGACTCATTTGATAATGCGGTCTATGCGGTAATATTGTTCCCGGAACAAGATCAATCTGATGTTGAATGTCTCTCAGTGGCGGTAACTCCTTAGGCAACTCTTCTGGAAATACATCTTTAAACTCTTTCAATACTGGCTTTGCTTCTTCTGGAATTTCAACCTCTTCACCGCTCTCACGCCCTATCAACAAGTACACTTCAAGTTCCTCTTCGACTTCCTTAACAAACTCCTTCAAAGATAACAGCGTTTTCAATTCTTCGATCTCCTCAGATTTGCTCTCTCCTTATTGCCTTTTCTTTGGAACTAAAATAATCTTCACACCCTCAAACATAAAACTGTAGCTATTGGTCCGACCATCATGCTGCACTGCTCGATCATACTGCCACGGTCTTCCCAAAAGCAAGTGACAAACATCCATCTCAACTACATCACACCAAAATTCGTCCTTATATTTCTTTCCAATGGAAAATGGAACTCGAACTCGCCTATCCACCTTCACCTCTCCTCCTTTTCTCAGCCACGCTAACTTATAAGGATTTGGATGTTTTTCCGTTTTCAATTTCAATTTTCTCACCGCTTCTGTAGAAATAATATTGCCACAACTTCCTGCATCAATCACAAATTTACAAACTTTTCCCAATATAGTGCATGTCGACTGAAAGATGTTACTCCTCAACCAACTAGCTTCATCTTCTTGCTTTGGTGTTAAGCAAGACCTTCTCATAATTAGATTACACCCTTCGTCTCCCGATGCGATATCCTGTTCATTCTCCTCAACCGGACTATCTTCACCCTCAACAGCATCCTCACTTTCAACTTCAGCTATCATAGCTCGTTTCTTTGGTTTTGGACACTCATTGCTTTTATGACCCATCTCCTGGTAATTGTAACATTTGAATCCACTGTTAACCTTCGCCTTCTCAGTCTCCTTCACAACTGGTTTTGTAACAGCTTTAGGAACATTAGAACTTCCACTGACTCCCTTCACTTGATTGTTAGAATTAGTAAACACACCACCTCCACGCCTTCCCTGCTTCTCCCAAGCCAACGCCTTTTGGTGTGCTTACGCCACAGATCTTGGATCGAACATATTAACCATATCCTGGATCTACATTCGTAACCCTCCAACAAATCTTGCTGTCAGCTGCTCTTCCGTTTCCATTATATCGTTCCTGGCAATGAGTTGGTAAAATTCATCTGCATAATCATTAACTGACTTCGTCCCCTGCCTTAGATTCTGTAATCTCTGGTACATAAGTGATTGATAGTTGTAAGGTAAAAATGTAGCTCTCATCAATTTCTTCATTTTCTCCCAATCTACAATCTTCGACTTTCCCATCCGTTCTCGTGTAAGTTTAGTTTGCTGCCACCACGCTAATGCTCTCCCTCTCAACCTAGTAGCAACCAACTTCACTCGACGGTCTTTTGGAACCTCCTTGAAATCAAAAATCTCCTCAACATTAGACAACCAATCCAAAAATTCTTCAGCAACCATTCCACCTTTAAATTCTGGAATCTCCATCTTCATACCCGATTTCCATCGACGATCATCATCTACATCTCGATTCTGGCGTCGTGTTTGTTCTCTATCTCGATAATGAACACTTACTCTATCACCATCAAACTCCTCATCAAAATCCGACGTATATCGATGTCGATTACGACCTCCAACATCTCTACTATCACTCCTTCGATCAACATTCCTATCACGATTATTAACACTTCTATGATCTTCTCTTCTCTCCCGTTCTAAATGTATCGAAGCTCTACTTCTTCCATGGCTCGATTCAGGTGAAACTCTTCTTCTACTTTGATTCATTTCAAGCATCATTCTCTCTAATCGACCAATTCCTTCATTCAACTTCTCAGTGAATCTCTCGTTGATTCGTTGCTCCATTTCATCGGCCTCTTCTCTTCCATACAAAGCATTAATATTGCGATGACGTTGGGCTCGTCTCGGAGGCATGATTGAACTTCAAACAAGTAATTCAACAATCTTCAAAATCTTCAAATAACTTCAACTTCAACTCAAAATTCAAACAAGTCACGGCTCAACTAGCCCTCTATTCTAAACTTCAAAGTTTCCACACAAAAATTAATTCACGGTCTCTAGCTCGAATAAGGTGAACGACCTAAAGATTAAGTCGCTCGGTTTCAACTTCTATCGTGGCTTGCTTCCAACAAAGCACACTCCAACACTTCAACTCAAGAACAAGGCACGGCCTATGTTTTGACTCGGCTCGGCCTCAAAACCCTCTTCAAAATACTTTGGCGCGCAAATTCTTCCCCTCGAATTCAAACACTTTTGCACACTTTGGTCCAAAAGGCTATGGATCAAATACTCCAAACTTGTTGCAATTTCAATATGAACACGACGAACTCCAAATTCCTCAATAATGGCAAATCCGATCTCCAAACTTCAACTTCTCGAAACCCAAGTCTCCAAATGATGCAAACTCCTTGCAATCTAGCTCCGATACCAAATTGACGCAGCGGATTAACAAAAACTTGATATGTCGATGGAATTAGCAATCGGTGGATTGAACAATACTGAAAATGCCCAAATCCGTTGATCTCAAGAGATACCGGATTCTAGCTATCCTTAACACGTTGATCGCGCACGATACTGTGATGAAGGATCTACGATTCTTCAACGTTGATCAAGCGCACTTGATTCCGTGAATCGGCTTCAACGTTCGTTGATTCGAGCGCACTCGAATGCCGAAGCGGAGATAGGAGATTTTCACTCGACTACCAATTTAAAGAAAGCACAAAGCAATCAAATGGAAATTTTATTCAATTTTCAGCAACCTTACAAATGACACGACTTTCCTATTTATAGGCTTATAACTCACTACAAGACTTAAAAAAATTACAACACAATGGTACACGACTTAAGAAAAGAAAATATGCAGCGACTTTATGCTAACTCGGCTACGATTCAACTGAAACTCGGCAACGACTTAACGACTCGGTAATAAGTCGTTCGCGACTTAACTGAAGCTATTCAAATTTTCACGCGACTCAAGATAGCTCGGTAACGGCTTAGGATGGAAGAAACTCGGCAGCGACTTAATGGAGCTTCTTCGCGACTTAACAGTTAGCACGGCACAAGGAGTTTCGCGACTTAAAGAATTGAGGGGAAAAGGTTAAGTCACGCACGCGACACATGAAAGAGGCGGAGGGGAACTTAAGTCGTTCGCGACTTAGCAGTATCGCGATTTAGGGTTTTAGATTGGAATCGATGTCACGTGAGGGGAGTGAGTCGGTGATGTTGAGTCGTGGGTTGTTGGAGCCGCGCGACTCAAAGTGGGCGACTTATGGAGATGGTGGCGATTCAGGGCAGCTTCATCCGATCGAATCAAGGTATGCTCTGCATCAATTAGTGTTTTTTAAGTTGCGCTGTTTTGAATATATTATTCATGGTTTATATAATTGTTTTAAAACTGCTGCAGTGTTGTAAAATGTAGCAAAAATGTTGATATACTGCAGCGTTTCAAAAAAGTCGCATAACTTACTTTTGCTGCATTTCAAAACTGCTGTGATATTATTGTTTCTACTAAGTAATGATATTAGAATGCATTGCCAAAAGGCTGCTAAATGAGTTTGCAACTTTTACTTAACGCTGCAAATATTAATTTACTGCAGTGTTTTTTGACTGTATTTGTAGCCATTTATTTAGCAACATTTCAAAAACGCTGCAGAATTTCCTAACTCTATTGCAGCATGATATAAGACAGCGTCCCACGAAATGTTGCTAATCATTATTGAAGCACTTTTAAAGCACTGCGAAAGGTCCTTATTGTTGTAGTGACTTAATCTCTTCGAATACATCGGGAAAATTCTTAACAATTTCAATAGATCCTAGATTTTCTTGGGATTCTTCCAGGGCATACAACAAACTACACATATGGATACTTGATTCCTTACTCGATACTTTAGCAATTCTTCCCAAATTGGTTACTAATGATACAATCCTTTCGTTACAATCTAGAACAACTCCATATTTTGATAACCAATCCATACCAAGAATGATATCAAATCCTTTAAAGTCCAAGACATACAGATCATAAGAAAAGTGATGAGAAAGGTAAGAAATTGGCACATTCCCACAAATCATATTCAAATGGGTTACCCCTCCTATAGGGTTAGACACGCACATAAGGTTTTCTATAATACTTAGAATAAGATGAAATTTATCTACTGATTCTAAGGAGATAAAACTATGAGAGACACCAGTATCAAATAATGCTCGAACAAAAATACCATTAATCAGTAAGGTACCTTCAAGGATGCTTTTTGCATTCACATCCGTTGAAGTCGACGGTTCATTCTTAATAGCATACACATTAGGCCACTACACCTTCTTCATGAGTGGGCAGTCCTTTACTATCTAGTCGGGCTTATGACAATTATAACAAAGAGTCTTCTGGACCATTGGAGAGACGGGTCCACTTTGCTTCTATGGAACTTCACTATTCGGACAATGCCTGGCAATATGTCCTTTCTTCTTGCAAATATAACAACCACTATCCTTAGGCCTACCTCCTTGACCTTCTCCCTATTTTCCTTTTCCTTGCTTCTTCCAATTTGGATTAAAATTTCTTTTATTTGGATTAATAGTACCGCCACTGGGTGTTGCTGCAACTACTGAAGGCTTTTCTTCAAAAGCACTCATATCTTAAGGCCATATCTCCAAGATCCACAAACGATTCATTTATAGGAGCGGTCATTTTTCATGGAACTCTTCTCTCATACCCAATATGAACATCTTATTCTTCTTTAGCGGGGGTGTCAATAAGTCCAGAACCGAAACGAGATAACTCATTAAACTTCATCTCATATTCAGCCACCGACAGGTCCTCCTGCTTGAGATCGATGAAACTTCCATATCATCGAGTTTTGCCCACAGCAGGCATGAATTGTTCTTCGAATACTTCTTTGAATCTATCCTATGAGAACTCATCTTATGGAACATTTGCCGTGATAGAATCTCACCATGCAGCTGCACCCTCTTGCAATTGCCAGGATTCCAAGAATTTTCCGATCATCATAAATGTCCAAACCTTTGACAATCTTCTCACATGAGCATACCCAAGTCTGTACTTTAACGATAGATTCGGTACCGTTGAAAGGTTTTCCTCCTAGGTTTGTGAAGTATTTGCACAGAGTTGCGAAGTTTTCTCGAGGCCGTACTGGAGCTACGGCCTGAATAGCTATTCCACCAGTTTTAACATTTCTGGTTCTTCCATTTGTGGTTATTGTGCTACCATTTCCCCTTCCTCGTCCCCTTCTTGAATTCATGTCTTACTACCTGGACATAGTAAGATAACTCTTAGAATACCTAGAGGTGATAATCTTAAAGGAATGACACCAACTAAAACTATCAAAGCCGATCTAGATATTCAGAATATATATATATATATATATGTATGTATATAAGTATACGAATAAAAATTTAGAAATATGCTTTATCGAAGTTGACCCGTACCCAAAGACTAGGTGTTCGTTCAACTTAAGCTCTGATACCAAATGTAACAAACCGCCTTTTACTCTGAAAGTCGAGTCATTAAGGGTAGAAGAAAAGGAAAGATAAGAATAAACTTCACAATCATATAATCTCACAGTGGAACGAAACAATATATATTAATCAACATAATATTTTATAGCGATACTGCCATAATAGTACATTAGAGTCATAATAGTACAAGTTCCAAACAGGACAATTATAAGCGCCTGTCCTTACATCACCAATACAAAATACATACATATACACAATGTGGAATAAGATAGTAGCTAACTAACGTTGAAGTCACCTGCTCTAGCTCCTCTAAAATGCAATCGTGAGAATCCTGGATCACTTGGCCACTCATAAATTTTGAGTACCCAAGAGTTTTAGGGAAAGAAAATAAAACTACGGGTCAGACACGGGTCTGGTGTGAGTAAACTCAAACAACTAAAATTTTACTTTTAAAAAACACTTTCTAAAATCAAAGGTATCTCGTAAGACCATGCCGCACATAAACACAGACATGGTTTTACCGTACAATAACCAAAACACTTTTTATAGAAAATCGAGTGATATGTTCATAATGTCTAGGACTTTCAAATAAATAATTAACATAGTCGAAATTGTTGCGTTCATTAAATTCTAGCACAATAGGTATACAACTAAGACCGAAGGCACTTATTGAAAAATGGATACTACACAATAACCGGGCTACTGGGGTATTTCCATCATGATGCATCTCTAGATAAAATAACACCGAGGACCTCGCCTATATCCTTTGCTAACACAAGACCGGCCTAACTCTTGCCGGATACTACCGAATAAGATCACCCCTCGGTTGGAATCAGCAACCCATACATGAGTTAATGGTAGGGACTCTAGATAGGGGTAACCTTAACCTAATGGGAGCGACCCACTTAGTCTTGCTGCATCTCCCGTGTTTTAGTCATTTCCTGTTGATGAGGCCTGCGGCAACGTTTACCTTTATTATAGCATTGCCACTTGGAATGCTAACATTGCCTTCCAGATGTTGATACAATGTTAGTATTCATCCATACAAGTCGTTCAGGTGATGAACGAATTGAAGGCACTACTTCCACCACACCCATTTTGGAATCACCCTCAGGGTTAGTAGAAAATAGCCCTTGCACTTCAAAGTCTTCATCTTGGATCTTGCCTTTACTACTTCCAATTCGAACGTTTACATTATGTAACATCCCGGTGTTTCGTACCATTCGCATCCACATACGTCAGAATTGAATTGCTCAAAATATCAGATTGTTAATTTATATTTGGCAAAACTCAGTATATACAGTAGATAAATCAATCACAAAATCACAGACACGAGTAATATAACAAAAACTGAATATATCACTGGAGTCAACTGAATAACTAGAAGCTGAATAGATATAGATGGATCTCCAAGCGAAGCTCCAACTCCAAAGGTGAGTCTCTAATGTTGTGACACACAGTCTGACCCGAGCATAAAGCAAAACACAGAATAACTCGAGTCAGGATTTACATTCTTATATCGATTCCAACTCAAGTGAAATATCAACTGAAATACAAGTAACTTAAAGGATGTTTGGGACACCCATCCTCTAAGGATCCATGGAACTATCTACTATGTAGTAATATATGCTATTATAATATGTCTATAGTAAAGTAAACTATTAAAATAGCGTTAAGGCGTTACCCATATCCCCCTTAAAACATTTTTATATATATTCTCATAGTCTATACAGTACTGTAATCTCGCCCGTATTGGGCATCATCAGAAGGCACTCCATAGGTATGGTATAAAACAAACTCGTAGTGGTTTCGATAAGGTAGGTGACATGGCACAACAAGGAAATGCTAGGGTAGATATACCAATTATACTTCTGGACTGGTGGTAACGCATAGCCGTAGCTACCACCTACCTCGATCCACACTCCTAAAAAATCCGAGGGTGCACCAAATCAATCATAGTAATAGAATAGTATTGAAGGAGTGTGTCCGATCGTAGGAGCTACCTCACTTGTCCTGTTAATTGCTCCTGTTTTAGCCACCTTAAGCTAACTCACGGAAGTCATATCCATGTATATACCTCAAATAGGATCGTCGCCAACCATCCTACTTCATTTTGGAATCTCTACTGCGTACATGGTTATTAAAGTGGGTTTCGGTATTGGCAGAGAGTATGACAGTAACCGATCCCGGTCTCTTTAACAACCAACCGTTGTTATAACACCGTAGTCATTTCAAAATATCATACTTCAAAACCCAAAATATCATATCCATTTCAAAACCATACAAATCTGATATCATTATTCCCTTAAAATATATTCATTTCAAAATCATAGTACTTTCAAAGTTATAACACTTACGAAACCATAACACTTGAAATAATAACACTTTGGGAATCATAACAATTTGAAATCATAATACTTACCCCTTAAACAGTTTAAATATTAACAATAGTATATATAATAAAATAGTTTATAAATAAAATAGTTAGTATATTAAAAATAGTTATAAATTAAATAGTTTATAAATTAAAATAATTTTATATTAAAATAGTTTATATTAAAGTGATATATATGTTAAAATAGTTTTATATTAAAATAGTTAAAATAATTTATAAAGTAAAAATATTTATATATATTTAAAAATACATTACATGATAAAAATAGTTTCATCAAAGTTCACAAATCAATTCAAATTAACACGAATTCCAAAATCTCATTTAAATCAAATCTCAGTTCTTCCATTTCACTTCAAATCTCAATAAACCATTTTATATCAATTTCAATATAGGTTTGAATTTCAAAAATAAACCATTTCGATTTCAGTGGATTTCAAAGCATTAAATATTTATACATTACAAAGCTAAATTTGACAATTTAATATATATTTCAAATTCACTTTATTATTATTTAATTTGAAATATTTACTTAATCATTCCAATAACATATAAATAAAACTTTAAATTACAAATCTTTTTTGGCAAAGCCAGCGGGGTTGACTGGTCCTCTGCCAGTTTTATTGCAACACAATAAAAGGGTACAATCAAGCCTGAACCAAGCAAAAAGGAAAACAAAAAAAACAAAGAAAAAAACAAAGGAAAAAAACAACAACCTAGCAAGCCCAACCGTGAATCAATTCATCAGGGTAAGGTCTAATACTGTTCTTCAATTGCCTGAAAGTACCTGACATTACTTCATACCAAAGCACTTCAAGATTCTTTCTCTGTTTTTCAAACACTATAGCATTCCTTTCTCTCCAAATAACACTCAAATATATTTTCAAGCAAACTGCCAACACTCTTGCTCCATCATTCCTCCATCTTGCAGCTTTATAAATAATACTCCAATCAATGTTAGAATTAGCAGAGGATAAAGTAAACCCAGTAATGCAACTAATTCTAAACAACATGAACTTTAGAGCCGGGCAATCAAAATATAGGTGTTCAGTAGTTTCCTCATTCAACTCACAAAACACACACTGAGGACAACAAGCCAAACCGTACTTGTTCAATACACTTCTTGTCAGCAAAGCATGGCTAATAACTTTCCACATCATCAAATTATCTTTAGCAACAGAGTCATTAGTCCAGATAACAGAGAACCATCTTGAAGCAGGCAATGGTGCATTAGCAGATACGTGTTTGTAAACACTTTTTATAAAGTGAGGCTTCATGTCCCAAGCTACAGAAACAAGTTTATTAGCAGAGCATAAGTTATGTTGTATATCACTCCACAGCTGCCTGATCATCTGATTACTATTGTATGGCATCTACATTTTTCCTTCATGCAAGAAATCATTGGCCTTAGCATCACAGTGTATTCCAGATTGAACAATCTGAGAATAATCACACACTTTGGATAGGATCTTACCCTTACTTACCCATGGATCATGCCAAAAACTAACACTAGAATTAGTATTAACTTGGTATTGTATCAAAGGTAGGTAAACATCTTTTAGTTTCAACATATTTCTCCAATTCCAACTGCAATTTTGAGGTATATCCATACACCAAAAATATCTATTCTTTATATTGTATTCCCATAACCAATTTATCCATAAACTTTCTCTCTTATTGATAAGGTCATCAAAATGTTTACTAATCGCTGCATATTCCACTTCCTTGCATTAATAACTCCAAGCCCACCCAGTTTCAAAGAAGTCTCAAATTTTGAAAATGAGCAAGGCAACAACTTCCTATTGTGAATACTCCCAGTTCAAAAATATCTATTCATGGCAGACCTAACAAGATGCAAAAGCTTGACAGGAAGAATTAGAGTATGGGCCCAATAGACAAGAGAAGAAAAAACAACTGATTTAATAAGAACTAGCCTTCCACTTTGTGACAAATGCCTATTAGCCCATGCAGACATGATAGAAGTAATTTTATTGAATAGGGGTAAACAGTCTGCATTTGTTATTCTTTTAGAAATTAAGGGAAGACCAAGATACCTCATATCAGTATCCATACAAGAGAAACCAATATGTTGATATAAAGCAGCAGCAAGAACATCACTGACACCAGCAACTAGCATGGAAGATTTGGCCTGGTTTATTGAAAAGCCAATCATTTGATAGAAAGACCGCAGAGCCTCTAATAATCCACTCAAGGAGGGAAACTCAGGCTTGGTAAACAACATTACATCATCAGCAAACATAGTGGAAGTTATTTGATGATGCGAGCACTTATGGTGATACTTGATAATCTTTTGAGAATATCTAGTATTTAGTGTAATAGTAAATACTTCCATGACCAACAGAAATAAATAAGAAGATATAGGATCACCTTGACGTATACCTTTTTTACTTTTGAAATAACCCACAGGTCTACCATTTATTACAACAGAAAAAGAAGGTGTGGAAATGAACACATATATCCAAGACGCAAATTTTTTTGGAAATCCCATCACAGCCATTATTCTAACAATAGATGCCCAGTGTATAGAGTCATAGGCCGTGGATATATCAATTTTAAGAGCAGCAGCAGGTGACACATTTCCTCTACTATAACCTTTTAATAATTCTTGAGAAAGAAGGACATTATCTAGAATATTTCTGGAAGGAATAAAAGCAGCTTGGTTGCTAGAAACAACAGATGGCATTACACTGACTAGATGAGAAGCAAGAATTTTAGTGATACATTTGTAAACAACATTACAACATGAAATAGGCCTGAAGGAGGACACACTGGTAGGAGGAGTGACTTTAGGAATGAAAGCAATGTTAGTGTAGTTGACTTCCCCTAATAACTTGCATTTGAAAAAGAAATTATGAATTGCTTGACAGAACTCATGGCCTAGCACACTCCAAGTAGTTATAAATAAGGTTATATTAAGACCATCAGGCCCACCAGAAGATTGCTAATTCATAGAGAAGAGGGTAGACTTTATTTCTTCATCAGTGACAGGCTTAATTAGTGTAGCAGCTTCCTGAAGAGATATACATGGTAGGGCAAGAGAAGAGATTTGGTCTAAATATGGAATGAACCCATTAGAGTTGCCAAGCAGATTTGAAAAGTAATCTATAAATGCTTTGTCAACAGAATGTGCAGTAGTAAATAGAGAACCATGTTCATCATAAATGCTAAAAATATTATCTCTAGCATGCTTAACCTATAATGAATCATGAAAGAACTTTGTGTTCTTGTCTCCTTCATCAATCCATTTATTATGCAATTGTTGCCTTTTCATACTTGCTTCCAAGTTAAGAGCATTGTTAACCTCCCTGAATAATTTTCCTTCTTCAGCAGCAGCATTCTCATCTTCTGGATGCTCCATCATATTGTCTTGATATCTCTTCAGCTGTTCCTTCAGGGTGGTAGAAAGCAGGCTGCCAGTACCAAAGGTGGTAGTAGCCCACAGTTTGATCGCTTGTTTGATGCATTTTAACTTCCTGCAAAACTTGTACATAGGATTACCAAAGCAATTAAATTCAGAGTTAACTTGAGAAACTAATACAAGAAAGTGGTCATGCTTAACCCAAGCATTAAAAAATTTAAAACTTCTCTTTTCTCTTCTTAAATGGTGACCAAGAGTTAAAATCAATGGAGAGTGGTCATACAGTATGGGTTGAGGAAGAAAAACAGACAGGGAAGGCCAAAACTTGAGAGCTTGGATGTTACTAAAGGCATGGTCAATTGTTGTGAAGGTACGAACACCACTACGACTTCTGTTGTTCCAAGAATATTTAGCTCCTGACTTGTTAACCAAGATAAAGTCAGACTTATATATAACAAGATTGAAAGGTGCAAGATCTCCAGGGATAAGAGGAGTTCCACCAAATTTGTCATTATCGTCATAGAATGAGTTGAAATCTTCCAAAACAACCCAGGGATGAGAAGATTGTCTAAGAGGAGGCAAGGAATTAAAATATATATTCCTGGATAAAACAGAGTTGTCAGCAAATACAAAAGTGACGTAGAAGGAAGTTTGAGTTTGTGAATCAAGGGAATGAAAGTGCATGTATTGTCTAGTTTTTAGAATTTTAGATTGAGTCAACGCAGCAGGATCATAGATAACAAGAATTCTACCGTATGCAGCAGAATCAAGGTTATGGTGGAAGGCCCAGTTTGGGTTAATATATGTAGTAGCCTTAACGGATAAAGTTTGATTGATCTTAGTTTCTAGCAGACCAAAGAGACATATATCATACATGGAGATAAGACTTTTCACCTGATCAAATTTCAAATTGCGGTGGGCATCTCTGAGATTCCAAGAAGCAATTTTTTATTCATAAAAGAATTATTGAGGTAAAGTGGATTTATTTCTTCTCTTTGCAGAAAGAGATCTTGTTTCAATTTGCCTATGTGGCAGAGATGGGGGGGAGGTCAGATCAGGGATTGAAGAATTAGAGATGGAAGGTTCAGGAGGTGAACAGTTTGTGGTACAGGGAGGGGATGCATAATGGCCAACCTGGCAACTCAATTGAAAAATTATAATGTGGAGGTACTTGTGTATGTTCATCCACATTAGATATGTGCATGGAAGTAATTAATTGTGTTACTTGAGTCTCAAAAGTTTTGCACCATCTACTGTCAAAATCTGATACAAGTGTATCTCCATGTGCATGCACATCAGCTGTATCAATGCCAACTTCCTTGATACTGCAATTAGTTTTATCATTTATAGGCATATGCTGTACCACATTAATTGAAGTATGAACTTTACTTCCAAATTCATTACCTTCAACAGTGGCAATGTTATTCAAGGAAGAATCCTTATGTTGTACTTCACTATTCACCTCATTAGTAATTTCACCTTCCTCCACATCTAAAATTTCCAATATGCCTTGCTCATACTCTTCAGTTTGAAGCATGATGTACTTGTTATGTGTGATAACAGTACAAGCTTGGTCGACACTGAGAATTTTATTCCCTACATCCAGTTTAATTTTATTTTCTTCATTTCCATCCGGAGCATATTTTTCCTTTTCACTCGGCATTTTCAACAAAGTGTCTTCCAATTCTTCACGTATAATTCTTTTTTTCCCTATTGTTATTAACTTTTTGCCAGACTTGCTTCACTTTGTCTTGCTTGACCATGTTTTTCCCTTTCTTTACCTTATTCTGTTCCACATCACTAGTTTTTGTTGCGCATAATTTTCACATAGATTAACATTTCCTTCACCTTCGACTTTCTTGCAACTATTTACCAAATGCCCAAATTCCTTACGTATTGTGCAAATTTCTGGTTTCCACAAATAATCAACATTCACAATCTGGTCAGATCCATCAAGCAATTTAACTGTAAATTTTCAGGTAAATCATGCTTTGGATATACTTCAACTAAGCATTTAGCAAATGAGATATGTTCAAAATTTTCTGTTGATGCATCTATACAAAGAAGTTTTCCAACCCTTGATGCTAGCCAGTTAATACCCAATGGCGACCATGCATACAAGGGAATATTAGAGAGCTTAATCCAAACAGGAATAGCTTTGATGCTACTACAACTATTGCCTATATTTTCATCCCAAGGCTTCACTATAAAAAGTTTATTCTTCATCACAACTGGGTCGGATTCAGATATCCTTTTCCTATCTTCCTCATTAGAGAACTTGAACAAGAACCCATCTGATTTAACAGTTATAGAGCCCTTTAATTTCCATGCCTTTTTAAGGTAATACGGTACTGTAGAGTAAGGTAGTGGGTTATCAAGAAAAAATCAACAAGGTATTCTTTCCACGTAGTATTTCCAGCCTTAACAACTTCAGCAGGTGGCACAATAGCATCTCCATCGTACACAAGTTAGATGTCTCGTGGAACATATTTACTAGCATTATTGGGTTTGGCTTTGAACAAAGAGTTCCAAGCAAGTTGAGAATGTGTTTGAGGGAGCAAAGATGGAGACGAGAGAATCGGAGCTGAAGACTTAGGAAGAACAGAGGAAGCTTCAGCATATGAGGCAGAGACTAAGGGAACAGTGACTGGACAAGGGATAAAAGAATGGACTGTGACTGGCAGAGAAGGAAGGGTAGTGGCAGAAGTAGGTACAAGGATAGGGGATGAAGGACAAGGTTGAAAAGAAGAAGTGGGATGAGATGGGTCAGCGGGAAAAGAAATTAAAGATGGAAGGGACCCCATTAAAGAAGTGGGATAAGTTATAACCTTATTTAGGTTAAATCATAATTAAATTAAATCATATTTAAATTACAAATCTGAATAAAACTAAATATTCCATTTCAGTTTATGTAAATTTGAAAATATTCATTTAAATCACTTTTAATCAAAATCAAGTTATAAATCATATCTTTAAAATCTCAAATTTAATAAATTTATAATCAAACTTATTTGAGTATAATTCTTAAATAAATACAATTTCAAATCAATTTCTATTTCTATTTACAACCTTAATTTATTAAAAAGTATTATGAACTCTATATTTGAAATATAAATTTAAATAAATACTTAAACATATTATTAAATTTATTTTATATTAAATCTATTTATATATTTTAAAAATAGTAAAATTATAAGTGAATTCTTAAAATTTATAACTTCTAATCTAACTTGTAATTATAAAATTTTCAAAACATATAATTTGAAAAATCTAAAATTCAAACCTTTATAAAAATACATTTATATATAATATCTTAAAATCAATATTTATTAAAATCATATATTTCTTTTCAAAACTTTGGAAATCATTTTCAATATGTATATATATATATATATATATATATATATATATATAAACCAACAGTGTCTGTATATAATTTTCTATCTTATAGTCAAGTGATACAAATACTTATGATTTCAATCCGCAATCTAAATATTTACGGGTATATATCTTTTGAACCTGCAATCCTAGATTCAATGTCAATGAAAATCACTTGGGTTTATCATTTTAACCCATAATGATTTTCTCCTATTCTATAAGATCGTTCGGATATGTATCATTTCAACCCAAGGGAATTCTATACTAACAGGAAACTTGCAGAGTGATAACATATATGATAATGATATAACATATCAAAACAAGCATATATCATCAATAACAGATAAAATATAAATAATAGATCATGGTGTTAGGTGTCACAGGTGAACAGTTACAGATAATGACATATCACATATGACAATTATATAAATAACAGTTAAATCTAGCAGCATATTTCAATTGACGTTTCAAATGAAATCAAATCTAATGAATATAAGTACGTTAATCATGAGTGATTGCTAACCTTTTGAGGCTAGAGGAGTTTGACGATGAATTAAGTTATGAATACAAGCACGAATTTCAAAGCAAAGTAAGATTGGACGTGAATTCGACGAGCAAAGCTGATAGCTCGGAATTGACGAAATCAAATCGAAACTGGATTGATGAAGATAAATGGTACAAGGGATTTTATATATATAGCTATATATAACTATTTATATAAAATCATATTCTAAATTTCAAACACATATAAAATTAAATATATATGTATTTCAAAAATCATTGTTTTAAAATAAAACACATATATTAAAGTCAACATATATACAATAGATATTTTAAAATAAATACATATATATGTACTAAAAGAAAATTTTAAATACTTGTATATATATGCTAAACTTATAATATAATACACTGTAATATAATAAAATATAATATAGTATAGTACACATATAAACAAGCTAACTGACATACATATGTATATATAAACTAGCGCATAAAGTTTTCATATATAATATATATACACACACACACACACTCTCAAATCAAAAGTTATAAAATCCATATATAACTTGTACTTTATAAAATAAATAACTTCATACTTACCAATATAACCATGCATGTTATAAACTTATATAACGTATGTAAATCCATGTACAGACGATAAATTTTATAACTTATAAATACCATATACATTTATATAAGACTTTTGTAAAAAATCAACATTTAATAACCAAGATATTATAAATACTTTAACCAGATCAGCATATATATATATATATATAAGCTAATATATATGCAATATCTTATAAAATAAACATAAACTCACTTGGACGACAACAACACCTGATGCGAGATAGGAATTCAAAGTCATCATAATAGAACACGAGGCATACAACAAATATGTATGCTTTGAACACAAATTTCTTTTCTCCTTTTTTTTAAAAGCCAAGAAGGCTAGGACCAATATAAAGCACAGAGAAGCAAATGTATAAGCTTCTATATTTTCTAAAGGAAGAGTAGGGATAGGTTCCGCTACATAAGCAAGGTGGCGGGCGGTCAAGTGCAAGGCGTGGGTGAAGTGATGGGCTATTGGGTTTGTTGCTTGGTTTGTGGAGGGTGGCTACATGCTAAATGGAAGGGGAGACGACGTGGTTGAGGAGTGGTGCGGTGGGAGCATCGCTGTTAATGGGGAGAAGGTCAGGGTAGCGCAGGGTGGTGGTGGAGCCGAAGTCAGGTGGGGTGATTCACGTGGAGAGGTAGGGTTGATGATGGGTGCGGTTGCTTGCGCATTAAGGAGGGAAAGGCGAAGAGGGATGGGTTCGGTGCCAGGGGTGAAATGCGGCATGAGGGAAGGCTTCGGTTTTTTTTGTAGCTGATGGGTTTTAAAAAAGGAAGAAAGCAATTGGGAGAGAAGGTGGAAGATGGAGATGAACAAGAAGGCTTTAGGAAAGAAGCAAGGCCACAGGCAAAAAAACTTATATAATTTTTTTTTCTTTTTTGAAATGAATAAAAAAACTGAAATGAATAAAAAGGGCAAACCCACATTTATTGAAGAGTGGGAATAGAAATAGTCAAGCACGAGAATTCAGGAAATATAAAAACAGCCTGTTTTTGGTTGTCTCGGGGACAAACGAAAGGACAAGGATCATCCTAAAAGATTGAATTTAGGTACGGTACGGCGAATCGTTTTCTCGATTTCCCTATGTATTTTATTCCAAAATAAACAAACGAATATACTGCGGAGATCAGGACGACGAGACTATCAAAATGGCATGCAGATATCAATGGTACGACCATCCTATCAAAAGTCAATATAATTATCAAAAATTCTGTTAAAACACCGAAAATAAGATAAACGGAGCGATAGCAGTCCAAATTTGGTGAAACGAAATATGATGTCTTACTCAGAAGATGATTTACAAATTTATTATATAAAAATATTTAGGTTTGGAAAATATTTTATTATCATCAAATTAACTGATTTAAATTTAAATAAAATTATACAACAAAATAAACTTCCATATTTTCTGATATTTACCATTTACTATGTTTAAGTAGATGTATTCCAAATATCAAATTTTTATTTCAATGTTCAATTATTTAAAATTTCACAAAATTTCAGTTTAATTACATTAATTAAACCATTAAATTTACGGGTCGTTACGCATTGGTTCGGAGTGGTTTTTGGATAACAACTTATATCCGATCTCGGCCTCTCCAAACCAACATTCGATAATTTAAAAGGTCAAGTTGTTTATAGTGGACTATCCCACTGTCAGGTATAAGATTTACTCATGGACATATGTTGCATATGCCTAGATTATCATGACCTGCTTATCGAAATTAACCCCCTTCTATTCATCACGTTCCCGAAGTGCGGTATTTGTGATAAGTACAAATAGACTTATTTTCAATAAAACGTGTCACCGTTTTATTACAACTACTTTAATTCATTTGGCTACTTAATAGCATGGACAAAAGGTACTTGGTTTTAAAACAATTCGCTGAGAGATGGAAATTAGTTTAAATAAAGAACTATTGGAGTTTAAAATAATTTTAGAAAAATCATCATTAAATCATAAAGTTAAAGCTTAACAAATCCTTAATTAATTACATAAACCGTCATTATCTTAGTTAAGTCTTAATTAGATACTAATAATTAACCTTTATTAATCAAAATAAATTAAATAGTTAAACTCTAGTTAAAAAATAATTAAACCCTAATTAGCTAAAAATAAATAGATATTAAACTTCATTTAATAAATTTCTATTATAAATTAAACCCTAATAAATTTATTAAATAACTTTTAATTAAATAATAATTAATTAAAAAATTAAATATTAATTAAATAATTAATTTAAAATAATTAAGTTGATTAAATAAATAAACTAAAATATTATATCTTAACTTGATTAATCATTAATTAAAACTTTCTTAATTAACTACAAATGATTAACTTTATTAATTAATTCTTAAATAATAATTACTTAATTACTAATTATTTTAAATAAATAAATTAATTGTTTAAGCCGTAAATTAAAAGTTAATTAAGTTTTATAATTACTAATAATGTTTGAAATGGTTTTCAAAACAATTTTAAAAGAAAACTTGAAAACCTGAAAATCGTAAATTTTCGAACTGCATCCATAGCGACTATCGCTATGGGTGGAGTAACTTGGAATTATTTATCTATGTTACCATCCAAACTTCATCCTTTTTTCACCTTTTTCATATTCTTACACATAAAAATAAAGGATTTTGAAATCTTAAAATAAGTTTAGAAACTAAAATGGAAACACCTTACACATCAAACTGGTAAACCATTTGATTTTTGGAAATGGATCTCAAGTCCTTTTTAACATTTCATGTTCTAACTTCCAAACCATTTAACCCTAATCCAAGCATAAATACATAAACCAAATCATAATATTGCCATAGCATCACTACAACATCACAAGATCTTAACTTTACAACCAACATATTACTTTAACTTCCAATCCAAAGTCTAATGCTAAACCATATGTTAACACATACATATACATCCAAATCAAATCATAATTAAATATTAACATCATATGTGAATAATCACATAACCCACATAAATACAAAGGTGAAATCTTTCCCAAAATAAGTTATAAGTTTACTTACCGAATTCAACGAAATCTTTTTAAACCTTTTGCAAAATGTTAGGATTTTTGAATCTTATGTAAAAGACTTAATCTTGCTTTGAAACTTTGGAAATGTGCTTAGCCTAAGCACAACATGGTTCGGCCTAGACAATAATGGGTATGGGCTTGACTACTTAAGGTGAAGATGTGTTTGATTTTGGAAGATGAAGTAAAGTAGTGGATGTAGAAGTGTTCAAACTAGTTTTGGAAGTGATTTCAAAGTAAAAGTTATGATTTTTGCAACTTAGGAAATAAGGCAAGAAACCATGGATTTTATGCTTAAGAGCTTTAGTAATATTTGAAACGAAAAAGAGAATAAGAACTATAACGCCCCACCCCGAGACCCACCTTAGTAAAGAGAATAAACGAGTAATTCCATCTACTAAAGCGGAGAATAGGGCTGGTTAAGGACGACCATCTATAAATTTGTCTTAAACATCTACTGAATACGTCGATAAATGCAATATGATTTTTCTTTTCTATCTCAATGGATCGACATACACAGTAAATGCTTAATCCAAAAATATAGGTTGTTAACGGATCTATTAGAACAAAATACAATAACTAAATGTAAAGCACATCATAGAACCGTAATCAATATCACATATATACACATATACTCTGATGTATTTATATTTGATTCGACGTATATGGTGTGGTCGAGTACCACTTTTATTGTATTCATATTGTATTGTGAAAAAAAATTAGTTTTATATAAAGTGTATATGTGAAATTACCAAAATGACCTTGTACTATACCCCCTCTTACATGTTGCCACCTCGCCCCCTTGTCTCCCACCCTTTATTCACATTTTTTACCTTGTCCACCTTCCATTTTTCAAAGCCAATATGCCTTGGTACTTGTTTTGTACTTATGTCCAAAGTAGCATCTTTATATTATAATATATATACACACTTTTTTCTAATAAAATCTTATCTTATATACATATACATATATACTCAAGTGTACATGCATATTCATATGTACATTTCCATGTCCAAGGTGATTTATAAATGTGTGCATGTGTATACAAAAGTGTTACAACATTTCTGATAACTTTTAGTCGATGAAAAATAAAAAATTCGGAAAACGGCTTCTGGTCACATTTTCAATTTTTCTTCGAACTAATTATTTTTTAAACAAAAATTAAAATTGATTTCACTATCATTTGTTATTAAATAAAAGGAGTTTAATTAGTTATTAAATCCATTAATATACTATTAAAATCATATGTAAATATCCACACTTAAAGAGATCAAATTCTGGGTCGTTACCCTCTCCCTCCTTAAAAGAATTTCATCCCTGAAATTGGCACATAAGAAGAGAACTCAATTACTTGAAAAGCTAAATATTCATATCATAAAACACATACAAAAGACATACACTAAACATAAATAGCAAATAATGCCTAAACTATACATACAACAAACAACCAGCTATCCTAACGTTAAATCAGGATAGGCTTCCTACATATGGTCCGCAGTCTCCCAAGTGCAATCTCTAGGATCCTCACTCCACTAAATTTTAACCAATTTCACTACTTTATTGTGCAACCGCTTCTCATCCCGATCAACAACATATACTGGATTTCTAACCACTGTTAAGCCTGGCTCCACTTCCAAATCCTCCTGCTCAGACGGCACTACCAATCAAGGTCAGATCATGCACAAATTTCCTTAAATGCGACACATGGAATACTATGAAAACCTGCCAATCTCTCTGACAAATCAACCTTATAAGCAAGAGACCCAATTCTTTCAATAATATGAAAAGGTCCAATATAACTTGGAGCTAACTTACCGGCTTTCCCAAATCTAACAGCTCCTCCAATTGGCAAAATCTTAACGAACACAAGATCTCCAACATCAAATTCCAAATCTCTTTGCCTCCTATCAGCATATATTTTCTGCCGATTTTGGGCTACCTTCATTCTTTTCTTAATCACCACAATTTTCTCTGTTGCCTCTCGAATCAAATCTGGCCCAAGCAATAGACAATCTCCAGACTCTACCCAACATGCTGGTGATTTGCATGGCCTTCCATAATGAGCTTCATAAGGTGCCATACCGATGCTTGCTTGGAAACTGTTATTGTAAGAGAATTCCGCTAGATGCAGATGATCTTCCTAAGACCCTTCGACGTCCAAGATGTAGGCCCTCAACATATCCTTCAAGATGCGGTTAAACCTTTCAGTTTGTCCATCGGTTTGAGGGTGGTAGGCAGTGCTCAGATTCAACTTTGTTCCCAATTCAACTTGCAAGGATTCCCAGAACTGACTTGTAAAGATAGGATCTCGATCCCTTACTATACTCATTGGGACTCCATGTAGTCGAACTGTCTCCTTCATGTAAATCTCTACTAATGAAGCTGTAGTTCTAGTTGTCTTGATAGGAATAAAATAAGCACTTTTAGTTAACCGGTCCATAATAACCCATACTCCTTCATTTCCTTTTCTGGTTTTCGGGATACCATCGAGAAAATCTAATGATATCATTTACCATTTGCAATTAGTTATTTCCAAGGTTGTAACAATCTGACTATCTTCTGATGATCACCTTTGATTTGTTGATTGCACAAACACCTACTAGCAAAGATATAAATATCTCTCTTCATTCCCTTCCACCGGAACATCCACTTCATGTCCATATGCATCTTTGAGACACCTGGATGGATACTCAACTTAGAATGATGGAATTCTGATAAAACTTCCTGCCTAAGACCGTTGACATTTGGTACACAGAATCGTCCATTCACCCTCAAAACTCCTCCGTTATCAATCTTAAAACTTGCACACTGTCCCTCCTCAATCTTCCTGATGATTGCCATTAAGCATATATCCACTCTTTTCTTGCTCGTAATTCTGTCTAGAAGAGTGGGGTTGCCTCCAAAAGAGCCAAGATTGCATTCCTGCTTAAATCAACTGCCACCACATTAGCCTTCCCTGGCATATAGAAAATATCCAAGTCGTAGGATGCCAGAAACTCCAACCACCTCTGTTGTCTCTGGTTCAGATCCTTCAGAGTAAACAGAGACTTCAGGGATTTATGGTCCCTGAAGAGCTCAAAATTTGCACCTAATTTAAGAAAGAAATTTGCACCTAATTTAAGAAAGAAATTTACTCCTAGAATCTCTAAAGATTAGAAAGAAACTAAACAAGGGATAGAAGAATCCTTACCCAACAAGTAGTGTCTCCACAGTTTCCATGCAAAGACAACAGCCAGCAACTCCAGGTCATGCGTAACATAGTTCTTCTCATGAGGCTTCAATTGCTTGCTTGCATACGCAATCACCCTACCATGCTGCATCAAAACAGTGCCTAGTCCCACTCCATAAGCAACAGTGTAAACTGTGAATATAACGACCCATAAAATTTTAGCAATTTTTAATTGGTTTGTAACGTATTGAATTGGAATTCGAGAAATTATTAATAATAAAATTTTGAAATAAAAAATAAATTTGGATTATGTATAATTATAATTGATTCAGAAATTTGCATGAAATTAAAGGAATCGACTATTACCATAAATTTTATTTCTTTCCTGTCCATTCAAATTTTACATCAGTTACAAACCAATCAATACCTTACCTTTATTACTCCCTGTATTCGTGCTGTAACTCTTTAATTTTCTATCTGTTGCTATTTCATTTCGGGTTTGTTCCTTCCCTATTTATTCCATTTCAAACATTTTCTCTTCTCTCTGGCAGAAACATAATATTTTACATCATTTTTATATATATATCTGTAGCTTGCATTCATTCGTTTATTCACTTTTACGTTTCTCATACTTTCTACTTTATTGTCCTTAATTCCCGTGCTTGACGTTATCATTTTAGTTTCTTTCCATTGAATGTGGCACGTTTCATTGTTAACGTTTTATTCCATTTATATGCGTGGCTTTCCTTTTGCAACCCGTTCCATTTCTATTTCCTTCGTTTTCAAAATTTGAAACGTACATGCTGGACCATAATATTAATTGCTTTAATAAATTTTCCAATTCACGTTCAAACATTGCTATTCCTAGCTACTAATGTATTTAGAAATCAGTGTCTGTTATTTAATTTATGGCATACATTCAAAGCATTGGCTTTTATTATTCAGCTCAATTAAGGGTGACCATTGCCATCACATAACCGGTAAAAGATTTGTATACGTTTTATTTGTTTATGTGGCAACGATTCACATTTACACTATTATTGCCTTTTTAACTTCATTGGTTTTCATTTATTTGTGTACGTTTCGTTTCATTTATTTGCACTTGAATTTTTCTATATTCGTTGCTTTACATTTATATCGGTACATTATTTTTGCGTTCATAAAACTTTATACGTTTATTATAATTGACTGTTACCCATCTTGGCCTATATAATTCCATCCTTATATTCTTCTTCCTCTCCTCTTTTATTCCTCTGCTCTGAGAAATACAGTTCATATGCTTGCTCATCAAACTTTTCCACCTGCTCCTATTTGTCGCAGTCTTCTCGCCACCAAAGTTCCCCTCCTCCACTTCGTGCCTCATCCTCATCTCCTCTCTTTTATATAATAAAGCAATATCTATATTCTAAATACATTGTGTTGTATTTACCTAAAAGTTAAAAGCTATAATCTGTTTGCCTTTTTATACTTATATATATGAATTCATATGAATTATTATAATTTGTCTTATCTATATATATAGTACGCGGATCATTTGTAGATAGCTTATATATACAATTGTTATATACACACTTGTCAACATACAATTGGTTACATAAACATGAGCATGTGTGCATATTTAGCCATATTTTACATATAGGGTCTGCATATTTGTTTATATATATAATTATAAGAGTTGATATTATTTAGATTTATATCATTATTTTAAATCAATCATTTTTTTGCAACAAGTCTTATATAAATAATATGTTCACATATATATAAGTATATGTATTTTACAGTTTTAATGTATGTGTTTTAGCACATGGGCTTTACATTCAGACCTTTTATTTACAATTTATATTAAAAAGTATGTTATAATCTCTTGGTTATATTCAATTTTATTATATATATCGGTTGCAGTAATAATTTTTATTTTTGATAAAAAGGTAAGTTACATATGTCACTGTAATTATGCGCATAACTGATACGTAAGAGTATTTGATATATTAGATAAGTTTATATTTGCGTTATAGGCACGTTACTTTATATTTAAAATAATACATAAATAATTGTATGTAGGTAGTTGCGTATTGCAGTTGGTGTGTTAGCTTATAGAAGTGAGGATTCGTTGATATTTGGAAATTTAAAAGGTTGTGCATATATTTTGTAAAGGCTGTGCATATATTCATAGTCTAAAACTTATTATATATATTTTGTTATAAATAGTTACAGTTATATTTTAAAGTGTGAGTCATGAAAGAATTATAAAGGTTACTATATAACTTATACTTGTATTTTGATGGGTCTGCATAGATTTATAATCGGTCTGTATACATTTGAGTAACATGAATGTAGTGGGGGGCATATACATAAATATCTTACATATATTTGTTTATACATATACATACTATTTTGGACTTAAGTTGATTTCGTCGATACTAAATTTATAACAAATATTGTTTTAATTATAGCATACAATTTATTTCACATGTTTGACTTTAGTATATAATTCCACCTATATACCTTTTACCTTCATCGATCCAGTTCTGATTCGTTTTATCAATTCTTGATCATCAGTCTTGTTCGTCCAATTCGCATTCAAATCTTACTTTGCTTTGAGTTGTTGTTTGGACTATTCGATGGTCTAGATCATGATCAATTTGTATCTTGTCGAGTCATCAAAATCTCTAGCCTCGAAAGGTGAGCAATCACTCACGATTAACGTTCTTGTATTTTATTAAATTTGATTTCAATTGAAACGATAATTGAAATATAATGCTGTAGTTATTTTGTTATATATGCTATTACTGTAACTGTTCACCTGTGGGATATGACACCATATCCTGTTATTTATATTTTAAATTATTGATGATATATGCCTGTTATTATTTTATTATCTGCTATCACTCTGCAAGTTCCCTGTTAGTATAGAATTCACTATGGGTTGAAATGATACATACCTGAATGGACTTTAGAATAGGAGAAAATCGTTATGGGTTGAAAAGATAAACCCTAGCGATTTTCATTTGAACCGAATTGGGATTACAGGTCGAAATGATATCTACCCGTATATATATATACACACTTAATTACGGATTGAAATGATAAATATCCATATCACTTAACCATATGATAGAAATATACAGATGCCGTTGGTCCAGATATAAATATTTTGAAATGATTTTCTATGGTTTTAGGAGAAATATAGGGTTTTAGTTAATATTGGAAATATTTTTATATATCAATATGTTTAATGTAAAGTAGATTTAATAGTAAACTTTAATTTAATAAAGTTTGATTTAATTAATAGAATATGTTTAAGTATTTTATTTTAAATAGATTTCCAATGTTTGTATATGTTAAGGAAGATAAAGTTAAATTGATTGGAATTGTATTTAATTAATAATTTTGTTTAATTAAATCAAATTCGAAACTCATTGAATTTGAAAACTTAAAATATAGTTCATAACATAACTTTGACTTTAGTGATTTAATGAATATTCACTTTTTAAGAAATTGAAGGCAAATATAATGAATCGTAATATAAGGCTACATAAGTAATATTGAGTGGATATTTCAAGAATAAATAATAATGAAGTTAAATCAAGATCTATATGAAACTGTTAGGTTTGGTTTGAAATGTTGAAGCTTTGAAATACGGGACTTAAATAGTTAAATTGTGATTCAGATCTATATTTGAAATTGATAAAATTTGAATTTGTTCTTTAGAAGACTAAATTGAATGGAAATTGAAATTTGAGATTTAATTTAATCTGAATAGGAAAGTCGAGTTGATTTTTGAAGTGATCGGTGAAACTTGAGGAAATTATAAATACTCTACTTTATAAAATTTTCAAAATCTATATATATCTATTTTTATATTGAAGTGAAAATGATATTTTGGTTTTGAAATATAAATTAATTTGAAAGGACCACGGTGTTATAGTGTATATTTCTACCTTGTAGATAGTTCTGTAGATCCTTAGGGGATGGTTATCCCAAACATCCTTTAAGTTATTTGTATTCAGTTGATATTTCACTTGAGTTGGATTTATAGATATAAGAATGTTAATCCTGACTCGAGTTTTTTTGTGTTTTGCTTTACGCTCGGGTCAGACTGAGTGATATAGCATTTGAGACTCACCTTCGAAGTTGGAGCTTTACTTGAAGATCCAGCTATCTATCCTTTCAGTCATTCAGTTGATTGGTTCAGAGAAGTCATCTGCTCGTACTGGAGACTTCACTGCATCTGAGATATTCTGTTGTATTTTATTTCTAACTCTGATGTTTATATAGTAGCTTCATGAACTACTATTCATTTATTCCGCTGCGTATTATTGTACTACTCTGTATCCGTGATTCAGTGATTGATTTATTTACTGTATATGTTAAGTTTGCCAAATTTAAATTAACAATCTGATATTTTGAGCAATTCAAGTTCGACTTGTGCGGATGCGAATAGTTGAAAATATCGGGCCGTTACAGTTAGTATCAGAGCTTTGGCTCTAGGCAAATTTAGCATGCATACAAAATTTAATTACGGAATCACTTTCGTTCGGCTTGAACTCCTTTCTCTTGGTTGGAAGTTCCTTTGAATTTTGGAATGTCCCTCGGTTCCGAAATTTATTCTTGTCTCTCCTTATTTATATTCGTTTGATTCTGGAGTATCCCATAACTCCACTGAATGATTTGTAAAGGGGGTGAAAACTCCTTTACAATTGGCATTGATTTACCGAAGATTTCTGTATCCTCGGTTTACGATGCGGTTATATCTTGATATGTCGAATTCTATCTATGGCGATCGAATGTCGATTTGTTTTGGAATTCCGCATCGATTATATTCCTGAAGTCACGGTTGACCCGGTTAAGGTCGCCCGCGATTTATAGAAGTATATCCATCATCTATTTTGTAATTTAATTATCTCATCTTCGATCGAGTCTATCTTCGAATCAGGATTCTATTGATTAGACTTCCTCTAATTTAAATCTCTATCTTTATTTGAAATCCATTCTTGAATCATCCTTTGAAAATCGGGTTTTGTTTGTATTTCAAATTTTTTTTATATACCGAAATTTTTATTTGGGCAACTATGATTTTATTTTATATATAAAGGAGAAAATGCTTTCGATAAGGATTATATGCCTATATATAAACAAATAAGAAATGTTATTCTATATATAAAAGTTTCGAAAGGATTTGAAAATTTGAAGATTATATAAGAAATGGATTTATATAAAAATAATTTATAACTGAAGGGTTTTAATTGGAAATTTGAGAGATCGAACTCCGGTGTTTTGAAATTGGTTTTAAGATTTTGAAAAAAATATAAAAATAGGATTTAAAAGTATTTTCCAAATAAGAAATGTTTCAAATGAGTTCAAATGAATTCCAATGATTTCGAGGAAATTTCAAGAAGTTTTCAAGAAAATAGAAGTCCAGAACTCACTTGTGTCGTTGGAAAATAATTTCGGTGATGAGTGCATGCATCATCGACATTGATTTTCGAGTTTCAGAGTGAAGGAGAGGCCATGTAACAGCTTTGCTATGCGAGTGATTTTGTGAAACCAATTTTTGATTTCAAATTCCGAAGTACGTTTTGATATTCGAAAGATATAGGTATATATATATTTGAAATAATTTAAAGTAAGCCGGTGTTCAAGCCTCGAGTTTTCAATTTGATTTAGTATAACTCTATATAAAAAAATTGATTTACTAATTTGTTACTGATTTCCAACTCTTGGATTTGAAATTTTATTTCACCGACTATTTTGAAGGTTCGAGCACTTCCAAATCAAGGTTTAAAATTTTAAAACTAAGAAATTCCGAAGAGTATGAAATATTGATCAAGAATATAAGTTTAGTTTTGTATGTTTAGAGTATGAAGAGTATGACTTAAGTAAATTTGAAACTTTTGTTAAATAAATAATTTGAAAAAGGAAAAATTGGATTTTTCATATAGAAATAAATAGTTTAAAGGTTTTAAAGGGATAGTTATAAATTTGGAAACCATTTTGAGTATAATTGATTTTGAGAAAAATATTTGGTTTTGAAATTAGATTGGAATTAAAACCAGTACTTATAGGGTGATTTTGGAAATAAATTTGTTTGGCTTGAATTATGTTAATTTGGAAACTGGGATTGTTTTCTAAACCTATTATTTTGGAAACTTTGAAACTGGAGATATTTAATTTGGAAGAATGTTTTGGGTGAAATCATATATGATTTTGAAACTGAATTGATATTGAAATAAATTGAAATTTGAGAACCATATGTTACTAAATACTTGATTTGGAAGTTATCGAACTTATAAGAAAGATCCTCAATTTTGAAAGAGAAATCTTATATAATCAATGTCTATATAAGTATGGTTTGATTTACTATTGATTTTGGAAAGTATTCGATTTGATAATGAAATCCTATATAGTGGACTTCATATAAGTATGACATTTGAAAATGATTGGAAAGGTACTATGTGATATATATTTTCGAAGTAAAGATATGGGTAGTGCCTTCTGCTTGATATCCGCTTTGTGGCCACATTGTGGATTCATTCTATCGATATTATTCTCTCTGATTTTTGGTTTTTCGGATGTGATACTCGAGTGTCCCACCGTGGCGTAACCCACGGTTTTTCTTATGAGCGCGACTGCATAGCGCAACTGCCTGGCTGAGCTGGCCTAGGGGTACAGATTGTTTCCTGGGGGATTCAGGCGTAACCATTGTGTATCCTGCACTCTATTTAGGTCTCATTAGTTGCGAAACCACCTGGCTGAGACGACCTAGGGGTACGGATTGTTTCCTGAGGGATCCAGGCGTAACCATTGTGTGTCCTGCACTCTACTAGTCATCATGACGTAACTCGCAGGGCTGAGAAAGCTTACGGATATGGATTGTTTCCTGGGGGATCCAGGCATAACCATTGTGTATCTGCGAACCATGGTTAGACAAAGTTTTTAGTTTGGTTATTTTGTTTGGATTGTACTTTCCATATCTGTTTTAAAAAATTTCAAGTATTTTCACTGGATGTTGAAACAGGTCTACTAAGTACTTGAAGAATTCTAGCTTTGCGCCTGATCAACGCATGGCCAGAGTCTACAAGAACGAGGATAAGCTTGTTGAAACATCGAGTTATAAAAGTATTTTCGAAAGGAAAATTGGTTTCGATATAAAAGTATTTTATTATAAAGGCATTTCCAACAAATAAAATTCTTAAATTAATACCATTTCAACTAAATCCCAGTTTATCTTCCTAACCTCAATTTATCCAAATTATTTGAAATATAAATTTTGTGTTAATATTTGAAATTGAAATTCTTTTGGTTTTAAATTAACATTTCGAGCCCGGTACTATTCTTTTGAATCTACCTTATCTGTCTTGCTTTATTTATTCACCTATATTCTCTTTTCTGTATCTATCTTCTTTCCTTCTTTCCTCTCTTATATACTACTTGGTTTAATGGTAAAATTTTTAGTGTTTTATAAATAATTGATCTCATAATTAATTGAATGGATTTAATAAAATGAGTTTAACCAAACTATTAAATATTAATTAATTTAAATATAAAAAAGTATATGGTTTTAAATAAATTGTTTAATTTGTTTTTCAAAGTCTACTTTTTCATCTGTTTGTTTCTATTCTCCTACTTTGTTTCTTTTCGGGGAAGAAAAGTTTTGAGTGGGGGAGAGTGTAACGGCCCATAAAATTTTAGCAACTTTTAATTGGTTTCTAACGTATTGAATTGGATTTTGAGAAATTATTAATAATAAAATTTTGAAAAAAAAATTTTGGATTGCGTATAATTATAATTGATTCAGAAATTTGCATGAAATTAAGGGAATCGACTATTATCATAAATTTTATTTCTTTCCTGTCCATTCAAATTTTACATCAGTTACAAACCAATCAATACCTTACCTTTATTACTCCCTGTATTCGTGCCGTAGCTCTTTAATTTTGTATCCGTTGCTATTTCATTTCGAGTTTGTTCCTTCCCTATTTATTCCATTTCAAACATTTTCTCTTCTCTCTGGTAGAAACATAATATTTTACATCATTTATATGTGTGTGTGTATATATATATATATATCCGTAGCTTGCATTCATTTGTTTATTCACTTTTACGTTTCTCATAATTTCTACTTTATTGTCCTTAATTCCCGTGCTTGACGTTATCATTTCAGTTTCTTTCCATTGAATGTGGCACGTTTCATTGTTAACGTTTTATTCCATTTATATATGTGGCTTTCCTTTTGCAACCTGTTCCATTCCTATTTCCTTCGTTTCAAAATTTGAAACGTACAGGCTGGACCACAGTATTAATTGCTTTAATAATTTTTCCAATTCACGTTCAAACTTCGCTATTCCTACCTACTAATAAATTTAGAAATCAGTGTCTGTTACTTAATTTATGGCATACGTTCAAAGCATTGGCTTTTACTATTCAGCTCAATTAAGGGTGACCGTTGCCATCACATAATCGGTAAAAGATTTGTATACATTTTATTTATTTATGTGGCAACGATTCACATTTACACTATTATTGCATTTTTAACTTCATTGGTTTTCATTTATTTGTTTACGTTTCGTTTCATTTATTTGCGCTTGAATTTTTCCATATTCGTTACATTACATTTATATCGGTACGTTATTTTTGTGTTCATAAAACTTTATACGTTTATTATAATTGACTATTGCCCATCTTGGCCTATATAATTCCATCCTTATATTCTTCTTCCTCTCCTCTTTTATTCCTCTGCTCTGAGAAATACAGTTCATATGCTTGCTCATTAAACTTTTCCACCTTCTCCTATTTGTCGCAGTCTTCTCGCCACCAAAGTTCCCCTCCTTCACTTCGTGCCTCATCCTCATCTCCTCTCTTTTATATAATAAAGTAATATCTATATTATAAATATATTGTGTTGTATTTACCTAAAAGTTAAAAGCTATAATCTGTTTGCCTTTTTACACTTATATATATGAATTCATACAAATTATTACAAGTTGTCTTATCTATATATATAGTACGCTGATGATTTGTAAATAGCTTATATATACAATTGTTATATACACACTTGTCAACATACAATTGGTTACATAAACATGAGCATGTGTGCATATTTAGCCATATTTTACATATAGAGTCCGCATATTTGTTTATATATATAATTGTAAGAGCTGAATATATTTAGATTTATATCATTATTTTTAAATCGATCATTTTTTTGCAACAAGTCTTATATAAATAATATGTTCACATATATATAAGTATATGTATTTTACAATTTTAATGTATGTGTTTTAGCACATGGGTTTTACATTCAGACCTTTTATTTACAATTTATTTTAAAAAGTATATTATAATCTCTTGGTTATATTCAATTTATTATATGTATCGGTTGCAGCAATAAATTTTATTTTTGATAAAAAGGTAAGTTACATATGTCACTGTAATTATGCGCATAACTGATTTGTAAGAGTATTTTATATATTAGTATATAAGTTTATATTTGCGTTATAGGCATTTACTTTATATTTAAAATAATACATAAATAATCATATGTAGGTAGTTGCGTATTGCAGTGGGTGTGTTAGCTTATAGCAGTGAGGATTTGTAGATATTTGGAAATTTAAAAGGCTGTGCATATATTTTGTAAAGGCTGTGCATATATTCATAGTCTAAACCTATTATATATATTTTGTTATAAATAGTTACAGTTATATTTTAAAGTGTGAGTCATAACAGAATTATAAAGGTTACTATATAACTTATACTTGTATTTTGATGGGTCTGCATAGATTTGTAATGGGTCTGTATACATTTGAGTAACATGAATGTAGTGTGGGGTATATATATAAATATCATACATATATTTGTTTATACATATACATACTATTTTGGACTTAAGTTGATTTCGTCGATACTAAATTTATAACAAATATTGTTTTAATTATAGCATACAATTTATTTTACATGTTTGGCATTAGTATATAAATCCACCTATATACCTTTTACCTTCATCGATCCAGTTCTGATTCGTTTCATCAATTCTTGATTATCAGCCTTGTTCATCCAATTCGCGTTCAAATCTTACTTTGCTTTGAGTTGTTGTTTGGACTATTCGATGGTCTAGATCGTGATCCAATTCGTATCTTGTCGAGTCGTCAAAATCTCTAGCCTCGAAAGGTAAGCAATCACTCACGATTAACGTTCTTGTATTTTATTAAATTTGATTTCAATTGAAACGACAATAGAAATATAATGTTGTAGTTATTTTGTTATATATGCTATTATATGTAACTATTCACCTGTGGGATATGACACTATATCCTGTTGTTTATATTTTATTTAAATTATTGATGATATATGCCTGTTATTATTTTATTATCTGCTATCACTCTGCAAGTTCCATGTTAGTGTAGAATTCACTATGGGTTGAAATGATACATACCTGAATGGACTTTAGAATAGGAGAAAATCGTTATGGGTTGAAATGATAAACCCAAACGATTTTCATTTGAACTGAATTGGGATTACGGGTGAAATGATACATACCCGTGTATATATATATATACACTTAATCACGGATTGAAATGATAAATATCTGTATCACTTAACCATATGATAGAAATATATACATACGTCGTTGGTCCATATATAAATATTTTGAAATGATTTTCTATGGTTTTAGTAGAAATATAGGGTTTTAGTTAATATTGGAAATATTTTATATATAAATATGTTTAATGTAAAGTAGATTTAATAGTAAACTTTATTTTAATAAAGTTTGATTTAATTAATAGAATATGTTTAAGTATTTTATTTTAAATAGATTTCCAATGTTTGTATATGTTAAGGAAGATAAGGTTGAATTGATTGGAATGGTATTTAATTAATAATTTTGTTTAATTAAATCAAATTCGAAACTTATTGAATTTGAAAACTTAAAATATAGTTCATAACATAACTTTGACTTTAGTGATTTAATGAATATTCACGTTTAAAGAAATTGAAGGCAAATATGATGAATTGTAATATAAGGCTATATAAGTAATATTGAGTGGATATTTCATGAATAATAATAATGACGTTAAATCAAGATCTATATGAAACTGTTAGGTGTAGTTTGAAATGTTGAAGCTTTGAAATACGGGACTTAAATAGTTAAAATGTGATTCAGATCTGTATTTGAAATCGATAAAATTTGAATTTGTTCTTTAGAAGACTAAATTGAATGGAAATTGAAATTTGAGATTTAATTTAATCTGAATAGGAAAGTCGAGTTGATTTTTGAAGTGATCGGTGAAACTTGAGGAAATTATAAATACTTTACTTTATAAAATTTTCAATATATATATATATATCTATTTTTATATTGAAGTGAAAATGATATTTTGGTTTTGAAATATAAATTAATTTGAAAGGACCACGGTGTTATAGTGTATATTTCAACCTTTAGATAGTTCTGTAGATCCTTAGGGGATGGTTATCCCAAACATCCTTTAAGTTACTTGTATTTCAGTTGATATTTCACTTGAGTTGGATTTATAGATATAAGAATGTTAATCCTGAATAGAGTGTTTTTGTGTTTTGCTTTACGCTCGGGTCAGACTGAGTGATACAACATTTGAGACTCACCTTCGAAGTTGGAGCTTTGCTTGATGATCCAGCTATCTATCCTTTCAGTCATCCAGTTGATTGGTTCAGAGAAGTCATCTGCTCGTACTGGAGACTTCACTGCATCTGAGATATTCTGTTGTATTTTATTTCTAACTCTGATGTTTATATAGTAGCTTCATGAACTACTATTCATTTATTCCGCTGCGTATTATTGTACTACTTTGTATCTGTGATTCTGTGATTGATTTATTTACTGTGTATGTTAGTTTTCCAAATTTAAATTAACAGTCTGATATTTTGAGCAATTCAAGTCCGACTTGTGTGGATGCGAATAGTTGAAAATATCGGGCCGTTACAGAATCTAATATTTCCATCTGGAATGGCCAAAAATGGTACACTGTTCAATCTCTTCTTCAATTCCAGAAATGCTTCTTCACACTTTCGAGTCCATACAAATTTCTCTCCCTTCTTAGTTTTCTTTGTTAAATGGGAAAAAAAATCTTAGAATAATCTTGAATAAGCCTCTTATAGTATCCCGCTAAACCTAAGAAACTGTGAACTTCGGTAGGAGTCTACGGTTGCTTCCAATCTTAAACGGCCGCCACTTTTACTAGGTCCACCGAAATACCATCTCCCGATACAATATGCCCTAGAAACCATACCTCTGATTGCCAAAAACGACACTTCAAAAACTTCGCCTTTAAGACATGTCGCCTAAATGTTTCCAACATCACTTCCAAATGATGTTTATGCTACTTCTTGGATTTGGAGCAGATAAGGATGTCATCGATGAAAACTAGCACGAACCTATTAAGAACAACTTTGAAAACATGATTCATTAGATCAACAAAGTAAGCTGGTGCATTGGTTAGCCCAAAAGGCATAACCAACCACTCAAAGAAACAGTCAGGGCCCCTAAACACAGTTAAGGGTATACTATCTTCAGCAGCCCTTAACTGATGAAATCCGGTAGCTAGGTCCATCTTAGAAAATTCAGCGGCTCCATGTAGTTGATCAAAAAGATCATCGATGCAGGTAAGGGATACTTGTTTCCAATGGTTAGCTTATTCAACACCCTATAATCCACACATAACCTTAAAGGTCCCTCAGACTTAGCAGCAAATACCACAGCAGACCCCCAACTCGAACGACTGGGTTTAATCAATCTTCTCCTACACAGGTCTTGGGTTTGACTTACCAACTCCTCTCTCTCCCTCGGAGCCATCCTTCGCTTAGGTTGAATCACAGGCCTTGCACCCAAAATTAAGTCAATGCGGCAATTTATCTCTCGGTGTGGGGGTAAACTTTTAATCTCTTCGAATACATCGGGAAATATATAATAACTTCAATAGATCTTAAATTTTCTTGGGATGCTTCCACGGCATACAAGAAACTACACATATGGATACCGGATTCCTTACATGATACTTTAGCAATTCTTCCCAAATTGGTTACTAATGATACAGTCCTTTCGTTACAATGTAAAACAGCTCCATATTTCGATAACCAATCTATACCAAGAATAATGTCAAATCCTTTAAAGTTCAAGACATACGGAATATAAGAAAAGTTACGAGAAAGGTAGGAAATTGGCACATTCTCACAAATCATATTCAAATGGGCTACCCCGCCTATGGGGTTAAACACACATATAGGGTTTTCTATGATACTTAGAATAAGATGAAATTTATCTATTGATTCTAAGGAGAAAAAACTATGAGAGGCACTGGTATCCAATAATGCTTGAACAAAAATTCCATTAATCAGTAAGTTACCTTCAAGGATGCCTTTCCTCTTCACATCCGTTAAAGTCGACAGTTCATTCTTAATAGCATACACCTTAGGCTGCTGCACCTTCTTCATGAGTGGCCAGTCCTTCACCATATGGCTAGGCTGATGATAATTAAAGCAGAGAGTCTTTTGGACCATTGGAGAGATGGGTCCACTTTGCTTCTTCGGAACTTCATGATTCAGACAATTCCTGGCAATATGTCCTTTTTGCTTACAAATATAACAACCACTATCCTTAGGCTTGCCTCCTTTCCTTCTCCTTATTTCCCATTTCCTTGCTTCTTTCAATTTGGATTAAACTTTCTTTTATTTCGATTAATAGTACCGCCATTGGGTGCTATTGCTGCTGATGGTTTCTTCTTCAAAAGCGATTCATATCTCAAGGCCATATCCATAAGATCCACAAACGATACCTTAATAGAGCGATCATCTTTTCATGGAACTCTTCTCTCATACCCAATACGAGCATCTCATTCTTCTTTAGTGGGGTTTCAATAAGCCCAGGACGAAACGAGATAACTCATTAAACTTCGTCACATATTCAGCCATCGATAGGTCCTCCTCCTTGAGATCATGAAACTTCCATATCATCGAGTTTTTCCCACAGCTGGCATGAATTGTTCTTCGAATACTTCTTTGAATCTATCCTATGAGAACTCGTCTTATGGAACATTTTCCATGACAAAATCCTATCATGCAGTTGCACCCTCTTGCAATTGCTAGCATGCCAAGAATCGTATCTGATCATCAGAAATGTCCAAACCTTTGAAAACCTTATCGCATGGGCATAGCCAAGCTTGTACTTCAATGATAGATTCGGTACCCTTGAAAGGTTTTCCTCCTAGGTTTGTGAAGTATTTGCACAGAGTTGCGAAGTTTTCTCAAGGCTGTATTGGAGCTACGGCCTGAATAGCTAGTCCACCACTTCTAACATTCGGGGTTCTTCCATTTTTGGTTGTTGTGATACTGTTTCCCCTTCCTCGTCCCTTTCTCGAACTCATGTCTTACTACCCGGACATAGTAAGATAACTTTTAGAATACCTAGAGGACATAATCTTAAAGGAATGACACCAACTAAAACTATCAGAGCTGATCTAGCTATCTGGAATATATATATATATATATATATATATATATATAAGTATACGAATAAAAATTTAGAAAATACTCATATATTAAAAGTTAATTAAATTTTATAATTACTAATAATGTTTGAAATGGTTTTTAAAACAATTTTAAAAGAAAACTTAAAAGCTTGAAAATCATAAATTTCCGAACTGCATCCATAACGACATTCGCTATGGATGTAGTAACTTAGAATTACTTAGCTATGTTACCACCCAAAGTTCATCCTTTTTTCACCTTTTTCTTCTTTTTACACATAAAAATAAAGGATTTTGAAATATTAAAACAAGGTTAGAAACTAAAATTGAAACACCTTACACATCAAACTAGTAGACCATTTGATTTTGGGAAATGTATCTAAAGTCTCCTTTTGACATTTCAAGTTCTAACTTCCAAACCATTTAACCCTCATCCAAGCATAAATACACAAACCAAATCATAATACTGCTATAGCATCACTACAACATCATAAGATCTTAACTTTACAACCGAGCATATTACTTTAACTTCCGATCTAAAGTCTAATGCTAAACCATATGTTAACACATACATATACATCCAAATCAAACCATAATCAAACATCAACATCATATGTGAATAATCACATAACCCACATAAATACAAAGGTGAAATCTTTCTAAAAGAAGTTATAAGTTTACCCACCGGATTCAACGAAATCTTTTTAAACCTTTCTCAAAATGCTTAAGATTTTTAAACCTTGTGTAAAAGACTTGATCTTGCTTTGAAACTTTGGAAATGTGCTTAGTATAAGCATAACATGGTTTGACCTAGATAATAATGGGTATTGGCTTGACTACTAAAGGTGAAGATGTGCTTGATTTTGGAAGATGAAGTGATGTAGTGAATGTAGAAGTGTTCAAACAAGTTTTGGAAGTGATTTCAAAGTAAAAGTTATAATTTTTGCAACTTAGGAAATGAGGGAGGAATCCATGGATTTTATTCTCAAGAGCTTTAGGAATATTTGAAATGGAAAAGAGAATGAGAAAGTGAAGAAGAAAGTGAAAAAAATTAGTTTTATATAAAGTGCATATGTGAAATTACCAAAACGACCTTGTAATTTACCCCTCTCACATGTTGCCACCTCACCCCCCTTATCTCCCCCCTTTATTCATGTTTTTTACCTTGTCCCCCTTTCATTTTTCAAAGCCAACATGCCTTAGTACTTGTTTTGTACTTATGTCTAATCTTATCTTCTATGCATATGCATATATACTCAAGTGTACATGCATATTCACACGTGCATTTCCATGTCCAAGGTGATGTATAAATGAGTGCATGTGTGCACAAAAGTGTTGCAACATTTCTGATAACTTTTAGTTGACGAAAATTCGAAAAACAACTTCCGGTCACATTTTCAATTTTTCTTCGAACTAATTATTTTTTTAAACAAAAATTAAAATTGATTTCATTATCATTTGTTATTATATAAAAGGATTTTATTTTAGTTATAAAATTCAATAATTTAGTATTAGAATTATATTTTAATATCCACATTTAAAGAGATCAAATTCTGGGTCGTTACACATGCGATGTCTAGCATTTGCAGGAGCATATTTCTGATTCATGTTGTCCATTGTGGTCTCTTGTTGAGTATTGGGTGATTGATAATCATTTAATACTTAATAGGGACCTGATTGTGTACTAATACTTTGTTGTGATGCATGACATGGGCTCTTTGGTGCTTCATATTGCTCATGGCCTAGCTCATTGCTTGGCACTATGTATTGTAGGCTGGTGTCACCTTTTCTTTGAACTGCTTCATTCTAAACTGGTATGATCACTTCTGATTGAGAAGGCATTGAAGGTATTGAATATCTTGGATAATATAATTTTTGAGTTTTCTTGATTTCTAATTTACCGAATGGAAATTCTTACTCATTAAATATCACATGTCATGTACACTCTTCTTTTATTACCAGGACACTTATATCCTTTCTGGTTAGTTGCATATCCTAAGAATGTGCATGGATTTGATCTAAACTCTAATTTGTGTGCTTTGTATGGCCTTAGATAAGGGAAGCATAGGCACCCAAACAATTTTAACCTTTGCCAATTTGACCCGATCTTAGTCAATATTTCCATTGGACTTTTGAACTTTAATACCTTTTTAGGCAACCTTTGATTAAGTATATGGCCGTAGAGAAAGCATCAGGGCATAATTTTAGTGGTAGAGATGCTTATGCAAGTAGAGTTAGCCTAATTTCAACAATATGCCTATGTTTCCTTTCAATAAGACCATTATGCTCAGAAGTGTATGGACAGGATGTTCTCTGAATTATTCCTTTCTTCTGAAAATATTCTTTAAGTGGCAAGAATATTTTACCACCATCCGTCTGCATAATATTTACTTGAAAATTTGTTTGCTTTTTAGCATTTACTATAAACTACAATACTACACTTAAATCTTAGATTTTTATTTTAAAAATAAATCCATATTAGAAAAAGCATCAACAAATGAAATATAATACTTGTATCCATAGTCAGTGCATATTGAGGCTGGTCCCCATAAAGCTGTAGCAATTAATTCTAGAGTTTTTTTATACTTAGTCTCTGAATTTGAAAATGCAAGTTTATGACTTTTGTCCATTTGACAATATCTGCAACTGTAAGATGTAGGGATATTATCAACAAAAATATTATTATTACTACTCAAAACATGCTTTACAATGTTTATACTGGGATGTTCCAGTTTATAATGCTAAACATCATATTTCTTATAGTTTTCCTCTGATTTCCACCAGTTTTCCTTACTTCCCGAATTTCTTGGATTTGCAACATCAAATTTGTGTAATCCCTTACATTTTCTACCTTGCAAAAGAATTTCTTTTTCTAAAACATCTTTTACCAAATGGTACTTTGAATAAAATTCAAAATATACATTGTTGTATTTTTCAAATTGTGATACACTCATCAAATTTTTTCTAATTAATGGTACTCTTAATAAGTTATAAAGATAAAGTTGTCTTGGACCTTTAACACTTGCATTTCCAGTGTGAGTAATATGAATTGACTTATCATTACCCATATATAATAATTGTTTACCCATGTACTCCTTGTGGCCAAGGATTAAATTGCTTAGATTGTTGGTCACATGATTTGTTGCTCCAAAATCTGGATGCCAGCTTTCATCTTGTGCGTCTTCAATTTTTGTATATCATTGCCTACTTTTTCTTAATGACTTTTAATCTCTTGTTGTATATTAACCGTACTTGCATTTGGTTTATTCATTCTTGAATTGTTATTGCTCTGTTGAGATGGTGTGTAATTTGCATCAGACCTAAAGTAATATTTGCTTGCAATATGACCATATCTTTCACATATTTGACATCTTCGTTTGTTATTATTGTTGTTGTTATTCCATCTATCACCTCTTCCCCTGGATCTGTAGTACTATCAACCTTTTTGGTGTGAGATTAGAAAATGCTGTCAAAAATGGTGCTGAATGATGTGGAAACTCTGCCAATACCAATTCTTGGCATGGCACAACATGTAAAATTATCGAAATTAATACTTCTCTAATGATGTTGATGCAACCAGTAGGGTGTTGTATGATGATGCTACTCTGACACACCTTACTAGGGCAAGGCACAACAATCAGATGATGAGAAATTGAATCTTCTTTGTAACATTCTGCATACAGAGATGTTAATCTGTGTCAATAGTTCCTCGGATGATGATTATTTTCTGATGAGGTCAAGATTGTGCAACCAAGTTCTCTAAGTGATGAGAACTTTCTGATGAGAATTATGGCATGACACTTGTTGTTAAGCAATTATTTACTTTGATACCATGTAAATGAAATAGAGTAAACTTGATTTTATTGACTGAGAATACAAAGTACAAGATTATACGTTCAGTTGAAATACAGTTTTATTTATAATAACACAAATGCTCTTTGTTAGTGGGCGGCTGGGTAGGCCCACGTTTGTCTGAACTGATGCTTGCCATATACTTAATATTGTACCTTATTTTTCCAGTTACGTTGTATTCTCCAATACTAATATAAGGGCCCAACAAATTGGTGGAAGTAAAAAAGTTTTGGCAATTAAACGAGACTAAGGTTGAGACCACTAGATTATAAAGTGATATTGATATAGTTGATTTAGTGATGTGTCACAATTGAAGCTGATACACCATATGCTTGGCTAACAACATATAGAATCAACCAAAGGTGCAGCCATAAAAAAAGAGCAAATAATGCTAAAACCAAATGTATGGATGTGCATGAGAAGTGAAAAACTGGCATGTGCAGATATGAAAATAGTGGTATGGTTGTGCATGTCTTGAAAGTAGTCGAAATAAAAAAATGTAACTAACATGAAAATTAAATTATCACGTTGTCCAATTGATCCACCTTATGCACGAACACTCCTGCGGCTAGTCCATAATGCTTGCATTTGCTCTCCTACTTCATCAATATCCCTACCATAACAACATACAATGTTAAATATATTTTTTCCTTCTCGGTTTTATTTGAATCGGTATACATTTTGAACTTTGTTTATCGATAGTCCTTGCATTTGAGTCGATGCATATGTACATTGAAGTGAAAAATTAAACATACTTGAACTGTAATTGTTCGAACTGTAATATTATTATTCTTCGTAATGACCATAGATAGATGAAAAATAGTATCATTTGATAAAAATGAATCCTTTATTCCTATAAAGGATTTGAATAATAAGAGACTCGTTCACTACACTGGCTAATTTTAAGGAAAGAAGTAACTTGTTGAGATAATTTAGTACATTTCTGGTTTCAACATTTAAATGTGATAAAAAGTTGTTAAGTATACTAATTGATCTAAACCATTAAATTTTTGATTCGATAATGCATATCTGTAAGTAAATTCAAGTTTTCTTTCAACCAAGGTAGGTAACAAATTTCAAATAATTCAACATTTCGTGGATGATTAGAATAATGAATATATATATATATTCTGTATTAATAGAAGACTAAACCAAGCATATATTATATACCTTCACATTTGAGAAGATAGTAGGTTAGATGGCAAGCATATATTATATACCTTCACATTTGAGGAGATGGTAGATTTGATGTAATAACCCTTATTTCCATATCTCCCACCTCCTATTTCAAGGGTAGCTCCACTTTCTACACTTGAATTAACGGAGCTCGTAATCTTCTTATACTGACTTTCATCTATCTTTAATTTAAGGATAAATTTTAAATTAGCCCAATTTTACAAAGTAATTGCAAATTTAGGATAGTTTATAAACTAATTAAAAAAATATGTCAGATTTGACCACATTTGCGGCCATGTATACTGGCGGTTTTTAAATGCCGCTAGTACATGTTTTTTTTCAAAACTTAGATAACGGCAGCGATACCGCTTGTGTGCGGCATTTCAAATGCCGTCCAGTTGTGTACTTGCTGTTTTGGCGAGCATCCCTCTTTCATGTCTCAATCTATCAACTTCTTACTCAAATCTTAAACAAACCCAAATACCCAAATCTCAAATTTGTTCTCAAACTAAGCACTTTACACTATAAATTATAGTTAAATCTTGATCAAAAATAGACACACATATTTCTTACTCTTGAACAATTTTGGTATGTTATTTTTTAAACCCTAATATTTTTTTGTTTCTATTATCATATGCCATTTGTTAATTTCTGAAAGTAGTAAAAAAGTTGATTAATTGAAATGTAGAATGACTCTCAAGTGTGTACCAACGATTTCTTATTTTGATGGTGAACTGGTTATTAACGAACTTAATTGTGGCAAATATGTTGGTGGGTCGTGTAAACCGACGAAAGTTTTAAAAGGTTTTAATTTGGCACAGTTAAAAGAGTCAATTTATAAAGCGACTAAGATAAAATCCGATGAATTTGACATAGAGTTAGTGTGTAATTGACCTACAGATTCAGAATCGAAAGCCATTAAAATAGAGTCGTTTGTTTGTAATGTGTAGCTAATGTTTTCGGCGACATCAAAATCAATAGAGCCGTTTGTTGGGAAAAATAGGCAGTTGCAAGCAGAAGAACCTTTACGACCACAAGTAGTTAACCGTGTAATTGAAGACTATTGTAGAATGGTTGAGACAGTAAGTATTAGTCATGGAACCGCATCTCCATGTTTTAGTAATCCACCTAGGACAGTGATTTACGGTCAACAACAATTTCTTTTTGGATATCCGTCGTGCATGAGTAATCAATAAGGTGTTCAGTATAACTATTCATATCCAAGTCAAGGTAGCTTCCAACATTTTCTTGGAAGGTGAAATATTTATTTATAATTTTTATGTCATATTACAATGTACGTTATGCAATAGTTAAAAGTCTTGTCGTTTTGTATGCAGTTATCTTCTTTATCGACCAACATCGCCAAGTAGTGCCGAACCATCAAATTGTCATATGTCTCCTTCTATGTATCGAACTCCATCTGAGTTATATGATATAAGTCGGAGGTATTTGTTTAGAATATCTTAACTTTGTTAGCTATTATTTTTGATACGATGTTTAAATTAAAACTTATTTATGAATTACGGATTTTTCGCGCATGATATTGCTGCACAATTTAATGTCGAAGTGAAGAATGTGAATGTAACCGCAAACGAAGCAGATGTTGATATTGAAATGGACATGGTTGTAGGTGAAGACGTACATGATGATCCACCTGTAAATAGTATGAATGTAGTGAATATGGTGGGGAATGACGTGTCGTGGATCAATAGTATGCAAGTGAACAATGATGCTTTAAACTATGATTTTGCGGTTAAAGACAATATTCTCGAAGACAGTGATGTGTTGGAAATGGAGGTACCATTGGATGATGATCTATGCAGTGCAAAAACAATGGCAAGGTCAATTGTTACAAATCTTGAGTTCAACAATGAGTTATTCTTAACCATTAGCGTTTAGAGTAGCTTTAAAGTTGGTATGATTTTCGAGATGAAAGCTAAATTGTTACAACGGTTGAGCGATTGGTCAATTCTACATGCCGTGTATTTTAGACCTATAAATCAAATAAAACCAAATACACTATCATTTGTAATACAGATGTCAACTGTCCATGGAGAATTCATGCTATTGTTTAGAAAAAAGAATTGGTGGATTATAATGAGATATCCGAGCGATCACAAATGTTAACCCAACAGTGAACTCCGCTCACAAGCGACTTCTAATTTTTTATCTTATCTGTCGTAAAAGCTGATCTAAATATAACAGCTGGTACCATGCAAGTATTGATGGAAGAACAATTATTTGTGAAAATTAGTTACATGAAGGCTTCGAGAGCTTTGAGTAAGGCTGTGGAAAGGATTTACGGTGATTCGGCAGTATCATATACCACTCTAAGACAATATTATGCTGAAATTACTAGAACGAACCCGAGAAGCGTTGGACATGTTTCTATGGATGCATATGGAGTGGTTAATCGAGCTTTTTGGGCCTTTGGCCCTTGTATTGAAGATTTTGTTGATTGTCGTCCGTTGTTATGTATTGATGGCACACATTCATATGGGAATTACAAAGGGACATTACTTGTAGCCACTGCTGTTGATACAGATGACCATCTACGCCCTTTAGCCTATGCACTTGTAGAGTCAGAACTTGGTGATAGTTGGGGCTGATAGTTTACTTGCATGCGGTGGTTCATTCATAATGTTAACAATCGATGAATTACCTTTATTTTTGATCGAATGAAAGGAATACAGACAATATTGCAAAGCAGTGGGGTTTGCCTCATAAACACCGCTTCTGTGCTAGACATCTGAAGGCCAATTTTCAAGCTACATGATTTGTTGAAAAACGACCGATACGCCTTTTGTATGTTGCAACATGTGCTGCAGAGGAATCCAAGTACAATAAGATCCGAGAAGAAATCAAAACTACAAGCAGTATGGCACAAAACTAGATAGAAAGGAGTTTGGGAGGGAAAGAGGAAAATTGGGCATTGTGTAAAGATGATGGCGGTCGATTTCATGTCATGACCACTAACTCCATAGAAAGTTTCGACGGTTTATTTAAAGGAGCTCGATCATTGCCTGTTAAAGCTTTGTTTGCATGCACCTTTTTTAGGTCGGTTGATTATTTTTGTCAAAGAAGAGAAGCAACAGGAAAACTTACAATCGGTCTGACTCCGAAGTGGGAAACAAAGATTGCCGATAGAGCTAATGAAGCAATGCGTGCAAGAATAATTCGCTTTAGTCAAGTTGAACGGCAAGTTATGCACTATTTCAATGATGAATTCAAAGTAATGATCAATGGTAACACTTGCCCATGTATGTGTTACATACCACTATTAGAGCACTTACCTTATACATAAGTTGTGGCCGCTTTCTCAATAGTTTCCAATGGTGCAAATAGAGCACATCATGACTTCGCTTCAACATGGTATTCAGCAGAGAAATACTTGGCTGCTTACACCCACGAGTATCATTCAGTCCATGATAAAATGCTATTGGAGTTTAAGCGATAATCAATTGGTCCTACCTTCTATAGCTAAAAGGCAACTAGGGCGTCCATATTCTACTAGAATTAAAGATACGATGGACGAGATGCACACTGCTAAAGGAAATAGGTGCAGCAAATGTGGTATTATGGGTCATAAGAAAAATCATTTCACTTTGGCAACGTAATGTTTTCATTTGAGTTTGGTAGTTTTTTAGATCGACTGTAATCGAATATATTTGATGATAATTGTCTACGTTATCAAATTTTCACATTTGAGTTTTGTTGTATTGGGAAAGCTGTATTATTTGGCTGCATGAAATAAATATGCTCTACTAATACAGATAAAATGTGGTGGAGGCATTTGAAATGCCGTTCATGAACGGCATTTCAAATGCCGCTCTAATAAATACACAAACGACGACATTTAAAATGCCACAGAATGGCAACATTTAAAATGTCAATATGGTAGCGGCATTTGAAATGCCGCTATGGTAATTACTACATTCGACAGCATTTGAAAGGTCGCACAAAAGAGGCATTTCAAATGTCGCTCTGCTAGTTACACACTACATAGCAGCAGTAGTACCATTATACATGCTACACAATTACATAGTACACAATGACATAAGAATCACAACTATATTCAGTACGAACTACAGTACAACGAAAAAGAATACTACAATCGAAATTAGTATTGAACACAATCTCCATTACAAGCATAAAAACTGTACAATCAATACTAAAGATATTCCAAACTACACAACTGCCTCAGATTTTTTAGTTCGCGAGGAGTTTTCTTTTTCGATTTTCTTGGCTTCAGCGTGAATTCTTCGTCTGCAAGCGAAACTTCTTCACTGCCCTCATCTTGCGATCCTTCCATATGGGGTTAAGATGACCCAACCAGATGCATATGTTGGGAAGTTATTGTCACGGAGCTTTCGCCCGTACCTTTCTTTCATCTTTGATACTTTCTCTTAGGTTCGGGGGACAATGGGGCAGATGCAATGCCCTCAAATGGTGCAGCAAATGCAATGTCCTCAATAAGGGTTCGCACTGCAGGCGGAGGAGGAAGTGGAGACGAGATTGGTCTTAACATCTTGTTCTTCATCAAACATGAGCGTAGAATTCTTTTGAGCGAGATGCATTTCACCATACTTTATTCGAGAACCTCCTCTACAAGTTCATCGATTATGTCCAACATACGATACATACCATCCGCCTGCATATAACAAATACTGTTATTGATTTTACAGATCTCTTAAAAATTATAAATTTAAATACATACCTCATTCTGTTCATGTGGAGCTTTTGGAGTGTAAGGAGCAACATCTTGTTTAGGCACATCTTCTCGTCTTCTTAACACATAACGCTGAGTGATATTCCAATACTAACTATTGTGCTCCTCATCATTCAGCGTGATCTCATGCGCATCTTCTGCAGCTAAGAAGCGGTCATTCCATAACTCTATCATCGTTTCGAATTGATCTTCACCATATGAAAGAATACAATATAGAGAAGGATACGGTAATTGTTGGCGAAGACCAAACTGCCTCATCACTCTATCTGGAAGATGCTATGCAAGATCGCTAAAGAAAAATATCATCAGTCTAGCCCGCCATAACTGTCTCACCTTAGTGCACAAAGCCGGAAGCACATCAAGCTCTGCCTCAATGTATGAAGTCCACATAACTGTGTTATAGTCTAAGACATCAAACTCTTTCCAGTAGAACGCCAAATTCTGTCTGGGAGCCAATTTTGTATTCTTTGGTCCAATCCACCTAAAATAGCAAAAATTTATACAAACAGTCCAAAATGTATAGGTTGATACAACCTTACAACCAAAAATATTTTACCTCGATCCATATGGTTTTGAATTGTCGATTATAGGTCTCTTCATAATTATACGACCGCCAGAAGATTCATCCAAGTCCATATCTGCGAGAGTATAAGTGGTATTTCATTAATGTTTACGACATGTACAAATATGAATAAATTGTAACAACCCGCAGTTTAACCCATAATAATTAATCAGTTAGTTAATGAAATAATACAATAACTTTGTGAAATTCTCAGAATTGAACCAAGGGCGTTGCATCATTATGTCCATGATAATTTTTTGGTCAATTTTCATATATAGAACGTCAGAATCAGAGTTAATATGAGCGAGGTGCAAAGCGAATAAGAATCAAAAAAAATATGTACAAGGCCTTGGTTGACCGATTGGTCGACTTGATTTAAGGGCGGTCGACCTGTAGGTCGACCCGCCTACATTATTGAGCGATAATGTAAATTCTTCGAGTACAGGCGATTTTAACACGTCATTTACATTCTTTTAGCTCATCTGGTCCCTTCATGCTTCCATCCGATGACTCTTATTTAGCCTATGATGTGGTTACATCCTATTCAATCTCCAAATTCAATGGTCTACGATCCACGTCTACCCATATAAATAAGACCCTAGGCCTAACACTTTTTATCATTCTAGATTTTCCTCGCTTGGATTCAGTTTTCAGGAAGGACCCTAAAAGGAGTAATTTTTGAAGGAGAGAATCTTTTCAGTAAAAATATTTTACTACCCTCAAGTGGATCTGGGAAGACTAAAAAGGAAGAGCTTAGGACCACAGGCGAGTGATTGTAATTATTTTAAAGATTTCTTTAAGTGATAGTTGTAGTTTTACTACAAAAACTTTTTTAGTAGTTTATTTATAGTTTTTAGAATTATTTTCAGTTTATTTCTTTTAGCTATTCTTTCCAGTTGATTTTAGTTTATTTCTGTTAATTATACCTTTTCCATTTAATTACAATTTATTTACAGTATTTTTGTTTATTTACTGTTATTAATACGTTATTTACATACTTTTCCTACACTTTGGATTTCTTTTATTTTCAATTTTATTTTATTTCTCCATCTTCTTCGCGTATGGATTAGAATATATTAAACGCGAATATGGATTAAATTATAAGAGTACTGAAATAATGGAAGATAACATGTAAATTGTAAAGACTGCAATAAAAATGGAATTAATACTGAAATTGAGACTAATTATAATATTAATGTTAGAATTGGACTAATTAAAGATAATTGGCCTAGTTATAACTTAGAATTATAACTAAAAGAGTATATGATAAAAGAGGCTTATTTTCACACTTAGACCTTGGGTTATGTAATGAGCATGATTATAACGTAGGTTATAATAAGAAAAATAACGGAATGAGGCTTATTTTAAGACTTAGGATAAATGAATAAGCAAAGATAGTGAAGATAATAAGAAAGGCTTAATTAAATAATTTATCTAAGTTAATAAGCAAAGATGAAAGTAGGACCTATACCAAAAGGCATTTCCTATAAGACAAAATGGTGGTCTCGCATTAACCTGAAGTGAGATGAGGGCTTGCTTATGCTAATAATGGTTGTAAATGGTCAAATAGAAGTTCAAATCACGAGGGATTTGGGAAAATGGGTGCAATTCGATATTGTTTGGATGACGGGCCAACACCAACAGCATTTCCCCTATTTTTCAATGACACGGTGTTTCACATAATCCTGAAGTCAGACGAGGGGCACGCTTATGCTGGAGCACAGGTAATAAGAAGAACCAATAGGTGGAGAAACAAGTAGCATGAGCATGGTGGCAATTACTCGTGTGGCTTCCATTTCGATGCTCAGTAATCGCTATGAGTTCCACGCGCTTAAGTATGTGTGCCTTTCGTAGGCACCACTGCCTTCTATGTAGGGAGCTATATAACCTTTAGTCCACAATAAATACTTTGTGCATCTTCATAAACACCATTGTACCTTGCACGTGTTTTGTAGATGCCATTACCTTATGTGTAGAGAGTTATATAGCGTCTAGTCCACAATAAGATCTATGAAGTAGCAGGCCGATCAGAAGGTAGAATTAGGATTTCAGCCTAATTATAGAATTATGAATTCAGCCTAATAAAAGCAGCTAACAAAGACAAGTGCAAACAATCAAAGTTAATCAATTATGTTAATTTAGTAATTCGTATTTATTTCCGGATTATTCCTTTTTCTTCCTATTCTCTTTGTTTCCTTTATAAATACTAGAACTGTTGTAAGAACTATTACTTTTACTTTGCTTAAAGATTCTAGTAATTACCATCGTTTACCAGACTTTTAGTCTGACCCACTGCTCCACTTTCCCTTTTTTACCCCCCATAGGCAATCAGGGGCAAGGAAGAAAGACTGCAACTTCTTGAAGACCTTATCATGTTTTCCTTCTTTTTTCCAGCTTTTTGTTCTTTTATTGTACTGGCACTATATTGAGGGAAAGTTTGTGTTTGTACTCTTGTTTTTATGATAAAACTTATATTTTATAAGACAACTGTATTAGGTATTTGGAACGTATGTGGTTTGTCTAAAGTATTTATGAAGTATTAATTTTTAAAATCACTTTTTGTTTTTAATTACTTCCGTTGTGTTATAATCTATCTATTTTGTCTTGTGAATCTTAGTCTCTGCTAGCTTTAGTTATACCTACAACACACCACATCTTTTAGTGTGTCCTTTTGGGATGTAGGGTATTACATTTGGTATTAGAGCCTACGGTTACAGAATTCCTAAAAACTTGTTTCAAAAATAAAGTATTTTTTCCAAAGCAACCTATTTTTACGTAGCATATCTACAAATTAGAAGTATTTTTTAGAAAGAAACTCTTATTATAGAAGTAGTTTTTAAATATAAAAGATTTTTTATAAAAATACCCTCAAAGGTCCAGTTCAACCTTCTTTCGATTCTTTTAAGCCTAAGTTTTTCTTTTCTTTGCATAGTACGACTGACTGATTCCGTAGAGCTAGGGCACCAGAGGTGCAAGGGCAAGCGTCCAATACAACACTAGTAGGTGGAGGTCCCTTTAATCCAGCTACATTAGCCAACTTTTCTAAGCTATGTAAGGACTTCGCTAGTATAGGAGGTAGAACTTTTTTTAGCACAGAGAATTCAGAGGAGACGTGAGCTAGGTTGGAGAATATGGAGCAAAGGTTCAGTCGGTTTGGTTTGGAGGACCGATAGAGTGGTCAACCTACATCTTGGCAGCTGAAGGGAGAGCTTGAGAACGTTCCTATAGGCTCTAAGAGACAGTAGGGGATGGACAAGAAGGATAAGGATAAAGACAAGAGGAAGGAGGGAGGCCCTCAGAAGCAAATCAAAAAAGTGAAAAATGTAAACATCGTAGAATGGTTGGTCATTACGCAAAAGACTGTAAGAGAGAGAAGGTGAAGAAGTGTTATACTTGCAGATAGCTCGGTCACTTAAGTAGGAATTATCCCCAAAGAGCAGAGTAGGGGGCGAGTGCACCAGTCGCACAGATTCAGACCTTAGATGCAGCACCTTCCAGCAGCAGACCAAATCGATGTAGGAAATTTGATATCTATTCCTGATTTTTCCATTCTGGCTATTTTCGATTCTGGAGCATCTCGCTCTCTTATCTCTAGTTCTCTAGTAGGTTGTTTGCACATAGACATCTATTTAGTGGTAGATTCCACTGTTGATTCAAACCCCATAGATGGATCGACACACTTGTCTATGGTTTGTAGGGGTTTGAAATTTTTTTATCCCAAGCGTAGAAATTGACTACGACACCCATCTTTTGGGATTTTCGGGTAATGAGATGATTTTGAGGTTGGATTGGCTGTCCACATATAGAGCTATATTAGATTGCAAGAGGAGAGTCGTTAGACTAGAGACATGCAACGGTAAGACTCTCGAGGTTTCTTGCGACCCGCAAGGGTCAGTTATGTTGAGCTTCCTTTATTCCCTCGATTCATCATCAGCGGAGTTGGATTCGGTTCTCGTCGTCAGAGATTTTCCAGACATCTTTGATGAGGTTAGGGTGACTACTCCCTAAGAGGGAGATTGACTTCGGGATTTATTTGACTGATAATGCTAAGCCAGTAATATTACCCATGAGTCACATGGCACCTAGGAAGAGGAAGGAGTTGAGTAAGCAGATCCATGAGTTTTTGGAGAAAGGTTTCATAAGAAGAAGCATATCGGAGTGGGGAGCGCCAGTCGTCTTTGCTACTAAGGCGGATTTTAAGTGGTTGGTTAGGCCTTTTGGGCTAACCAATGCATCAGCCTATTTTGTAGATTTGATGAGTCGTGTTTTTAGAGATGTCCTAAATAAGTTCATGGTGGTATTCGTAGACGACATTTTTTTCAAGAGCATGGAGGAGCATGTTGTTCGTCTAAAGGAGGTTCTTCGTACACTTTGCGTTCATCAGTTGAGAGTAAAGTTCTTGAAGTATCATTGTTGGAGTAAGTCAACGTGTGGAAAGAGTTTGATAAATGGTTTTGTACATTTAGTTTCGAATTGTGGAAATCCAAAGAGTTGAAGGCAAAGATCGAAGATGCATAGTAGATGCAGTTAATAAGAAAAGAAGAAAGCCCTTGTATAGGTAATTTCAGAAACTATAATTGTTTTAGATAAGTTGAATTAACAAAAATGCCTTAGGATAAATATAAGCATAGAAGAGAAATAGGAATAAAAGACTTTGGTAATAAAATGGGATTTCCAAGATTTAGGGAGGATACTCCTAGGGTAGTAAGTAGGAAAATCCACTTTATGTCTAACCCAGTAAAATGAAATTATTAGAAATAAAAAGGAGAATTGTCTATATTTTTAAAAGTAAATACTGGGTTTTTTGAAATATAATATGAAATTTAAATTGGTTTTTATATGATGTAAATTTTGTTGAAAATGTAAAATCATTTTTGAAGAATTATAGAGCACATATAGCTCATTAGTTTCTTTGAAAGTAAACAAAGATTTTAAATATCAAAGCCTAAAATGTATTAGGTATCGAAAACGTAGATTACATCATATATCGTTGTAATAGATGTTTTCATGAAAATAAAGGGAGCATAGACTTAACGCTAAAGTTATAGTAAGTGACTCCCAAAGGAAATGTTTTTACATAGTAGATGTGGTTTATTAGTATTTATTTTTAATTAAATTCATACACTAGTATTGTTGGATTGTACCAACAGTATTTTACGCAACATCTATTTTAAACCCAAATAAAAATGTATTTTAAAAGATAATTTCTAAGAATAGAAATAAAAGTGATTTATGAATACACCTATTAATTAAATAGGTTTAAGAAAATGTTTACTGGCTATGGATATGTTAAAACAGTTTTAGAAATGAGTTTTCTGAAAAGAAAAGAGTAAGTTATACATTAGAAGATGTCTATCATAAGAAAATATAATTTAAACATATCTTAATCTATTAGAACGAAAAGAATAATGATATAATTTTCTATGAAACCAATAAAAATATTTTGTGCAAGTTACAAGGAATGCATGAAAGAGATATACAAAGTATGGAAGCACCATATTTTGTATAGCCTATTTCGAAAAATATAAATTAAGTTCCTTGTAATTTCACAGAAACATGAAATCCTCTTTTAAAAGGTTCATAGAAGATTTTAGCGTTAATAATTTCTCATAGGAGAAAGCAGTTCCAATACATTAAGGTATGAGGCCGTTAGGTGCAATAAGAAGATGTTTGGAAAACACATAAGGATATTTTAAAGATATATTAAAAGGAAATGGTTTGCTACAAAGTAAATAGGTTTTTGAAATGAAAAACTTAATAAAAGCAGAATTTGAAAATTCAAATTTTATAGAAAATTGAAAATTCTTTAAAAGAAAGTGAGGAATACATTTTGGACTTAGAATTTGAAAGTTTTTCCCTATGAAATTGGGAATTAATGTAAATTCAAAAGGATGTAAGGATGCAAATCTAGAAACATCAAATGTTAAGCAACTGAGTATTTTTTTAATTTAAGCAGGATTTAAAGATAACACTTTTAAGGACAAAGATTTTGTGATTTGAAAATTTAGAGGCCTTAGTTTTTAAAGTGAGAGGATAAATACCAAACCAAACTCCTAAAAGTGGAATAGATAGAAATCACTCCCTAAGGAGTGACAGAAAAGATGTAAGGCTATAAAGGAGATAACAGTAATTACTTTTAGAAGTAATAATAGAGTTTCCATAAAGTATATAGGACCCTTGTTAGAACCTAGGAATGTTGATTCATGTGAGTAGACTAAAGAAGAATAGTGAGATGGAGTTGGCAAAATTGTAAGACATGCATTGGAAGAGCTTGGAGAAAGCATCTTTCTTTAGTAGAATTCCCATAAGATAATAGTTCTCAAGTTAGCATTGGAGTGGCACCTTCCGAAGCTCTTTATGGAAGACTGCGCTAGTCGCCTTTGTGTTGGATAGAGTCTACAGAGGTATTGCCTTAGTTCAAACATGGTAAAAAAGACTTTAGGAAAGACTAAATTTGATTTAGAGAAAATTCGTACCTCATATCCGTATTTCTTTGATAGTAATTTTTTGGAATTTCCTACTTTCCATCTTTAGTTTTGAATAGTTTCTTTCCTTTATTATCCTTTGGGATGGTATAACTTGGGATTTAACCTATGGATGGTAGGATTTGATGTAAATATGTTACTAGAACATGTTATGAATGATGGATGCAAGTGATTGCAAGTGTTTGCTAGTGGATGCTAATGGACGCATATACTGGAGCATAGGTAATAAGAAGACCCAATAGATGGAGCAACGGGTAGCATGAGCATGGTGGTAGTTACGCATGCGACTTTCATTTCGGTACTTAGTAATCGCTATGAGTTCCGAGCGCTTAAGTATGTGTGACACAGTAGGCACCACTGCCTTCTGTGTAGGGAGCTATATAACATCTGCTCCACAATAAATACTTTATGCGTCTTTCGTAGACACCATTGTACTTTGTGTGTCTTTTGCAGATGCCAATACCTTATGAGTAGAGAGTTATATAGCCCAGTCCACAACAAGGTCCATGGAGTAGCAGGCCGATCAAAGGGTAGAATTAGGATTTCAGCATAATTATAAGATTATGTATTCAGCATAATCAAAGCAGCTAACAAAGACAGGTGGAAACAATCAAAGTTAATCAATTGCGTTAATTTAGTAATACGTATTTATTTCCAGTTTATTCGTTTTTCTTCGTGTTCTCTTTGTTTCCTTTATATGTACTAGAATTGTTGTAAGGTCTATTACTTTTACCTTGCTTAAAGATTCTAGTAATTACTATCATTCATCAGACTTTTAGTCTGACACACTCCTCTATTGAGGGAAAGTTTGTGTTTGTGCTCTAGTTTTTCTGATAAGCCTGAGATTTTATAAGACGACTGTATTTGGTATTTGGAACATATATGGTTTGTCTGAAGTATTTATTTTTAAAATCACTTGTTGTTTTTAATTACTTCCGCTGTGTTACTATCTATCTATTTTGTCTTGTGAATCTTTGTCTCTGCTAGATTTAGTTATACTTACAATGCACCACATCTTTTAGTGTATCCTTTTGGATATACTAAGGGGTGTAGGTTGTTACATTAATGAAGAACTATGACCGTACCTGAACTAGAGTCATACAACCACCAGTAGATCGTTTTTGTACCAACGCCACTCTAGTAAGTTTTACATAAGTGAAGGGCCACTCAAGTATTCGATTGATCGCAAAAAAGACATACACTGATGGTGTGCACAATAATAGCACGAACACGCTGTGCGATCTGCACTGGAGAGGTAAGGCGGGGAATATCATTGGCCAATTGCTCCCTAAACCAAGTGGCCACTATTGGCTTATTCTCCCATCTTACGTCTTCAGGAGGAGACATGCCAAGTAAGGACACACACAAATCCATCAAATTACTTGGGAAATTCGATTTTCGAATGGGATCCCCGTTAATCGGCAATCCAAGCCACATAGCTACATCTTTTAGTGTGATGGTCATCTCACCAACTGTAAGATGAAAAATAGACATCTCAGGTCCCCAACACACCAGGATGTGATGACTTGACAAACTTTAAGGTCGAAGAATGGTCAATGAATCCGTTCGGCTCAGCTGCTTGACGAAACTTTAAAAAAATGCAAGATATTATAAATTTACTAACATATTGTCAAAATGGTGTACCTTCATCAAATTGTTATCGCTTGTGCAGTGTTGAGATTGTAAGTAAAGAACGTTATCATCAACCGGTTCGGCTTCCATTTCTTCATATTCTATCACAAGAACAAAACCAAATTAAATTTATAAACTAAACAATTCTTATATACAATCAAGAACCAATCGAACAAATGTTCTACGCATACAAACAACTTCTTTGTAGTGTAGAAACAAAGATTTATACCTAAAAAACCAATTTTTGTCTGAACCCTAAAATCAAAAAATTTAAATTTGAGATCAAAAGGGAAGAATGCAAACCTATAGGAGGCACTTAACTAGATGCGGAAGCCATTCTTCAATTTCTAGCCTGCATTAACGTGTTTTTGAGTGAAAATAGTGATTTTGGGGGATTTGGGGTTTTGGGTTCGATTGTATGAAGAAGGTAGATTGAGAAATTAAAGAGGGGGGCTAGCTAAAACAACATGTACACAATTGGGCGACATTTGAAATGCCGCACACAGGCGCATCTCAAACGTCCTTATCAAAGTTTTGAAAAAATATATGTACTGGCGGCATTTCAAATGCGGCCGGTACACGTGGCCGCTAATGTGGTCAAAACTGGTGTATTTTTATAATTAGTTTATAAACTGGCCTGACTCTGCAATTACTTTGCAAAATTGGCCTAAATTAAAATTTTACCCTTAATTTAAACACTAAAAAGTCAAGTAATGTTGCATAGTAAGAATATAATGTGATCTAAATGTTATATTAGAGACATGCACCTAAGGAATTTGGTCGATTCCCTCTCTAAAAGAATCTCCAATGTCATGTTTCATAGCAAGTGCTTTTGATTTCTCGATAAACTCGCCGTATACCGCATATTTTGGCTTTGTTTAACATATATATTACAGCATAATAGTATGCAATATAAAGTATTGAACCTGATTGAAAAGCATGCAAAATAAACAAGTTCTACAGCCTGATTAATATCAGCATCATCCAAAACTGTGATTGGAGATTTTCCTCCAAGCTGCCAAGTCGTTGATTTTAGGTTGCATCTAACAGCTGCTTCAAGTATCATCTTTTATGTCTCTGTTGACCGAGTAAATGTTCGCTACAAATAAAAATGCCATACATTCAATAACTATATTAAAAAACACAGAGTTAAGGTTTCACACATAATTTAGACGTCAAAATCGAAAATCACTAAGCATCACGAATACACGACAATTCTTTATCAATAATTGGACGTTAAAGTTAGCCCTGAGCCATCTTGTTCATAACTAAACAGTATACAATGCATATTCTTACTTAAATGTTACATGCTATAGTCAGTTACCAGAACAGAAATAAAATACCTTATCGACATCCGTGTGACAGCAAAGAGCAACACCTGCCATTCCACCAAAATCAGAAACAACATTCAGGACACCTTCCGAAAGTCTTGCCAATTAACCACCAACCACCATTAGTGTAACACACAAGTGTTTGAAAAAGAAAAAAGAAAAACTAACAATCCACTTGAGCATTAATGTGAAGCACCTGACGTTCACAAACTATATAACACAAGGAGCAACATCTCAACTGTTTACCGCAACTAGAAATGCATCTGAGCCATTCAATCAAATAAATAATACAAAAGATCCGTGGGTTGATCAACTAAAGCCCAACAACCCTGATGTTTCAATATAAATGCAATATGTACACATAGCAGTTTTTCTGCATTTCAATTCTCCTCTGTAATTCAAATATCAATATAGCAATAAATTCTTGTTTCAATTTTCATAAAATCTCAGTTTCAATTTCTCAATACCTCATGCTTTCAAAATCTTATATGGTATCAGAGCTAAAAGGCGTTGCTTAACAACAAATCTCATCAAAAAAATATTTATAATTTGAGTTTATCTCTCATCGGAGATTTAAATCTCATCACATGAGACATTGATTCAACAATAGGAATCCAGTGCCCTGCCAGTATAAAGAAGTCTGGCTGCAACAAGATTCCTCGCTGAATATTGTATGAAAGCAATCAAAATCATAGAAATCAGATCAAGAAATAAGAGAATCAACACAAGAATCGGGAAAGTGCCATCCAGAAAGAACTTTTAGATAAAAATCATCATTTAAGCTTTGGTTGCATCAAACCTGTTTAGTGTCTCACTTTGAATTCTTAAACTCAAATCTTGATTGAACTTGCCACATTCTATCATCAGTGCTCACAGCTCTTTGATTCTGAATCATCATGTCTAAAGAAGGAAATTCAGCAGCCTCATTCAATGCAAATAATTCATGGTAGGTTGATGTTGTAGAGAATCTCATCGAAACTGTAATCAGTTCATAAAGTCAACTGGTTATAGTCCATTTATATGAAGATAACTATCTTCTATGGAAGCTTCAAGTTAAAACTATAATACAAGGGTATGGACTTGAAAGCTACATTGTAGGAACCATTCAAATTTTGCCAAAATGCATCACTGACAAAGAAAACAAGATAATTAGTAATGAAGAATATGTGAAATATCATAGGTGGGACAGACTCGTATGTTCTTGGCTACTATCATCAATAAGTGTAAATCTTGTATCACATGTGATAGGGTGTAAAAGTGCCAGTGAAATCTGGACAAAAATTGACAAAGTTTTCAGTACTCAATCAACAACCAAAGTTACGTTCTACATGAGAAAGTTACACAATATCAGGAAAGATAATCAAAATATAAGAGAATATCTCTCCAAAATTAAAACAACTTGTGATTTACTTCAAGCAGCAGGTCATAAGGTATCAAATTCAAAGTAAATAATGATCATGTTAAATGGATTAAGTGATGAATATGAAGCAGTGGTGGCAGATATATTATCACAAAAGTTCCTACCATCTGTAGATGATGTTCATTCAGTTCTACTTGCATATGAGGCAAGAATTGGTAACAAGAAAAACCCAAGAATCAGATTTCTCTATTAACCATGTTGAAAATTACAAAAGTAAAGGTCAAAACAGCAATAGAACGGATAAGTCAATACAAAGAGGAGGATATTCAAACTAATCCAGGGGAAGAGGCAGATGGAACAACAACAATAGACCGAAATGTCAGATATATGAAAAATTAGGACACATTGCCGCAAAGTGTTATTCATACTAAATTTAAACTATGTTCCGGGCCAAGGTTCAAGTAATCAAAGAAGTTCTAATTTTAGTGCAAATATGGCACAAGTGCAACATGAGTTAAACAATCAATCAGACAACAGTAATCATCAGCAAACTGAAATTACAAAATCTGATCATATACAAGATGAGGACTGGTACCCAGATTCAAGAGAAACAAATCATATTACTAGCAAGCTAAGCAATCTAAATACGGGGAACAATGAGTATAAAGGTATTATACACATGGGAAATGGTAAGTTTATTGCAATTATGCACACTGGTAGTTCGTATATAATGGGAAAAAGACAATTATATTTGAATAATTTACTTAGAGTACCACTAGTTAGAAAGAACTTACTAAGTGTGTTACAATTTGCAAAAGACAACAATGTTTACATTAATTCTACCCACATCACTATCGAGTTAAGGACATCCTAACTGGAGAAATTCTCTTGCAGGGTATAGAATGTAAAGGACTATACAAGTTCAGTGTGGCTAATTCAAGAAAATTAGAAACTAATAAAAATCAGTGTAATAATTTTGAATTCAAACAGGAAGAAAACTGTAAGACTTTTGATATGTGGCATTGTAAATTGGGACACCAAAATGCTACAATTGTAAAGCATGTATTGAATAATAGTAATAATATTTCATTAAATGATATTTCAATGCCATATATCTGTACCTATTGTCAAACGGGAAAAATTCATAATAAATTACCATTTTTAGATTTTGAAACACATTACAGTAAACCACTTGAACTAATTGCTACTGATCTATGGGGACCTGCACCACTACATAGTGATTATGGGTACAAATACTATATATCATTTATTGATGCATTTTCTAGATATGTTTGGATATACTTTCTGAAATCAAAGGATGAAACTTACAGTGCAGTAATACAATTTATAGCACCAGTAGAAAAACAAACAAACTGTCAAGTTATAGTGATGCAATTTGATGGTGGAACAGAGTATATGCCTCTATAATATTACTTTCATAAGAGAGTAATTGTTTATAGAACAGCTTTCCCCTCCAGTTCTGAACAAAATGGGCTTGTTGAAAGAAGGCACAAGCAAATTGTTGAAACCGGGCTTACATTGTTAGCTCAAGCATCTATGCCACTAAAATTTTGGCCTTATGCTTTTGCTACTATAGTTTTCTTAATCAATGGACTACCAACAAAAGTTTTGAAGTTCAAAAGCCCAATGGAAATATTATTCAACGTCAAGTCCGACTATCAAAACGTAAGAGTGTTTGGATGTTTGTGTTTTCCTTATCTTAGACCATATAATACTCACAAACTACATTTCATGTCATCTCCATGTACATTCTTGGGTTATGATGTTAATCAAAAGGGATATAAGTGTTTAGATTGTAATGGTAGAGTTTTTATTTCTAGACATATGGTGTCCAATGAAAAAGTTTTTCCTTTTAAAGAATCTGAAATTAAAACATCTAAAAAAGTATATAATCTAGAAGAATCACTACCTCTAATATCTTCATTACCTGAGGAGGTGATTCAGGTCCACAAAGAGCCAACTCAAAACAATGTCAATCCTCAAATAGGCAACTTAGACTCACAACATATAATGTCCAAACTTGGACCAGGTCATGAGCAAGCTGAACTATCAGATGTGCTTGATCAAACATCTCAACAAAGAATAAGTATGTAATCTATTTCTCATTAGACATCAGCAGAATCACAATCCCACAATAAGCAACAGCAACAAGAAATTGAGGATTCTTGTCAACATCAGACTACAAGGACCAGTCATCACATGATGACAAGGTCAAAAAGTGGCATATTCAAACCAAAAATCTATAGTGCAATTTTGGATACAGAAGAACCAAGTACTCATTATCAAGCTATGGAAAATGAGAATGGGAGATCAGCTATGGCTGAAGAGTACAATCCACTAATAAGAAACAAGACATGGGATCTTGTTCCTTTGCCCAAGAATAAAAATATCTTGGACTGCAAATGGACCTTTAGACTGAAAAGAAATGCTGATGATTCAATTTCTAAGTATAAGGCAAGATTTTTAGCTAAAAGGTTATCTACAACATAATGGTTTGATTTTAATGAAACTTTTTCACTTGTTGTGAAACCCACTACTATCAGAATTATTATTACAATCGCCTTGCATAAAAATTGGAACATCAAACAATTAGATGTGAGTAATGCCTTTTTAAATGGTTTTTTTGCAGAAAGAAGTACATATGGAGAAGCCACATGGATTCAAACAAAAAGGGAATGAAAATCTTTTGTGCAGACTAAATAAATCAATCTATAGGCTAAAACAAGCTCCAAGAGTGTGGTTTGAAAAGCTAAAAGCAAATCTGATTGGACTAGGCTACAATCCAACAAAATCTGATAACTCACTATTTATAAAATTCAGCAAAAACATAATATTTTATGTGCTAATATATGTTGATGATTTTATCATTACAGGCAACAGTGAGGAGGAAATCAGCAATCTCTTAAAGCACTGAAATCAGGGATTTTCTATTAAAGATCTTGGTGGCTTAAATTACTTTCTTGGAACTGAAGTTAAAAGACTACCAAGCTTATCAATTCAGTTAAATCAGAGGAAGTATATAGCATAAATTTTAAATAAAGCCAAGATGAATCAGGTCAACTCAATCTCCACTCTTGTGGTCAGCAATATACATCTACCCAAGTTTAAGGTGAAGCAATATCCAATGACAAACGGTATAGGACCATAGTAGGTGCACTTCGATATGAAACTATTACAAGGTCATAAATTGCTTACAGTGTAAACATAGTAAGTCAATTTATGCAAAATCCAACAGATGAGCACTGGAAAATGGTAAAAGGAATACTAAGGTATCTCAAAGGACTATAGAATTTGGACTGACATTGGATCATGCAAACACATTAATGATACTGGGTATGCAAATGCAGATAGGGCTACTAATCCAGATGACAGAAGATCTACAATTGGTAATTACATATTTTTAGGCAAAAATCTCATATCATGGTGCTAAAAAAGCAACCTACAGTATGAAGATCTAGTACAGATGTAGAGTACAGAAGTGTAGCAAATGCTACAGCTGAGGTGATTTAGATAGAATCACTACTTGGTGAATTACAAATCAAACCAGATAGCAAAATTACTATATGGTGTGACAACTTAAGCATGGTTCAACTTACAGCAAATCCAGTGTTACATTCAAGAACGAAATACATGGAATTAGAACTCTACTTTGTCCACGAACAAGTAACAAGAGGAAAGTTAGACATAAATCACATACCTTCAACTTACCAAGTCGTAGACATTCTGACAAAGCCTCTTTCTAAGACAAACTTCATTCACTTTAGAGACAATCTGAAGGTCAACAACATCAACAGCTCTCAGAATAGCAAGATGTCAACTAGCTTGTGACAAATAAGCAATTCGCCGACAAGAGAATCATCTTCGAATCAGGTTGCAGTGAAAATTGATAATCTTTAGTCAATTTAAAGGCTGAAGGGATAATATACTGAAGAATTCGAGTTATTCTTTCATCAATTTCGATCAACCTTGAGATCAAATCGAATCAAATTAAAATTTGGGATGTTTTTCTCAAACCCTAGCCACTAAAGGGTTTGTTGGGGAGTAATGAGAAGCACATGAAGTTCATAAAGTGTATAACATAAGAAGCAATATCTCAACCGTTTACCGTAACTGGAAATGCATCTTAGCTATTCAATCAAATAAAGTAATACAATGGCTCCGTGGGCTGATCAACTAAAGCCCAACAACCTTGATGTTTCAATATAAATGCAATATGCACACATGGCAGTTTTTTAGCTTTTCAATTCTCCTCTGTAATTCGAATATTAGTATATCAATAAATTCTTGTTTCATTTTTCATCAAATCTCAATTTCAATTTCTCAATATCTCATTGCTTTCAAAATCTTGTATGCATATTATTATTCTTAACTTGACCTTACTTTTTTTAACAGTTAAAACTTTTGTTGCCCTTCTCATCCATGTTTTCTCAGCCCAAAGTTTAGGCAGACTTGCCATTAATCCAACTCGGTTATTTGTTTCTGGATTACAATTTGTTGATGCAAGTATAGACTTCTCAATTGAGCAACATGTTCTCTATCAAAACAATTTATACTCAGATGAGATCGTGGGCTTGAAGTTTTACCTTTGTGTACAAAAAAGTTTTCTAATTTGAATCGAAATCTTTGTTATCTACATAAGGTTATGCTTATGTGTTTGAATCCCGATTTTAGAATTTTTTTGTTTATTTATGCATGTCTAGCTGTTATAAAATCTTAATTTTTCATATCTTCCATTTTACAATCATACTTGAGCATTTGTATTTAAAATTATAAACTTTTTCCTTTCATGGATGAAAGATATTTATTTGTACCATATATTTTGTTTCCACCTATGAAACATGTGATGTTTATGCTAATTATTTTAATATTGCATTGATCTTATTCAAATAAGTGAATAAAATGCATATATACACAATGACACAATGCAAAACTCTTGTTACATACAACAAGTTGGAAAAATAGAGACTTTCATATTCATGCACCCAGTAGATTTTTAGAGGTATTTGATTTCTTATCATAAAAATATATACCATTGGCTAGCAACTTGTTATAATCATCTTGTCTTTTGAATTTCCAATATAAAATCTAATGTCTGTGATTTTTTTTTTGAAATTCCCTTTTAGTTTTCAAACTCTGGTTATGTAAGCTTTGAAAAAGTGTAATAGAGTTTGGGGCCCATTACATAGAGAATAATGGAGTTTTTTCATTTTCCCATGAAGCATTCACAATTTGTTAGACATTTCAACACAACATAAATCGTTTTTAATATAAGGTGGATAGAAGGAAATTAGGGTGTAAGATGAAATCTCCTGCTCTGCAACAATTTTACTCCAAGCTCTTAGGGTTTTTGATTCAAAGAAGTTATGATTTACCTATTATGAATCCCACCTAGGGCTTGCCGTATCGATTCATAGTGAAGATGCATCGAGACTGGATATGATCAATATATCCGTTAAGTCTAGAGTACGCAACGCTCTTCAAATGTTAGATAGTGTATTACTCATGATTTCCAGAGGCACCAAGTAGTTACATACTGATAGTTAGTGGATAATTATGGAACGACTCAGTCGATAGTTTTCTATTGGTTAATATAACTAAGGTCAAATATAAAACATCGATATGACTGATTTACACAGTTCTCTCGACTTAAGAATACTATAGATCTTCAATATGTAAGCTACACTTTGATGATAGTTAAATCATGGCATGACGTCCATTGAGTGACTATAGTTGGGTTAAGTGGAAGTATTGAAAGTAAAGTACTATTCAAGAAAGGATCTATCTCCTCGATTATATGGAGTTAGTATCATGGTCAACTCAAAGTCAAAGTCACCGGTCAGAGCATTTCAGTTAATAATAATCATTATTATTGAATTAAGAACTTTTTGTTTGGACTACAGAGTTAAATATGAATGATATTGAAAATTTGGCCGTTATCAAATTTCACAAGTCTAGAATGATATAGTTTTGACGAAGAAAATTGTTGTAAATAAATGTCACAACCGAGTAATGCTTAATAAAGTAAAATTGGATCTTACCAATATTAAGTAAGCGATAAATTTGGCTAAAATGTCACAGCAACTGCTAAGTGATATGTAAACATTAATTTTCAAATAGTTAAATATTAATCGTTGATCGAATTTACACCCTAGAGACACAAACGAAATGATGAATTCTTTTTTGACCACATGATTTAATCGGTTTATAATATTTATGAATTGATTAAAATAATTAATATTTATGAAATATAAATTACAAAATTTGAATATGATTTGTGAAATAAATATTTGTATATATTTATAACAGTTATAAATATATTGGCCGATACAAGATATCGATAAGGAATTAAATTAGATTTTATTAAATATATTTACTTGGGCTTAAATGGGCTATTAGCCCATGATGTTAGAGGTATATTTCGATAGCAAACATATGGTGTAGGGGACGGCTAAAAATATGGTAAATGGATGTGTGATGGATGGTTAAGATTTGATGAGAAAAATTAAGTGATGTGGTCCACTTTTCTCTCTAATTCAACCATTATAAAAGGAATCCTAAACCTAACTTTGCAAGAAATTTTCGCTGCCATCTATCTCCATCATTTTGGCTGAACTGCACCTTCTAAAGCTCCAACAAAATTCAAATCAATTCAAAGTAATAACTGTTTGATAGAAAGAGTCTGAGGTTCAAGGACTAGGAATTTGTCGAATCCAGAAGGTTTCAAAATGAGGAGAACTCATCATCACACGGTGGACTTAAGGGCATTAGTTTTAGATAAATGTTTAGTTTCATATATGATGCACAGCCTCTATATAACTGTAAAATGTTTATACATACATACATACATACATATATAGTGATTATTGTATTGTTCGTTAGGTGAGATTCATATAGGTATTGATGTTATCACATATTGATTGGTTGTGTGTGTATGTTTATCAAATAAAAAAAATTCATTAAGGATCCGATACATACAACCGAAACCATTATATTTTACTAATTAATATATATACATATATTAATATGTTAACTAGTTTATTTATATATTTATATTAAACTATATAATATATCACATAAATATTCGAACTAATATTTTTCAACTGTGTATTTCATCAATTATTATTTTTAGTGACCGAAAATAAATTTTTGGTAATTATTTAATATTTTTTACCATCATTTAATCATCGTACGAATTGATAAATTGATATAAAATAAATTATGTTTCGAACATTCTATTTTAAATTTTCTAAAATGAATTTGTCATCATAGAAGTTCTAGATCAAAAAATCACATTTTTTTTATTTTCAATTTTTTTTTAAAATTTGATCGAAAGTATTTAATAACTAATAAAAATCTGGCTAAGATAAATCTAAAAATTTCGTAAGCTATAAGATATCATTCCTGATTTTATGAAAATTCAAAATATTTAATAGATAAATATTTTCTATCAATTATTTATTGTTGTTTAACTAGTTATTTATAATATATATATTAATACAATAAATTTATAATTAAATTTGGTTGTGCTGTGTATTTGATCTAGAATGTTTTAATTTTTTTCTATTTTGTAATTTATATATTTATATAACCATACTAACTCATATTTAGATTAATTGTTATATTTATATTTATATATACATATTTTTATATATGTAATTATGTTACTTTAATACATACATACATACATAAATATATTTAATAAAAAACTTATACCTTGCATATATTTATATATATGTTTATTTAATGCTTAACATTATAAAATTTTACGTATAAATAATATTTTCTCAATACACACACACACACACACTTGGGATTTTATATAGAATTAGTATAAATATATGCACATATTTACATAATATACAATACATATAGGATGAGTTAACATGCCCATTGCGATGTACATCCCAACATCTATATATACAGACATGTTATATCTTGCATAGAAAATAATGTTACACATGCACACACATACACATATGTATATGATACACATATATACTTATATATAAATTAAAAATAAATTAAATAAATTTCTATCAACAATTTATGAATTTAAATGAAATATATAATTTTTTTTAAATTAAATTTTGAAATGTTCTAAATAAATTGGATTTTATAAGTCCAATAAAGATCCAATAGGGTAATATATATATATACACACACACATATATATATACATATATATATATATATTCACCCATAACTACCGGTGCGAGATGGTCCAGTTCCAACAAAGAGAACATCGTAGGTAGCTACAAAGACTACATAGTACAAGTTGTGTGCATATAAAGTCTTTTATTTATGTGGGCAACACGGTACAAAAAGGGTGCAACCATGAGCTACATCAATTAGGTATTGTGATGTTTCAGATACAGCATACAACACACGCGATTGGAGCTTCATGCAACGCTATCACAAACCAGTAAATAAACAAACTAGTTGTAGTCAACAGCTGGCATAGTTCATGGCCCAACTATGCTAGATAGCACAACTGAAGATTGCAAATGCTAAAATGCAACGAATCAGAGTCAAATATAACCGCGTAGCTGCATTAATAGGCATGAGACCAAAAATATCTACAAACCATTATCGAGTACAGAACTGCACAAGATACCACTTCCTCAATATAAAATCCAGTCCAAAAAAATCAATGCTTTGCACGATTATTTGACAGGCGTCAATCATCTAACAACATCATGCCATTTCCAATGTTTCAAAATCAAATTATCTCCTCTAAACCAAATCATCATGCTTAAACCAAATCATCACTCTACTACATTAAACTCAATGGAAGCCAATAAAGAATATATGGCAGAATCTAATGACGGTAGTTGAGTGCTCGCTTATAACACATTAGATTTTTGGTATGCTTTATTATCACAAAATTATATGTTTTAATAAATTAAATGATGATAATGATATGAAATAAAAAAATGGATGAAGTGTAAATTAATTAAAAAGAATAAATATTTAATTAAGTTGGCAACACTTTTAATAAACATTTTAGTGGAGAAATTAACTTTTTTTTCTAAAACGGTTTAGAAATGAATGAGAGTGTTTAGAAATGAATGAGAGTGTTGTGTATGTATTTATTTAAGACAATGGTAGTGTATAAAGTGTTTGGGCAAGTTTAGGATTAAAGACGAACCACTTATCTACTACAAATTAATTTAACATATAAAATTTACTTAAGTTATAGAATCAAATGGTTTTAAATCATTTATCGGATGATCGTAATAATTACCTTAACTCTTATAATATTTAATTGTAGTTATTAAGCATATTGCTTGCAATTATGACATCCAAAACTATTGTCATATCTACAATCTTTAAAAATAATATACAATCAGTATAAAACTTATTTAATAAGTGCTGTTAAAACATATGAATAACAATATTTACTGGACGTTGTTAAACAATGTTAAATATTGATTTTTTAATTGTAAATTGTGAAATTTTTATACAAATGTTGTAAATTTCATTATGGATATTTTACAATACTAGAATTTTATCATTGAATCAACATTACAACACTTGATACATATTGTTGAATATAATAAATTTACAATGCTAAGAAAAAGTTGTTAGATATTATAATTCAACACATTAGATAAATGTTGTGAAGATACTTAATATGATATAACAAAAAACAAACACTGTTAGTTACTACTTTTAACGATTATTTGGATGTATGTTGTAGATATTATTTTTATTGAAACATTTATATGAAAACGTTATCGTGAAAAACTTTTTACATTGTTGTCTTTAACGTAAGTTGTTAAAGATCTACAAATTTTGCAATGCTTTACAGAATTGTTGTGGATTTAACACTGTAAAATGTTGTTTTTCTTGTAGTGTGACCGACTCTGTATACTCTTGGATAGTATGGATATGGAGGTGGGGTGCCCAAAATGAATAACATAAAAATCATAGTTAACAACCCACCCCAGTACAACTTTGTGTTAAGCAATTTAGACCTATTAACATGTTTTAGTTAACAATCTCCAAGCAAACACATTGAATATCGACATAAGGATACAAATAACATGAATTCAACATCTTTAAATCAATATTTACCTATGATGCACCGTTGGAAGTTTTTTTTCCTAACTTGATCGCCGCTACGAAGGGGGATCCACCTAGGTGGAAGCGCGGGGCAATGCCTATGCTGATGTTGGTTGGTATATCTCATTTGCTGTTCAATTTGAACTCAAACTACAAACGGATATGACTGTTGGGACCTAAAGGTGTGTTCGTTTCAACAATCACTACCAACATAAGCTTTCTCCATATAAATACACGATAGCACTTCATCGTCCAAAATATAACTTCTTTTCTGCTTTTTGGATCAATAAATTATATATGCATCATCTGACTATTTCCAGTCTCTTTATGATTTGTGAAAATGATCACAAGTTGCACAAACTCACTTCACCGTATGCTGAAAGAGCGTTTTTGGAACAAATCTCTAAGATCTAAAATAGATGAAAACATTTTTCAAACAGAACGATTCAACCGCGCCTTGAAATGATATATGGTAGGTAATTTTATAACATGAACTGCAGATCTTATGGGCCTTAATAGGGGTCAAAATGCACTGCAATCTGACATTGTTCTTTTTTGTATGAATATGATGGCATTCTGGAATATAATAATACCATTTTTAATTCAATCCACACTAGTTTGCTAAGTTAAGTTATGACTTACTATTACCTCACTTTTGACCAGGCAATATACTGACGAACCCGATGAGTCAAACTTCAAAGTTATCAAGGCAGAACTCCCGGAGAGATGACCATGAAGTCCAAAACCAAAGTACAACCAAGATCATGATACAAATACCAAACCATCACAAAAGTTCAAAACCCCAAAATCTCCAAAGTGTGGGGTAGGTGCCGACCCATCCCTAGGGGTCGATACGGACCTATAAAGATTCCACCATTGGAGTCCATCTTCTGCCTATGACCTTTACTTGATACTAAAACCCTAATTTCGATGTTGTTTTGTTGATCCAATGCAATTCTTTATCAATCTCCACGAATTCATGAATCAGCAATTTTGTTCTTCCACAACTTCATTATTTGTACTCCAAAACAAGCTATTATTGATGCTAACAACTATGTAATCACGTAGCTAGCCAAAAGATGACCTGAAGTGAAGACTTAAAGACAACCAATATGGCCATCTTAGGGGTCGGTACCGACCCCTGCCTATGGATCGGTACTGACACCCACTTCCAGATGATGTGGCACTTACTTTGTGGAAGAATTGGTCAAAATCCTAAGTAACGGCCTGGAGACATTTTAGGCTTCCTACCTCTATAAATAAAGGACAGGACTCATTTTTCAGGATCTTTTGGCTATAGTTCCACTTTACTCTATATCCTCGTAACTCAAAAAAAATAAGTGTCGGAGTTATACTGACCCATAAGAATTTCTGCCCCCAAGTCAGAAGTTAAGTAATAAAATCATTAAGTGGACGTAGATTGGAGTTTGTCGAACCACTATTAATCTATATGTGTTCGTTTCTTACTTATTTTTATTTGTTTTCTTCACCTTTTGTTCTCTTCTACTTTCTATTGGATGTTTGTGCTACTTTGGTTCAAATATTTTGGTGTTTTCATTGAGAGTTACTTGCACCTGCTGATTTGGAAACTTGAAGATTGAATATGGCTAGACAATCAATGAGAAGAACTGTTGCTAGAGGATGTCAACCAAGGGGCATCCAGGAGGCGTCCTGTAATGACCCTAATTTTGACTAACTTTATTTATATTATTTAATTGGATAAATAAAATAACGTAGATACTTAAGAGATTGAGATTTGTTAATTAAGAATTACTTGTGCCTTAATGAATGTATTAGCAAAAGAAAATTAAAAATAAGCAAGTAGGAGGAATATGGTAAGGGTAAAATAGGATCGCCTTTGTTCTTATACCGTATACCCTTCTATTCTTCATTCCTCATTCATTTAACTTTCACAAACAAAACTAAAACCCTAAAGAACTCGATCAACCACCAATAAGGGGATTCAAGTAGAAAGCTTGAAGATATCAATTTAAGGGAAAATCTCAACCTTCTTTACACAAAGCCAAGGTGACTAATTAGTTTACATCTCACTTTTGATAATGATTTTGGTTTCAAGTTAGATCCGAACTATGTCTATAAATAATATGCCATGTTATGTCTGTTAAAAAGGATATATATGTGTGTGTGTGTGTACGCGCACGCTTACTGATGATTTATATGGTTTAATATAGATTTTATGATATGTTTGGACTAGAAACCTATAAAATGACATCCAAATGAGTTGCATTTTTGATATATGGTCAAAAATGTTATTTTAAAAGTTGGTTTCAAGTTCCATAATTTTCTAAGTGATTGTTTATTAATTATGAATTTTCTATGAGAGAAAATAGTTAATTTTGGGTTTAAATTACTTATGGCCATTAAATAATATTTTTGGAGCTGAAATTTATAAATGTTAGAAAATACATTTAAAAGCAAATTATTGTGATTTTGATGATTTTTCGTAAGTGTTTTAATACGATTATTAAATTATTTAAGTTAGAGGACTTTAGTATTTTAAATGTTTTATTAAGGAGAAGGGCTTTTTTGTTTAAAATGTTTCAATTGTTAAATGCTGAATTCGTCGGCTTTTTTGGAAAGAATTTTGGTAAAAAATTAGCAACCAATCATATTTTGACAAATTATGCAAGTTAGATGAAAAGAAATTACTTTAAAAAGCATAAAATCAGTTTTGTTTCAAATTGCAACTTCTCTACTACTATCGCATACTTCCGTCACCATACCCAGTAAACCTTTCGCACCCATTCAAAACCAATGCACATGGTATCAAGCAATTGAAACGTAGTATATTGAAGAATGGAAAAATGAAAGGATGGTGTCTGAAGAATGCTTTTGAAAGGGTTGAAGACGCTTTTATTAGCTTTCGAATCCATTAACTGGCTTTGTTGTCAAAAGAAGATTTCGAAAGGGTTGCCGCTTTTGAACCCCTTCGATACCCTAGCTGCCGCATTTATACCTTTTACATTAGTTAGAGTCCGCTTTTCTTTATAATCTTAAAACAATGTATTCGAAAGGAAGGCTTTCATCTTCTTAATATTTAAGCTGCCTTCCAAATGCTTTCGAAAGGGATGTCTTAGCCGCTTTTACTAATTGTTTCGGAGGCAATGGTTTCGAAAGAGTAGTTTCAAAGTTGCTTTCTTTCCCAACTTTTTTAATTGGAAATCAATGCTTTCGAAAGTAATGCTTTCGCTTCTGTTCTCTTTGACTCTATAGTTATATTGAATGTTGAACCTAATGGTTTCAAAAGTAGTACTTTTAATTGGTTTCAAAGCTATGTTTCCACAAATTCTTACTTGACCAAATGCTTTTGAAAGGTATGTATTAAGTGTTTCAAAAGGAATGTTTCTAGGTATTTCGAAAGATATGTTTAATGGTTTCGAAAGAGGATGTCTAAGGTTTTATCAATGATTTCGAAAGGGATGCTTTCTATGGTTTCGAAAGGAATTGTTTAAGGTTTTAAACAATGGTTTCAACGATATTGTTTTGGCTTTATGGCCTAATGTTTTCTAAGTTAAAAAGGGCTTTAACTTATACTAAAGGGATAGATAACCCTATTGATTTTAAGATTTTCATCGACATTGTTTTATAAAGCATATATCATGGCATAAGTATTTTGAGTAAAGCAAAGAATATGATTCCCTTGTTTTATAAAGATATGATTTCAAAGGTAAATCATTTGTAAAGATTGTTTTCAAGGAAATGAAATTTGAATAGGGTTGTTAGCTCAAAGTATATGACTAAGATATTATAAGATCAAATGCAACTGGTATGGAGTCGCATCGTATACTTTAGCTAGTAGCCCCTAGCTAATATAAGTCTAAAATTTCAATGTGTGTGGCTTTGTCATAGGTAAGACTAAAACGATGTTACACACAGAAAAGAATACACAGAGTAGAGGTAGGTTATTGGTAAGTCCACAAAACCATTAGGATTAGTTGTCCCTTGGAGAAGTAAATTAAAGGCAAATCTCCAGTATTTTATCTAACAGAAGTTAGAATATTTATTATGCCTGGTAGGACCGAGTTAGCCAGTTATTAATAGTTAGCCAGGTAAAACTATAATGTTCGGATAGATAGACCGTTATATATATATATATATATATATATATATATTTGTATGTTATTTCTATAGAACTATAATCAATTTGATTGTAGGATTTTGATTTGCAAAAGATATGATCTTAAAAGGATAGTAGTAAAGGGAAACCGGTTCCTCTAAGCGGCATGGTCTCACTTAATATTAGTAAATGGGATGTGATAGAATTATTCAACCGGGTTTTATGTCAAACTCGAAGTTTATGTTTTTCCATTAAACTCTTGGCGCAAAAAATTTATTTAAGTAGATTGAGAGTTAAGGATTTTTCAAGTTTAGTTGGTTGGACGAATAACCTTCTGAAGACGTGTAGGAGGCAAAGCTAGCTATGCCGGAGTTATTTAGTATTATTTCCACCATGGTGTATTTATGACTGATATGTCTATCTATCTAGTACTCTGATCATCCAAGGGGGCATCTTCATATGTAGCTCTTGGTGTAATTTGTAATAATTATGTTTGATCAAAACCTGGGAATTCATTTGGGATTATGTAATCGAATACGAAATATTGATTCGAAATGTAATCAAAAAATCTGTTTTTGAAATCTGTATTGATTTTATTTCATATTCATATGCTTCTGATATCATGGATGTCATTAACATTATCGTATTTTTTCACCAGAAGTTAATATCATAGATGACTGCATCATCTGTAGTGCTTAGCTTCAGGCCTTAAAATATGGGATGTTTAGTATCAGAGCATTGGTTTATGAAAACTTAAAAGAAATTTTAAACTTAAAATGATTTTTGAAAACATAAGCCAAAGGAATTAGTGAAAGGATTGAGGTATGAGATAACACTATAGTAACATACTTGTATTTGCTATATATAAGTATATGCTTTATCTCTATTCTCCCATCTCGCTTAGGCTATTCTTCCGTATCTTACAAAGACTCGAATGTAGATTTTAAAGGAAGTAAGATATGGATGCTAAGAATGGAAGAGTTAACCTTGGTGGAGGAAGCTTCACAACCAATGGAAATGCCAGACCAAACACCAGAAGGAATCCAGGTCGAGCACAAGCTGCTAATGTGGATGCTGTAGAACCGCAAGTTGATATAGGAGCTATGTATCAGTTCTTTGTCGACATGATGCAAGCTAGAGCTTCCACGGGATTAATCAGAGGAAATGTTGGATGAGCAAATCAAGAAGCTCTGGTTGTCAATAACTATGCATTATTGAGTAGATACTATGTTAGGCTTGGAGGAAAGCCATTTATCAGCATTGAGAACGCAATTGAAGTAGAGAATTGGTTGCTTCATTATGAAAGGATTTTTGCTAATTCAGTACTTAATGATGAGAAGAAAAGGAGATTGGCCTTCAAATAGTTGCAATAAGCAGCACTATACTGGTGGAACAGTGTTACTATTGGAGTAGATGAAGAAACCATGACTTGGGAGGAATTCAGAAGGAGGTTTGAGAAAGATTCATGTCAGAGATCGCCAAGTCAACTCTGCTCAAGAAGTTTGCTGAGTTGGTGCAAGGAGACATGACAATGCTTGAGTATGCTACCAGATTTGAGGAATTGTTAAGATACAGATATGCTATAGTTGATACGATTATCAAAAGGAATGAGAAGTTCATCCACAGACTGAGATCCGAGCTTGCTAAAACATTAACACATAGTAGGGATCTGCGTGATGTAGTTGTTGGGATGGCTGTGAGGAATAAGAAGATGCTCGCTTTCCTTAATGTTAACAAAACAGTGGAAACTCAAGGTGGGAAGAACCAAAAGAAAAGGTTTTACCATAAGAAAGGAGCTTAAAAAGGAGGAGCAGCTAAGAAAGGGAAGGCCGATGTAGTTTGCTACAAGTGCAACAAGAATGGACATTTTGCTCACGAGTATCGAACGAGCAAAGCAAAGAGGTTATTGACAAGAAAGGAGTAAAATGCTTCAAATATAATCAGATCGGACATTATGAGAACCAATGCAAAGAACCAACCAAGGATGGAAAGGGCAAAGTGTTTGCATTGGAACCTGCTACCTCAAGACCAACAGCAGATAAGAAAGGAAAAGTTGTGTTGGGAGGTACGCTTTTGATTCATGGTGTGTCAGTCAGAGTTCAATTTGATATCGGTGCATCATATTCTTTTATATCCCATTATTTGGTAGAAAAGAGTAACCTAAACTTTCATACCTAGTTACATCCTTTGGTTGTTAATCCGATATGAGAGTATGCGACTATTGGGATGAGATGTGACCACTTAGAGTTTGAGTTGTTAGGTCATATATTTGCTTGCAGTTTGCATGCATTTGATCTCGTAGGTTTCGAGATTATTTTGAATATGGATTGGTTAAGTAAGTACGATGCTAAGATATTTTGCCATGATAGGAAAATATCACTTAGACACCCTAGTTGTAATGATCAGATTATATACTCCATAGAAAACCCTAGTTTTGATGTTAATGCTTTGTTGGGTGTTATGGACGAAGAAGATGGGTTGAATTAAGTTTTTATAGTCAGAGAATTCGTAAATGTTTTTGAGCTCGTGATAAGACTACCGTCGAAACGAACCATTGAGTTTCGGATAGATTTGGTACCAGGAGTTAAACCTATGAGTAGATAGCTAAGTAGAATGACACCCAACGAGATGAAGGAGGTAAAGGTGAAATTGGTGATTTAGAAGGTAAGAATTTTATCAGACCACATAGTTCACCTTAGGGAGCAACCACAATATTTGTTAAGAAACTAGATGGATCGTTGAGGTTGTATAACTATTATCGTAAGCTGAATGAGAGGACCATAAAGAATCGATATCCATTACCTAAGATTGACGATTTGTTCGACCAGTTGAGTGGAGCCAAAGTATTTTCTTAGTTGGATTTGGCAATGGGTTCCATCGGCTTAGAGTAGCAGAGGATAACATTACTTTGACGGCGTTTAGGACCAGATATGAATCATACGAATGGTTAGTGATGCCTTCGGACTAACAAATGTGCCAGCATTCTTCATGGACTTTATGAACAGGATCTTCCGAGAGCATCTAGATAGATTTGTATTAATATTCATAGACAACAAATTACTGTATTCTAAGGATGAAAGAGATCATGAAGTTCATCTTAGTTTAGTTCTTGAGACATTAAGACAGCATAGTTGAAGGTAAAGTTTTCGATGTGTTATTTTTGGAAGAAGAAAGTGAAGTTTCTTGGTTATGTAGTCTCACAAAATGAATTGTCAGTAGATTCGGCTAAGATCAAGGCAGCGAACAATTGAAGGAGACCCGAGACAGTAACTGAGATAAAGAGTTTTCTTGGGTTAGCTGACTACTACCGGAGATTCATTAAGGATTTCGCACGGATAGCCGCACCAATGACTAAGCTAACTCGAAAAGACGTTAAGTTTACTTGGATTGATAAGTGTGAGGAGGCATTCTAGAAATTGAAACATTTATTGACTAATGCACAAGTTTTAGTTGTTCCAGAGGGGAATCGGGTCTTAGTGGTATCACAGACGCGTATGGAATAGGATTAGGAGTTGTGCTAATGCAAAGGGGTAAAGTGATTGCTTATGCTTCTCGACAGCTTAGACCGCATGAAGTTAGATATCCAACTCATGATTTGAAATTAGAAGTGGCATTTTTGCATTGAAGGTGTAGAGACATTATGTTTTGGATTTATGCCGTTTACAGATCATAAGTCATTAAGATATTTATTCTCTCAGAAGGAGTTGAATATGAGACAGCAGAAATGGTCAGAGTTCATAGCTACATACGACTTTGGTATTGAGTACACACCAGGAAAATGAAATAAGGTTGCAGATGCACTTAGCAGAAAACATCAGAATGCAGTATTGGCAATGATAGCTGAGTGGAAAGATTAAGAAGCATTGATTATATGTGGGGTACAATGGAGATTTGAGGCTAGTTTTAGTCGAGAAACTGCCATGTTATCATGTTTAGAAGTTCGATCGATGATGATCGAAAGGATTGCATCTAAGTAGAGAGATGACCTAGTGTTAGCTGAGGAGATTAGAAGGCTAGATTCCGAAATCGAGATTGATGATCTGAAGGATTTTAGTCTTGACCAGAGAGGGTGGTTGAGAAAGAAGGGGTGATTTTGTGTCCCAAATGTAGAAAACGTAAGGAAGGATATCCTTAGAGAATGTCATCGATTAAAATTTACGATTCATCCTGGCAGGACCAAGATGTATCAGGATATGAAGAGGAGTTTCTATTGGGAAGGTATAAAGAGAGATGTAAACTTTAGGTAAGGCAAGTTTGAACTGTCAATATTTAATAGCTAAAGATCAGAAACCGAGTGGATTACTTCAGCCTTTGGATATTCCATTCTGGATAGGTTCTATCTCAATGGATTTCATATACGGATTGCCAAGGTCGAATAGAAGAAATGAGAGTACCTAGGTTATAGTAGATAGACTGACTAAGAGTGCACATTTTATACCCGTTAAGTCGACCAGGACAACACCAGATTTAGCTATGTTATTCATGAAGAATATAGTTAGACTGCATGGAATTCCGAGTTGTATAGTAAGCGATAGAGATTCCTTATTTACCAGTGAGTTTCGGAAAGTCTACAAGAGAATTTAGGTACTAAGCTTAAAATGAGTACTGCTTACCATCCACATACAGATAGGCAAACAATGAGAGTTATCAAAGTCTTAGAGGATTCGTTAAGAGCCTGTATGCTAGATTTCGAGGGATCATGGGAAGACCATCTATACTTAGTTGAGTTTTCGTATAACAATAATTATCAGACTAGTATAGGGATGACACCGTTTGAAGCTTTGTATGGAAGACCATGCAAATCTTCCTTTTTTGGTTAGAGACCGAGGATAGATTAATTCTTGATCCGGATTTGGTTAAAGAAGCTACATAAAAGATTGAATTAATTCAGGCTAGACTAAAGGAATCTCGGTCTAGGCAGAAGAGTTATGCTGATAAGAGACAGAAAGACTTAGAGTTCACAGTAAGAGATCATGTTTTCATAAAAGTTTCACCGATGAAAGGTGCGGTTAGATTTGGAAAATCCGAAAAATCGGCATCAAATTTTGTTGGACCGTTTCCTATTATAGAAAGATCGGGAAACTAGCTATAGGGTAGAGTTACCGAATAGTTTGGCAGGAGTCCATAATGTTTTTCATATTTATCATCTATAGAAATGTATTCAAGATCAAGAGACTAGTATCACGCCAACTATGTTAGAGAATCTAGAAGTGGAACCGGATATGACTATAGTTAGAAAATCAGTTCATATAGTTGCGAGAGATAAGAAGAGGTTAGGGAACAAGACAGTCAAATTAGTCAAAGTCCAGTGGAGTGATGACGAGAGAGACTGTAATTGGGAAACCGGGACAGGATTAGAGATACTTATCATGACATGTTTGATGATATGTTTTAAATTTATGTTTGATTATTGCGAGTATCTTATCATAATTTCAAGGGTGAAATTCTTTAAGGAGTGGGGGTCTGTAATGACCCTAATTTTGACTAACGTTACTACAATATTTAGTTAGATAAATAAAATAAAGTAATGTACATAGTTAAGTGATTTGTTAATTAAGAAGTAACCATGCCTTAATGAACGTATTAGCAAAAGAGAACTAAAAATAAGTAAGTAGGAGGAATATGGTAAGGGTAAAATGGGATAGCCTTTGTTCCTATACCCTAAACCCTTTTATTCTTCATTCCTCATTCATTTTACCTTTGCCAAACAAAACTAAAACCCTAAATAACTCGGTCGACCACCATTAAGAGGATTTAACTAGAAAGCTTGAAGAAATCAATCTAAGGGCAAATCTCAACCTTTTTAATACAAAACCAAGGTGAATAATTAGTTTACATATCATAACCAAGAAAAGCTATCAAATGACATCCAAATGAGTTGCATTTTTGATACATGGTCAAAAATATTATTTTAAAAATGAATTTCAAGTTTCATTATTTTCTAAGTGATCGTGAATATATTATGAATTTTCTATGAGAGAAAATAGTTAATTTTGGGTTTAATTTATTTAAGGCAATTAAATAATATTTTCAGGTCTAAAATTTATATATGTTAGAAGATATATTTAAAGCGAATTATTGAAATATTTGGACATTTTTCCTTTGTATTTTACTATGGTTATTAAATTATTTAAGTTAGAGGACTTAAATGTCTTATTAAGGAGAATGGCTTATTTGTTTAAAATATTTCAATTGTTAAATGCTAAACTCGATAGCTTTTTGGAAAAAAATTAGTAAAGAGTTGGCAACCAATCATATTTTGACAAATTATGCAAGTTAGGTGAAAAGGAATTACTTTAGAAAGCATAAAATCAGTGTTGTTTCGAATTACAACTTCACCACTTCCATTGCATGCTTCGTCACCATACCCAGTAAACCTTTCATACCCATTCGAAACCAATGCACATGGTATCAAGCAATTGATACGTAGTATATTGGAGAAAGACGGAAGGAAATGATGGTGTCGAAAGTATGCTTTCGAAAGGGTTGAAGCCACTTTTATTAGCTTTCGAATCCATGAACCAGTCTTTGTTATTCAAAGAAGCTTTCAAATGGGTTGAAATTTTTGAACCTCTTCGACACCCTAGCTGGCGTATTTATATCTTTCACATTAGTTAGAGGCCGTTTTTCTTTATAACCTTAAAACAATGTATTCAAAAGAAATGCTTTCATCTTCTTAATATTTCAGCGCCTTCCCAATGTTGTCGAAAGGGATATCTTAACTACTTTTGCTAATAGTTTCGGAGGCAATGGTTTCGAAGGGTAGTTTTGATGTTGCTCTCTTCACCAATTATTTTACTTGAAATCAATGCTTTTGTAAGTAATGTTTCCACTTCTATTCCCTTTGACCCTACAGTTATATTTAATGTTGAACCCCATGGTTTCAAAAGTGATACTTTTAATTGGTTTCGAAGCTATGTTTCCATAAATTCTTACTTGAACCTAATGCCATCGAAAGGTATGTTTTAAGTGTTTCGAAAGGTATGTTTTAACTTTTTCGAAAGGAATGTTTCCAAGTATTTCAAAAGATATGTTTAATGTTTTTGAAAGAGGATCTCTAAGGTTTTAAACAATGATTTTGAAAGGGATGCTTTCTATGATTTTGAAAGGAATTGTTTAAGGTTTTAAACATTGGTTTCGAAGGTATTGTTTTGGCTTTATGGCTTAATATTTTCTAAGTTAAAAAAGGCTTTAACCTTTTTAAAGGGATAGATAACCTTATTGATTTCAAGTTTTTCATCAATATTGTTTGGTAAAACATATATCATGACATAAGTATTTTAAGTAAAGCAAAGAGTATGATTTTCTTATTTTATAAAGATACGATTTCAAAAGTAAATCATTTGTAAAGATTGTTTTCAAGGAATTGAAATTTGAATAGGATAGTTAACTCTAAGTATATGACTAAAATATTAGAAGATCAGATGGGACTGGTATAAGGTAGCTCCCTATACTTTAGCTTGTAGCCCCTAACAAATGTAAGTCCAAAATTCCAGTGTGTAGGGCTTTGTCACAGGTAATACTAAAATATGTTACACACAGAAAGTAATACACAGAATAGAGGTCGGTTATTGGTGAGCCCGCAAAAACATTAGGATCAGTTGACCCTTGGAGAATTAAGTTAAGAATAGATCGTCCAGTATTGTATCTAATAGAAGTTAGAATATTCATTATGTCTGATAGGCCCGAGTCAACCAGTGGTTAATAGTTAGCCAGAAAAAACTATTATGTTCGAACATATAGTCTATTGATTACTGATTTATATGTATATATGTTATTGCTATTGTTATATAATCAGTTTGATTGCAAGATTTTGATTTGCAAACGATATGATCTTAAAAGGATATTAATGAGGGGAAACACATTCTGTTAAGCGGTGTGGTCTTACTTAATATCAGTAAACCGAGATGTAACAGAATTATTCACACAAAGCTTTATGTCCGACACAAAGTTTATGTTTTCCCCTTAAACTCTTGGGTGCTCAAAATTTAATTTGAGTGGACTAAGAGTTAAGGATTTTTCAGGTTTAGTAGGTTGGAAAAATAAGCTTCTAAAGACGTGTAGGCAGCAAAGCTAGCTATGTGGGAGTTATTTAGTATTATTTTCGCTATGATGTATTTATGAATGATATGTATATCTATCTAGTACTCTGATCATCCATTGGGGCATCTTTGTATGTCGCTCTTGACGTAATTTGTAATAATTATATTTGATCAAAATTCGAGAATCGTTTTGGGATTATGTAATCGAATATTAAATACTGATTTGAAATGTAATAAGAAAAGTTATTTTGGAAATCCGTGTTGATTTTATTTCATATTCATTTGCTTTTGATATTATGGGTACAATTAACATTACCGTATTTTGTCACCATAAGTTAATACTTTAGATGACTGCAGCATCTGTAGCGCTCAATTTTGGGTCTCAAAATAGGGGATATTACATGTCTTCAGGAGCTAACCTCTCATTTATCTACATTGCCAGGGATGAGATGGAAACCATGACGACTGGATTGTAGAAAAGGATGATGGCTCGTCAGGAAGAGATGACGATGAACTTCTTCATGAGGATGGGGCAGATGCGAACAACTGGGGTCGTTCAAGGACTAGAAGTAGGAACACAGATAGTTGGAAACCAGGAATAGAGGCAAGGAAAAGGAGAAAATGCACCAAGAGATGGAGAGGAACAAATGGGGCCAAACCCCAAGCCAATGCCAAGGGTCGGTACCAATCCCTAACGGTTCAGTAAAGATCCCCTGTCCCGGTGGCATGGCTCAAGTCACCCTTGGAGGAGATATTGCGCGTCCAACGAACGATGCTGGGCATGCCGATGTGAATTAGAACATGGAGGCACGACCAGAGGAGTTCATGCCTGAATTCCTTCGTAGGGCCGGAGGTAGGTTGAGAATGCAAAGTAGAGCTTACCTTTTGATGGCAATGATAGATTTGTTGAGATGATAAGGCAAGCTATAAAAGGCGGATTGTCTAGTCGAAGCTTGGGAGACATGAACAAGAGTCTGTTCACTCCCAACATCTGATACGCTAAGAATCCACTGGAATTCAAACTACTCACACTAGAGACATTACGATGGAAATTCAGATCTTACAGTTCATTTGATGAGATTCATCCAGCACATGGAGGTGCTGGAGGCATCTGAGGAAGTTATGGGATGGTGTTCCCCTTTGAATATAACAGATTTGGCTGCGGTATGGTTCAAGCAGCTAGAGAACGATTCCATAAGCATACGAAAAGAGTTAGTGGATAAAGTTATGTGGAAGTTTCGGGTCCATATCTCACAACCCGAGAATGTGATGACTTTATCAGCTGTGAAACAGAGTATCGAAGAGTCCCTCAAGAATTTTCTAACAAGATTCAATGTGGTGGTTACCTCAGTAGATAAGCCAGATCTGTCAATGGTTTTGATGGCGGCAGTTTCTGGAGTGGCAAATAAGACTGAATTTTAATTTTGTTGTGGAACAGGATCCACCGATGGATCTCGCTGAATTTCATCATGAGGTTGAAAGGTTTCTACAGTAGGAGGACGTCGAAGCGGATAAGAAAGAGGTTAATTCTTTGGATGGCGAAGGACCGCCGAGGGCAGGATCCACTAAAGATAAAGGAAAGCGAAAAATGGATGAGGGCTATAATGGTTCAAAGAGGCAAAGGAGGGAACCGTTTATACATATGCAAATTTTAATGAAACCCAGGACCGGATCTACTTGGATACTAGGGGCGACTCTCATATCGAAAGTTGACAAGGCGAGAACCCACAGAGCATGAAAGGACATCTGGAAAGTACGGCATATTCCATGAGCTAACACAAACAATTGTAAGCACGTGAGGGGTCTAATTGAGGAACATGTCAGAGATAACTGGTTACAACAGGATGTAATAAATCGAACTGCGGTGATGGGGTGGGAGCGGCCGTCATCCACGACGAATGGAAACGGCCTTAGATCAAGGCCAAGGATGGTCATCTTTTGATTTGGATGGTAGAGAATTAGGTCTGGTTCTTTCACTTTATTTTTCCTTTTTCAATAAACCATGCAACAATAAGTCTAGGCACTTACTCATGTATGGGATCCTGAATGGTCCCTAGGCATGCTCTAGGGTGGACACTAGACTGTAATCCCCGATGAGGCATTTACTGGAATGTTAACGTTGTTTTTGATATTTGAATTTGATTATTGAAATCCACATTGAATGTGATGACCAATAGTAATCACTTAAAAGTCATATTTGGAAAGACGGGATCAGTGTGCAAGGTGCAATCCCCTCACCTGAGCGTGAGCGGATGGACTTGTATGATATTAATCGCTATAAAGTCCCATCTGGAGGGAAGAGACCAAAGTGCAAGAAGTAAGTTCCCTCATCGGAATATGAGTGGATGGGTTTACTTTTCGTTGAGTCCCCTAGTCGAAAAGCGAGCTGATTGGGCTTGATAAGTGTCCGTAGAGACCGTGGATTTGATCGCGTTATATTCCATTCGGAGAGATGGAACCAAAGTGCAAGGAGTAAGTCACCTTGCCGAAGAGCGAGTGATGGGCTTACTTATCATTGAGTCCCCTCACCGGGGAGCAAGCGGATTGGGCTCAGCAAGAACTACGTTATGCCCTAACCGAAGAGTCGGAACTAGAGTGCAAGGAGTAGGTCACTTTAATGGAGAGTGATTGGATGGGTTTGCTCGTCGTTAAGCTCCTTCATCGGAAAGCAAGCAGATTGGGCTTAGCAAAGGTCCGAAGAGGCCAAAGATCGGTCCAGAGAGACCACGAACCTGATTATCGGTTTGGAGAGACTATGGATTTGATTACCACCCTCGAACAGCCATAACCTCATTTAACGATCTGAAAAGATCACATATTCAACTATCGGCCTGAACGGCCATGGATTTGATCAATGATTCGGAGAAATCGACCCCTTAGTTGAACATAAAACAATCTGAAGAGACCGTACATTAAATTGAATATGAAACGATCCAGAAAGACCAAACCTTAAAACATATATTGATCTTTATAAAAGGATTCGGACACCTTGAAATTAAATGGAAGAGAAAAATCCATGATGAAATGGGACGATTTTGATATGTATTAACTCTGAATGAAATCAAAACGACAATGATGTAAATCCCGGATGAATACGGGATGATTTTGATATGTGATGTAATGATTTCGCATGAAATCGGAATGGTGATGAAGTATGAATAAATTTTAGGCAGGTCTAGAGTCTTAGGCTATGACAGGTCTGGAGCAACCCATAATTGACAAGAGAATCCAAAGGAACCGGACGATTCGCCAAGATTAAAATGTCTGAAGAGTCCAACTGCCGAAGGATGACATCACATTTGTTCTTGAACAAATCATATCTTCCATTCCCTAGACATGCTTTGGGGGCAAGTGTTACACCGTCTTTTGACCAGGCATGGATGAATCCGACGTGTCAAACTTCGAAGTTACTAAGGCAGGACACTCGAAGAGATGACCACGAAGCCCAAAATCAAGTACAACCAAGATCACGACACAAATACCAAACCATTGTAAAAGTTCAAAACTCCGAAATCCCCAAAGTGTGGGGTTGGTATCGACGCATCACTATGGGTTGGTATTGATCCATAATAACTCCATCATTGGAGTCCATCTTCTGCCTATGACTTTTACTTGATACTAAAACCCTATTTCCAATGATGTTTTGTTGATCGAATGTAATTCTCTATCAATCTCTACGAACTCCTGGATCAACAGTTTTGTTCTTTCACAACTCGATTATTTGAATTTTGAAACAAGCTATTACTGATGCCAACAACTATGGAATTACGAAACTAACTGTAAGACGAACCAAAGCGAAACTTGAAGGCAATCAATATGGCCATCTTAGGGGTCGGTACCAACTCCTACCTATGGATCGGTACCGACTCCTACTTTCTAATGACGTGGCACCTACTTTTGTGGAAGAATTGATTTAAATCCTAAGTGACGGCCTGGAGATATTTTGGACGAGATTTTTGACTTCCTACGTGTATAAATAACGGAGTACGGCTCATTTTTCAGCATCTTTTGGTTCTAGTTACACCTTACGGTATATTCCTGTAGCTTTGAAAATCTATGTGTCGGAGTTGTACCGACCTCTAGGAACTTGTGCCGTCAAGTCAGAAGTTAAGCAATAAAATCGGTAAGTGAACGTAGGTGGAAGTTTGCCGAACCACTGTAGTACAAAAAATCGTGGGTGTTTATTTCTTATTTGTTTTAATTTATTTTGTTCATTTTTTTTCTTCCAATTTCATTTGGGTGTTTGTACCATTTTTGAATTAAACAATTATAAGTTACAATATCTATGAAAACATATTTGTAACATGAGTAGCATTATGCTATCATAAATCAGCCTATTTCATGCGCTTCAAGGAAAAACCTGCTTAGAAGGAAAGAAACCAGCATATTTAATTCAATTCAAAAAAGTTAGAATAATAGTCAAATAAACAGATAGCAGAAGCATATAGACGCAACAGAAGAATGATGGCTGGCTTTACAGCCGCACAGTGCCACTGAATGTGACAGGTAACATGTATATCAAGATCCCTGATATTCGTATTATTTGAGGTAAAATAAAATGCTCGCAAAAGAGAGATTCTCAATACTTAGCTATTTTATTTGTGATGAATGTGCTTTGTCCATAAATTATACGCTATACTATTTCATTAATATGATAGGTTAAACACGAGGTATGTCGGTGAAACATAAGTAATTAAAGGCTGTTAAGTAGAGGTTAAGATTTAAAGAGTCAAAAGTAGAGAGGTAGACTGATTATTATACTTGGTCTGAATTAGTATAAGAGAGATAATTCAAGTTTTAAAACAGGCAGGTTACCTGTAATAGGTCAAATTTTATATCATGCAAGTCAATTAAGGAGAAACAATCATTAACCTATTACGCATGTCTGAAATTCGATACGACCTACCCACTGGTTATTATTCAATTAATATCAAGGATTTGTGAACCATATCAGATATGATGTTAAACTTTTCAATGAAAATAAATTTCGTCTAGAGATGAATACTATAAAGTTTTGATGAGTGGTTTCGACAATACTTTAAGAAAGACTTTAGAAGCATTAAGTTTGATGAGTGATAGATACGCAGAATAATGAGTGGTCTGACAATATATATTAAAAGAAGACCAACAAGGAATATTGCGAGTCAAGACTGCTTTCATATATTCTCTTTGATTCTCGCACGTTTATTTGGTCTTTTTCTTCGCTGCCTTTCCTACAAAAGGTTAGAGCAAGAAAACATTAGCTTGAGCAAGAAATAATCATCATCATCATCATAGGTATAATGTGTTTGTGTGTCTGTCGCTTTCAATGGCAGAGCATATATTTCCACCCTGTTTTAAATGTGGCATAATGGTACGATACAGCAATAAGCATCAGAACAAACGAGGAACTCTTTTATCCAACTGGTGTAAATAGTGTCTATTCTAATCCAAGAGTGGACACTACGTGAAAGTGTTGTACAAATTAATTACTTCCATATTAAACCGTCGTGCAAAATTTAAGCTACACGTCGTATCCGAAGATCTAGCTTATCAGTTAGTTATTAATAACGAATTTAATGAATAACAATTATTATTATTATTATGAAAATGAATAACAATCATCAAACAACGAAAGTTGAAAAGTTGAAGAAGAAGAAAAAAAGATTACATAGTTTGACTAAATTACTTACAGTTTCTTTATTTTATTGAAAAAAATAGTACAAAAGAAAGATTATAAAATTATAGCTATAAAAGTGGAGAAACTAACATATAATTATAAAGTGCACAGTCCCAATTGATTTGATTGCAGAAATTATGGTCTGTCAAAAAATAAAAATAAAATCATGGATACTCTCACACACCATTATGAAGATGAACAACCTTCATTTATGTAGACTTAGAAAACTAGGTATTGAATTGCCAAATTACCCTGAAATCTAATTTGTTTTCAAGATTCGGCTTAAATGCAAATATAAAATGATGATCGTGGTTTTCATTATTTTCCTTATTTGATTGAATCTCTATTAATCATTTTTCTTTCTGCAAATTAGAAAATCAGTTGACTAATTAATTAATTGGCTAAATATTTGAATCACAAATTCAATACTTCACGTTCATCCAAATATAACAATCTCTCTACATCGCTACTTCTCAATAATTTGTTGGGTTTGCGCCACACGACACCAAACTCAAGATGAACTAGTTTAGGCATAACTACCCCCTTCCAAATCTTTCTCAAACATAAAAAAGATAGTATCCACATTAACTAACAAAATGCATATGAGTAAACACCAAAATTCTTCAACATATCTGATTTAGGAGACGAATCTATGGATACTGAACTTCAAGGGACCGATGGAGATTTAACAGTGCACTTCACCTTCTCCATTCTATATTGAGTGAGGGCATACTCAATATTACCTTGTTCAGTCTTCTCAAGAATTTTAGTAGACTTTCCTAAATCTACATCAACGGACTCACTAACAAGTTATGCATCATTCAAAGCGTACAATGAAGAATCGTAACCAACTGAACTAAAAGGCTTTGTCTGTGACCGAGCTCCACTAGTCTGAACTTTTTAAATCTTCTTACCAACCATGATATTTTCGAAAATATCAATATCGAATATGAAAATAATCTGATTACTCCAATTGCATTTGAAAAAATTTCATGCTTCCAATATCATCACTTGATAGGGTTTCCACTTTCAACAAAGTCCTCTCGTTAAATATCACTTATTTGCTAGTTACAATACTCTTTGTTGCTAAACGCTTTGTTGCTAAACACCACAACTTAGACTTCCTCATTCCTTCTCTACAGCCTAAAATAATATGCTTGCTTTCCATGGTCTCCAACTTATCATGTCTGTTATTGTCTAAATAAGCTAAACAACAAAACATATGAAGAAATGAAATACTTACATTCTTATCCTTTTTTATCTCCTCAGGGATCTTGGCGCATATTCAATAGAAGGCGTGTAGTTGCTAAGAAATGTTGCCATATGTATCGTTTTCTCCAAAATCCCTCTTTCAACTAAAAGTTAACCGCAAGCTCGTAGCTCTCTCACAATGCCCAACTCATACTCTCCATGCTTCATAATAACACGGTCCAAAAAAATATTAGAAAAGTTGTTGATTATGCTTAGACCCACAATAGCCAGTGACTTCTTGTGATGCAAATTCCGTACTATTTCAGACTATGAGAAATTCTAAATGCTTCCCCAAGTGCTTCTCTATCAAGGTATTACATTTTTAAAATTGGGCAAATATTTCATCTTTGATCAAACCTTACATGAGAAATCATACATAAATAAGATAAAATAACTGGGTATACCTAAGGATGTAAATGGAGTAAGTCCCTACAAAAGAATTAACTTGCTCTAGGTCTCCCAGCATCAAATATGACATTCCATTTGTTTCCAAAAGAACAATCTCCATAAAGGTTAGCTTCGATCGAGAAACATTATCAACAAACCCCCGTTTTTGTAATACATCAAGACTTTGTTCATTTACATGACCCAAACGAAGATGTCATAACTAAGTAAAATTTGAAACACTAATCAACAAAAACCACACCGAATCTCCTAAAATTCTCTCCCTAAAGCACATAAATATCATCAAATCATACCCCCTTCATCACTACTAAACCATTCACCACTGTAAATTTCTCTCCATCTACTACTATCTCATACCAAGTCTACTTAAAGTTCGAATTGACCGCAAACTCTTACGCAATATCAGAACATGTTCAGCATCAATGATATTCTTAACAATACCATCAAACATCACTTCTAATGCCCACAATATGATAAGATGTTTCATTCCCTATATGAAATTCTCCACCGCCAATCTCTCTATAACTTACAAAACAACACATATTCGATGTGGCATAAAAAAAGCTCCAGAATCAATCACCCAACTTCCAATTACTTAAGGTGAAATACTAGCAAAAAATGATGTATTACTATCACTATTATCTATGTCCGATCTAAGGGTTGTTGAAACTAAATTTTTCTCCTTTTCTCTCTCATCTTTCTAAGAACTAAACGTTGAAATGTTCTCTCTTCTTACCATAATAACAAGCACCAGTTTAGGACCCATGGAGTGGAAACCATGCACATCTCTCCTTCCTCTTAGGTGGTTATAACTCTTATCTCTTCCTTTAAATGAATCAAGTTATTAAAAACCCTATCATTAATCTTCACTTTACATATTCCATGAACTCGTTTTCTTGCAAATTTATCAACTCCAAATCTTTCAAACCGCTCCTAATAGAATTAGTGTAACACCCTAGATTTTCGATATCATTATTTAGGAGATTTAGTTAGTTAAACTAAATAAAATAATGTGTTTATTAGGAGATTGAGATTTGATTTTAATTAAGGTAGCCGTGCCCTTTTTAAATAAATTAATTAAAAGAAGGACTTAAAATGAATTAGAGGAGGGGTATTGTGGAGAAGAGGCCATTCCTATATCTCCTTCATTAGGCCATGTATTATGTACACATTCATTCCATTTCATAATTTTCAAAATCAAAACCGGCCACCATTAACAAGGAAAGAAGAAGAGGAAACTAAGGAAAAACTTAGGGAAAAGAAAATTTAAAGCAAAAATCATTCAAATCTCAAGCTCCTTAATCTTTAAAGCAAAGGTGAATAATTATACATCCCTAAATTTTTTAAGGCTTCAGTTTGAGATTAAATCCGAATGATGTTGGAAAGATTTGACATGTTTTTGAATGATAAAATGATTATATATATATATATATATACATGTTGATGATTTATGAATGCTCATACAGATTTTATGACATATCTTAAGATGAAAATCCTATTAAATGACATTCGTTAGCCTGGTGAATTTTTATGGTGATCTAAAATGATATTTTAGAGATGGGTTTCAATTTCGGATTTTTCTGAGTTTTTATGGGATTCTTATGAATTTTCTAAGGAAGAAAATAGTATTTTGGATTATCAAATTATTTACAGGAAAATAATTATTGTTTGGATCCGAAAATTTTATATGTTGAAAAGGATGTATTAATTGATTTTTTGGAATTTTTCCAAAATTTTCTAAGATGATTAAATAGTTATATAAAATTATTTAAGGTATGAGACTTAAATGTTTTATAAAATTATAAAGGAGAAATGAACTTTTCCAAAACTGTTCGGCAGCATTTTTGAACGCAAAAATCTGGCAACCAATTTGATTTAGACAAATAAGGCAGGTTGGGTCCAAAAGAACTATTTTAAAGTACAAATAAATAGGATTTTCACTTTTTCAACTCTTTAGGCAAGAAGTTCAGCCTCTATTCCAAACTTTCCGACAAAGTCGGAAGGTATCAAAACTTTCGACTAGGTCAATAACTGATGCACATGTTATAAGGCAAATGGTACGTAGTGAACTGAAAGGAGTCGAAAGGTTAGAGCTTTCAAAAGAGATGAAACTTTGTTTTGGTTTTAAAGAAAATACGTATGCTAGCTTTCAACAACGTCAAATGGTTTAAAAGAAAATGTTTTGATTGGGTTGTTTCTTGTTTTAATTGAAACCTTTCGATATGGTTGAAAGGTTTCGACAAAGTCAAAAGGTATGAAACCTTTTGACTAAGTCGAAAAGATCATAGTTGCCGCTTCAAACCTTTCGATTTAGTTGCTTTCGAAGGGAATCTTTTGTTTTCTAAAACTGGCCACCTCTTAATTGCTTTCGAAGGGTTGGTTCCAACAGTATCAATTAGTTGTTTATGAAAAAGTTCTAAAAGGGTTACTTTCAAAAGGTTTTGAAGCAATTGCTTTTGACTCCAATGTTTTTCTGATCCTTTCATTCAAATTGAAGGCATAATCCAAATGTTTTAAATCAAAATGTTTTATTAAAGCTTTTGAGGTAGTCAACTTCGAATGGTTTCGAAAGATTTCCACTTTTTTTAAATTGAACCCAATGATTTCAAAACGTTTTGAGTTTCAATGCTTTCGAAAGGTTTTATCAATGATTTCATAGGGGTGGTTCCCCAAGCTTTCGACAAGGTCAAAAGGTGAGACTTTTAACTAGGTCGGAAAGAAACCTTCCGACAAGGTCGAAAGGTCAGACCTTTCGACAAGGTTGAAAGGTTTGGGTTTTCATATTTTTTGAAGGCAAAGGCTAAAGGGTTTTAAAGGTGGATGTCATATGTTTTAAAATATAAAAGATAGGGTTTTTATTGGTTTGAAGTGTTGAATATGCTAGTATATGATTTTTGTTTGATGATAATAAACATATATATATATATATATATTCATTTAAATGTATTTGTTAATGTACTATTTTATTTTCACATAATTAAATAAATATTCGTTGAATAAAATAAATAACACCGAATTTAAATTCAAACAAATATTTTATTCAAACAAATATTTTATTACAATTTGGAATAGTACAAATTTGAGCTCTCAATATATATACAGTTTTCAATTACAATACAATTTCAGTTACATCACATTTTTCACTATACATACATTTGCACCTCACTACATATCACTTGTTTACTCGTATTTGATCTTCAACTGTATTCCAATTTATATCCAGCATCTGAGTTATCTGTAAAATAAACACTGACGCGGTAAAATTGAAAAAGAGATATTTTGGCAGTGTAAAATAAAATGTGTATTTTGAAAATGTTATTTTCCTTAGTTACTTAGGTTGCTCATCATCATATTCATTTTTGAATTCATCGTACACCAATAGCTTATGACATGCACGGTGTATCACTGTAGATGCCACAAGGCCATGCACACCGATATGCACTTGACAAAACTGCAGGGACAAGTGAGCACAGGGTCAAACCTGAGCCGATGCTGGATTCAACTCAAGTGCGATACAAATAAAGTCACTATACGAGCACAAGGTCAAACCCGGGCCAAAGCTAGGTTCAACTCAGGTGCATGCAATACAAATCAATGTATCAAGACTCCATGCATGTAAATATGAAGTAGTTTTTTTCAAAACATTAATCAATACAAACTCAAGTGTGCAAAGGCAAACTTCAAAAGTGAGACTGCACAGTCAAACTGCAACAACACATGGAACGACACAAGACTCAAGACTATGACATAAAACATGAATTTCAAAATATGTCCAGTGAAAACAATAAACTGGCTCGAAGTGACAAGAAGCTCAACAACTCAATGCAAACAGGTTACATATATGTGTGTGTGTGTGTGTGTGTGTGTGTGTGTGTGGGTGTGTGTGTGTGTGTGCAATAATAATATGCAATGCATGTGAATGCATGTATATACATGAGTATGTGTGTAACACGAAGTAAGAAAGTCAAAGGCATAAACACATCAGCTTAAATTGGAAACAGTTTAAGAATGAACCAAATAAAGCAGTGGACATAAAGGCTAGAACTTCAATATTTATAAGTTAATATGCAGATAGCAACACAAATGCTTCCAGACTTCATGTATACATATGTTTGCACATATATACATGCAGTCAGACATACCAACAGTTGTCTAAAGCAAACAAGTACAGGTACACAAGTGAATGGCAACATGTAGATACACACACACACGCTACAGCAATGAGCAGTCGAGTGCAAGTTCGAACAATAAAATGCGTCGACTAGACTTATATATGAACGACCAGATATATATACTATGAAAGCAAACTACAAGTAAAACAATGGCCAGAGCATGAAGCAATGAACACAACATCGATGAAACCCATGCAAACAAGTGCAGTTACAACATGTGATCAATGAAGACTTGATCGCAACGACCACGACATAATTATACTTGAAGCAACTCATCACAAACTGCAAACAAGTTAGAGACATAGACTCAAATACCAAAGGAAGCAACAACTTAAGAAAACTCAAAGAAAAACCAGACCAGATACAACATGCATCATATATAGAGCAAATAAACCAATTCAACAATATGCAGACCGTTTCAAAAAGACCACAACAATGAATTGATCAGAAGCATACATATATACATATATGCATGACTCGAAGCATTCAAATGATACCAGTCTCCAAAATGAACAGTGCATGGTGCAGACTTGAATGAACAGTGGACAGAGCTCGAGGCTACAACCCAATACATTTGCATACAGCACACAAGTTCAGAGTTCAGGTGAACCAAGACTGCAATGTGCTCAAATATAAAAGGTCAAAAATAAAATGGAACAGTGAAGGCATAGGGACCAGTGAGTAGTGACAGTGATCAAGCAACAATCAAACAAGTTTGTTTTCTATCAACATGGTGTTGACAGAGAGCACAATCTACATATATACATGCGTGAACACACACATTTATGCATATATATGCAGTGCACATTTGCGATACACTGTTCAAAGTAAGGTAGCAAATTTTGTTTTCAAAAATTGATCAAGCCGAAGAGGTCAGAGGCATTTTTACTAAACATCAGTCATCATAAATTCAAAGTACCAAAGAATCTAAACCGTGGTGGCCAAGAATTCGAACAAGTCCAAATTATCACAAATCAAGCCGAAGTCAAACCAGAAATTCATGGAACCAAATCTAGAGAATTTGCAAACCGTGATAATCAAATAAACACAAAATATACGAATTGGAACAAGTCAGTACAAATCACCAGCATTCAATCAAAAATCAGTGAACGAGAGAAATTAATTGACGAATTCAAGTAAATATATTCGAACGAAAATAAAGGGAACCGATCCCTATTTAACCCAATCATCATCGGCATTTTCCAATCATTCAAGTTCAAGAAATATCATAGAGCAAAGCATCAATTCAGAACTCGAATCAAGTCGAGTATAGTATAAATCGAAATGGAGACAAGCGTACCAATTCAAAGCATCGTTCAATCACGAAAAATTAAAGTAGCCGAAAGCAAATCGGAGATAGTGAGTCGATTGTCGAAGAAAATCAAAGCAATAGCCACTGTAATCGACCAACATTCAAGCGACGACTACAAATTATCCCCTAGCCCTAATTGAGGAACAAAGAAACCATTTTCAAAGTAACGAAATATAAGGAATCGGGCCGAAGAAATAAAAGAGAAAGAGAGAACATATTTTTTTAACACTTTAGTTATTAGATCGGTTTCCTTTAGTATAAACTTAGGCTTATAATTTTTAAATTTGGGCTTAGTGTTTTTCAATTGTTTTTATCTTGTATTTTACCTTTAAATTTTTGTAAATTCTAGTCATGTGACTAAGGGATGAATTACGTTGGCATAGTTCAAGAATTCGCAACTCAATGGCTGAGTTATGGTAGGGTTTTGAGCATAGAGTTCGGTTAGTCGATAGTGGGTGTCGCGAGTTTATGTGTGTAAGCGTTTGACTACTTAATTTCTAGTAGAAACCTTAGGGGAAGTACGTAGGCAGGGTTTTGCCAAAGCTGGGTAAATCTGTTTTGTTCTATTTCTTCTTTTTATATTCTCCTATTATCTATAGTGCTATTATTCTGCTGTTATCAGTGATGTGATTATTTTATATATTTCCGCATTAAATTTTTACAATTACTAGTATCACCCTATTCACTCCCCCCTCTAGGGTGAAATCGATCCTCCAAGTGGTATCAAAGCTAGGAACAGAAGTCAATTTTTGTTTCTAAATATTTAATTCTTCAAAAACAAATTTTTGTTTTAAATTTTTTAAAAAGGCTTCTTTTAGTAATGCTTTTGCTAAGGGTCAGTCCATAGTTAGACCACCAATGTTCAATGGTGAATATGCTTACTGGAAAAATAGAATAAATTTTTTTCTAAAAACCATTCACGCTTGGAATATTGTTGAGATAGGTTATGGAGCGCCAACTATAGTTGTGAATAATCAAGAAATAGATAAACCGATGGATCAATGGACAGATCTCGAAAATAGACTACAAAGTGCTAATGCTAAAGCCATGAATTCTATTATTTGTTCATTGGATTAAATTGAATTTAATCATCTCTCACATTTTCTATCTGCGTAGGAAATATGACACACTTAAAGTGACTCACGAAGGAACATCTCAAGTTAAGGATCTCGCCTTGCCATACTTAGTAGCGAATACGAGAAATTCACAATGGTCAAGGATGCAAATGTCAAAGAGATGTACGGACGACTTTCCAATCTAGTATAAAAGTCAAAAGCACTTGGAAAATAATACACGAAGTTGGAAATAGTTCAAAAAATCCTCAGAGTGCTTCCATGGAATTTTGAAGCCAAAGTCACTACCATTTAAGAATCAAAGATTTGTAAAAAATCAAAATTGAATTGCTCATCAGAAATCTCACCACTTATGAGCTAGAAATGAAATTCAAGGAAGAACGCGAAGGAGGTGATACATGAAGGAAATCAATAGCTCTCAAAGGAACAACAGAAAGTGACGACGATGACGATGGAGCAGGTGTGCTGACACTGTAAATAAAGAAATTCAAAATGTGGAATCACAATATGGAAATGCAGCTCTAAATCAAAAATTGAAAAGTAGAATAGTCAAAGCAATAGACAACTCAGAAGAATAGAAGATCATTTGTCACAAGTGCAACAAACCCAGTTATATAAAGCCCAATTATCCTTAAAATCGATTCAGCCAAGGAAAGAAACCAAAAAGGAGAAGTTTGCAGCCACTTGGGATGAAATTGATGAAGATGGTAAAAGCACTGGCAGTGACAGCGCAGAAGCAGATCTGTGCCTCTAAGGTGATATAACTGACAATGATGATGGTTAGCCAAGCGAAGTATCAAAACTTACTCATTCAGAATTACTTATATATTTTCACGAAGTAAATGGCTATTTCGAAAGACTTATGGAGATATACACTAAAATTGAATCACAAAGAGACACTTTGATAGAATTAAATAAACAACTTGACCAATTAGTTAAAAACTATCAAACCAAGGTCGCAAGTGTGATAAGTGTCCATCATTTGAAGAAGAAATTAATTAGGCTGCCTTTGATTTATCAATTGACGATTCAGTAAAATTGATAAAAAAATGCAGGAAATGCAATAAAAATAGGTAGTCTTTGATTTATCAATTGACAGTTTAGTACAATTGACAGAAAAAGAAGGAAATGTTTAAGGCTATAAATATAGGAAGTTATAACTAATTTTGTCTTATCTACTAAAAGATTGGCTCTAAATAATTCTTGGTTTTTATTGGTCCAAGTATCAGACTTTGTTACAAAAATCATGTATAAATAAAGCCATAATGAATGATATAAATAGGCAGAAAATTGATAAATTCTTTTCTCCTTATGACTTCTCTTCTTCTAGCTCGAGTTATTTTCTTCCATTAACAATTTATTGCAAGTTACTTAGCATAGCTCGTATCAACTTGGAAGACTAATTATTCGTGCTTTAAAAGAAACTCTAGTATAGTAATCAGAAATTAAAATTAAATCATTTGAAAATGAAATTCTGATTTTGAAAGAGAGTGAAAATTCTATTAAAAGGTCACTCAATTATTGAACGAGAACGAATCGCTCAAAACGCAAGTCCAAAAACTGTAAACGACCTTAGGAAAATTCTCCAGAGGGAAAAAATCACTAATTATGCTAATAGGAAAAGAGTCAATACTAATAGACATGGACTTAGGTATACTCAATCTAAACGTGTTGGTAGCAAAATTAATCAACTAAATTCCCAGTGCATAATTTGTGGAAAAACTGTACATAATCACAATATTTGTTGGTATAGACCCAAACACGTAAAAACCATACCTATTTGGGTTCCAAAAGGCACAAATATAAAATACCTCAAAGTCGAACGAATTTGAGTGTCGAAAGGAACAAATATAAATAGTTTTGGGTCTACTGAAACATATTTTTCAAAATCATTTGCCACTAACAACCATGGGCCTATAAAAATAAATAGATCACTAAAATCTTTTCTCGTGTAGGTGTGGTGGCAGGCTAAGGAAAAACAACAGTGTTACTTGAGTTATGGTTGTTCCAGGCACATGACGGGCAACAAATCAAAGTTCCTTACTCCAGTATAAAGGTGACAGAATCACAATGGGTAACATGAAAAATTATCGTAAAGGTAAAATAGGTAAAGGTATAATTTTTTTGAAGATCAATTAAATGTGAAATCTACACCATAATCTGAGTTAAATCAGCCAGTTATGTGATAAAAAAATAAATGTTGATTTTGATTCTGACTTACTCAAAATTATTGGCCAATTATCTTTTTGTGCCGAGAATACTATATGTACCTCTAGAGTATCTGAACTAGTTCATATAGATTCGTTTGGAATAACAATATTGCAAGTTTAGATGATGTGACATATTGTCTTGTATTGATTTTTGATTACTCTAGATACATGTGGACATATTTGCTTATCATACTACTTCTGGATCTGACACCGTGTTCACTGTTTAAAACTTTTCTCGATTTCAATTTAAATTGAAAAGAATTTCATTTAAAAGTTGTTAAATATGATTTTAAGGTATTGCGTTGCAACTTCACGGTTTTGGTCTATAGCATCCAACTAATGATAATCTTGAGCCAAAGGAAAATTCGAATGCAGATTACACTGGTAATCTAGTTGATAGAAAAATTACTGGTGGAACATGATTTATGTTGAGATATTCCGTAGTTACATCATTTTCGAAGAAAATATCTGCATATTTTTCATTTCAACTAATTTTCAAATAGCAGACATTTTTCTTATAAAACCCCTTCGAAAATTGCTTTTGTTGACCTTGTTTCAAATTAGTTATTTTAGAAAATTTGATTTTATAATTATTTTTGGATTTGATCTTAAATGACTACATTAACTAATCCGACTCCCTACTGATTATCGAAAAGATAAATAGTGATGAGTGTTGATATGAACCATATATTATAACTTGAGACAATATATTTAGTAAATTTCTTTAGAAATTTAAACAAGATTTATAATTACTTTTGATGGGTAAAAATTCCATGATTGTCTCTATTTCTATCATATTTCTAACGATCATCACTCATCAAAATCCAATATAGTATATCAATAAGTGGTATTTTAAATAGGAAATCATTCGTTTTTCATTTTATTATATTTTTAGCAATAAAAGCATCCAAAGTATTCACTCTCATTTTAAAGTCCTCACGGTTATGCATTGGTGAACTACTTGGAATTTTTGATTATGTGCTTTCATGCTCATTTAAAAGTCCTCATGATTATGCATGTATGGAACACATATCAAAATTGATTCATTGAATAGACAAGTTGATTCTAATTCCATTTAAAAGTCCTTACAGTTATGCGTGGTTAAAAGATACTTGAATTCATTTTTTTAAAATTTTGGACTACTAATCTCATTTAAAAATCCTAACGGTTATGCATGGTTAGTGGATATTCAAATTCATGATATAAATATACCACAAATAGACACAACTACATGGTTTTGCATCATCCCTATTATTCTAAAGTGGAATATGCGTCGATCAGAGTATTTATGATTTTTGTTTGATTTTTTTATTGAAATTTAATATTTATACTCGATTAGGTATTAAAGTTGTATTAATGTCTATTACTTTATCTCTATTTTTTCAAACGTTTATACTCTTTTGCTAATAACAAAAGGAGAAGAGAAAAGTTAAGATTTTAGCAAATAAAGATCAAATATTTTATTACTATTTTCTACTTGCATCTAGGTTCATTTGCACATTTTTATTTATTTTGATGCATATATGAAGGGGGAGCTTTCTATAGAGAGGGAGCATTCAAATAGGGGAAGCAAATTGAGTGATCAAATACAGTTAATAAATTCAAAATCTTAAACATATGTTTGTTATCATCAAAGGGGGGAGATTGTTGAATATGCTGGCATATGATTTTTGTTTGATGATAATAAACATATATATATATTCATTAAAATGTATTTTTTAATGCACTAATTTATTTTTACATAGTTAAATAAATATTTGATGAAATAAATAAATAACACAGAATTTAAATTCAAACAAATATTTTATTCAAACAAATATTTTATTACAATTTCGAATAGTAAAATTTGAGCTTTCACTATATACACAATTTTCAATTACAATACAATTTCAATTACATCACTTTTTCACTATACATACATTTGCACCTCACTACATATCAGTCGTTAACTCGTATTTGGTCTTCAACTGTATTCCAATTTGTATCCAACATCTGAATTATCTTCAAAATAAACAATGACGTTGTAAAATTGAAAAAGAAATATTTTGTGGTGTAAAATAAAATGTATATTTTGAAAATGTTATTTGCCTTAGTTATTTGGGTTGCTCGTCATCATATTCATTTTTAAATTCATCATACACGTACGAACAGGTAGTGACAAGCACAGTGTATCACTACACACGCCATAAGGCTGTGCACACCGATATACACTTGACAAAACTGCAGGGAAAGGTGAGCACAAGGTCAAACCCGAGTCGAGGCTGGATTCAACTCAAGTACAATACAAATAAATTCATGATAAAAGCACATGGTCAAACCCGAGCCAAAGCCAGGTTCAACTCAGGTGCATGCAATACAAATCAATGTATCAAGACTTCGAGCATGAATATACAAAGTAGTTTTTTTTCAAATCAATAATCAACACAAGTTCAAATGTGCACAAGCAAACTTCAAAAGTGCAGACTGCACAGTCAAACTGCAACGACAAATGGAACTACACAAGACTCAAGACTGCGACATATAACATGAATATGTACATGAATTTCAAAATATGTCCAGTGAAAACAATAAACTGGCTCGAAGTGACAAGAAGCTCAACAACTCAATGCAAACAGATTATTAATATATATATATATATATATAGGCAGTAATAATATGGGATTCATGTGAATGCATGTATATACATGAGTATGTATGCAACCCGAACCAAGAAGGTCAAAGGCAAAAACACATCATCTTAAATTGGAAACAGTTCAAGAATGAACCAAATAAAGCAGTGGAAACAAAGGCTACAACTTCAATATTTACAAGTTGATATGCAGACAGCATCACAAGTGCTTTTAGACTTCATATATACATATGTTTGTACATATATACATGCAGTCAGACATGCAAGACGGTTGTCTAAAGCAAACAAGTACAGGTACACAAGTGAATGGCAACGTATATTTATACACACACACACACAACAGTAATGAGTAGTAGAGTACAAGTTCAAACAGTAAAATGCTTCGACCAAACTTATATATGAATGACCAGATATGTATACAACAAAACCAAACTACAAGTAAAACAATGGCCAGAACATGAAGCAATGAACAGAACCATGCAAACATGTGCAGTTACAACCAGTGATCAATGAAGACTTGATTACAACGACCATAACATAGTTATACTTGAAGCAACTCATCACAAAACTGCAAACAAGTCAGAGACATGGACTCAAATACAAAAGGCAACAACAACTTAACCAAACTCAAGAAAAACCAAACCAGATACAACATGCTTCATATACAGAGCAAATAAACCAACTCAATGATATGCAGATAGTGTCAAAAAGACCACAACAATGAATTGATCAGAAGCATGCATACATACATGCATATATGCATGACTCGAAGCTTTCAAATGATACCAGTCTCCAAAATGAACAGTGCACAGTGCTGACTCGAATGAACAGTGGACAAAGCTTGAGGCTACAACCCAGTACGTATGCATACAACACACAAGTTCAGAGTTCAGGGGAACCACGACTGCAACGTGCTCAACTATAAAAAGATCAAAAGTAAAATGGAATAAGTGTAGGCATGGGACCATTGAGTAGTGACAGTGATCAAGCAAAAATCGAACTAGTTTGTTTTCAATCAACACAGTGTGGACAGAGAAAAATCTACATATATACATGCGTGAACACACACATGTATGCATATATATGCAGTGCACATTTGCGAGACATTGTTCAAAGTAATGCAGCAAATTTTGTTTTCACAAAATGATCAAGCCGAAGAGGTCATAAGCATTTTACTTAACATCAATCATCATAAATTCAAAGTACAAAAGAATTGAAACCGTGGTGGCCAAGGATTCGAACAATTTCAAATTATCACAAATCAAGCCGAAGTCAAATCAGAAATTCACGGATCCAAATCCAAAAAAATTGCAAACCGTGGTAATCAAGTAAACACAAAATATATGAATTTGAACAAGGCTGTACAAATCACCAACATTCAATCAAAAATCTGTGGCCGGGAGAAATTAATTGACGAATACAAGTGAATATATTTGAACGCAAATAAAGGGAACTGATCCCTATTTAACCCAATCATCATCTGCACTTTCCAATCATTCAAGTTTAAGCAATATCACAGAGCAAAGCATCAATTTAGAACTCGAATCAAGTCGAGTATAATATAAATCGAAAAGGGGACAAATGTACCAATTCAAAGCATCGTTCAATTTCGACAAATTGACGTAGCCGAAAGAAAATCGGAGATAGTGAGTCGATTGTCGAAGTAAATCAAAGTAATAGCCACTGTAATCGACCAACATTCAAGCGGCGACTTCAAATTATCCCAAAGCTCTAATTAAGGAATGAAGAAACCATTTTCAAAGCAACGAAGTACAAGGAATCATGCCGAATAAATTAAAGAGAAAGGGGGAATATTTTTTTTATCACTTTAGTTACCGGGCCTGTTTCCTTTAGCATAACTTCGGCTTATAATTTTTGAATTAGGGCTTAGTGTTTTTTATTTGTTTTTATCTTTTATTTTACTTCTAAACTTTTGTAAATTCTAGTCATGTGACTAAGGGACGAACTATGGTGGTGTATTTTGAGAATTCGCAACTTAGTGGTTGAGTTGTGGTAGGGTTTTTAGCGTAGAATTAGGTTAGTCGATAGCGAGTGTCATGAATTTACGTATGTAAGCGTCTGAATACTTAATTACTAGTAGAAACCTTAGGGGAAGCATGTAGGCAGGGTTTTGCCGAAGCTGGGTAAATCTGTGTTGTTCTATTTCTGCTTTTTATATTCTGCTATTATCTATGCTGCTATTATTTTGCTGTTATCAGTGCTGCGATTATTTTATATATTTTCGCATTAAATTTTTATAATTAACATTATCACCCTATTCACATCCCCTCTAAGGTGAATTCGATCATACGTGAAGGAGTTACCTTCAATGACTTCGAAAGGGTTTATTAATGGTTTTGAAGAGGGTAACCTTCATTATTTTCGAAAGATTGTTTAAATGAGGCATATAGCCCAAGTGTTTTACGTTATAAAGGACTTTAACTTATTTTAAAAGGTAGGTAATCCTTATTGAACATCATCAACCTTATTTTGAGTAAAGTTATACAACATGGCAAAATAGCTTAGAGTAAAGCTAAAGATATATTTTCCCTGTATATATATGATTTAACGGACTAAATCATTTTGAAAAGGTTTTCAAGGAAAATTTAAAAGGATAGTTAACCCAAAGAAAATTCGAACAGTCATCTCATTTAAATTCGATCAGTCCGTCCATTTTGAGGGCAGTCATCTCAGAGGACAATTAGTCCAAATAAGGGCAGTTAGCCCAGATATGAACAGTTAGTTCATTTGTTAGCATAACGGGCCTTGCTACTTCTTAAGGACAATTAGTCCACCCTTTTTAACCTGTTTTATAGATCAATAGTCCATTATTTAGCATAAAGGATATTGCTATTTTGGTATAATCGGATTTATGATAGTCCAAAAAGGACGGTAGCTCAGATTTAGGACAGATAGTCCACTTATTTCCTGTTTTAGCATAACAGAACTTGCTATATTATTATTATTATCATCAGTTGATTAACCAATTTGGTTGCATGAATTTTTTTTCAAAACATATGTTTTGAGAAGAGATATTAGTGAGGGAAAAATTATTCCGTTAAGCGGCATGGCCTCACTGTATATCAGTAAATAGAGATGTAACTGAAATTATTCATACCAGGCTTTATGTCTGACTTGAAGTTTTTGTTTTCCTTTGAAATCTCGAGTGCTCAAAATTGATTTGAGTAGGCCGAGGGTTCAGGTTTTAGCTGATTTTGGTGAATAAGCTTCCGAAGACGAAAAAGTGGCTGACGGATGGCTATATTTAGGAATTCTAATTTTAATTTTTTTCCACTGTGTATTAAGACATTTATGTCTATATTGCATTGATCATCCAAGGGGCATCTTTTTATGTCGCTCTTGGCGTATTATTTTAATTGTATTTGATCATTGCTTGGGAATACGTTGGGATTTTTGTAACTTGGATATGATTTGTTTGAAATGTAATCAAAAAATAATTATTGTTTTTGGAAATTTGTGATTTTGTTCATATTTAAGTGCCTCTGGTATTATGGATACCATTAACATTACCATATTTCATTAGCAGAAGTTAATACCGTGGATGAGTTCAGCATCCATAACGCTTAGCTTTTGGCCTCCCGATACGGGATGTTACAACTTGGTATCAGAGCATAGGTTTATGAAAAATTTAATTAAAAATGGTTTTGGAACCAAAAATACAAAGGAATTAGAGTAAATATTGGGTTAGGATAATGCTAAACTAACGTATTTGCATTTGCTATGTATAATTATGCGCTTTATCTCCATTCATCTATCTTTGATTAGGTTATCTTTCTGTATCTAATGAGATTTGAATAAATACATGGATGGTGGAAGAAGCAGAGTTAACCTAGGAGGAGGAAGCACCGAAAGGAATACCGAATCCAATGTTAGGAGAAACCAAGGTCAAGCAGAGAATGTTGATGCTGAAGTCTCGCAAGTCGGAATGGAAGCCATATATTAGTTTTTTAGGAATATGATGCAGGAAGGAGTTGCTTCCAGAGTGTTAGGAGGAGATGCTGCAGGATCAGGGGTTCCGGAAGTTCCAGTGGTTAATCATTTCGCCAAGAAGAGTGGTGATTTTATGAAGCTAGGAGGGAAGCCGTTTATGGGAACGGAAGATGCCATTGAAGTTGAGAACTGGTTGTTGCATTGCGAAAGGATTTTTGCAGATCTTAGGCTCGATGAAGATAAAAAGAGGAGATTAGCGTCCAGGCCGCTTTAGGAAGCCACATAGTTCTGGTGGAACAGTGTGATAGCGACAGTTGATGAGGAGATAGTAACCTGGGAGGATTTCAAGAGGAGATCCAATAGAGGTTTATGTCTGTGATGACATAGTCATCTTTGATTAGGTAGTTTGCTGAGCTAGTGCAGAGTGAGATGTCTGTTATTGAGTATGCTAGGAAGTTCGAAGAGTTGGCCTGGTACGTGTATGCTTCTATAGATACGGTGTTGAAGCGGAACGAGAAGTTCGTCAGAGGATTGAAGCCGGAATTGCAAGTGCTACTTTGTCCCATCTTAGAGATCTTTCTGATATTTTTAGGAGATGGCTTTGAGGTAGGAAGAAGTCCTTGAGTTTCTAGAGAAGAGCAAGGCAAAAGGGGACCAGGTAGGGCAGGGTCGAAAGACGAAGTTATTTCCCAAGAAAGGTGATCAGAAGGGTAGAGTAGCCAAGTAAGTGAAGTCTGTGGTTGTCTGCTATAAATGCGACAAGAAAGGAAACTTTGCTAAAGAGTGCCGCTCAGGGAAGACAAAGGTTTGACTAAGTGGAAGAATGTCAGATGTTTCAATTATGACCAGATAGGCCATTATAAGACCAGTGCAAGGAGTCAATTAGAGATGGTAAGGGCATGATGCATGCATTGGACCCTACTGCTTCTAAGCCAACGGCCCAAGGGAAGGGAAAGGCAGTTCTTGGAGGAACGCTTTAGATTCATGGTATGTCTGTTAGCATTTTGTTTGATACTTGTGCATCGTAATCTTTTATATCTAGATGTTTGATAGTTAAGTTTAACCTTGAACCCACATATTTAGTTGCTTCCTTACCGATTACAAATTCTATAGGAGGGTATGCAATTCTAGGGTTGAGGCATGACCAGTTTAAGTTTGACCTGTTAGGTCATACTTTTGAGTGTAGTTTTCATATGTTTGATTTTGTGGGGTTCGGGATTATCCTGGGTATGGATTGGTTGAGTGAGTATGATGCTAAGATTTTTTTCAAGTTAGGAAGATATCTCTTAGACATCCGGATGTTGGTGATTTGATTGTTTTCACCGTAAGAAGAACTAGCAGTGAAATGTTTGCTTTGTTGGGTGCTTTGGATTCAAACGATGGGTTGAACCGAGTTTTCCTGGTTAGAGAATTCGTGGTTCTAGGAGCAAAACCAGTGAGTAGGCTGCCAAACAGGATGACCCCTTCAGAAATGAGGGAGTTGAAGGTGTAGTTGGTGGATTTAGAAGGCAAGAATTATATCAGGCCAAGTAGTTCACAGTTGGGTACAGCTGTAGTGCTTGCGAAGAAGCCGAATGGATTGCTGAGGCTATGTATCTATTATCGAAAGTTGAATGAGAGGACGATAAAGAATCAATATCCACTGCCTAAAATTGACGATTTGTTCAACCGTCCAAGTGGAGAAAAGGTATATTCTCAGTTAGATTTGGCAACAAGTTTCCATCAGCTCGGGGTAGAAGAGGATAGTATACCTTTAATAGCGTTTAGGACCAAACATGGGTCATACAAATGGTTAGGTATACCGTTTGGACTGACGAATGCTCCCACTTTCTTTGTGGATTTGATGAACCGGATTTTCCAGGAACATTTGGATAGGTACATGCTAGTTTTCATAGATGATATCTTGATTTACTCTAAGAATGAAAGAGAGAATAAAGTTCATCTTAGAGTGGTACTTGAGACACTGAGGCAGCATGGGCTAAAAGCAAAATTTTCGAAGTGTCACTTCTAAAAGAAGGAGGTGAATTTTTTTGTTCATGTGGTCTCAGAAGAAGGGTTCTCAGTGGATCTGACTAAGATTGATGTAATGAATAGTTGGAAGAGACCAGAGATAGCAACCAAGATTAAGAGTTTACTTGGGTTGGCTGGTTATTATCGGAGGTTCATTAAGGATTTCTAGCAGATAGTTACACCGATCACCAGGCTGACGAGGAAGGATGTGAAGTTTGTGCAGACCGATAAGTGTGAGGAAGCATTGCAAAGTTTGAAACACTTATTGACCCATGCACTGGTGTTGGTTGTTCCAGACAGGAATCAGATTTGGTAGTCTATACCTATGTGTGTGGAACAGGATTAAAAGCTGTGATAATGCAGAGAGGTAAAGTAATTGCCTATGCTTCTAGGCCGCTTAGACTGTATGAGGTCAGATATTTGATGCATGATTTAGAATTGGCTATGGTGGTTTTTACTTTGAAGGTGTGGAGACATTACCTTTTGGGAGAAAGGTTTGAGTTGTATACAGATAATATGTCACTGAAGTATTTGTTCTCTCAGAAGGAGCTGAACATGAGGCGGCAGAGGTGGTTAGATTTCTTAGCCGCTTACGATTTTTGGATTGAGTACACACTAGGCGAAGGAAAAAAGGTTGCATATTCACTTAGCCGAGAGCATCAGAATGCAGTGTTGGCAATGATAGCTGAGTGGAAAGACTTGGAAGCATTGGCAGATTGCAGAGTGTAGTGGAGATATGAAACTGGGTCTAATGGTAATGTAGTTGTATTTTCTTGTTTGAAAGTTCGACCAGTGTTGATTGAACGGATTGCTTCTAAGAAGATAGAGGATCCAGTGTTAGCTGAGTGGATTAGGAAGCTAAAGGAACGAACCAAGAGCTATGACTTGAAAGACTTTAGTCTTGACCAGAATTGGTCACTGGTAAAGAAAGGAAGATTATGTGTTCCAAGTGTAGGAAACATAAGGAAGAAAGTCTTAGAGTAATGTCGTCATTCGAAGTTCACTATACATACCGGAGGTACCAAGATGTATCAGGATATAAAGAGGAGTTTCTTCTGAGAAAGAATGAAGTGGGATATTGGTTTGTGTGTAAGGCAGTACTTGAATTTCCAGTAGTCAAAGGTTGAACACCAAAAGCTAAGTGATTTGCTTCAGCCATTAGACATTTCAGTGTGGAAGTGGGATTCTATCTCTATAGACATCAAAGACGGGTTGCCAAGGTCAAATAGAGGTAATGAAAGTATATGGGTCATAATGGACAGATTGATCAAGAGTGCCCATTTCATTCCAGTTAAGTCAACCAGGACTGCACCTATTTTAGCAAGGTTGTTCATGATGAATTAGTAATAGAGATTCCTTATTCACTAACAAGTTTTGGAAGAGTCTGCATGAAGTTTTTAGAACCAAGCTTAGGATGAGTACCGCTTATCATCCACAGACAGATGGGCAAACGGAAAGAGTTAACAAGATCTTGGAAGATTTGTTAAGAGCCTGTATTCTAGATTTTGAGGGATCATGGGAAGACCGTCAGGATTTAGTCGAGTTTCGTATAACAACACTTATCAGACCAGTATTAGGATGGCACCGTTTGAAGCTTTGTAAGGAAGGCCACGCAAATCTCCCGTTTGTTGGTTGAAGACTAGGGATACGTTGATTCTTGGTCCAGATTTGTTTAGAGAAGCTAAAGAAAAGATCAAGATCATTTGGGTTAGAATGAAGGAGGCTTAGTCTAGGCAGAAGAGTTATGCAGATAAGAGGCAGAAAGATTTGGAGTTCTCAGTTGGGGACCAGGTTTTCGTCAAAGTATCACCGATGAAAAGTGTGCTTAGATTTGGGAAGTCAGAAGTTATCTCCTAAGTTCATTGGACCTTTTCCTATTCTTAAGAGGATTGGGAAACTCGCTTATAGACTTGAGCTACCGAGAAATTTGGTAGGTGTCCACGATGTTTTTCATATTTCTCATCTCAAAAGGTGTGTTAGAGAGCCGGAGACTGCTATTGCACCGACAGTGCTAGATGACTTAGTGGTAGAACCAGATTTAACCACAGTGAGAAAGCCAGTTCGCATTGTTGCGAGAGATGAGAAGAGGCTTAGAACCAAGATGGTTAGATTAGTCAAAGTCCAGTGGAGTGATGATGACAGAGACTATACTTGGGAGGCTGAAAGCATGATTAGAGATACATATCCCGATTTTTTTATGGTATGTTTTACCTTCTAGTTTGTTTTATGTACCTTATTGTAATTTCGTGGACGAAATTCTTTAAGGAGGGGAGTCTATAACACCCAAGATTTTTGGTAATATTATTTAGGAGATTTAGTTAGTTAAACTAAATAAAATAATGTGTTGATTAGGAGATAGAGATTTGATTTTAATTAAGGTAGCCGTGCCTTTTTAAACAAATAAATTAAAAGAAAGGGTTAAACTGAATTAGAATAGGGGTATTATAGGAAAGAGGCCACTCCTATATCTCCTTCCTTAGATCGTGTATCATGTACACATTCATTTACTACAACAAAACTTGTTTTTGGTTACGTTAGTTAGTTACGTTTCAAGGCATATGCCGCCGTTGGTCATTTTAGAATATAAAATGAAACGTTGCTAATTGGTCCCGCCAATTATTCATCGATATTTTGCTAAAATTTTCCGCAGCCGGTCAAATTTCCTTTCACACCACTTTCACTTTTTTCCCTCTCAAAAATGTGATGGGAATAAAAAAAGTCTCTGTCTTCTAATCCCTCATAGCCATCCTCTCCGTCCCCAAAACCCTCATCTTCCTCATTTAATATCCCCAAAATCGTCTTCCAATCCGGCACAGCTTCTCTCTTTTTACCATTGCCGTGCAACAATTTAGAAATGGCAAAATATACAAATTCGAATATAGGGACGAAAACTCTATTGGTTGGTTTAGGCATGTAGGAAGCTGCACCTGGTATCATTGGCAATCCAGTCACTACTGTCATTATGGTATTTTAATCTACAGAAATCCCTCATACTCTTTTATTCAGCATGCTATTCAAATCAGTCAGTGCTTACACTTTAGCCTATTATTCAAAAATTTGTTTAAATCATTCGGTCTGTCTATCTAGTGGTAAACTTCCTAGCTCATGATTTCAACTAGAGCCTAGAGGAGAAGATGGTTAAAATACATAAAGTAATTTATCATTTAACTATTTATAGAAAATCAAAATTCTGAATGTGGGACAAATATAAAAAAAATTAACAAAAGAGAGAATGATTTTCTAACGTGATAGTTCTGATTTTTTCTTAGGGAGTATAAATATATGTAAGAAAACAATGAACGTCTTGAATTTACGGGCTATGTAACCTTGGAAATGCACAATACTAAGAATTACAGAAACGATCAAATAGAAAGCCTTCCTGACTCGAAAAATTTGTAAGAAAAAAAGTATATATACATTGGATAGTTTATTGACAAATAGAATAAATACACTGCGGAATGATGTAATCCTTTCAACTCATGCTGAAATTATGGCTTAATTTGCATGTTGGTTGTTCATTTTGATGGTTTCTCCCTTTGTTTAAATACTTTCTCTTTCAATTCTTTGGATTGATCTAATTTCTGTGAAAAGTACTCTGATTGTGCGAAAAACTACTTCATCTGCAATTTCTTCCACTCTTATTAAGATTGATAGGGAAGTTTAGAAAATGAAAAATTTAAAGGATAAAAATACAAAATGAACATTTTTTGACAAACACCACATACAAATAGAGATACTTAAATCGCTAATGTTATTCGACTCCTCGAGAAAAAATACTGATTTGGTAAAATAAAAGCATACACAATTGCAGGGATGCTCACTTAAACCAACCCAACAGCTTGATCATTAATAAATTATTTCAAGTGGTTTATACTTAAAAGGAGAGTCCTTGGTATTTAAACTAGTAGTAAAGGTTTCGAAGGTGAGATTTATACTGTAAATCCTTAAGAAATACTTTAAACCAAAGCTGGATTTATATTGTGAATCATAGTTTCAATTGATTCATATTTGAATGATTATATATGCTTTTACACTAATTCTTTTTTCTATGCGTTGGTTACCAAATAACATGTATTTAAACAAAAACAAAAAACATTGATTCATCTCTTTCTAGTAATATTTTATTTTTTAAAATTGATTTCATTTAGCCTACAAGTGAATTTTCTCTTTTTTGTTTTTATTTTGTCCAGGAAATAGTAAATATGAACTGAAGAATAAAATTGGTGTTGTTATTGTTTATTAGCCATGAATCGAAGGATATTTTCAAATGATGGCCAAAGCTATGGTGTGTGGTATGTGTTCAATGATCAAATTTAACGAGACTGAGCTTTAATAATGACCATAAATTTATGAAATCCTATTGAAATACCTAAAGTATCTATTGTGCATTTTACACGAATTTTATAAATGGCATTAGGTTCCTTATGTATTAAAAAAATTGAAAACAGAATTGAAAGATTATTTTAACAATTGCAACTTTATTGGAATTTTGAATTGTAACTTGAAAATCTAATCATTATTGGAGAGATATGATTTGAAATAGGATTCAAGTCCAAAGATTTTAAGATTTTGATAACACTACAATAAAATCAAGTTCAACATAAAAGAGCAGCAAAAATATAATATTTGGCTAAAGATTATGAATGTTTGATGTACAGCTTCAAATACGTAAATGTTATATGGGTGGAAAAATATTAAAAGCAATTCATAGTAATAAAAGAAATGTTGTAGTTTGCTTTATTTTAATGTAAGGTGTATACGAGTAGAGTTATTTTTGTGTGAAAAAAATTTCACATGTAGGGTCGTCAATTTTTTTCGGTCAATTTTTTTCTTTTACTATGATGTAAATTAGCATGTTAGAAATGAATTTCAAAAATAATTTGGTTTTCACTTTCTAGTAAAATAAACCAATACTATAAATACTAATAAATATTATAATATCTATTCACCTATTACATGTCATGCGAATATTAGTAAAAATATGTCTGTATAAAACATGTTCTCATCTCCTTTCCTACTTTGGGCCTAAGTACGCTTGTTTTCCCATTTCAATTTTCGTATTCGTTTTACCTCTTGTTGGGTTCTAAATGGTAATAGTTGCGAACAAATTACTTGCTGAAAACATCATCATACACATGATTTTCCTTATTATTCGTCAACAAGAAAGGACTTCTATTTTGTAATTTTAGGTATGGCAGACTGTAAACTACTGGTAAACAATTCTTTCTTCATCCCAATAAAATGTGTGATTGCAGAACAATTCTCCAAAATTTCATCATATATTCAACCTGGTTTTGCACCTACTTTAATTTGGTATGTCCTCACTTCCAACCAGATAGTACAAATGCAAACTTGAATTTGAGATGTTCTTAATTATTTCACATGGCATTAGATACCTAGCCATAACTATTTTTTGTCTATTTTTGTAGAAATTGTATTTTTGTTCTCCTTTCCGAGACCTTCTTTTAGAATACTGTGCAAATAACAAGAATACGGGAGATGCTGAGGAGAACCTCCAAAGTCCTAGCATATTTGGTCTATCTATTTACTCAGGTGAAATTCAGTTGGTTTAATTCTCTCTATTATTTCTACAGTTTCATTCAGTGTGATGGGCAAAAGGTTTTCCATAATGATAAGTTCTCAAAAAAGAAAACTGGTGTTGTTGCTCCTAAAAGATTTGTCTAGAGAGTTAAGAAAGAGAATGAACTATTTCGTGGTTACATTCACTAGGTACTCGATTACCCAAACCTAAACTTTATCTTCTATACCAAAATAGCCCGTTTTGGTCTTCTTTCTCGGAAACAATGGAATTGGAATCTATTTGGTAGAGTCTGCCATGGGAAATCCTTAGCAACCTCACATAACGTCTTATAAATTTTTCAGTAGGCCAATTAAAGTTAATATTTGATTCCATAAAGAATAATTTTGTTATCTAATCTTCTTGCTAGTTGTTTGTTTTGTTAATTTTTGTCATCTACAACTCGTAAATGTATCTATTCATGTAAAATCATGGATATCTGAAGGCATCCTTGATATTATTGCACAGCTACCTACAAGCACAATGGTTGAAGCAATCTTGATGTTGATCATGAATATATTTTGTTGTTTCTATACATTGTTCCCAAAAAAATTGTTTCACTCATGTCAGCAATTGTGATGATGATGCAAGGGAAGTACTATGTCAAAGTTGGTTTGGCATCAAAAGGTTCAATATACTGAAATCAGTTCATGATATATATGGAGAGGATGCTTATCGGTTGAAGGTGTTCAACTTTACCCTCATTCTATAAGCCCTAGTATAAGCATTGTACATCAATCAGCTTATAAGCGTTTAATGGTTTGGCAATTTAAGTGGATGTCCTTTCTCCTTTTTTCATCTAATTTTTTGATATTAATAGCAAACACCGATATTTTTCATTCTTGTTATTACAGAATTAGTGTTTCGTTTATTATCATGCCCGCATGTTATTTTTATTTTATATTTGAAATTTAACCCTTGCAAACTTTGTAGGACTTCATTTATGAGGAAGGGCTCAACAACTTTGTTAAAGCATGAGTTATTTCTAAACTAATTGTATCCTTTTCTTGTGAAAGTCCTTCCAAAGAATATGTGCAACATAAGATGATTTAGAAGGTAATGTTTTACTTCGTACTACCTTCTGCATATTCACATTGCCTTCCAAAGAATATGTACATCATTGGATAATTTCTCTTCATGCTGCCATTTTAAAAAGCTACATTGAATGAACATTTTGCCTAGGAGTAACTTTTAATTGGTGTTCATCATTATGTAAATTCTCAGCTTAAATAGTGTAGAATAACCTTATCTATGACACATAATTATGTGTGCCACATTAGTACAGTGACTTATTAGGGTTAAAAAATTGTATACCACGCTGACCCGGCATATAGATATATAATGATGATTGTTAAAATTAAAATAACTTTTATAAAATTAGCTAAGTTTAAGTTAACTAGAATTTATAAATAACAATAATATAACTAATTTAACATGGTTTTATAAATGATGACGATGACGATGAATTAACTAAGTTTATAAAATTAACTAAGTTTATATAATAATAATATAACTAAGTTTATGTTAGCTAAATCTAATAAATAACGATACCATAACTAATTTAACAATGTTTTATAAATAATAATGGTGACAACGAAGATGAGTTAACTAAGTTTATAAAATTAACCGAGTTTATATTAATAATAATAATATTAATAATACAATTAAATTAACCTTTTTTTAATAATTATAATGATAAATTAACTATGTTAACCAAGTTAATAAAAATTAACTAAGTTTTGTTAAAATTAAACAAGTCTTATAAAATTAATTAAGTTTAAGCTAATTAAATTTTATAAATAATAATATAACTAATTTAACAAAGTTTTATAAATAATAAGAATGATTATGATGATGAATTAACTACGTTTATAAAATTAACTAAGTTTATAGTAATAATGATATAATTAAATTAATCGAGTTTTAATAATAGTAATAATAAATTAACTAAGTTAACCAAGTTAATAAAAATTAACTAAGTTTTGTTAAAATTAACTAAGTTTAAGTTTATTTTATAAATGATAAAAATATAACTAATTTAACAAAGATTTTTAAATAATGATGATGATGATAGATTAACTTAGTTATAAAATTTAACTAAGTTTATAATAATAATAATAATCATAATCATAGTATAATTAGGATAACTGAGTTGAATAATGATAATAATAAAAAATTAAGTTAACCAAGTTAATAAAATTAACTAGGATTTGTTAAAATTAAACAAATTTTATAAAATTAACTAGACTTAAGTTAACTAAATTTTATAAATAATGATAATATAACTAATTTCACACTATTTTATATATAACTTCAAGATTGGACTTTATTTATTTCATTTCTTTTATAACTTTGATTATTTATATGACATTATTTATAATATGATATACTCGTACGATGTTTTAGATGTCTAATATTAGATTGAAGTTCTACGAATTAACATAATTGTTTGACTATATGTTGTGCTTTCACTTGTACAGGCATTGAATTTCTAAAAAGAGCAAGGTTTTTATGGTGCTAGCTTTCACTTGTTCATGCAACAAAGAATTATGAGTAATCAATCATTTTGTTAGCACCAGTTTGGCATAAATTTTTATTAGTACTAGGTATGTAAACATGTATACGAATGTTTATTGTATGTGAGTTTGGTCATTTTACCAAAAAAACTATTGTATTAGAATGGTTGGATATCTTATTTGATTATATGATTAATATGTTTTTTAATTGTGTCAATATGTTGATTATGTGAGTGATTGTTGATTGATATAGTAGAAATAAAATAGGCCATCAACCGGAAATAAAAGAATGAAAAAATGGTGCAAAATGATGAACAACTTTTAGACCGTTTCAAAAATGCTACAGAAATACATATAGTGGAGTTGAGTAAACGCACCGTAAAGTAGAGGTAAAATTGGAAACTTTGTTGGAAACACCAAAAAAACCTTTTGGTGGCATTTTTAAATTGCTACAAAAAGATTTATGGTAGCGTTTAAGAAATGGATTTATAGTGGTGTTGAAATAAATTCAACTAAAAATCATGGCGGGTTTTATCACGGCGTTTATCAAAACGCTACCATAAGTTTTGGTAGCTTTTTTGTGTGCCACCAAAAATAAAATTTCTTATAGATAAAATGATTATATATATACATGTTTACATTAAATTTCTTGTAGATAAAAATAAAATTTCTTGTAGATAAAATTTCTTGTAGATAAATTTCTTGTAGGAAAAGCAAATTCAAATCAAAACTCATTAAAATCTCAAGCTCCTCAATCTCTAAAGCAAAGGTAAATAATGTTTACGTCTTCAAACTTTTTATGGTTTGGATTTCAAATTAAATCCGACTGACTTTGCAAAGATTTGCCATGTTTTTGAATGATAAAATGATTATATATATACATGTTGATGATTTATGAATGTGCATATAGATTTCATGATATGTTTTAAGACGAAAATATTATTAAATGACATCCGTTAGCCTTACGAACTTTTATGGTGATCTAAAATGATATTTTAGAGATGGGTTTCAATTTTTAGATTTTTCTAAATTTTTATGAAATCATTATGAATTTTCTAAGGAAGAAAATGGTATTTTGGATTATAAAATTATTTATAGGAAAAATAATTATTGTTAGGATCCAAATAAATTATATGTCGAAAAGAACGTATTGATGGATTTTCTGGAATTGTTCCAGAATTTTCTAAGATGATTTAATAGTTATATAAAATTATTTAAGGTATGGGACTTAAATGTTCTATATAATTATAAAGGAGAAAGGGGATTTTTCAAAATTGTTTAAATTTCCAAATAAGGAAAGTCAGCAACAATTTTGAATATAAAAATCTGGCAACCAATCAGATTTAGACAAATAAGGCAGGTTGGGTCCAAAATAACTATTTTAAAGTACAAATATATAGGATTCTCACTTTTTCAACTCTTTCATCAAGAAGTTTCGCTTTTATTCCAAGCCTTCCGACAAATTCAAAAGGTATCAAACTGTTCGACTAGGTCACTAATCAATGCACATGGTATCTGGCAAATGATACGTAGTAAATTGAAAGGAGTAGAAAGTTTAAAGCTTTTGAAAGAGATGAAACTTTGTTTTAGTTTTAAAGAAAATACGTCTGCTAGCTTTCGACAAAGCACTTTCAACAATGTCAAAATGTTTTAAAAGAAAAGATTTTGATTGGATTGTTTGTTGTTTTAATTGAAACCTTTCGACAAGGTTGAAAGGTAAAGCTTTCGACAAAGTCAAAAAGTATGAAACCTTTTGTAACGACCTGTAATTTTTTAATAATTAATTTTTTAGTTTAATGAGATTTTGAAATTTAATATTGAAGAAAATAAAATTTTGTGAATAATTAATAAAAGTTGTGATATAATAATGAAAATAACTAAGAGGAAACATAACAGGGTTAATTAAAGTTGATGATTAATGAATTTGAATGAAATTCCAATAAAATAAAATAAGTTAAATGTTTGACTTAGTTATAATGGGAACATGAGTAAAACAAGCGTGATTATTGAAGTAATGAAATAAAATAGTGATAATGGTAAGAAATAAACTTTTAAATGAAAGAAAAGTAAATGGGTGACAACTAATATATGTTATTTATTTACATAGTTTGATGAATTGGTAATCAAATTTCAATTTAAGGCAATAATGTGAATTTTGTCTTTTGGGTATAAATGGATTAATAACGGGAATGAAATGTAAGAATGATAATGCAGGTTAATAAATAAATAATTAATTCAATACAATCCCAATTGATGAGAGCAACTATTTGAGTCATGATTGATTGTAAATAGGAATATTTGGCAATAAATTAACATAAGAAAATAAAAGTAAATATTGAATTAATCAATGAATTAATAATGAATAAATAATGATTGAATAAAATCAATGTTCCGTATGTAATTGGTTGGAAATGAGACTTATATAAATAAGATAAAGGGTTAGTGGCAACAATTATTATAAAAGAATCATTTATTTAGTCCATTAAATCAAGTTTGTAATCAATTGCAATGAATCCCAATTCAAGGTTATATTAGTATAAATTAGGGTAATAATTGGTATAAGGTATTATTAATGGTATATGAATGGATTGATAATAAAATTAAAGGAAATGATGTCAATGTTATTCATAATTGGAAAGTTTGTTGAATTATAAGAACGGGAATAAAGATTCATCAATTTATTTGGAATTTGAACTATAATAATAATTGGAGTAACTGCAATTAAATGAAATTAATATTTAATTTTTGCGTTAATTGAAATTTAGATGAAATTTGAGAATAATAATGTGATAAACCATGAACCAATGTTAATTTCATCAGTTGGATAATAATGAATTGAATAATAAGAATGAAAAGTAAATTCAATGGGATTATGGAGAATTTAAATTATAATTTGTGAATATAATGAAATTGAAAATTTAACACTGAAATTGATAAATTAATCAACTCTAATTTGACATTTAAATTTGTTTAAATCATTGTAAATGATTGGGAAAATTAAAATGATGAGAATTGTCAATTATAGTATTGAAATTGAAAATTTTGATTTAATTTATTTATTTTTAATGTATTTAATTAGTGTAAAAAATAGCCATTTTGGCCACTGACTTGGATTTTGACGAAACTAGTTTCATCGGACTGTATCTGTGAATTATTGCAGGATTTCAAGTTTCGTAGCGATCGGACTTGTCGTTTGATCGTACGGGCTTGAAAAGCCTTGAAATCAATGAAATTGAAATCAGTTGAAATCAATTTGAAATTTTTTTTATTTTAGCATAACTTCCTCATACGATGGAATTTGGACTTGAAACCTATTCCATCGCGTTTAAAATATTTTAAAATATCTATTTTGATGTGACCCAATTTCGTTCCGGAGTCGAAATGGGCTTTCCGGGACATATATTGTTCAGCACGTTTATCAATCCGATCCATTCTATCTCAACTTTATCTATAAATACCCGGTTAAAAACCCTATCCTACCTCTATTTCTCATTTGTATGTGCGTACAATCCCTCTTCACCTCCTCAATAGCAGACAATAAAATTCCAGATCCAATTGAAATTCCAAATCAAATCCAAAGCCAAAATTTCAAACTCTACAATATATGCCAAGTTTGTATCAATTCGAAGCTCTCGAAGAGCGTAACTCAGATCTACAACTCGTTTTTCGATTCGACGCATTGTTTGTCCAAAAATCGAAGACCGTTATCGCGCGTCGATGAACATCGACGGATCGACGAACCTCGACGGATCGACGAACCATTTCTGGGTTTTGAAGAGGGGAAGGAGGGGAGTTCATCGGCGGTGTTTGCTTGTCGATCCGACGGTTGGATCTACGGCAAAATTTCGACCTAGGGTTTTAATTTGTGGCGGCTGCTGACCGTGACTCGACTTGGCAGCGACGTTCATCGCGAGGTAGGGGCATAGAGGCTCGTGGAGGCAGTCGCAAGCATCGCTGGTGGTTGCGCCTAACATTGGCAGGAAGCGGCGGCTTTGCGTGGGAGGGGAGCGCGCGTATGTTGATGGTAGTTGGGTCGAGTGCGTGTTGTTGCGTGTAAGAATGCAGGTGACGTTCTATTTTTCTTATTTTTCTTTTATTTTAAAAATTCAATTTTGTTTGATGTCTAATACGCATAACTTTCGCATACGAACACCAATTCACACGTGTTTTTTGTTAGGATCGTGTTGAAATTCCGTACATTTGGCGCTGTTTTGGACGAATTCTGAGACTGTCAAATTTTGGGTTTAAATTGAATTTGAATTCAATTTAAATTCAAAAAGTGAGTGTTTTAACCCACTCACAACTTCTAAAATTTCTTATGTTTGTTAAATTTATTTAGGATGTGATTAGAAATTTATTTATGACTTGTTTGGCGTATTTTTAATCATCATCCCAGTTAAATTCAATTTAAATTGAATAAAATTGTTATTTAATTTATTTATTGCATATAAACTGCCAGTTAAATTTTCATTTAATTTATTATTGAATATAAATTGCCAGTTGATACCTGTTGTTTATTTTCCGTTATATATTGATGTTATTGATTGAATTGGATGATGATTGTGATTAATGGTTGATGATTGATATTGGATGAATGGATGTTGTATTTTATATCGTTATAAACTGCAAATTGTTATGCACTTTATTTCATTCGGGATTGCAGTTTGAAATAATATATAACCGTATTTTTATTTTAAATTGCGGATTGAAATGATAAATATCCGTATCACTTGACCATAGGATAGAAAATTTTATACAGACACTGTCGGTATATATATAAATATTTTGAAAATGATTTCTATGGTTTTGGATAGAATTATACGGTTTAAATAAATATTTATTCTTTTTTATATTATATAAAAATATTTTATATATGGTTAAATTCATGTATTTAAGATATGTATAAACTTGTTTAATAATAATAAGTTAAATAATGGAGTTTGATTTATTAGAATAAATATGGTTAAGTATTTAAATCATACTTTAATATAGAGGTTATAATGATTTAAATAAATTAAGATTTGGAAGATAAAATATGAAATGGATGTGAATTAAATTATTTAAGAATTTTACTCGAATAAATTTGGTTTGAAATTTAGATAAATTTGAGATTATATGAAATTGAATTTATTTAAGAATTAAACCAAAAGGGTTGATGGGAAATTTATTTAATTGGATATTTTAAAAGGTATAATTAATATAACTTGATTTTTGGGTCTAGGTGAATTAAATGATTATTTCAATTATAATGAATTGAAGGCAATATCTAGTTATTTGGAATTTGAATTTTATTTAAATGATAAGGGGTTTACCATGTAAATATTTCAGAACTAAATAATAGGAAATTTAATTGTTGAATCGAAATTATCAAATTTAGTTTTGAAATTTTGGAATATTTAAAGCCTTGAAATATATCGAAATTGAAATGTTTATAAAAATTGAAATGTTTCGAAGTTATGAATTTCATAGCATTATGTTTTAAAGGTGCTAAAATTTCAAATGTTTTGTTTTGAAGTGTATAATTTAGAGGTGCTATGATTTTGGAAAAGGAATATATTTGGAATAAAACGATATTATATTGATTTGAAATAAAAAGGACATCATATTGATTTGGTTTTTAAAATGGAAATGATATCGTATTTATATGGTTTTAAAATGGATATTATATTCTGGTTTTAAAAGTATAAACTATTTTGAAAAGACCGCGGTGTTATAAAAATGTTTGGTTGTTAAAGTGACCAGGATCGGAAGTTGTCATACTCTCTGCCAACTCCGAAGACCTCTTTAACAACCGTGTACGCGGTGGAGATTCTAGAATGAAGTAGGATGGTGGCGGCGTTTCCTTTGAGGTAAATATGTGGACCCGACTCCCGTGAGTTGGCATAAGGTGGCTAAAACAGGAGCGATTCTCGGGCCAATGAGGTCATTCCTCCGATCGGACACACTCCTTCGATATTATATTCTGACTTTGAGATTTATTTGGTGGCCACTTTTGATTTTTTTGATTTTGGGGGTATGGCTCGAGGTGGGCGGTAGTAGCTGCTACGCGTTACCACCAGTCTGGATAACAATTGGTATATCTACCCTGGCATTGCCTAGTTGTGTCGTATCACCTACCCTAGTGCGCCCTGTACGAGTTTGATTTGTGTCGTACCTATGGAGTATCTTCTGGTAGCCTCCCGATCAGGAGGTATTACGGTACCGTATAGACTATTGGCACTATTACATGTTAAGGTGGAAAATGTAAAGCCTTAACGCTATTTAAAAGTAAGTATATTTTACTATTAGACACTATTACAATAGCGAAATATTACTGCATAGTAAATATTTTAATGGATCCTTAGGAGATGTGAATCCGGGGCATCTCTTGAGTTACTGCACTCACGTTAGACACTGGATAGATGATGTCAAATCCCGTAAACATCTCTGACGTCGTTCCACTCATATTTTTTATTGTTGATTTAATTTACATAAGATCTTTTAGTTCTGACTCGAGTGTTTTGTCTTTTCAATTCGCTCGGGTTAGCCTAAGCATTTCAGGATTTAGAAGACCGTATTCTGGAGGACAAAGACGAAGATTTATTATTATTCATTATAGAATTCCACTACACTCACACTGTTCCGCTGCATAAATTATTGTTTTCTGGTATGTGTAACTCTGATATGTATTGTATAAGTATAATCAAATGTTTTGGAAACAGATTCATGAACTGTTTATTTGATTATTATATTTTATCGTTCCGCTGCAAGATTCTGTTTTATTCTTTCTCTTTATTTGCTTTTCTTATTTACCCATAACAATCCACCCTTATGTATGGTTTGAGTCTGAAGTGTGTAGTTTATCGTCGATTTAAAACGTACGATAAGGCGGGACGTTACATCTGGTATCAGAGCGAGGTTTAGCGATAGACCTTAGCTTTGTGGGATCTGCCTATGATGAGTCATTGAGCGTATATATATGAGAGAGCGTATTTGTTAGTGTTACAAATTTTTTTTAATATTGTGTTAATTTGTTCCATTTTGTGTTTATAAATTCCGGTTGGTGGATGAGACGCCATGACATCAATAGGGATTTCTAAATACTTAATAGGACAGACCGACACAATATTTGTTTTGAAATATTGGTGAATGAAATAATTTTGCCTATTATATTTTCTATATGTATAAAATAAACTTTTTATAAATGATATATATTTGTTGCAATATATTGGTTGTTAGGTAATGAAATTTATAATAATAGTTGAAATAAGATTTAAAATAAAATAAATGGGAATTGGAAATTTAGAACTTAAGTTCCGGGGTTTTGAAGATTTCTTTCGAATGATTTTGGAATATAACAGTAATATTACTAGAAGTATTTTCTGATATAACATTTCAATATAATTTGAAAGAATTGTTTTAAAGAAACTTTAGAAAGGAATAAGTTACGTACTCCCCTCTCTGTCGCTGGAAAATAATTTCGGTGATGAGTGCATGCATCATCGACATTCATTTTTGAGTTTCAAAGTGGGAAGGCCACTGTAGTAGTTCTACTGCAGGTTTATTTTTGATAAACAAATATAAATTTTTAATTGTTTTAAATATAATTGGATGTATAAATACATTTGTGATCTATTATTTTAAATTGATATGAAATCAAACCCGGTATTTAGTTCTTAAGTTTCCGTTAATTAATAGTTCAATTATTGTAGTGAAATGGAAAGTAACTAATTAATAATTGGAACCTCTAATTAAAATAAGATTTAAGTTAATGTTTAAAGTTATTTATAACTAAATAGGTAGAAAAGATGGATAGTAAGTAAAACATCTTGAGTTTAAGATGAGTATTTGAAACCATTGATAAATAAGAAGATTTAATGCTTGGTTATAAAGGAAATTAAAAGTAATTGAAATGTGTAACCTATGAAACAAAGGATGTAATTATTGAACATTAAATTAAAAAAAAGGGATAAACTTGTATAAATTTCAATTGCATTCTTAAAAAGCATATATATAACTTACCAAATATTAAAAGCTGAAATATTTAGTAAGAAAATGTAATGGAAAATTGTACAAGAAAAAAATTTATATAATGAAAAGGTTCAATGAATCACCTTAGTAAAGAAGAATTTGATGTTGTAGTGGTATAAACTTAAGTATAATTGAAATGCTACTAGTTTAATAGAAATGTAAGTATTATAAATAGATGATAATAAACTTTAGTAAAAGGTTGAAGCTATTTATAAATAAAATAAGTAAAAAAGATGAATGCATTAAATATACGATTGTAGACTTAAGTTAATGCATTAAGATGCTAAGTAAATGAAATTGAGAAATGAATGAATGTAATGCAAATAAATAAATAAATGAAAATGAAATTTTGCAAGAAATAAATGTGAATTAAAAGAAACCATTATATGAATGAAAAAGAGAAATCAAACAACAAATGTATGAATGGAATTAATAAGGATAAACTAAATCTGTTGTTTGAAATAGTTGTTGTTTGTTTTGGTTTATGGTTGTTTGGGTAAGGATACTTTAAAATTGTTTGGATGTATGAATAATCTATTTAGCTTCTTCAGAGACTGTTGAGTAAACAGTACGCTTAATAGTTTTTGGTACATTTTGAAGTTTTGAACCCAAACAACTATTTGTTTTGTTCGATATGGATGGGTAATTGAATTGTGTTGATTCTGTATGCTGGTGGTATGCCTTATTGCAAGTGATGGTTGTTTGTATTGATTTGTTGGTTTATAGTTGAAACAACTTCAAACATTTCATTTTATATAATTATTAACTCTCTTTAAATTATATAAGTGAAATACAGGTTATGGAAGCAATTGTTACTGCTTTTGGTTTCATAATTAAGCGTTAATTGCCCGACAAGTAGGTACGTTTTCGGATTACGATTTATAGCGTTATTATATTTTTTTTCCCATGTTGGGATCGATTATTTTGGAAGATATATGTTATATATTGTTATATTTGATACTATATTTTTTCTCGAGCCTCTCCGTACAAAGGAGACTCTGCCGAATTTTTTTGTAAATTTTGGACTTAGAAAATATTTTGAAACGTGTTTTCCAAACTTTATTACTTAGAGTATAAAAGATTTAATGGTTATAAATTGGCATATTTTATTTAAATTAATTATAAATTTAATATTTTAAGTAAGATATATTGATTTCTTAATTCTTCTTTTCCCTTCTTTTTCCTTTTCGCGGATGAAAAGTTTTGAGTGGGGGAGAGTGTAATGACCCATAATTTTTCAATAATTAATTTTTTTAATTTGATGGGATTTTGAAATTTAATATTGAAGAAAATAAAAGTTTGTGAATTATTAATAAAAGTTGTGATATAATAATGAAAATAACTAAGAGGAAACATAACAGGGTTAATTAAAGTTGATGATTAATGAATTTGAATGAAATTCCAATTAAGTAAAATAATTTAAATGTTTGACTTAGTTATAATGGGAATATGAGTAAAACAAGTGTAATTATTTAATTAATGAAATAAAACAGTGATAATGGTAAGAAATAAACTTTTAAATGTAAGAAAAGTAAATAGGTGACAACTAGTATATGTTATTTATTTACTTAGTTTGATGAAATTGGTAATCAAATTTCAATTTAAGGCAATAATGTTAATTTTATATTTTTGATAATAATGGATTAATAACGGGAATGAAATGTAAGAATGATAATGCAGGTTAATAAAAAATAATTAATTCAATGCAATCCCAATTGATGTGAACAACTATTTGGGTCATAATTGATTATAAACAGGAATATTTGGCAATAAATTAATATAAGAAAATAAATGTAAATATTGAATTAATCAATGAATTAATAATGAATAAATAATGATTGAATAAAATCAATGTTCTGTATGTAATTGGTTGGAAATGAGAACTTATATAAATATGATAAAGGGTTAGTAGCCACAATTATTATAAAAGAATCATTTATTTAGTCCATTAAATCAAGTTTGTAATCAAATGCAATGAATCCCAATTCAAGGTTATATTAGTATAAATTAGGGTAATAATGGGTAATAAGGTATTATTAATGGTATATGAATGAATTGATAATTAAAATTAAAGGAAATGATGTTAATGTTATTCATAATTGGAAAATCTGTTGAATTATAAGAACGGGAATAAAGATTCATCAATTTATTTGGAATTTGAACTATAATAATAATTAGAGTAATTGCAATTAAATGAAATTAATATTTAATTTTTGCGTTAATTGAAATTTAGATGAAATTTGGGAATAATAATGTCATAAACCATGAACCAATGTTAATTTCATCAGTTGGATAATAATGAATTGAATAATAAGAATGAAAAGTAAATTCAATGGGATTATGGAGAATTTAAATTATAATTTGTGAATATAATGAAACTGAAAATTTAACACTAAAATTGATAAATTAATCAACTCTAATTTGATATTTAAATTTGTTTAAATCATAAATGATTGGGAAATTTAAAATGATGAGAATTGCCAATTATAGTATTGAAATTGAAAATTTTGATTTAATTAATTTATTTTTAATTTATTTAATTAGTGTAAAAAATAGCCATTTTGGCCACTGACTCAGATTTCGATGAAACTAGTTTCATCGGATCCGTATCGGTGAATTATTGTAGGATTTCAAGTTTCGTTGCGATCAGACTTGTCGTTTGATCGTACGGGTTTGAAACGCCTTGAAATCAATTTGGAATTTTTTTATTTTATCATAACTTCCCCATATGATGGAATTTGGACTCGAAACTTGTTCCATCACGTTTAAAATATTTTAAAATATCTATTTTGATATATGGGTTGACACAATTTCGTTCCGGAGTCGAAATGCGCTTTTCGGGCCATATATTATTCAACACGTTTATCAATCCGATCCATTCTATCTCATCTTTATCTATAAATACCCGGTTATAAACCCTAGCCTACCTCTATTTCTCATTTGTATGTGCCTACAATCCATCTTCACCTCCTCCTCAATGGAAGGCAATAAAATTCCAGATCCAATTGAAATTCCAAATCAAATACAAAGCCAAAATTTCAGACTCCACAATATATGCCAAATTTTATATCAATTCGAAGCTCTCGAAGAGCGTAACTCAGATCTGCAACCCTTTTTCGATTCGACGCATTGTTTGTCCAGAAATCGAAGAACAATTTTCGGCCGTTCATCGCGCGTCAATGAACATCGACGGATCAACGAACCATTTCTGGGTTTTGAAGAAGGGACGGAGGGGAGTTCATCGATGGTGTTCGCTTGTCGATCTGAAGGTTGGATCTACGGCAATATTTTGACCTAGGGTTTTAATTTGTGGCGGCTGCTGACCGTGACTCGACTTGGCAGCGACGTTCGTCGCGAGGTAGGGGCACTGCGTCTTGTGGAGGCAGTCGCAAGCATCGCTGGTGGTTGCGCCTAACGTTGGCAGGAACCGACAGCTTTGCGTGGGAGGGGAGCGTGCGTATGTTGATGGTAGTTGGGTCGAGTGCGTGCTGTTGCGTGTGAGAATGCAGGTGACGTTCTATTTTTCTTTTATTTTTAAAATTCAATTTTGTTTAATGTATAATACGCATAACTTTCGCATTCGAACACCAATTCATGCGCGGTTTTTTTATTAGGATCGTATTGAAATTCCTAACATTTTGGCACTGGTTTGGACGAATTCTGAGACTGTCAAATTGTGGGTTTAAATTGAATTTAAATTCAATTTAAATTCAAAAGGTGAGTGTTTTAGCCCACTCACAACTTATAAAATTTCTTATGTTTGTTAAATTTATTTAGGATGTGATTAGAAATTTATTTATGATTGTTTGGCGTATTTTTAATCATCATCCCAGTTAAATTGAATTCAATTATTGTTTAATTTATTTATTGTATATAAACTGCCAGTAAAATTTTCATTTAATTTATTATTGAATATAAACTGCTAGTTGATATCTGTTGTTTATTTTCCGTTATACATTGATATTATTGATTGAATTGGGTGATGATTGTGATTAATAGTTGATGATTGATATTGGATGAATGGATGTTGTATTTTATATCGTTATAAACTACAAATTGTTATGCACTTTATTTCATTCGGGATTGCAGTTTAAAATGATATATAACCGTATTTTTATTTTAAATTGCGGATTGAAATGATAAATATCTATATCACTTGACCATAGGATAGAATTTTTTTTACAGACAACGTCGGTCTATATATATAAATATTTTGAAAATGATTTCTATTGTTTTGGATAGAATTATACGGTTTAAATAAATATTGATTCTTTTTTATATTATATAAAAATATTTTATATATAGTTAAATTCATGTATTTAAGCTATGTATAAATTTGTTTAATAACAATAAGTTAAATAATGGAGTTTGATTTATTAGAATAAATATGGTTAAGTATCTAAATCATACTTTAATATAGAGGTTATAAAGATTTAAATAAATTAAGATTTGTAAGATAAAATATGAAACGGATGTGAATTAAATTATTTAAGAATTTTACTCGAATAAATTTGATTTGAAATTTTGATAAATTTGAGATTATATGAAATTGAATTTATTTAAGAATTATACCAAAAGGGTTGATGGGAAATTTATTTAATTGGAAATTTTAAACGGTATAATTAATATAACTTGATTTTTGGGTCTAGGTGAATTAAATGATTATTTCAAGTATAATGAATTGAAGGCAATATCTAGTTATTTGTAATTTGAATTTTATTTAAATGATAAGGGGTTTACTATGTAAATATTTCAATACTAAATAATAGGAAATTTAATCGTTGAATCGAAATTATCAAATTTAGTTTTGAAATTTTGGAATATTTAAAGCCTTGAAATATATCGAAATTGAAATGTTTATTGAAATTGAAATTTTTCGATGTTATGAATTTTATAGCATTATGTTTTAAAGGTGTGAAAATTCCAAAAGTTTGGTTTTGAAGTGTATAATTTGGGGGTGCTATGATTTTGGAAAAGGGATATATTTGGAATAAAACGATATTATATTGATTTGAAATAAAAAGGATATCATATTGATCTGGTTTTTAAAATGGAAATGATATCATATTTATATGGTTTTAAAATGGATATTATATTCTGGTTTTAAAAGTATAAACTATTTTGAAAAGACCGCGGTGTTATAATAACGTTTCGTTGTTAAAGAGACCGGGATCGGAAGTTGTCACACTCTCTGCCAACTCCGAAGACCACTTTAACAACCGTGTATGCGGTGGAGATTCCAGAATGAAGTAGGATGGCGGCGGCGTTTCCTTTGAGGTAAATACGTGGGCCCGACTCCGTGAGTTGGCATAAGTTGGCTAAAACAGGAGCGATTCTCGATCCAATGAGGTCATTCCTCTGATCGGACACACTCCTTCGATATTATATTCTGACTTTGGGATTTATTTGGTGGCCACTTTTGATTTTTTGATTTTGGGGGTGTGGCTCGAGATAGGCGGTAGTAGCTGCTACGCGTTACCACCAGCCCAGATAGCAATTGGTATATCTACCCTGGCACTGCCTAGTTATGCCGTGTCACCTACCCTAGCGCACCTTGTACGAGTTTGATTTGTGTCGTACCTATGGAGTATCCTCTGGTAGCCTCCCGATCAGGAGGTATTACGGTACTGTATAGACTATTGGCACTATTACGTGTTAAGGTGGAAAATGTAAAGTCTTAACGCTATTTAAAAGTAAGTTTATTTTACTATTAGACACTATTATAATAGCAAAATTTTACTACATAGTAAATAGTTTAACGGATCCTTAGGAGATGTGAATCCCGAGCATCTCTTGAGTTACTACAGTCACGTTAGACACTGGATAAGAGATGTCAAATCCCATAATCATCTCTGACGCCATTCCACTCATATTGTTGATTTAACTTACATAAGATCTTTTATTTCTGACTCGAGTGTTTTATCTTTTCAATTTGCTCGGGTCAGCCTGAGCATTTCAGGATTTAGAAGACCGTATTCTGGAGGACGAAGATGAAGATTTATTATTATTCATTATAGAATTCCACTACATTCATACTGTTCCGCTGCATAAATTATTGTTTGCTGGTCTGTATAACTCTGATATGTAATGTATAAGTATAATCAAATGTTTTGCAAACAGCTTCATGAACTGTTTATTTGATTATTATATTTCATCGTTCCGCTGCAAGATTCTGTTTTGTTATTTCTCTTTGTTTGCTTTTCTTATGTACCCCATAACAATCCACCCTTCTGTATGGTTTGAGTCTGACGTGTATGGTTTATTGTCGATTTAAAACGTACGAAAAGGCAGGATGTTGCATCTGCTATCAGAGCAAGGTTTAGCGATAAACCTTAGCTTTATGGGGTCTGACTCTTTATCAATAGGGTAGTAATACCCTATGAGTCATTGAGCGTATATATATGAGAGAGCGTATTTGTTAGTGTTATAAAAAGGTTTTAAAATTGTGATAATTTGTTCTGTTTTGTGTTTATAAATTCTGGTTGGTGCATGGGACGCCATGACATCAGTAGGGATTTCTAAACACTTAATAGGACAGACCGACACAATATTTGTTTTGAAATATAGGAAAATGATATAATTTTGCCTATTATATTTTCTATATATATAAAATAAATTTTTTATAAATGATATATATTTGGTTGCAATATATTGGTTGTTAGGTAATGAAATTTAAAAATAATAGTTGAAATAAGATTTAAAATAAAATAAATGGGAATTGGAAATTTAGACCTTAAGTTCTGGGGTTTTGAAGATTTCTTTCGAATGATTTTGGAATATAATAATACTATTACTAGAATTATTTTTTGATATAAATATTTCAATATAATTTGAAAGAATTGTTTTAAAGAAACTTTTGAAAGGAATAAGTTACGTACTCCCCTCTCTATCGCTGGAAAATAATTTCGGTGATGAGTGCACGCATCATCGACATTCATTTTCGAGTTTCAAAGTGGGAAAGCCACTGTAATAGTTCTACTACAGATTTATTTTTGATAAACAAATATAAATTTTTAGTTGTTTTAAATATAATTGGATGTATAAATACGTTTGTCCATTATTTTAAAATGATATGAAATTAAACCCGGTATTCAGTTCTTAAGTTTTCGTTAATTAATAGTTCAATTATTGTAGTGAAATGGAAAGTAACTAATTAATAGTTGGAACCTCTAAAGCTAAAGATAGCTAAAGATATGTTTTCCTTGTATATATATCATTTGACTGACTAAATTATTTTAGAAAGGTTTTCAAGGAAAATTTAAAATGGTAGTTAACCTAAAGAAAATTCACGCAGTTAGCTCATTTAAATTCGGACAATCAGTCCATTTTGAGGGCAGTCAATCTAGAGGACAGTTAGTCCAGATACGGACAGTTAGCCTAGATATGAAAAGTTAGTTCATTTGTTAGCATAACGAACCTTGCTACTTCTATGGACAGTTTGTCCACCCTTTTTAACCAGTTTTATAGACAGATAGTCCATTATTTAAGCATAATCGATATTGCTATTTTTGTTTAATCAGATTTAGGACAATTAGTCCAAAAAGGAGTAGTTAGCTCATATTTAAGATAGATAGTCCACTTATTTTATGTTTTAGCATAATGGATCGTGCTATATTATTATTATTATAATCAGTTGATTAACCAGTTTGATTGTAGGAAAGGATTTGCAAAATATATGTTTTGAAAAGAGATATTAGTGAGGGGAAACCTATTCCGCTAAGCGGCATGGTCTCAATATATATCAGTAAACAGAGATGTAACATAAATTATTCATACCAAGCTTTATGTCTGACTCGAAGTTTTTGTGTCCCCTTAAACTCTCGGGTGTTCAAAATTGATTTAAGGATGTCGAGGGTTTAGGTTTTCAGGTTTTAACAGATTTTGGAAAATAAACTTCTGAAGACGAGTAGGTGGTTGATGGATAGATGTATTTAGGAATTCTATTTTAAATTTGTTTCCGCTGTGTATCAAGACATATATATCCATATTTCTTTGATCAGCCAAGGGGCATCTTCATATATCTCTCTTGGCATATTGTTGTAATTATATTAAATTATTGCAAGGGAATACGTTGGGATTTATGTAACTTGGATATGATTTGTTTGAAATGTAATCACTAAATAATTATTTTTTTTGGAAATTTGTGATTTTGTTCATATTCAACCACTTTTGATATTATGGATACCATTAACATTACCGTATTTCATCACCAAAAGTTAATACTGTAGATGACTGCAGCATCCATACCGCTTAGCTTTTGGCCTCTAGATATAGGAAGTTACAATTAGCCACTGACGCTAATCTACAACAAGACAGCTATCTCTAATACCAACGTGTTTTTTAAATTAATTGCTTTGATACCAAAATTTATTGCAAAAAGACTAGGCTTACATGCGAAAATACCCAAAGATCTAGCTTGTTGATTAATTATTAATAATCAATGGACAACAATCACCAAACAAAGAAAAATAGAAAGTAGAAAACATGAAGATATAGTGTGGTTTGACCAAGTTGCCTGCGTCCAGTTACCCAACAACTATTTTTATTTTATTGAAAAAAGAGAGTATAAGAGCAAGATCATAAAATTATCGATAGAAAAGTAGAGAGACTAACTTTTGATTACAAAGTTAATAATCATTTTCTCTCAAGACATGATTACACTCAAAAACCCTAATTGAATTGATCGTCCATACTAGGTTTTACAAAGAAGAAAATATTGATCATCGAAACTAGAGAACTATGCATATCTTTCCTTCCTAAAGCAGTTGATGTTAGATGTGACAAATCTATGTACTTATTTAAATTCTTTTGGCCTCTGGATAGATCCAGAATTTCGGAAGTTGATCCAATTACAATCGATGGAAAAGTGTTTATTATTACTCGGTGACTACTGAAGATTCATTAAGTACTTCTCCCATATAGTTGCATCTATGACGAGGCTGACCAAGAAGGGTGAGCAATTTGTATGGGAGCAGGAGATTTAGAAGCCATTTTAGGAACTGAAGTGTAGATTGACAAATGCACCTGTATTGGTAATACCCAAAGGGAATGATGGTATGACCGTCTATACTGATGCATCAGATTTGCGGTTGGGTGCAATATTGAGTAGAAGGATAGAGTAATTGCTTATGCATCTATGTATTACGACACCATGAAGTTTGATATCCAACGCATGATATGGAGTTGGCAACGGTTGCCTTTGCATTAAAAATTTGGAGACATAATCTCTTACAGAAGAGGTTTGAGTTGTAGATTAATTACATGTCCTTGAGATATTTGTTCTCTCAGAAGGAAATGTACATGAGACAGTAGATATGGTTAATGTTTCAAGCATCGTATGATTTTGGGATAGAGCATACCCCAGGAAAATATAACAAAGTGGCCGATGCCTTAAGATGAAGACGGCAAAGTTTTGTTTTGGCTATGTTAGAAAAATGCGCTGAAGTTAGTAGAAATATACATAAATAAGATAATGAGACCGCATGGGTTGCCTAACATTTAGTGATTAAGATTCAGTGTTTACTAGCGAGTTGTAGAGAAGCTTGCAGAAGGCATTAGGTACATAATTATGTATAAATACAACATACCATCCATAGACAATTATGCAGACTGATAGGATTAACAAGATCCTAGAAGATTTACCGAGAGCATGCATTTTGGGCTTTGGTGGATCCTAAGAAGATTATTTACATCTCGTAAAGTTCTCATATAAAAATAGCTATCAGAGCAGTATTGGGATGGCTCCATCTGAGGCTTTATATGGAGGGCTGTGTAACTTACTTGCATGTTGGTTGGAGGAGGGGATAGACTTGTGTTGGGACCAGATGTGGTAAAGGATGTTACTAAGAAGGTAGAACTGATCCAAGCAAGGATGAGGATAATTTGGCAAATTTTGACACAAGGAGAAAGGAGGTTGAGTTTGTGATAGGCGATCGGGTGTTCGTGAAGGTTTCTGCAGTGAGAGGTGTGATTCGTTTTGGGAAAGCCGGGAAGCTAGCACCCAGATATGTAGGGCTATTTTCGATCATGGATAGGATTGTGAAGATGGCGCATAAGGTGGATCGGTCTGGTGTTTTTGTAGGGATCCATAATGTGTTTCACTTGTCATGCTTGCAGAAATGCATTAGAGATCTGGGCACATCAGTGAATCAGAGGGCAATATAAGACCTGGTCATAAAACCAGATATGACATATGAGCGTAGACTAGTTTGAATATTGAATAGGATGAGAAGTGGCTTCAGAACGAGGTGTAATGCTAGTGGGTGTTCAGTGGAGCATCGATCGAGAGGACTGCACGTGGGAATCAGAGGATAAGGTTAGGAGGACTCATCCGGAGTTATTTGCCATGAAGTAGCACATACATTATGTATTGAGTTTTACTGATATAGACCATTTGTATATGTATGATATTATGGCTGTTTACTTAGTAGGTAGTATAAGTACGTTTTATGTATGCATGTATTAGGAATTCATAGGGATGCTTAAAGTAAGCATAAAAGATAGAGCGGATCTCTAGGTAACAGTAACTGAATTTTGTGGTGAATTTATTTAAATGAGGGGAGACTGTAATAACCCTAAAATTACACTTAATTAAATTGGTTAATTAAAAGTATAAGGTAGTTTAAATAAGAAGGTAGAGGGGAATGAATTCATAGAAGTAGGTATGAGGGCCCAAGCCCAACTTATTGTGGGACAATAAACATTACTCATTTCCATTCATTCATTTCATTCTACTTCAACTAAAATAAAAGCGAGAGAAAACATTTTAATGGTGGAAGCTTAAGAAGGCAAATAAGAGGAAGATTAAAAACAGAAGCAAGAAGAGATTAAGAAGATTAAAGTTATACATCTTAAAGATCTAGATGAGTAATACTTAATATTTCTAAACCTATTTCTTATATGTATGGGTTTAGTTTTGATCTATGGGTTTATATAAAAAAATTATAAATATTTAATGAATGTTTTGGGGAAGGATGAGTAAACATTGGTTTTTTAGATGTGTTTTTCCCTACTTTAGTGATTTCGAATCATAATAGAAAATTTATGTAATGTTTAAAACCTGATTTATGAAGTGGTTTTTAGTTTAGAGAATTGTTAAGCTTATCTGATTTTGTATGAATATTTGAAGTTATATAACTTGAAAATAAACAAGGACAACTCTCTAAAAAAGACCTAATAAATGTAAAGTATGGAAGAATGGAAGTTCAGGGATTTTTGAGAACTTTATTCGAATTTTTCTATAAGAAAATAAAGAGTAAAATAAATAACTACCGTGTTGAGGTAAATAGATACTACGAAGGATGTAGGGAAATAAACTCCATGTAGACATATGCTAGCAGAGGTTAGGAAAAAGGGAGACAAGATCCAAATTTATTGTTGGAAAGGACACTAAAATTGACGGAATGTAAAATAAAATCGAATAATATAACAACATATGGGTGATGTAAAGGATGTTAGAGTTGTCGAGTGATGGCATGAGGTGGCGCTTTATTTTTATAAGTAAAAATATTGCACAAGCTATGAAGGATCTTACTATGCTATAACTTAGAAAGGAACATTTAATAAGTAAAGTGTAGGGCGTACTACGTAGATCAGCTGTGCTAAAAGGATAATATATAATGCTTATAAGAGATAAGGTTGTGGGACATGGGGAGAGACCAGGTTAGATCAGCATGTGGAAGGGATCCTGCATTAAATAGAGATGTGGAGTTGGAAGGGCTATTGACGCTATGTGGGGACGTTGACTCGAATGCACACCAAGAAATGGTGGGGAGAGGCATTCAACTTCCAGGGACTGCGGTGGGTATACCAAGCAGTTCTAAATCAAGCAAATGTTTAGAGGCTGCGTTTGGGTTTCTTTGTGGTCTACTACAGTGGGTAATTCCAAGCAGTTTGAATAAGCAAATAAATAAAAATAGAAGTGCTGCAAGTGGCTGTTTTTGTAGTCTGAGGATTCATTAAATTGTTAAATACTGCAGCTGGTTAGGACCATGCAGTTCGAACTAATGAATGAATCAAAAAAAAAAATTATGGTGGGTTGATTCCAAGCAACATTAGATAAGTGAAAAATCATAATGAGAGGTTAAGTTGGCACTGCACTGAGGCGCAGTAGCAAATAGGACTAGTTTAGTAAAGAATAATCCAAATGGAAACCAAGACGAGACTGCATTGGGAGCAAAGTAGTAGAGAATGGTGAAGAATTCTAATGAACGAACTAAATTGGATTTAGCAGGGCTGCATTTGGGGCACAACAGTGAGTTCTTTTAATACTTAACTTTGATGTTTGAGTAATGAGCGAGAAATCCAAATCAGTGCCGTGTGGTTTGGTCTTAATATATGATTGTTTTTAGGGTAAATATTATTCACACAGACTTTATGTATGACCCTTATTTTTATTATTATTTTCCTCATAGACTCATTGGTGTTCATTTGAGTAGGTTGAGTTTATGAGATAGGTATGTATAATAAGGGCCGTAATAGCAGAATGAAGATGGAGCAGGAGACTTGGTAGCAAATAAAGAATTGTATGTTTCCACTGTACTAAGGAGTGCAAGCCGCATCATCATATGTGGACCCGACCCTTTCTATGTTTACTTTCTATTTTATTGAGCTTTGCATGGGCGCATGATTTGGAAAAATGTTGACTTAAGTACTTGAAAGGGATATTTTAAGGAATTTGCTGTGATAGAATTATTTAATTGCTCTGTTTACTTTATCTATATTCATATCATGCTAAACTCACTTTAGTTACCGAGAGATAATTTTGGTGATGACTGTAGCATCATTAGCATTCATCTTTGGGCTTCAATTGGAGGATTTTACAACTATGCTTCAGGCATAGGATCCATAATTTAAGTTATGTTATGTACTAGACTGGATGTAGCATATGCATTAGGATGCATAAGCTAATACCAGTCTAATCCTTGAGAAAAACATAGGACGACACTTAAATGTATATTTAAGTATTTAATAAATACCAAGGACTTATTCCTCATATGCGGAAATAGAGACCTTATGAAAGGGTATACAGATTCGAGCTTCCAAGTGATATAGATGATAGTAAATCAGTTCTGGTTATGTCTTTACGTAATGGTGAAATCATTAGTTGAAAAGTTCCTAGTAAGAAACAGTAGCTGATTCCACAATGGATGTCGACTGCATCTCCCTCAACGAAGCGGCTAAAAGGTAGTCTGGATGCATAGGTTTTTGAGTGAACTTCGAGTGATTCCTGATACCAAGAATTCTATGGCATTGTTATGTGATAACAATATGGTGACGTAGATTGCAAAGGAGCCCAGGGTACACAGCAAGTCATGACATATTCTTTGAAAGTTCTACTTAGAGAATTCGTTGAAAAGAAAGAGGTCACAATACAAAGCGTAGATACCTAAGACAACATAGAAGAACCATTCATTGAGGGTCTAGCTTGATTGGCTCTTAAGAAGCTAATTGAAGGGAAGGGATTGAGATTTCATAATTAGCCCCAAGTACAAGGGGAAGATTGATAAAGTTAGGGGTATGCTTAAGGGGCAATTCTGTAATTTATTGTAAATTAATAAACTCTATAATGAATTCTCATTCATAATAAAGGTATTTTCTTTCTATTATATATTTGTTACACTGTAATGTAAATAATTAAGTATATAAGTAAAATATATTTAACATAAAATCCATAAATGGTGTGAATTTGTGATAGTATTTACAAATAGTTGTAATCATGAGTTATGTATCGCAATATTATAAAACACATCATTTTAAATGTTCTTAGTTATGATTCATTGAGACTGGATATCGATGTATCTGTCGAGACTAGATTACATAACACTCTCTATATATTTGGTAGTGTACTACTCATGACTGCTGGGGGGCACCAAGAGGTTACGTACTAATAGTTATTAGATAACTATAGGATGACTCACTCGATAGTTTTCCATCAGTTAATACATATAAATTCAAACATAAAATATCGATGTGACTAATTTACATAGTTCTTTTGACCTGAGAATACTATTGATCTTCAATATGAAAGCTTCACTTTGATTATTGTCAAATCATGACATGACGTCCATCGAGCGACTATAGTTGGGTCGAGTGGAAGTGTTGGATCGTCTCCTTAGTTATAGAGGGTTAGTATTATGGTCAAATCAAAGTTAAAATTTCTGGCTAGAGTAGTTTGGTTAATAATAATTGTTATTATTGAACCAAGACTTTGTATTTGGACTATAGAGTCGAATATGGACGATATTGAAATTATGGCCATCACCAAATTCCATAAGTCCAAAGTGATATAGTTTTCACGAAGAGAATTAGTGTAAATAAAATTCACAACCAAGTAAACCTTAATAAAGTTAAATTTGATTTTACCGGAACCAAATAAGCGATAAATTTTGCCAAAATGTTGCACCACCTACTAAGTAAAGTTTGAATGTTAATAATCGAATAGTTGGATATTAATCACTAATCAAATTGGCACCTCACAGGTCTCACAACAGAAACGATGAATATTCCTTTAACCAAATGATTTAATTAATTGGCAACCAGTATAAATTAATTAAAATAATTAATATTTGTGAATATTAACTATAAAATTTGATTTTGATTTGATAAACAAATATTATTATATATATTTATGATACTTATAAATTTATTAATCGATATGCGATATATGCATTTTAATTGGATTTAAATGCAAAACATTTATCGGAATTTTAATGGGCTTAAAACCACTATAGGGGACTGGTTAATTCGGCTCTAATGGGGATAATAGGGGGCTAAATAATGGATTAGAGAGAGACTAAGGTTGGAGGGCTAAGATATAATAAAATTGATAAAGAAAGCAATTGTCAATTTCAAATTCAGACTTTGCCACTCATTTAGTTCAACACGAAATTGCTCGTAACTCCTTTATACATAATCCAAACGAGACAAATAAATATACTACACGAATCAGAAAAACAAGATTGCTGTAATGATGTTAGTTTCGTCATCGAATTTCAAAGTTGAAAATTGACCATTTTGTCCCTTTTTGTTTTTAATTTATTCATTTTGGAAATAAAAAAATTATTTAACACTATTATATTGGCAATATTTTAATCATAGTACATACCAAATTTCTGGGGTATTACGTAGAAGGTATTCTGCTTGTTTGGTGCAAAAAGGCTGGGACTAGGACACACCTTGACAGTGGTCTTTCTACCACTCATTATGGAAGATCTTTTCTAAATGGAATTCGGGCGATAAAAAAGAAGAACGAGAACTCTTATATTGACTTATGGATAATGAGTCAGTCCTTTGCAATGGCAATGGATTCGACACTAACACATAGGAGATTTTCGATGCTAGTGACTGGAGTTGAAAATATATCTTCTCGTCACACTTTTTTGAATATTTCCTCAATCTTATTGGATGGTTTCATAGATGTATCGGGACTTAGTTTTCCTCGGATCTTCCTCCTGGTTTTCTCTAGCTATAATTAGTTCTTTCATGGTATTTTCATATGATTGCATCTAGCTCATGTTATTTGGCCAGGCATGTTGGCCTTGTTTATTTGCGGTTATATTTTCTACCTTGCCAAATATGTTGGTAGTTTTATTGTAGTTATCCCTGAGGCCGGGACTTTTGTCTTCTTGTTATGTACATGCATGCGTTTATAAAGGAAGAATCAACAGCCCCCTAAATTCAGTCCCAACGTAGCCTCTTAATTTCAGTCACTCGTTTCTATTTAAATACTAATTTTTATCTCTTTTATTACACCATACGATTATTTAAATAGAAACTAATGGTCAAAATTAAGAGACCATTGTTGGAGGCTGAATTTAGGGGGCTGCTGATGCTCCCCCCTCACACACACAGATATATAGACACACACATGTATGATTTTAGGGTCATGCATCCTTTATTTAAAAAAATAATCAACTTCGAGGTTGATGCAACGGGGAGGGTTATCATCGAGAATTGACATAGAAAAAACACAATGTGAATTTATTATAATTTCCAACTACTTAAACTACAAAAAAGAGTCTCTACAAAAAGAAAAGAAAATGACAAAAGAAGTGATACATGGTATTAGAACTCATGCAACAAAATTTGAACATTTTGCAATTTTGTTTTGTTTTAATTGATATAAATTATAATTAATAACTAAATGGAAATGAATGTGAATGGTAATATTTATTTATGCAGAAATGAATGTGAATGGTAGTGTTTTTTTGGGAAAAAAGGTACTTTATTTATAGAAGGAGAATATGATTCATTTATGTCCATAATATGCATCGTTAAAACCTTGCAACTCCCTTAACCTAAATAGGTACCTTGGAAAGAAAAAGAGGACATATCATGTTCATATATTAATAATACAACAAAGAGGACCAAGCCTGTATCCCAAGTTTTAAATAGATGGAGTAGTAAAAATATTCAGTAGCACATTCAAAACAATCCATACAAGCAACATGGAACAGGAAAAACCAAAACAAAAAATACACCAAAATAAAACTATCTGTAGTTACAACACGTGGCACTTAGGAGAATAAAGAAAAAACAAAACTAAACATCTGCATGTTAAGCTTCTACACAATTCTTTATCTAAGATAGAGAAGAAGTCCGTCCACTTTGTTTCAACTTTGACTAGATCTCAGAAAATCAATAGACCCAAACATCAGAAGAACTACAGCAGCTTCACATCTCACCCTGGCGAATAAGATGGAGTCAAATTAGACACAATTGCAAATTTAGGGGGACTCTAACTTATGGCGAGCAAAAGTCAGATTTTGGGTCGAAATCGACCTCAAAATCTGCCAAGATAAGATCTTTTTCTCTGTTTTATGGCTTAAGTGTGACATTCTGTTGCATTGAGAGTTTGCATACTTGAGTAACGAGTTTGATTCTTACTTGAGCCAGAAGTTCGATGTTTTTGAACATACGATCATTTCTTTCACACTATAAATGCTAAATAATAGTAGTGATAGCCACATTAAAGAGATGATTGTTTGTATATTGCTGATTTTGGCACATATTATCTAGAATGCAGTTGATTTCATTGGAATTTCCGATGTTAATTTTAAGCTTCTGTATAATTTCATCAAGAATTTGTCTCAAATATGAACAACTAAGGAATAAATGATTCCTATCCTCATTATGTTTTAGACAGAGCACACTAGTTTGGTCAATACCATTATTCCATTTGTAAGCTCTATCCTTAGTATTCAGTCTCTTAGATAAGCTAATAGAGAGCAGACTGACATTTTAGGAGCACATTACTTGTCCCATAATATTAATCCACTTATATTCTGTATGAATACTCCTGATATGCTTCCATGCTGACTTCATACTGAATAGACCGTTGTTGTTCAGTGACCAAACCCAAAATCATTTTGTCCATGGTTGTGAATTTTTATGTTGTGCACTGTATTGTGAATTTGAGTGGGGGTACGCTCAAGATTATCCTTCCATTTGTTATCGAAAATAAGAGTAGACACTTTTCTATTACTTTGTGTAAAAATTATTTTACTCTGTGGCCATCCATTTGTAATGGATAAATGTTCTATTTAGGCCAATTTTGCAAAGTTATTATAAATTTAGGCCAGTTGCAAAACTATTTACAAAAATAGGTCAGTTTTGGCCACACCAACTGCCATGTGTATTGGCGGCATTTCAAATGCCGTCAGTACATGTTTTTTGGCAAAGCATAGTTAGCGGCGTTTGAGGTGCCACCAGTTTGCGGCATTTCAAATTCCGCACTGTTGTGCCTGCTTTTACGTCAGCCCCCTCTTTCATTTATCATTCCACTGTCAAAAAATCAAATCTTTAAAGACTCAAATACCCTAATCTCAAAAATTTTCCCAAACTAAGGTCTATATAATATATATTATATTTAAGTCTTGATCAAAAATAGATATAGTCGAGAAGCAACACCTATCTCTTCCTCTTGAACAATTTTAGTATGTTATTTTGTAAACCCTAGTGTATTTTTGTGTGTTTTTGTTATCATGTGTCGTTTGGTAATTTATGGAAGTAGTAAAAAAATTGATTAATTGAAATGTATAACTGCTCCCAAATGTGTACCAATGATTTGTTATTATGACGATGAACTGGTTATTGACAAACTTAATTGTGGAAAATATGTCGGTGGGTCATGTAAACCAGCGAAAGTACTGCAAGGTTGTAATTTAAAGCGGTTAAAAGAATCGATTTATAAAACCGCTAAGATAAAACCCGTTGAATTTGGATAGAGTTGTGTGTAACTGGCCTATGGATTTAGGATCGAAAGCCATTAAAACAGTTTATGATGACGATGTGGAGCTAATGTTTTCAGCGACATCAAAATCCGTAGAGCCGTACGATGGGAAAAGTAGGCGGTTGCAAGAAGAGAAGAACCCGCTCGATAACAAGTAGTTAACAATGTAACTAAATGCTACCGTAGAATGATTGAGACAGTAAGTATTAGTTATGGAACTGCATCTCCGAGTTTTAGTAATCCATCTATGCTAGCGATTTACGGTCAACAACAATCCCTTTTTGGATATCCGCCGTGTATGAGTTATCAACAAGGTGTTTGATATAACTATCCATATCCAAGTCAATGCAACTTTTCACATTTTCTTGGAAAGTGAAACATGTATTTATAATTTTTATGTCGTATTATAATGTAAGTTATGAAATAGTTGAAAGTTTTGTCGTTCTATATGTAGTTATCTTCCTTATCGACCAACACCGCCAAGTAATGTCAGACCATCAAATTGTCATATGTCTCCTCATATATATCCAACTCATCTGAGTTATATGATATAAGTCAGAGGTAATTATTTAGAAAAACCTAAATTTGTTAACTATTATTTCTGATACGGTGTTTAAATTAATATTTTTTTGTGAATTGCAGATTTTCCACACATGATATTGTCACACAATCTAATGTCAAAGTGGAGAATGTGAACGTAACCGCAAATGAAGCATATGTTAATATTGAAATGGACATGGTTGTAGGTGACGGTGTACATGAAGGTCCCCCTGTAAATAGTATGAATGTAGTGAATATGGCAGAGAATCACGTTTCGTGGATCGGGGGTATGCAAGTTAACAATGATGCTTTGACCTATGATTTTGCGGTCGAAGACAATAATCCCGAAGACAATGATGGCGTGAAACTGGAGGTACCCTTGGATGATGATCTATGCAATGCATAAATAATGGCTAAGTCTATTGTTGCAAATCTTAAGTTCAACAATGAGTTATTTTCAACCTTAGCGTTCAAAGTGGCTTTGAAGTTGGTATGATTTTCGAAATGAAAGCTAAATTGTTACAATAGTTGAGCGAATTGTCTTTTCTACATGCCGTGTCTTTTAAAGCTATAAAATCAAATAAAACCAAATACACCGCCATTTGTAACATAGATGCCTACTATCCATAGAGAGTGCATACTGTTGTTTCAAAAAAAAATCTGAGTAGAACTAGTGAGTTATAAGGAAATATCCAACCGATCACAACTGTGTTTTCCCAACAGTGAACTCCACTCACAAACAAGCGACTTCTAATTTTCTAGTATCAAAGAACTTACCTTTTGTGAAAGACGAACTGAATATAACAGCCTGGATGGTGCAGGTATTGATGGAAGAACAATTGTTTGTGAAAAATAATTATACGAAGGCTTAGAGAGCTTTGAGTAAGGCGGTGGAAAATATTAATGGTGATTGGTAGAATCGTATACCACTCTAAGACAATATTTTATTGAAATTTCTAGAAGGAACCCAGGAATCATTGGACATATTACTACGGCTAAATATGGAGTGCTTGATCGATCTTTTTGGGCCTTTGGCCCTTGTATTGAAGGTTTTGCTCATTATCATCCATTGTTATGTATTGACGGCACACATTTGTACGGAAAATACGAAGGGACATTACTTGTAGCCACTGTTATTGATGGGAAGACCATTTATACCCTTTATCCTATGCAATTGTAGATTCAGAATCTGGTGATAGTTGGGGGTGGTTTTTTTTTGCATGCGGCAGTTCATTCATAGTGTTAACAATCGACGAATTACCTTCATTTCCGATCGAATGAAAGGAATACCGACGATGTAACGACCCGTATTTTACGTGTCGATAGATCGTAGAATTTGCAGGACGATAGTGTTGTTTGTGTTGCCTCTAGCTTGAGTCGTTTAGAAGTTAACCCGGGTGGAGTATGAGTTGTGACCGACTCATGAGCATTGCCGAGCTAAGGGATGAGTCGTGACCGACTCATAGGGGACCGACTCAAGGAGGGGTTACGGGTTGGAGTGTTGGCCGAGATAAGGAAGCAACCGACTTAAGTTAGGTAAGTCGTTTGGACGAGTTAGTGGGTCAGGTGATGAGTCATAGCCGAGTTAAGGCTTGAGTCGTTACCGACTCATGGTGTTAGGGATCCAGTAGTTTAGACCGACCTAAGGAAGTGACCGACTTAGGGAGTTGGGTCGGTAGATGTTGAGTCGGCTAAGGCTTAGGTCGGTGGGCCGACTTAGTGGATAAGTCGTTAGGGACTTAGGCTTTTGAGTCGTTAGGTCTCTGAGTCGGTGAGGCTGTAGGTCGTGAGTCGTGTGGCAAATAGGACCTTAGTACGACTTAGTGTGGGTCGGCTGCCTGGTGAGTCGGTTGTGTAGATGAGTCGGTAGGGTGTTGGGTCGTGTGTGTCGTTAGGTCGGCTATAAGGTTAAGTCAGAACCCTTGTTTTGAGTTAGGTCGGCACCGCGGTTGAGTCGTTACCGACTTATGTTGAGTCGGCTAGGGGTTAGGACGGCCGCAAGGCTAAGTCGTTAGGTCGCATATAGGAATAAGTCGTGTGACCTTCTTGCTTTGTTGAGTCGTGTGGCAGTTGGGTCGGTAGTACGTTGAGTCGCAAGTCGGCCGTGTGTTAACTCGTGAGGTCCCTGTTGTTGATAGGTCGGCAGGAATTAGGTCGCGTGAGTACTGTAGAGGCTTAGGTTGCAAGGTTAGGTCGGCATGGCAATGAGTCGTGAACGACTCATGGTAAGTCGGCATTGTGATAAGTCGGGGGCGACTCAAGTGTTGGGTCGGCGACGACCTAAGGGACAGCCGAGCTATGGTTGTTTCAGCCTATAAATAGAGGGGTTTGGCTCACTTTTTGGCACCGGTTTTTGAAGCGACGAAGTGCTGTCATTTTGAAGACTCGTCTACAACATTTCTTCATCTTCTTTTCTCCATTTCAATCTAGATCTAACATCCATCCAAGATCGAAGATCGAGATCGAAGATCCAAGTGTTCAAGTTGAAGATCTTCATCCGTTTGAGCTAGAATTCATCGTTTCAAGTGAGATTTCGCCGGATCAAGTCGTGATCTTCACTGTCCAGATCTGAAGTGTTGTGATTTTGAGGTGTTTGGGTGATTTGGTGAGTGGTAGTTATCTCTCACGCGGATCCAAAGGAGTATATGGGATTGGTGATATGTTTATGTGTTAAAGTTAGCGTTTTCTCGCATTTTCCCTAAGTCTGCATGTAGATCCATCATATTTGAAGATGTTTGCTTATGAAAGTTATTTATAAAGTATTAGAGACAAAACCCATGTTTTAGATTTGATAGATCTATGCTAAAAACCATGATTTCACATATGTTGGACTTTTGCACACTTAATTACGAAATTGCCATTATAGTTAATATTGTTTGATAGATCTTGTTTGAATGCTTGAATGTTTGAATGTATGTTAGATGTGATTGCTCCAAGTTAGCTTGTGGTTGATTTGGACAAGATGGTTGAAGGTGATTCAAAAGCTAAGTGGAAAGGCTCTTGAATGTTGAAAGCTGCCGATGGCATATGAAGTGAATGTGGAAGCTCATATGGACGGATTCGATGATGAGGGACTTTGCCATGATGCGAAGAGGCGAAGTATGAGAGCGAGATGGGACTTTGCCATGATGCGAGAAGGCAAGCCATGATGTTGAGATGAGACTTTGCTATGATGCAATGAAGCAAAGTGTGATGTTGAGATGGAACGGGTCATGATGACGTTCCAAGCACGGGCTGCGACGACGTGCAAAGTTATGTTGATACTCGGTGATGCGATCCGAGTTGGTGATAATGGTTAGCTTGAGAGGCGCTTGAGCTAGTATGGATGGTCGTCGAGGAGGATGACTTGGAGGCTTAGATCTCATCGTTGTTGAAGGTTCTAGCATGCTCAAAGCAAGGGTACGTTGGAACGGGCTGCGACGACGTTCCAGGCACGGGCTGCGACGACGTGCTAGTACTCTGGGTAGTTGCGAAAATTCCTAGGCACGGGCTGCGACGACGTGCGGAGTTATGGCTAGAACCGGGGTTACCATTAGCCCTTGACGGATGGTCATTCAACTAACGGTGAAATCAAGGCAACGATGCAGTGATAGCCAGAGTCATGGATGTTTGGTTGTATTATCATTCGGCTTCAAGAGCGGTGTTTTCTGGGTGCTTATCTGATCTTGGTTTAGGCCTTGGGGGTTTGTATTTGGAAAACATTGCCCTTGACTCGAGTGGTTATTGCTTTACCTTATTTGTCTATATTGTTATGCTTGCTTCTCCTTAGTGTGTCTGGGGGCTATCACTGTGAGAAGAGGTGGAGTGGGATGGTTTGATTCCTATTCCTTTTATCCTTTATGCTCTTTTGGTATGCTTGATTGTTAATTTACTGCTCACTAAGACTTTGTCTGACTCAAGGTTTTATGTCTCCTCTTATTACCTTGGGCTGTTCATCCATGTTGGGATGGGCAGACTAGGTAAGCAGGTGACAGGTGCTGTGCTTGGAGTTTCTACGTTGAAGATGACGAAGACGAGCAGGAGGCTATGCATATTATTTTCTTATATGTACTGGGTATCCGCTGCTGTATTTGATGAGTGCTTGTAGTGAGGTCTTGATGTATGGATTTGTTGAGATGATTGTATAAAACTTCTGTGATGCTTATATGATGATTTCCTGTTATGAGACTTCACTATATATTTCTCTATTGTATTTTATCCATGCGCTGTGAGTTACGATAGAGATTCTTCGATTTTATTTTACCCTGACTATCATCCATGGCTGCCTGGCACACCTTTCAGCGCACTATTCTCTTGTTTTGGTGCGGGAGTCATGGGCGGTCGTCACATTTGGTATCAGAGCTTTGGTTAATCGATTTTAGCCAACGCTCGCTGACGTAATTACGTAAGAGAGACGTAATTGTATTTTGATGGATGATTACTATATATAATATAGTAGCTTAGAAGGATTTGAACTCCTTATGCAGTTGTTTCTTAAGGTGTTCTAATCATTCTTATTTACAGATATTAAGGATGAGCAGAAGTGAGAGACAAGCTGCGAGGGATAGCCGTGCTGCTAGGGAGGCTGTTGATTATGCTCCTATGTTTGAGGCCATGATGACTTCAATCATGAGGAGGATGCCCGTTCCAGGGCCTACTGTTGATGTTGGGGTTCAAGTCCAAGCTCCGAGACCGGTGGATTTCGCCAAGCTTTGCAAGGATTATACTTCTCTTGGGGGAAAAGCTTTCTTAGGGACGGAGTCGACTATTGAAGTGCAGAGATGGATGGATGCTTGCCGAAGGATTTTTGGTGATCTAGGGATTGAGGATGCAACCAAGAGAAAGCTTGCATCGAGACAGCTTCAAGGGAGAGCTGCGGATTGGTGGAATTCTATCACTATAGATACACCAGAGGAGGAGATTACTTGGGAGCAATTCCAAGTTAGATTTGAAGGCAAGTTCATCTCTACTGCTCAGAGGTCTGTTTTGTTCAAGAGATTTGTGGAGCTCAAACAAGGCGGGAGGCCTGTTCTTGAGTATATTTCTGAGTTCGAGGCTCTATCCAAGTATGCCAGATCGTATATTGATTCTCCCTACCAGAAGAACGAGAAGTTTGTGACTGGTCTGGATGCTTATCTTGGAAGGCAGTTAGTGGATCATCTGGACGATCCATTTGAGAAGCTTGTGGAGAAAGCCTTGAGACATGAGAGTTTGTTCCCTAAGGAAAGTTCTGTTGTTGCTGTAACCAGGGAAGGATCTAAACCACAGCAGAGTGGGAATAGGAAGAGGAAGCAGCAGCAGCAGCAGAAGGGTAAGGATGGTCAGAAGAAGCCTAAGGGCGAAGTGACTTGCTATAATTGCCAGAAGAAGGGCCATCTCTCTAAGGATTGTAGGAATCCAAAGGCGCCGGCGAAGTGCCATAACTGTGATAAGCCAGGGCATTTCAGGAAGGACTGTCCAGAGCCGAGAAAGGATAGGCAGGTTGTGCAAGCTTATGCTCTGGAAGCTGTGCCGTCGTCTTCAAGAGCTCCTACTGCTGAGGAGAAGGGGAAGAGTGTGGTGGTCCAAGGTACTCTTTCCATTTGTGGTGTTCCAGTTAGGGTGTTGTTTGATACTGGAGCGTCGCATTCTTTTGTTTGTGATGATTTGGTAGGCCGGTTAGGTTTGAAACCGGATATTGTTGATAGGCCATTGGTTGTGACTAATCCGGTTGGGGGTTCGTCATGTTTGTGTATGATATGCCGTGGTCTAGTTGTTTCGAGTCATGATTGCTCGTTTGTTTGTGATTGCTTTGTTCTGAACTTTGCGGGGTTCGGAATTATTTTGGGTATGGACTGGCTTAGAAAGTATGCGGCTAGGATTGATTGTGAGAGGCTGGAGGTGACAGTCGGGAATGTGGAAGGGCGAAAGGTTGTGATACGATGTAAGCATGAGGAAGGCGTCTTCATGAGCTTCATGTATTCGCTGGTTGTTCCACGGGAAGGACTGTCATCGGTGCCTATTGTGAATGGATTTGAGGATGTCTTTGACGAAGTCAAAGGGTTGCCGCCGCATAGGGAGATCGAGTTTCGTATCGATCTAGTTGAGGGAGCCAGACCTGTTGTGATGCCTCTTAGGCGGATGGCACCGAGGGAGCAGCAAGAGCTGAAGGTGCAAGTTGATGACCTTTTACGGAAAGGATTCATTCGGAGAAGTGTGTCCGAATGGGGTGCGCCCGTTGTGTTCGCAACCAAAGCGGATGGATCGTTGAGGTTGTGTGTTGATTATCGTGAACTGAATAAGGTGACTAAGAAGAACAAGTATCCATTGCCGAGAATAGATGACTTGTTTGATCAGCTTCACGAGGCTAAGGTGTTTTCTCAGATGGATTTGGCAACGGGATTTCACCAATTGAGAGTGGCGAAGGATAGTGTGCCGAAGACTGCTTTCAGGACACCATCCGGGTTTTATGAGTGGCTGGTAATGCCGTTTGGGTTGACTAACGCGCCAGCATATTTTGTGGATCTTATGAATAGAGTATTCAGAGATCAGTTGAATAAGTTCGTGCTTGTGTTCGTGGATGATATTTTGGTTTATTCCAGAACCAAGGAAGAGCACAAGACGCACTTGAGGATTGTTTTGGATATACTGCGGAAACATCAGCTGAAGGCTAAGTTTTCGAAGTGTCACTTCTGGAAGAGTGAAGTGAGGTTCTTAGGCCATGTTATCTCTGGAAGTGGAATAGCGGTTGATCCCGCTAAGGTGGCAGCAATCCAGGATTGGGTTAGACCTAAGAATGCATCTGATGTGAGAAGTTTTCTTGGATTAGCCGGGTATTATCGTCGGTTTATTAAAGACTTTTCCAAGATAGCTGCACCGTTGACAGGATTGACGAAGAAGAACCAAGTGTTCAGATGGGATGACAAGTGTGAGCAAGCTTTCGTAATCCTGAAAGAGCGATTGACGAGTGCTCCTGTATTGACTATTCCGAGTGGGAATGATGAGATGGTGGTTTACACCGATGCATGTGGCACTGGACTGGGAGCGGTGCTAATGCAGAAGGATAAAGTTGTTGCGTATGCTAGTCGACAACTGAAGCCGCATGAAAGGAACTATCCAACTCATGATTTGGAGTTAGCGGCGATTGTGTTTGCTTTGAAGATGTGGAGACACTACCTATTGGGAGTTAGATTCGAGTTGTTTACAGATCATAAGTCGTTGAAGTATCTGTTTTCCCAAAAGGATTTGAATCTTCGACAGCAACGGTGGTTAGAGTTTCTAGCATCTTATGATTTTGGTATAGCCTATACTCCGGGAAAAGGAAACGCAGTGGCTGATGCGTTAAGTCGAAGACATGCAGGTTTGGGAGCCATGTTTTCGGAGTGGAAGAGTCTCGAGTATTTGGCTGGATTTGATTTCAGGCCTAGATGCGAGTTGGAACCTGAGATGTTGGCAAACTTATCGATAAGGCCTACTCTAGTGGAAAGAATTGGCGAGAGCCAAAAGAAAGATGATAAGCTTGTCAAGATTATCCGTGATTTGGAATCTGAATTGGAACCAGAGAAGGATAAGGGATTCGAGGTCGATCGAGAGGGTTGGCTTCGAAAGCAAGGACGATTGGTTGTTCCCGATATTGATGGATTGAGAGATGAAGTTCTGAGGGAAAGTCATCACTCGAAGTTGACAATTCATCCAGGTGGAAATAAGATGTATCGGGATATGAAGAGAGCTTACTACTGGGAAGGTATGAAGAAAGATGTTGGAAATTTTATTTCCAAGTGTATGAATTGTCAGTTGGTGAAAGCTGAGCAGAAGAAGCCCAGTGGATTACTTCAGCCATTAGAAGTTCCTACGTGGAAGTGGGAGCAAGTGTCGATGGATTTTATTGATGGTCTACCTAGAACCAGGACAGGGAATGAAGGGATTTGGGTCATCGTAGATCGTTTGACTAAAAGTGCAAGGTTCATTCCTGTTCGATCGACTAGGACTGCATCGAAGTTGGCTGAATTGTATGTGAAGTGGATTGTTCGATTCCATGGTGTTCCGAAGAGTATAGTGAGCGATCGAGATCCGTTGTTCACTAGTGGATTTTGGAAGAGCTTCCAGGAGGTTTTGGGAACTGAGTTGTGTTTGAGTACAGCTTATCACCCTCAAACAGATGGTCAGACTGAGAGAGTCAACCGGGTTTTGGAAGATCTTCTTAGAGCTTGTGTTTTGGACTTCGGGGGATCATGGGAGGATCACCTTCATTTGGTGGAATTTGCATATAATAACAGTTATCAGTCGAGTATTGGTATGGCACCATATGAAGCGTTATATGGAAGACCGTGTAACTCTCCGACATGTTGGTTGGAAGCTGGAGAAAAACTGATACTTGGGCCAGAGATGATTCGACAGACTTCGGATTGTATAGAGATCATTCGGCAAAGAATGAAGGCAGCCCAGGATCGTCAGAAAAGTTATGCAGATAATCGTCGAAAGGATTTGGAATTCAACGTAGGTGATATGGTTTTTGTGAAGATTTCTCCATTTAAGAATGTTATAAGATTCGGGAACAAAGGAAAGTTAACTCCAAGATTCGTTGGACCATTCCCGATTATCGAGCGAATTGGAAAGCTCGCTTATAGATTGGAGTTACCGGAAAAGATGGCGGGTGTGCACAATGTTTTTCATGTATCTTGTCTACGGAAGTATGTGCACGACCCAAGTATGGTGGTTTCTGCTGATAGCTGTGAAGACTTGGAGGTTGATCCAGTTGTTTCGAGACCTCGTAAGCCGCTTCGTATTGTTGAAACCGATACGAAACAGCTTAGGAGGAAGACGATTACGTTGCTCAAGGTGCAATGGAGTGACGATGTTAACGACTGTACGTGGGAGGAGGAAGAGAGGATGAAGGCAGCTCATCCCGGACTCTTCGAGGTATGGCCCTAAAGTGTCGTGACATCTCATGAATTTGTAGCTTGTTCTAAGTCTTAGAATTCTGCATGCTAGGCTAGAATTGGATGCATGGTTTGTTGATTGCTATGGATGGTAGGCATGCGGAATATCTTTGATTTCTGTTGTTTGCTTGGAATTTCGGGGGCGAAATTCCTAAGGGGGAGAGAATGTAACGACCCGTATTTTACGTGTCGATAGATCGTAGAATTTGCAGGACGATAGTGTTGTTTGTGTTGCCTCTAGCTTGAGTCGTTTAGAAGTTAACCCGGGTGGAGTATGAGTTGTGACCGACTCATGAGCATTGCCGAGCTAAGGGATGAGTCGTGACCGACTCATAGGGGACCGACTCAAGGAGGGGTTACGGGTTGGAGTGTTGGCCGAGATAAGGAAGCAACCGACTTAAGTTAGGTAAGTCGTTTGGACGAGTTAGTGGGTCAGGTGATGAGTCATAGCCGAGTTAAGGCTTGAGTCGTTACCGACTCATGGTGTTAGGGATCCAGTAGTTTAGACCGACCTAAGGAAGTGACCGACTTAGGGAGTTGGGTCGGTAGATGTTGAGTCGGCTAAGGCTTAGGTCGGTGGGCCGACTTAGTGGATAAGTCGTTAGGGACTTAGGCTTTTGAGTCGTTAGGTCTCTGAGTCGGTGAGGCTGTAGGTCGTGAGTCGTGTGGCAAATAGGACCTTAGTACGACTTAGTGTGGGTCGGCTGCCTGGTGAGTCGGTTGTGTAGATGAGTCGGTAGGGTGTTGGGTCGTGTGTGTCGTTAGGTCGGCTATAAGGTTAAGTCAGAACCCTTGTTTTGAGTTAGGTCGGCACCGCGGTTGAGTCGTTACCGACTTATGTTGAGTCGGCTAGGGGTTAGGACGGCCGCAAGGCTAAGTCGTTAGGTCGCATATAGGAATAAGTCGTGTGACCTTCTTGCTTTGTTGAGTCGTGTGGCAGTTGGGTCGGTAGTACGTTGAGTCGCAAGTCGGCCGTGTGTTAACTCGTGAGGTCCCTGTTGTTGATAGGTCGGCAGGAATTAGGTCGCGTGAGTACTGTAGAGGCTTAGGTTGCAAGGTTAGGTCGGCATGGCAATGAGTCGTGAACGACTCATGGTAAGTCGGCATTGTGATAAGTCGGGGGCGACTCAAGTGTTGGGTCGGCGACGACCTAAGGGACAGCCGAGCTATGGTTGTTTCAGCCTATAAATAGAGGGGTTTGGCTCACTTTTTGGCACCGGTTTTTGAAGCGACGAAGTGCTGTCATTTTGAAGACTCGTCTACAACATTTCTTCATCTTCTTTTCTCCATTTCAATCTAGATCTAACATCCATCCAAGATCGAAGATCGAGATCGAAGATCCAAGTGTTCAAGTTGAAGATCTTCATCCGTTTGAGCTAGAATTCATCGTTTCAAGTGAGATTTCGCCGGATCAAGTCGTGATCTTCACTGTCCAGATCTGAAGTGTTGTGATTTTGAGGTGTTTGGGTGATTTGGTGAGTGGTAGTTATCTCTCACGCGGATCCAAAGGAGTATATGGGATTGGTGATATGTTTATGTGTTAAAGTTAGCGTTTTCTCGCATTTTCCCTAAGTCTGCATGTAGATCCATCATATTTGAAGATGTTTGCTTATGAAAGTTATTTATAAAGTATTAGAGACAAAACCCATGTTTTAGATTTGATAGATCTATGCTAAAAACCATGATTTCACATATGTTGGACTTTTGCACACTTAATTACGAAATTGCCATTATAGTTAATATTGTTTGATAGATCTTGTTTGAATGCTTGAATGTTTGAATGTATGTTAGATGTGATTGCTCCAAGTTAGCTTGTGGTTGATTTGGACAAGATGGTTGAAGGTGATTCAAAAGCTAAGTGGAAAGGCTCTTGAATGTTGAAAGCTGCCGATGGCATATGAAGTGAATGTGGAAGCTCATATGGACGGATTCGATGATGAGGGACTTTGCCATGATGCGAAGAGGCGAAGTATGAGAGCGAGATGGGACTTTGCCATGATGCGAGAAGGCAAGCCATGATGTTGAGATGAGACTTTGCTATGATGCAATGAAGCAAAGTGTGATGTTGAGATGGAACGGGTCATGATGACGTTCCAAGCACGGGCTGCGACGACGTGCAAAGTTATGTTGATACTCGGTGATGCGATCCGAGTTGGTGATAATGGTTAGCTTGAGAGGCGCTTGAGCTAGTATGGATGGTCGTCGAGGAGGATGACTTGGAGGCTTAGATCTCATCGTTGTTGAAGGTTCTAGCATGCTCAAAGCAAGGGTACGTTGGAACGGGCTGCGACGACGTTCCAGGCACGGGCTGCGACGACGTGCTAGTACTCTGGGTAGTTGCGAAAATTCCTAGGCACGGGCTGCGACGACGTGCGGAGTTATGGCTAGAACCGGGGTTACCATTAGCCCTTGACGGATGGTCATTCAACTAACGGTGAAATCAAGGCAACGATGCAGTGATAGCCAGAGTCATGGATGTTTGGTTGTATTATCATTCGGCTTCAAGAGCGGTGTTTTCTGGGTGCTTATCTGATCTTGGTTTAGGCCTTGGGGGTTTGTATTTGGAAAACATTGCCCTTGACTCGAGTGGTTATTGCTTTACCTTATTTGTCTATATTGTTATGCTTGCTTCTCCTTAGTGTGTCTGGGGGCTATCACTGTGAGAAGAGGTGGAGTGGGATGGTTTGATTCCTATTCCTTTTATCCTTTATGCTCTTTTGGTATGCTTGATTGTTAATTTACTGCTCACTAAGACTTTGTCTGACTCAAGGTTTTATGTCTCCTCTTATTACCTTGGGCTGTTCATCCATGTTGGGATGGGCAGACTAGGTAAGCAGGTGACAGGTGCTGTGCTTGGAGTTTCTACGTTGAAGATGACGAAGACGAGCAGGAGGCTATGCATATTATTTTCTTATATGTACTGGGTATCCGCTGCTGTATTTGATGAGTGCTTGTAGTGAGGTCTTGATGTATGGATTTGTTGAGATGATTGTATAAAACTTCTGTGATGCTTATATGATGATTTCCTGTTATGAGACTTCACTATATATTTCTCTATTGTATTTTATCCATGCGCTGTGAGTTACGATAGAGATTCTTCGATTTTATTTTACCCTGACTATCATCCATGGCTGCCTGGCACACCTTTCAGCGCACTATTCTCTTGTTTTGGTGCGGGAGTCATGGGCGGTCGTCACAGACGACGTTGGAAACAAAATGGGGTTTTCCTTATAAACACCGCTTCTGTGCTAGACATCTGAAGGCCAATTTCAAGCTGCAGGATTTAGAGAAAACGACTAATAGGCCTTTTTTATGCCGCAGCATGTGCTATAGAGGAAGCTGGGTACAACAAAATCCAAGAAGAAATCAAAACTACAAGCAATATGGCACACAACTGGATAAAAAGGAGTTTGGGAGGGAAAGAGGAAAATTGGGCACTGTGTAAAGATGATGGTGGTTGATTTCATATCTTGGCCATTAACTACGTAGAAAGTTTCAACGGTGTACTTAAAGGAGCTCGGTTTTTACTTTTTAAAGCCTTGGTAGCACACTTTTTTTGTAGGTCAGTTGATTATTTTTGTCAAATAAGAGAAGCAGTAGGAAAACTTACAACCTTTCTTACTCTGAAGTGGGAAGCAAAGATTATCGATAGAGCTAACGAAGCAAGGTGTACAAAAATACTTCGCTTTAGTCAAGCTGAATGGCAAGTTGTGGGATATTTCAATGATGAATTCAAAGTAATGATCAACAGTAACACTTGCTCATGTACGGATAACATACCTCCACTAGAGCACTTACCTTATACACATGTTATGGCTTCTTGCTTAACATTTTCCAACGGAGCAAATAGAGCCCATCATGACCTCGCTGATATTCAGCTGAGAAATACTTGGTCGCTTACACCTCCAAGTTTCATCCTGTCTGCGATAAATGCTATTGGAATTTAGGCAATAATCAGTTAGTCTTACCTCCTGTAGAAAAAAGGAAATCAGGATGTCCACATTCTACTAGAATTAAAGATACGATGTACGAATGCAGACTCCTAAAGGAAGCAGGTGCAGCAAATGTGGTATTAAGGGTCATAAGAAAAATCATGCACTTCGGCAACGTAATGTTTTCATTTGAGTTTGGTTGTATTCTTGGATCGGATGTAATCCAATATATTCGAAGACAATTGTTTATATTATCAAATTTCAATATTTGAGTTTGGATGTATTTGGAAAGTTTATTAGTATTAGAGTTGTATCATTTGGCTAAATGAAATAATGCTACTGGATATGCAGCAAAATAATAGAAGAGTGGCATTTGAAATGACGCAATGTGAGCGGCAATTCAAATGCCGCTAACTGGTTTTTAAGTAGGCGGCATTATAAATGCCATGCACGGGGGCAGCATTTCAAATGCCGTTCTACTATTACCTTGCTGCATATCCAGCAGCAGCAAATCGAGTAGCAAATACAACACATGACATTACATTAGCGTAAATTTAAAGGTACATAGTTTAAATGTAACTAAATTAATTCGAATAACAGTGCATTACAATAGCATAAATTCGAATAGCAAATACCATAAGATTCGAATAACATTACATTACATTAGACATCGTTCGTACTACATAGATAACACGAAGACGTTGTTTCTACTACATAGTTAACGTTCACTTTTCCTTCAATGATCTACATTACCATAGCATCAAATACTTGTATCCATAGACCAACAGTTCGCTTGCATATTTAAGATTCAACTTCTCTAAGCGACTATTTTCAGCTTGCGTCTCTAAAGTGTATTCTACCCCAGGGCATATTTCAAGATCTAGCCACTTAAAAAAAAATTGCAGCAGTCAACTTGATGAGGTCGTATCTTATGATCGTTGCACCCACTACATCGGTAGAAATGACGTCCAGCATTCCTCTCGTTTCTACAAACAATTACGTCACATTCATCTCCACAGTAACAAAGTACACACAGAGGCAGCGCGCTTGAACTAGCACGAGTGAGATTTTGACAACCAAGTGACACCTAAAAGATGTGCATGTAGTGATTGTTGCTCCAGTCTTTCATTCGTGACATCAATTGTTGATGTTCTAATATCCACAGCCAATGGCAATCTTTTAACTTGTGTCTTAGGCACAAAATCCACATCAACGTTGGTGTGACTTTCCATCCCATTACCTTTCTTTTGTTCAAATTCGTCATAAATATTCATCGTTGTTTCATCATCAATCTCCCAATTTTCTATTATCATCTATGAATAGAAGCAAACAATACAATACAAAAAATAGAAAGTTTGATTTTTGATAAAGGAGTTTTGAGACTACAAAGTAAGATAAATCAAAATTTGAAAGAAATTAATAGAGAATAATGTCATATTTATCTTATAGACGCCTTGTTGAAATAAATTACAACTTGAGATAACCTGGAAATTGAGAGAAATCAAAAATTTTGGTTTTTGATGAAGAAGTTTTGGTAAAGTAAGGGTGGGTAGGCAGAAGTTAGTAGCTATTGTGATGTAGAGAAAATGCCGGAGCGGAATTTGAAATGGCACCTTTGTGCGGCATTTCAAATGCCGCTTTGCTATTTACGCACTCAGCGGCATTTGGAATAACGCACAAAGGGGGCATTTCAATTGTCGCTCTGCTAGTTACACACTACATAGCAGCAGCAGCCCTATTATACATGCTACACAATAACACGGTAAACAATAACATAAGAATCACAGCTATATTCACTAGGAACTAATGTACAATGAAAATAATACTACAATCGAAAGGAGTTTTCAACCCAATCTTCATTATAAACAAAAAAACACTACAATCACTACTAAAGACAATCCAAAGTACGCTACCCACTCAAATTTTTTAGCTCGCGAGGAGTTTTCTATTTCGATTTTCTTGGCTTCAGCATGAATTTCTTGTCTATAGGAAAAACTTCTTCACCATCCTCCTCTTGTGTTCCTTCCATAGGGGGTTGAGAAGGCCCAATAGGATGCGTATGTTGGGAAGTTATTGCCCTGGAGCTTTCACCCATACCTTTCTTTCATCATTGATACTTTCTCTTAGGTTTGGGGGATGTAGAAACTTGTAAATTTTAACGATATTAATAACGACTCATAAATTTTAGAAATGGAAATTTAATATTTGGTATGCGTCTACTGAAGAATAGCAAGTGTCAAATTTTCATCAGAAAATATGAAAGTTTATTTGATTGTAAAATTTGAAGGTAATAAAATATTTTTGAAACCAGAATAATTTTATATAATAAAAATGTAAATTATTTCTTGAGTGAGACGTCATATTTCGTTTCGAAAAATTTGGACTGATATAGCTCCGTTTATATTAACAGTAGTTTGGCAGCACATATCGAGTTTTGATAGATAGGTCATATCACTCATATCTGTGTAATATTCTATTCATCTCGTTGTGTTGATCTCCGTAGTATATTCATTTGTGCATTTTGGTGTCCGGTATGCGACGAAATCAGCGAAACGTTTTGCCGTATCGATTTCGTATTTTAGCCCTTTTAGTTTCCTTGTTTCTTTCTATTATCCACCGTGTAAACCAAAATCCATCAGCTATTAATATTTTCAGAAATCATCAACCGTGACTTTTGCTATTCATAGCATCTCAATATATTTTGTTCGTTCTCTCTCCATTCTTTTCTGTTCTTTTCGATCTATATACTTAAGTAATACAAAAATAGGAGAGAAAGGTAAGCATGCATACACTTTTTTATATATTTGTTTGAATTGGAAACCTGCTTTCTTCCTCTCTTTTGTGTCGTTCCACCCCTCCCTCTCTTTCCTTGTACTCCATCATCAGACTCGCCGACTTTCACCTCCTACCACCTTCCTTTTTCTGCCATCACCTAACCCACACTCGCCATCGAACTGACATCGCCTTGCTCCCTCCTCTGCTTAGCTCTCAATGGCTGGACCCAAATAAACCCACTTCTTCTAGGAACCCACCTCCATCTACTTCGAAATCAACTTCCAGCCTTCACCTCGTCACTGTGAACAGCCCACAACCACCGCAACCTTGTCAACAGCCGACCGTCTCCACACAAGCCCCTCGTCCTCCCCAGCGGGCTCCCATACCCTTTCCATCACCAAGAGCCACATGGCCCGCATGTGCAACCACCAAAGCCAAGCACAATCCCTCCACCACCTCGCCTACTTATGCACCCATAAACCAACCTTCCAGCCTATTCCCTTTAAAGTTTCCCCAGCCTTCCTTGTCGTCTAGCGGCCCTACCCTTTCTTCTCTTTAGTAAAAAAAAGTATATATATTATATATTCAAATTATTTATTTAAATTTATATTAATATTTTAAAATAGATCTTTTTGTAATAATTCAAATATATATATATAATATGTGTTAAATATTCATTTCAAAAATTTTGAAAAGAAATATATGGGTTTTATTAAATATTGATTTAAAATATATATATATATATGTTTTCCATTGAATTCAAGATCTTGCTTGGCATTGTCCAGTTATCTAGCTTGCGACTGTCTAGATCCGTACAGCAGTGGTTGTCATTCTTCGCTGTCTCGTTGCTTGCTCGTGTCCGTTTGGTGATTTGTTGCGTTTCCGTGTACGTGTCACTTTCCTCGCTGTCATTATTTCCGTATCCTCGAAAGGCGAGCAATCATTCTCGATTGACATTCTTATGTTTAGTAAATTGATTTCACATGAAATAACGATTGAAATATGTTGTTAAATTTGAATTGTTATTGGTTATGATGTGTTATTGTTTAAAATTGTTAATCGATGTTAATTGACATATGTCACCATAACCTGTTGGGGGGTGTGCGTGCGTGTGCGTGTATTAAATTTAAATTATTAATGATTATATATGCTTGTAATTGATGTGTTATGCTATGGTTCTCACTCTGCAAGTTCCTTGATAGTTTAGGAAATCCCTATGGATTGAAATTATACATACCTGAACGATATTATAGATTTGGAAAATTTGTTATGGGTTGAAATGATGGACCCAATCGATTTTACTGATTTTTAAAATTTTGGGATTGCGGGTTGAAATGATATAAACCTGTAAATTAAATTATTGTGGATTGAAATGATAAATATCCGTATCACTTGACTATAGGATAGAAAACTATATACGGACACTATTGGTCTATTTTTAAATGATTTTCAAATTTTTGAAAAGGATAAAATATGCGATTTTAATGAATATTGATTTTTAAAATATAATATAATGATTTTAATTTTAGTATTGTGTTTTGGTTCTAAAATATAATATAAAGATCTTATTTAATTTTAATTATGTGTAAAATTTAGGTTTTTAAATTATATGTTTTGAAAATTTTAAATTTATAAGTTAAGTTTTTTAAAAATATAAATTATAAAATTTTACTTATAAATTTATTATTTTAGAATATATAAAATAAGATTTAAAAATAGATTTAATAATAATAAGATTTAATTTAATAATAATTAACATAATAAAATTTAATAAAAATTTAATTTAACTAATATATATATGATATGTTTTAAATATTTATCTACAATTTATATTAATATTTTAAAATAGATTTTTTGTAACAAATTATATATATATATATATATTAAAATTTTATTTGAATTTATGTTATTATTTTAAAAATAGATTTTGTAATAACTTTAATAAATTAAGGCTGGAAAGATAAATTAAGTTAATCTGTAATTTAATTTTTTTGAGAATTGAATAAATAAGAATTGATTTAGAACTTATTGATTTTGAGACTTCAAGATGTGATTTTTTTCATAACTTGATTTAATTAAAGGTGATTAAATGAATATTTTAAATTTAAATAAAATTGAAATTGAATAATTAATTATTGATTTTATTTAAATTTGTAATGTGAGATTTTATTTAAATGTTATTAAAAATGATAAAATGAATATTTTAAAATTTAATAAAATTAAAGTTGAATTTTGAAATATAAATGAAATTTATCAAATTGAGTTATCGTAAATTGTTTGAATATTTAAACTTTAAAACCTATTCAATTGGAAGTGGTTTAAATTTGCAGTTTAAACCTAGATTTGAGATCGATATAGATTTAAAATGGTTTTAATGAGATTTGAATTTAACCTATAACCTTTTTATTTGAAATTGTTAAACTTGGATTGATTTAAATTGAATTTTGGAACTAATTTAATTTGAATTGATTTGTGAAACTGAAAGAAACAATTCTAATTTGAATCTATTTTCGATATAAACTATTTTTGATATTTATACTATTTTCATATATATTATTTTAAATTTGTAAAAAACTTTAAATATATATTGTAATATATAAACTATTTTAATCTATAACCTATTTTAAATATAAACTATTTTAATGTATAACTATTCCAATATATAAACTACTTTCAATATTCAAACTGTTTAAGTTGGAACCGTCATGATTTAAAGTGAATAATGATTTCGAAAGTGATATGATTTTGAAATGAATACGATATTTTGATATGAAGTATGAACTGTTTGAAATGAAAATGACCACGGTGTGAAATAAGCGTTTGGTTGTTAAAGAAGCTAGGATCAGATATTGTCAAACGCTGTGCCAATACCGAAAATCACTTTAACAACTGTGCATGTGGTGGAGATTCCAGAACAAAGTAGGAAGGTTTGGCTAATGTCTGTATGAGGTATGAAGGCAACCCTGACTCGCTCGATTTATTTTGATGTGGCTAAAACAGGAGCTATATCGAGCCAAATGGTGTCGCTCCTCCTATCGGGCACATTTTTGCGATAGCATTCTATTACTTTATGATTTGATTGTGTGCACCTTTCATTTAGGAGTGTGACTCGAGGTGGGCGGTGACAGCTGTTATGTGTTACCACCCGTCTGGGAGTGCAAAACGGTAGTACCCTACCTTGAGAATTGCCTCACATGCCTTATGCGCCCTCTATGAGTTTGATTTGTATCATACACTATAGAGTGCCCTCTGATATCCCTTCAGTTTATAAAGGAATTACGACACTGTATAGACTACGACATTTATATAAAATATATTAAGGGGGATATGGGTAACACCTTGGCTCTATTTTAATATTTTACCTTAGTGTAGACATTATTTATGTATCATATTATGCTATGTATGTAGATAGTTTAACATATCCTTAAAGGGTGAAATTCCAAACATCCTTTAAGTTATATTGCATTTCATTTGGGCATTTCACTTGAGTTGATTTAATTGCATAAGATTGTTAATCCTAACTCGAGTGTTTTGTGTTTTGCTTTATGCTCGGGTGAGAATGAGTGTCAAGGCATTTGAGACTCACCTCTGGATCGTGGAGCTTTGCTCGAAGATCTATCTTATACCTATTCAGCTTTAAGTTATTTTAGCTATTTCTAGTTTTTTGTTCAAACTTGTCATTTGCTTATGTATTGAGACTTTTTTGTATTTGGGATTTCTGTTATGTTTTGTTTTTAACCCTGATGTTGTGTAGTACCTTTATGAACTACTATTTATCTATTCTGCTGCTTATTATTATATTAATCTATATCTGTGATTCTGTGATTGATTTATTTACTGTGTATGCTAAGTTTTGCCAAATATAAATTAACAATTTGTTGTTTTGAGTAATTCAAGTCTGACATGTGTGGATGATCGTCGATTTGAATAGTTTGAAATAGCTGGTCATTATAAGGGTCGGCGGGGAGGATGCAATGTCCTCAAACGGTGCTGTAGGCACAATGTCCTCAATAAGGGGTGGCACTGTAGAAGGACGTGGAGGCAGGATTGGTCTTGACACTTTTTCTTCACCAAACATGATCGTAGAATTTGTTTGAACGAGAAGCATTTCGCCTTGCTTTTTTCGAGAACCTCCTCCACAAGCTCATCGACTATGTCCAACATATGATATATACCATCCGCCTGCATATAACACTACATATAACATTTACCACTATTTTACAACTACCTTAAAAATTGTAAATTTAAATACATACCCTTTCGTTTAAGCGGAGCTCTTAGAGTGTAAGGAGCAACATCTTGTTCAGGCATTTCCACTCGTCTTCTTAACACATAACGCTGAGTGATATTCCAATACCTACTATTGTACTCCTCATCAGTCAGCATGATCTCATGCTCATCTTCCGCAATCAAGAAGTGATTATTCCATAACTCTATAATCGTTTCAAATTCATCTTTGCCATATAGAAGAGTATAAAATGGTGCAGGATACGGTAAGTGTTGGCAAAGACCAAACTGCCTCATCACTCTATAAGAAGGATGGTATGCAAGATCGCCGAAGCAAAATATCATCAGTCTTCCCAGCCATAACTGCCTCGCCTCAGTGCACAAAGCCGAAAGAGCATCAAGCTCTGTCTTAGTGTATGGAGTCCGCGTAACTATGTTATAGTCCAAGACCTCAAACTCATTTTGGTAGAACGCTAGATTCCGTTTGAGAGTCATTTTGGTATTCTTTGGTCTAATCCACCTAAAATAGCAAAAAATTATACAAACTGTTCAAAATGTATAAGTTGATACAACCGTACAACCAACAATATTTTACCTCGATCGATATGGTTTCGAATTATCGATTATATGTCTCTTCATAGTTATACGACCGACCGAAAGTCCATGGCCACAACTGCAAGAGTATAAGTTATATTTCATTAACGTTTATGACATGTACAAATATGAATTAATGAATAACTATGGTCGTACCCGAACTAGAGCCACAGGCAGAACGTTGCTGTACCAACGCCACTCTAGTAAGCTCTGTATAAGTGAAAGCTAGCACCTTACTACCTCATGAATACTGCCGACGATAATGGAAGTCTTCAAATAACGGGAGCCATTGAAGGGCCACTCGGGTCTCTGATCAATCGCAAAAATGACATTGAGTGATGATGTGCAAAATAATAGCACGGACGCTCTGGGCGATCTGCATTGAAGAGGTACAATGGGGAATATCATCGGCCAACTACTCCCTAAACCAAGTGGCCACTATTGACTCATTCCCCATCTTACATCTTATGGAGGTGACAGGCCAAGCAAGGGGTCACACAAATCCATATAATTATGTAGGAAACTTGGTTTCAGAGTGGGATCCCCGTTGATTGGCAATCCAAATAACACAGCTACATCTTTTAATGTGATGGTCATCTCACCTAATGTGAGATAAAATGTAGATGTCTCAGGTCTTCATCTATCGATCACGTTGTTAGAAGATTACGATCAAGCTGTGTGTATCCAAACTTATGAATAACACTAAAACCGACCATATCTAAAAGTTCCAATACACCAGGATGCGCTAATGTGACAAGCTTTAAGGTCGAAGAATGATCAACGAATCCGTCCGGCTCAACCGCCTGTTGAAAGTTAAAACAAAATGCAAGATATTATGTCATCTACTGACATATTGTCAAAATGCAAGAAAAATTATATCAACATGTATCTCCATCAAATCATTATTGCTTGTGCGGCGTTGAGCTTGTAAGTAAAGAATGCCATCATCAACTGGTCCGAGTTCCATTTCTTCATATTCTACCACAATAACAAAATCAAATCAAATATATGACCTAAACAATCCTTATGTACAATCAAGAACAAACAAACAAATGTTCTACACGCACAAACTACATTGTAGTCTAGAAACAAAGATCTATACCTAAAAAACTTATTTTTTTTCTAAACCCTAAAATCAAAAATTCTAAATTTGAGATAAAAAAGGAAGAATACAAACCAATAGGAGGTACTTGAAAGGATGAGTAAGTCATTCTTCAATTTCTAGCCTGCTTCAACGAGTTTTTCACTACAAGAACGGCAACAGTTAGCGACGGCTTTTAGCCGTCGTCGGCCGTCGCCAGCCGTCGCCAGCCGATGCTAAAAGCCGTCGCTATAAATGTCGTCGCCCAATAGTGTAGCGACGACTTTAGCGATGACTCCGTCACCAAAATAGCGACGGCTAGCGACTGCAAATGTGCCACGTGGAAATTTTTCCAACGTCTAAATGCCGTCGTTAGTCGTAGCTCGCCGTCGCTAACCTGTGTAATTTGGTCGTCGCAAGCCGTCGCTAATCTGTGCAATTTGGCCGTCGCTAGCCGTCGCTAATCTTGGTAAATTTCCAGTGCACATGCACAGCCCATATACACCTCAACCAATCTGAACCAAACCACTATACACTATAGTCATCAAGTATAATCATCATATATCCATCATATAACATAACTATACATTCAAACAATATAAAATCCAACTAAATCTCATTTTCAAATCCAATAATCGGAATATGTAAATAGTAAACCGAAATTTCTACATAATATCCCGACATATATATACATAATATCCAACCAAATCCATCAACTAGAAGTCATCAAAATATATGTACATAATATCCTGAAATATATATACACCATACCAACCAAAATGTGTATATACCAAACTATCGGCAAACAAACATACCTACTCCTCGCCATTGCTGCCGTCCTCTCCAAGCATCCTCCCATGCTGTTGCAAATAGGCCGCAATCCGCTCATCCAGCTGTTGCTCAAAGAAACTCTTCCTCCAATCATTTATTTCTCCAACTGTCGCCCTCAACTGAGCAATCTCCGCCTCTTGCTGCGACCTCCTGTATGCACTCTGCATTCTCATGGCCTATAAAATAATTCATAATTATTTATATATTATCATATATATGTAATATTATTAAAATTGTTAAACTTATATATTAGTACACGTCAAAATTTACCTCCACATTTCCATAGCTATACCGTCGACTGGTCCGAGAAGGCGGGTCAATAATAGCATTCCAAATATGGTTCTCCTCCTCTAACGTAAGCTCTTCCCGACCAGTGGACTGTGCTACACGAGCCCGCTCTGCTTCGTACCTCTCCTGCGATTACAAACAATTGTTTTACACGATAAAAACCGAATTTCAAAATTTTGAAAATACAATAAGACAAAATATTGTTATTAACAGTAAATTAATTTACCATTACGGATTGTGATTTGTCATCCGTCCACTCATACGAAACATTGCCCTCTTCATCGGTCCTCTCCAAGGCATGTGTGGCCTTGAACAGCTCGGCCATAGTGGGCTCGCGGTTGTATCTCGCGGCCTGAAAATATATAAATATTATTGCTAATCTGATTATAAAATATTGTAATAAAATGTAAACACAGTTTATAAATTTAATTACCAGCTCTCTCTTATGCTCCTGAAAGGATTTGGAGCCACCACGGTGCAATGCAGGATTTTTATTCCTGTTTGCCCGGTTCCACGCAGATAGCTCCTACAAATTAAGATAAATTATCACGTATATATCTTGCGAGATTTATATTACATTTAAATAACAAAGCAAACATATATTACTTACTTTTACTGCCGGACTGTCCCAAAGCTGAAGAAAATCATTCCATACAACCTCGCCCATCCAGTTTGGCTTTTTCCCTGAATTTTTGGCCTTGGACAGTGTATCCCTGTAATTTTTTTCTCATTCGTTTGTTCCAGTGATTTAAAAAAATGTCCAAGTCATCAGGGTCGACGCGGACTGCAGCCTGTAAATTTTAAGTTATAAAGATTATATTAATTTATAACTGAAATTCAAACTACTACTTACAAGTAAATCCGCTTGTATGGCGTTCTTGACATGAGGGGGGATGTCGTCCCAGCGAGGCCAACAACCATGCATCCGGCTCTGAAAAGCCTTCCTCGAAACCTGTAAAATATAATCTGATGGCTCCACCTCAAAGCCACTGCAAAAGTTATGATATACATGTTTAGTGGATTTTAAAGCTTATACTTTAAATAAAATTGATACTTACCCAGCACTTCTAGGAACAACTTCTGCAATCGGACGTAAGTCCGGTGCAGTGCCACTACCACCTGCACCGGGAGATGGGGATGGCGTGCCACCACCACCTCTACTCCGTCTCCTGCCAGACATATCTGCTATAGAAAAACAATATCATCACAGAACAATTATACAAATTCACTACTACATATCATGTTTCAATCACTTTCACAGAAACAATTATAAAAATTTACTAGTACAAAACATGGATAAAAATTATATAAATAATCATCACAGAACCATAATAGAAATTCACTACTACATAGCATGTTTCAATATTCACTTTCACAGAACAATTATAAAAATTTACTAGTACAAAACATGGATAAAAATTAACTAAATGATCATCACAGAACAATTATAGAAATTTACTATTACATCGAATGTTTCAATCACTATCACATAACAATTATATCAATAACGATCAGTTTTCATCGTTTTCTGATTCAGATTCAGTCTCGTATTCTATCTCATTTTCTTCGGTACTTTCAAATGCATCAAATAGGACGTTCGATTCATCATTCAAAGGCCCTACATCAATATCATCAGTTATTATTATTTCTGTATTTGATTCAAGATCGGCTTGATATGCTGCTTCATCTGAAATATTATTTCCATCAATCGTAAACCTTGGTTTCGTTTTGAAAACAGCGGACCAATCCGCTTTATCTTTTTTCAAAGATGGATACGAAGCAAAATAAACTTGTAACGCTTGCTTGGCTAACACAAAAGGATCGTATTTACAGTAGTGTGATGTATGCCTTATTTCAATAAGTTTGTACTCTTTATGCATGTTGATTCCGGAACCAGGAACGTTACTGAACCAATTGCACTTAAATAAAAAAACCTTTTTTAAAGGTTCAACATAATATGTCAATTCTAGAATCTGTGTTAAGACGCCGTAAAAATCTTTTAAATGCTCATCTGGATCATCACTGCCTTTGACAAATACCCTGCTGTTATATGTTAATTTTTCAGCACCGTAATCTTTTGTGTTGAACTTAAACCCGTTGACGAAAACTATTGGATAAGTCTTCACATTTCTTTTCGGTCCAATCGCAAGATGTCTTAAGCCTTCATCAACGACACAGTTTCTTGGCTCATAAACATAGTTCAAAAACCATTTGGAAAATTCTTTACTGAGATCGCCAGATGGATGCTGTGATTCGTAGATACTGCGTATATGTAATATGTGTTATTATTATTATGTACGTACAAGTAAATTACAAGTGAATTAACTATTATCTGACAAATGGTGCGACTTCGACACAATTTAAAAGAACATACGTGTGCGCTACATGGTTGTCTTTATCGTCCAACCATATTTCCACACATTTTCCACCAGGTCTACCATATTGTCTAAAATCAGATAACATTGTTTGAGAAGAATTTTGTTCAACGACTTCCTCATTTCGAGGAACAGTTACAAACGATAAGTTCACATCGTTCTTCTTTCTTGGTTTGTATCTTTATTCGTTACATATTTTGCATTTTCTGAGGTCGACGTCGTCTTTCCAATACAACATGCAACCTTTCACACATGCATCTATCTTCTCGTACGGTAGACCGAATGCGGACATCAATTTTTTTACTTTATAATGACTATCGCAATCAGATTGTTGGGTGACATGTGTCGTTTTGCAGCTTGTACAACTGCTGTAAATGCAGCTTCCGTAAGGTTGAATTTTGATTTCATAGTTATGTATTCAGCGGTTACTGAAAGTTCGGTTCCGCTTTTACATCTGTCCCACAACGGCCTCTTAGCAGAATCCAACAAATCGTATATTTTTTTAGCTCCCGCAATCGGTTCTTCTTCGACATTTTCGTCTTCATCGACAGCTTCCGTTGTAGGAAACATTGATCGTGCTGCATCATCCACCATATTTTCTATCGGATTCGTCATCATATTACCGTCCTCTAAAACTTCAGTATTAGGTGTAGGTTCAACAAGTTCTCCATGACGATCCCAGAAATAATAATCATGCACGAAACCATATTGATACAAATGTACTTCAACTATATCCGGTTTCCAATGCTTCAAATGTTGGCACTTACTACACGGGCAACGAATTTCTGTATAGTTTCGGTTATTAGATTTAGCAAATCTAATAAATTCCTGTACACCGTTGTAGAAATGTTCCTTTATTGATGCTTTCTTTCCAGTTCTGATTTCATACATCCACGTACGGTCGAGAAAATAATTGAACATTTTTCCTGATTTGAAAATGTATGTTAGACAATTTAAATGATTAATTTACAACCATTCTCCATTGTAAAAAGTTCATCGTTCCAGGAAAATCAAAATATAAACTTCACTTTATTTTTTTATTTTTGGGTATTTTGATTTTCACTTCGGTGGTCAGTCATCCTACTTCCCATTACAAACACAATAATGTAATTACATTTTATAAATCGTTTCAGATTAAACGGTTCAACAAAATTTCAGCAGCACTTCCCTCATGTTCCCTGTATCGTACACAAATGCGTGTACACAGGGAACGTAAAGGAAGTGCTGTCGAAATTTTGTAACCGTTTAAAATGAATTGATTTATAATATGTAATTACTTTATTGTGTTTGTAACTTGTCCAATACAGGGACAAATCCGACAAATATTGTATCAGATGAATATAAATGTCCGTTCCGTTACAAAACGAACATCCATATAACGATCATATACAACACTTGCCAGACGGGGCCAAAGACAATCTAAGGGATAAAGAAATTTCTTTAAATTTTATCAAATATTATTGTTCTTTTCAAATTTTGACAATGTTTCAACTATTTATATTTTATTTCAAAAATTTGTGTATTTAAATTTTAGTTCAACATTCAATTAACAATTTTACTTCAATATTAATTTCTTTATTTTTTTTTAACGACATAGATTTTATGTGACTATTTGTTGTTGTTATATTCATTTCTTAATTTCTTTACAAAATCGATTTTAGTACAATATCAGTTGTTTTTAAAGTCGTTTCCTAATTTTTTTCAAATAAATTATATATTTGCAGAATTTTTAATGTTCTCATATTCATTTTTTAATTTTTTGTACAAACTTTATTTTTTACAATATATAGAACCTTTTGCATTTTGTCCGTCGCTAGCCGTCGCGATTCATCGCTAAAATTATCAAAATGGCGATCGCTAATCGTCGCTAGCCGTCGCTCAATCAACTGGGTAAATAAAACAATTATCAATGAATATAATTAGAAAACAACAAATTCTAATTATCTAATAGATAATTAGAAAACAATAAAAAACTAATTATTAAATAAAAATTTGTCAATTTAAATTTACTTAACAACTTAAATTTGTAATTTACCAATTTCATAAAATATGAAATACTTTCATGTAAATTTATCAATAAGCAAGTTAATCATTAATATACACTATTTTTTCACCTAAAACAACTAATCATGTTAATCGCCAACACTAATTATCTACATCAACCATTTATTCAACTTCATCATGATGAAATAATTAATATATTCTTAATTCAAGTTCATGATAATAAACTAATTAATCTGCCAAATCAACATACAACACTACTAATACCTAATTTAACAACACTACTAATACTCAAATTAACAACAAATCATAATTGAATTAGGGTTTAAACTAAACCTAAAAACATCAAATTTACATTCAAACAAGAGATTAGGAGCATACCGACACAAATTTGGGTGATTTGGAGGCTTTGAAGGGTTGGGCGCCGGCTGGGGTGACAGGGGGCGACGGAGTTGGGGAAGGAGGAAAAATTTGGGGAAGGAGGAGAATGAAATCTGAGCTCTCGGGCAGGACCTGTATATTGCGATTTGCGACGGCTAGCGACGGCCGCATTTTTTAGCCGTCGTCCCCCTTCGTCGCTAATCGAAGCCTTTCTTGTAGTGTTTAGGTGAAAAAATTGATTTTGGAAGAATTGGGGTATTGAGTTCGATTTTGAGGTTTTGATTTTTTGAAGGTGGAGTGATATAAATGAAAGAAGAGGTTGTCTTAGACAGCATGCACACAACATGACGGCATTTGAAGTGCCGCAAACTAACGGCATCACAAATGCCGCTAACTATGTTTTGCAATAAAACGTGTACTGGCGGCTTAACAGCTGATGTGCTCAAAACTGATATATTTTTGTACAGAGTTTTGCAACTGGTCTATGTTTGTAATAACTGTGCAAAATTGACCTAAATAGAAAATTTGTCTATTTGTAACAGATAATAATATTGTACCCATTTATACGTAAATAGAGCGTTTTCAAAAATATTACGCGCCCTGGCTGAGCATATTCCATTCGTACTAAGTGTTTCGGTTAAGCCTACCTACCTCTCAATGTATTACATCCAATGGTATATAACATTTTCCATTTTCAATCCACTTATCCGGTAACATATATACATGCGTAACGGCCTGTAGAGGTAGAAAAAGAAACACAAAGTGTGATAAAAATATGCTTTTACCATTGTACCTCGGTATAAAGATCCAATGTTTGAGGTCTAGAATTCGTGTTCAAATAGACTAACCTCTCTATGCATGCAAGCATAGGATGGAATTAGTAGAATTATGAAAATAAACCCGCATCAAAACTATACAGTAGCAACTTATTTTTCTCGTGCAAAATACGGGTACATCGCACCAGATGTGCATGCCTAGCGTGAACATGGAGCGGTCAGCATTTTTTATCTGAACTGTTGCAGATATAGATTCAAAGAAAAAATTGATGTTGATGCTTAAGTGATTCTTTAGGAAAAAGGTAAAACCAACTGTAGAGAGAATAAACAGTTTGGATCAAATATGATTTAAGCATGACCGAATTTGCCAAAAATATTAAACTGACAGTTACCGTATTTGTTGAGTTCAACCTGCAGTATTTAGCTAATATTGATCCTGTCCAATTCAGATCCACTGGACTCCAAATTTAGATAAGAGGGATCCTTTTTGTAATACTCTTACAATTGTTACCAAAGATCTCAAATTTTTTAGTTCTTCCACAACAAAATAAAATTAATTCTGTACCATTGGCATAGTTTTAATGATATAGGAAAAACCGACATGTACGTGTCATTTTTATGCAACTTTTTTGATAGATTAATTACCATCGTTTTATAAATTTCTTTTCTCAATCGAACCATTCTAAATTTAGTTGTTTTGATATTTTTCGTCATTATTTTACCGTTTTAATTTTTTCGAAGCAACTCCATCTATCATTAATACACGGATGATTTTTTTCTAGTCCACTGCCGTTTTATGATTGACAGTGACTATTCATTCTTTATTTTTATTTTTTCGATAACATGTTGCCAAATATACTTTAACTAAGGGTAAACAGTAAATTATTGAATTTTATTTATCATATCATTGTCATAACAATTTAATTCTAAGATGGAGTCTTCAAAATTATACCCCTATCCGAAACATAATTTATTTTAACAATTACTTTTTAAATACATTGACAATATAAGTTCCAAAAGTAGTTCAAGGAAGTTCCAAAAGTATGTTTGGTAAATAAAAGCAAACTTTTACTTGTGCGATACTTATTCTATGAAAATCTTCCATTTTACAAGGTTAACAAGCAGAAAAATTAATGTGTCAAATATATACAGGTTTAGTTTTCCTTCCTAATAAAGTCTAAAAATAACATCTGAAGTCTTTTAATTTTTTGGCATTAAACTTGACTGATCTTTGTTTTCGGTGAGGGAAAAATATATTTTTCAAAAGCGAGCCCCTATAAGCTTTGGTAAAAGGATAGGAGGACAAAAATCTCGTAACATAAACTAGTAATTGACAAACCTGGTCCACCTCAGTAAACGGAAGAATCCAGTTCATATCCTTAGCATCACAGCTAATAAAAATGATTGCTGTAGATTAATAAGTGGACCACATCACGCCATCAATTGATGAGTACGTGAAATTATTGGATTCTGCGCACCATGCACATAGTAAAAACTGCTATGAAGAAGACGATGTAAGTGACAGGCAGTGAAATAATCAAGTGGAGCATTCCCTCTCCTTATGCTTCCATCACTTACATTGACTTTATAACACAAAAAAACAAAATATCATACGAGACCAAGCAACTGCCATCTTCTATATAAATGCATATCTTCCTACAATACCAATGATAAGCTCAAAAGAGTGAATTTACAGTAAAGAACCTTCGATAAACACTGTTAATGGCAGTTGAAAGCTTAGAGAACGGAGAAAAAGAACTGTATGTAAAAGATGGATCAGTAGACCTCAAAGGAAACCCTGTGCTTAGATCCAAAGGAGGCGGTTGGAAAGCTTGCTCCTTCTTGGTTGGTAAGTAAACTACCACATATGTAGTGAAATATATACCAAATAGAACTATATGGTTTAGAGAGTCAGAGCATCAATTTTGCTTGTTGACCCTTCATATTCATCTCCTTGTTTGTGTTGCTTGATTTGCTGATAAAACAAGTACGCAAACATTAGTTAAGCTAAGGCAAAGCAACTGTGCAAATATTAAGTTATGCTAAGACATGAATTTTATTTGGAGCTCTGCATACAGAATCATAAGAACACGACGGTGTGTAGCTAAAATACTAGACAATAGAAATTTCGTTACAATCATTCAACACATGAATAAGCACTACAGAGCAATGTTATAAATTGTAACTTTGAATCCCCGTCTGTATTTGACATTTAAAAAAAACAACTGCAGCGTACGAGGTATTTGAACGAATGGCGTATTATGGAATATCATCAAATTTGGTGCTGTACTTGACAAATATGCTTCATCAAGGCACCGTTGATGCATCAAATAATGTAACAAATTGGGTCGGAACTGTATTCTTGATGCCAGTAGTTGGTGCGTATGTCGCTGATGCTCATTTGGGAAGATATTGGACATTTGTTCTTTCATCTGCTATCTACCTCTTGGTAATTCAGACTCCTTTACATTATCAGTTTATTTATTCTATTATGAAATAAGTTGCTACTACAATATCTTCGACTCCGACATACTACTGCAGTGGATTGATAGTAGCAAAACATCATATAATATTACACTGTACGAATTCAGACTGTCCAGATCAAAGCAATATGTTTAGATAGATTTTATGAAGCCAATACGACCTTGGTAGACCCAATTGATATGAACAACCATAATGCAACATTGTTTTCATCCAACCACCAACAATGTGTGTATCTATGTACATATCATATGTACCTATCGTATTATATACCTCTAGCCCACAAGAATTAATTTTGTTTCTGAGTGTATGCAATGGAGCTAAAAAAACAAAAAACATGTTATTTTAACAACATTTTAGCAAGATAGCCATTACTTGTATGCTCTGGATTATCTTTGCTAATAAGAAATAGGACTGGATAACAAACAGTATCCATTCAAATACAAATAACAAACATGGGTTAGAAGTAAAAAAAAGAAAAAGAATCTAAAGGCGTATGGTTTTACATTACTTCCAAATAAAGGCAACATAGTGCATACAACCTAAGAGAATCCCTATCTTTATGTGTTTCAATTTTGAAATTTAAACAAGTACTCTATTTACGAAATAAGATGAAACCCTGTTTTGACTTTTTACATCCTTCGATTATTTGTTAACATACTCAACTAAAGGAAAATAAGGAACAGATCGAAGTACCAGAAAATAATTCGTAGAAGTAGTGTGAAAAGCTAGAAGCCGACATCAATCGTGTTAGTACACGTAAAATAGATATGATTTGTTCTCAATTATTCCTTCACAGAGACTAAAATGTTGACTACTAAAACGACATCAATTTTTAAATTATTACAAAACAATGGAAGAAAAACGTTTTAAGGAGCTGAAACGGACAACAAAGAATTTTAAATGTAGTGTAAGACAGCCTGTAATTGAAGAGACAGAAAAATAATGTCTTATATGGCACTAGCATCTGACTCAGGATATGTTATTTTTTGAACTGGAAGGGGCCAGCAAAATGAGCGGAAAGAGAAAGGGTTGGTTCGGTAAACGAGAATGTGTTCTTTTTTGTAAGCGAAAATCTTAGTTGATAAAACCAACACGTAATATTACTGGCTTTGACAAAACATTCACAAAGTAAACCTAAAATATTATGCAGATTGTAGAAAGGGAAATCTGAAACAATAATTTAGGTATGATTAATTGGCTATGCATGGACCCAAAACCCATACAAAAAGACCAACTGTATCCATCGCTGTTAATATCATTTCTGGTCTTATAAAATACGTAACTTTAATACCTATGCCATAAACATTTGTTTGTGGGTGCACAATAAGTGTGTGTTAGTTGATCAAGTTTGAATATTTGCTTTGCATGTGGACCGAATCTAAAGAACTCATTAATAAATAGACTCCCTTGATTAACCTTATTTACTACTATAGCACTGAACTTTCAGTAAGTGTTATCAAAATTACCGTCATTTCAGGGATTTGATAGTTGGAATCAGAAAAGAAAAAAAAACTGCTGATTCAATGAAGCTAATTATTCAAGAAATTCCAATATGGTCAATATATATCATGAAATGATGAGTCATTAAAAAGCTAATCTTTTGTAAGACAAAATCCAACAACCTAATGTGAAATATATGCTAGCAGAGAGCTTACCTTAATCAACGGTCCAACTTCAGTGAATTATGCATTTATCTTTCTGCTGGGTTAATGTTACAATCGAAAATCTGCAAACCAAGAATTTGTTAGATGAGGATATTTCGCTATTATTTGACCAAATTCATATGAAAAGCAGAAAATGACAATACAACGACCCTGCCAAACCTAAACCGCAAACTTATAACTTACTTTTCTACCTGATCCCACGGATTAAATCGTTAGGTTATCATTTGTTATCAATCAGTCGCCACAATTTTGGGACTATTACTTCGCTCATCTGGTGAATGTTAGTGTAACACCATATTTCACACATCACAACAGAAAAAAGAACCCTACACCTTGCACCATTAATTCGTAGCATGAAACAGATTTATTCAAAGCTAAGAGCGTACTAAATTATAGTGGTTGCTCAAATATTAGAAATTTTACCAATAAACCTATGTTAAAGAGTGTGTAAAGTATATAAAGTAATAGCGAACCCGCTTGCCATAGTATTCACTAAAAATATTTCAAGAAGTTGGTCTAAACGCAGCATCAGTTGAAAGTTGAAACTATCTGCCAATCTGGTCTTGGCAACACATTGTAACAAAAGGAATCCCTAACGTTACGTGTCACCAATCTCATATGTATACCACGATTATTCTGAATATTCCGCGGTGTGGGACTTTTAGTCTGTTCAATCCACGCACCCACTCCATTTACAATGCGAGCCACACCTAACATGATCACGTTCCAAAATGCATTCCTATGAAATCATCATTCTCAGAAGTTGTGTCCAAACTCAAACCTACAAGAGACACATGGGTTTGCTTTAACATAATGGCACAAAGCTCAGGCCAATAGAACCACACGTACAATTATTAACAAAAGTTGCATGAAATTAGCGATATGATAAGTTTTACGATTTATCTACGCATACCAAGAAGTTTCTGATTGGTGATAACTTGCTAGCCGATCAATATGATTGCAAAAACATAAATGGTGACCACCAAGATTTATCAAATCTATTCTTTTTTGCAGCACCAATCAAAGAAAGGGCCCTATACAAAAAGGAAAAAGGGAATATAACCAAAAGTAAACCAAAAAATCTTAAAATATACTAACCTAAAATATATGATAGATCGATAACAGAAGTTCGTTTTCAGTTTTTGGAAAAGAAGAGGTTGGCATCACAAGGGTTGCTACCCACCATTTTCACTGTGTAATTGCTAAGATATGGTTTGAAGTTGTGATAGGTTAAATTATTGACAATAAAGTTTCCTAGTCGTACAAGGCAGCTAAGTTGATTAGTTCCTTCCTTCCTTTTTTTTTTGAAAAAACAGAACCTTAAATGTCACCATATAGTTGTAACAAGTCTTAGGTAGCATATAATATAGTATAAGTCAAAATATGTTCACTTGTACAAATCACACTATACGCGAACTTATGACCACACGAATAAAATTTGGAGCGTCTAACCATTGGTACAGTAACGTTGGACAAGTTCTAAAATTTTGCATATAAAAGTATTATTTCTTTATAAAATGGAATGAGAGAGTTAAGTGAAGAAGAAACACGGATTATAATTTACAAAGTAAATTTGAAGTCAATAAACCGTCCAAAAGCAAAAATTAATAACTGGTGCAGACACATGTAGTAGAAACATGCTCTATAATACTAAAGTACTCTGCACCATAAAAATGCCATTACATGATATGATTTTTCCTTTTAGAACCCTGGACTAACATAAACCAATGTTTTAACACTATGCATAAAATGGCATCCAACTTAGATTCGTCAATTAGTCTAATCTATTCACACTATCAAATAACACACTGAACGTAGCTGCTTTTTGTAGCTTATTCTTGCAAATCATAGAAAATTTTAATAGAACAAAGGGAACCAGCACTAGTTTACCAATACAGCTAAAATCATGGTACGGACATTAACACTTTGTTTCATAATTACTCAGGGTATGTGCCTATTAACACTTACAGTTTCAGTGTCACCCTTCAAACCAGTGCCATGCTCAAGAAATTGTGAACCTGCCACAACTCTGCAAATATCCATGTTTTTTGGAGCTCTTTACATTTTGGCAATAGGAACAGGTGGAACCAAGCCCAACATTTCAACAATTGGTGCAGATCAATTTGATGATTTTGATCCAAGAGAAAGATCTCATAAGCTATCATTCTTTAACTGGTGGATATTTAGCGTATTTATTGGAACACTTTTTGCTAACACAGTGTTGGTGTATTTGCAAGATAACCATGGCTGGACCATCGGTTATGGGCTGCCTACTTTGGGCCTTTTGATATCTGTGGTGATATTTCTAGTAGGAACTCCATTTTACAGGCATAAGTTGCCTCAAGGAAGTCCTTTTACAAAAATGTCTAGGGTTATTGTGGCTGCAATGAGGAAATGGAGGGTCAAGATTCCGAATGATCCTAAAGAGCTTCATGAACTGGATGTGAACGAGTATAAAGAAGGGAAGTTAAGACTTGATTCAACATCTTCTATAAGGTCAGTATATATGAAAATACGTTAGTAACTTAATATGCTAATATATAACCCTTCTACACTATAGCAGAAATCACATCGCCTTTGGTAAATCTTGATTTATTCTTAACTAAAACTGACAGTAGTTTCTTTGTTTCACTATATAAGTGCTCTGGTGTTTTGTGGTTAATCAAAGCTTTGTCTAAAGGGTAGCTAAAGAAAAATGTCTAAACCACATTCATGTGTAAGGCTAGGACGCCAATGCCTGAACTGTGATAAGTGATAAATGGGGAGAAAAAATATGTGAAAGAAGTACATAAAAGAAACTATTCTCTGTCACTACACACACACACACACACACACTCCACCTATGCAAGAGAAATAATAAAATACTGTGGTACCAGCATGAAGGTTGATAACTGATAATGTCTCTTCTCAATCTGGCACGGCCTTGTTAGAAACCGTCAAGAACTAATGATTTATTATTTTTGAAAAAAACAGGTTTCTAAGCAAAGCAGCAGTGAAAAGTGGCCCAAACACTCCATGGAAATTATGTTCAGTAACACAAGTTGAAGAAACCAAGCAAATTCTTCGACTTCTACCAATACTAGCTACAATGTTTATTCCATGCACAATGATCGCACAAGTTAACACCCTTTTCGTAAAACAAGGAACTACATTAAACAGACATTTAGGACCACATTTTGAAATACCTCCAGCTAGTCTGTCAGCATTTGTAACGCTATCAATGCTCATTTTCCTTCCTGTTTATGATCGATATTTTGTCAAACTCATGAAAGTATACACTAAAAATCCAAGAGGAATCACCCTACTACAAAGAATAGGAATCGGCCTATTTCTACATATAATTACAATGACAGTAGCATGTCTAGTCGAGAAAATGAGACTAAGTGTTGCTAGAAATCATGGTTTAGTTAAAAATGGGGGACAAATTCCATTAACTATATGCATACTGTTGCCACAATTCATACTTATGGGAATAGCTGATACTTTTTTGATAGTAGGAGAGGTTGAATTTTTTTACGATCAAGCTCCAGAAAGCATGAAAAGTTTAGGTACTTCTTATTCTTTGACTGCTTATGGGGTAGGAAATTTCCTAAGTAGCTTTTTATTATCAGTTGTATCTGACATCACGAAACGAAACGGGAAGGGATGGGTGCTGAACAATCTCAATGCTTCACATCTAGATTATTATTATGCATTTCTAATGCTTCTTAGTGTTGTAAATTTTATGGTATTCCTTTGCATCAGTAAGATGTATACATATAAGGAAGAGAGTTTTGAAACAGGAACCAAAATGAAGGAGGATGAAAGTGTGATAGATGGTACGTTAAGGTAGAGCATCACATAATAAAGTTTGATGTATTATATAGTTGTATACTAATGAAATGTTACTGATTAGTCTGCGTTGTCAACCAACTGGAAAGCATGCTTTTCGTAAATTTTTATAGCTACACATTTGCATATACTAACAAAATATATCAAATATCAAGAGTACGATTGCAGTTTGCAAACAAGGTTTTTATGTTACGCAACTAAAATAATAATATTTCAGTAATCAAAATAAAGGAAAGCATAAAAAATATTATTTTTCTTTTTTGGTACTGGTATCTTTGTATTTTTGTTGTATAAAAAAGAACAGTTTTGAGCTTTAAAACTAACGCTCGCTTTTCTATGCAAATCTTAAAGTTAGTAGTAAGGTTTAATTATACATTGTTGTACATTATTTATATACTTTTAAATCGATACTGCAAAGAGGATTTTAACTTCAAGGGTTTATTTGTGCAGAGTAATAAGTTTTAAGTACACTACTTCTGAAAAATTAGTTTTAAGGACATTTTACAGGAAAAATATAAAAGAATTTATCTTTTTTAGTTATATAAAAATAACGATAAAAGGATTTATCATTTTTCTGTATAACTTAAAAAGATAAATGAATTTATCATTATGCTGTAAATTGTCCTTAAAACTAATTACTCAGAAGTGCTGTCCTTAAAACTTATTACCCTGAAAATAGAAGCCCTTTAACCTAATTGTTATCCAGAAAATTATTGTCAAGGACAAAATTTCACAGCTTTTTAGCCTCAAGGCCAGACCTTCAATATTTTATCCTGAAGGACAATTTCCTGTAGGTATCAGTTTTTAGTTATTGATAGCCGTTTTTAGGTATCAGTTTGCAGTTATCGGTAGCAGTTTTTAGGTATCGGTTTTTAGCCCGGTAGCAGTTTTATTGTCCTTATGAATAATTTTGAGAAATGTTTGTCCTAATGAATAATTTTTAGAAGAATGTTTGTCGTTATGGCAAAAATATTGAGGTCGTGTCCTTGAGGCAAAAAAATATACAAATTTTTGTCCTTTAAATTAATTCCCCCATTGTTATCCACGTATCTTCTATTCTTACATATTTATTTTGTGGAAATTAGGTTGAAGGACTACTATTTCTAGGGTGATAAGTTTTAAGGACATCACTTCTGAATAATTTGTTTTAACGACAATTTATAGTATAAAGATAAATACATTTATCATATTAAGTTATACAGAAAAATGATAAATCATTTTATCATTATTTCTGTATAACTGAAAATGATAAATTCTTTTATCTTTTTCCTGTAAAATATCCTTAAAACTATTTTTTCAGAAATAGTGTCCTTAAAACTTATTACTCTGCACAAATAAGTCATTGAAGTGAAAATTCCCTATTTATTTTAGTATTTTTTAAGGAGTTAGATGGATCTTTCAAAATGGTCCTTTCCTGTTACAACTTTCTGCATTCATTTACATTAATAATATTATGGTCGTTGATAATATTATTAATAAAGGTGAAATCCTACATGCTTGCATTATTTATACATACATACATACATATATTTTTTTGAAATAAATTATACATTTATGTTAAATGTTGGTCTATATATCATGTGCACTTATACTACCACCACAAGAGAAAGAGGTATTTTCTACGGCTCGCGGCCGTCGGAATAGAGACCACGAATTTCGTCCATTTCTGACGGCTTCGATGAAGTAATTGCGACGGCTCTTACGACGGCGACAACGTCCACGTGTCATGGAAATTTCCGAATAAATCAGCGCACAACGTCGCTAGCCGTCGAAAGTCTCGTCCAAATAGTCGTTGCTAACCGTCGAAAATTTTGGCACGTTAGCCACTGGGAGCCATCGGAAGCCATCAAATTTTTTGATACGTAAGCCGTCAGGAGCCGTCGGAAATCTAGGTCCATTTTTTTTCTCAGCACCCGAGCATCACTTCCATAACAATATATAATACAACTCATCAAAATCAATATATAAATCAGATATATAAGCTGAAATCAATATCAATATGAAACTCAAACATTATCATATCAAACGCAAACTTATTCAATCAATACAAAACAGACCTTTCATCATCAGTCTCATTTATGTGACTACAATAATTACATCCAACATTAATGTACAATATATGCATCCAACATCTAACATTAAGCTCCACAAATCAACCCCACAAATCAACCAAATAAATCAATGTCAAATACCACATGTCCACAAATCAACCTCTCACCATCACTCAATGTTTATATACACCAGTTTCCAACAAAAACTGCAAATCGTACCTCATGACTCATCATCTGCTCTGGAACCAGTAGACGAAGGGAATGCTCCATGACGCTCCATATTCTCGGCCAAATGGTGGTTCAGTTGCTTCATTTGTGCTGCTCGAAGGCGGCTATGCTCCCGCAGTTGTGCAATCTGCTATCGAAGCTCATTAATCTCGGCAGTGTCCTGAGCCCTTTGGTAAACCCTTTGTGATCCCCAAGCCTACAAAACAAGTCGAAATATGTTTAAGTTATTACGTAACTTTTATAAAAATAAAGGAAATTTTACAAATTAGTTAATTTTATAAATTATCGATCGATTTTCGTAGCCGTAGTGGCTATTTCTCTGTGCCGGGTCCATAATAGAGTCGAAGATCGCGTCCTCCTCATCAAGTCCTCGCGATGATGCTGCAATGATTTTGAGCCACCACGGTGTGTTCGCAGAGTTCTTATCCAACTCTGCCTGCAAATTAAAAGTTAAGATTATATTTTACAAGTATAAATTATATATTATGTACTGAATAAATTAAGGTGATATCTATTAGACTTACCCTGAAGTCATCGTTACTCCACCATGTGACCCAAGCATCCCAGACGTTGGCGCCCATCTAGTTTGGCTTCTTTTCACTTTTTCTTATAGTAGACATCGTATCCCTATAATTCTTTGCCACTTTAGAGTTCCGGTGGCACTGGCAAAGAGATACGTCCTCCTTTTGTAAGTCTACCGCCTCTTGTGTATATGTTGAATAAATATAAGTTATATATTTATACTTAGTCAGCAAATTGTAAAGTGATTATATATAATAATATATAACTTTACACTTACCAGGATTTCCTTCCAGATGCTTTCCCTTACATGGTCTGGAATCCTACTCCATTTCGGTCTCCACGCAGTCATACGCCTCATGGATACCTGCTTCGATATGCGTAGAACAATTTTGAGGGATCAAGCTCAAAACCCCTGCACTAAATATGATACAGAAAAATCATGATTGATATATCATTCAAAATATTTACAATGCTAAAAAAAATTTAATACTTACGGGCCATCAGCTTTCGGTAGCAATTTAACTACCATATGCGGCGTCTCCTACGAAGGGCTGCCGCCATCACCTCCGCTGCGACTGGTCCATCTTTGAGACGAAGAGGAGGAACCAGACTTCGAAGAACTCCACCGCCTAAAGAAGGACATCTGTACCTATCATATACATATTATTTTATGATGGTAGAACATATCATTCAATTATGAGTAAACATATCAAGATTTAACATCAATAATCCCATATAACATACAAAAAAGTGTAACATCTACGAAGATTAGAAGAAATCCCATCAGGAAATCTTAATCCTTCCACCTACTTTAACAGAACTTTAACTTTGTTACAGTCTAGCTCGTAGCATGCTTTGGGTTTTTATGTGTCATTTGGCTTCATATGAAGCTCAGGACGATTACATATTATTTTTATATCACGTCTTGATTTTAGATCGTCTTTAGTCTTTCCTTTAACATTCAGAACTGTGTTAAATATATTATCTCATTGTGCTTCACGTCGATATTATGAAGAATTAGGAGATTTTTTCAATAAGGCAACTCCTAAAATATACTTTGTTTGCACCAATTATGAATTGTCAATTTACCTTGAATTTCAATTTGTTCGCCAGTTTCATGTATCTTTATATAATCCTTTACAAGGTAATAAATATATTCGCTTGACCAATTCATTGGTGGTCGCAAGGTCTCAATTCTATTACTCGTACAGTTTTTTTATCTCTTCTAAAAGGATGATTAATATGGAGAAAACACCGATGATAGTCAAACCATGAAATTTTCTTCCTATGTGGAAAAGAAAATGATCATATTTCTTCCATGCAATAAGGGCAAGCTAGACGACTAACCATACTCCAATCCGAAAGCATTACATACATAGGAAAATCGCTTATTGTCCATAGTAGAGATGCGAATATACGAATTTTTTTTTTTGAAATGTCGTATGTTTCAACACCTTCACACCACAGTCTTTTCAACTTTTCTATCAACGGCTATAAATATACGAAGCATATTGGCACAAATGAACTATTACTATATCCAGTGTCAAATGCTTCAATAATTAGTACCTACTACATGGACAACGAATTTCTTCGTCATTCCCATTATTACTTAAAGTGTAACGACCCGTAAATTTTCGATAATTTAATTGTTAATTTTATTAAATGTTTGTTATCTAATATTGGAAAAACAGAAATTTATGATTCATTAATGAAATAATAACTCAAATGATATATAATAATGCTAACCTAAGTTATTTATTAACTATTTGAATGAAATTACAATTAAGAGAATTAGTGTAAATGTTATACTTGGCTATAAATTGAATATAAAAAAAACGTAAATATTGAATTAAGTAATGAATTAATAGATAATGTTGAATAAAATCAATGTTCAGTAAGTAATTATGATATTGGTTTGGAAATGATAAACCTATAAAAGTGTGATTGCGAGTTAATGGCAATAATTATTATAAGTTACATATATATTTAATCCGTTAAATTGAATTTGAATTAACCACAATAAATCTAAATTAAATATTATGTTAATGTAAATCTAGATAATAAATGGGAAATAATGTTAATTTTATTCATAGTATGACAGTGGGTTGAATAAAAAGAATGGAAATCAAGATTTATCAATTTATTGGAATTTAAACTTAATAATTGGATTAATTGCAATTAAATGAAATTTAATATTTAATTATCACATTAATAGAGATTAAGATGAAATTTGAGAATATTAATGTAATAGATAATAAACTAATGTTAATTTCATCCATTTGATAATAATTTATTGAATAACAGGATTTAAAATCAAATAAATGGATTTATTGGAATTTCAATTGATAATTAACGAGTTTATTAAAATTAAAATTAAATATGGTAATGGGTAAATCAATTAACTTTAAATTGATATCTAAGTTTGTTTAAATTATTGTAATTGTTTAAGAAATCAGAAATGATGAAATTTGTGAATTATTGATTTTGAAACGAAAACATGATTTAATTAATTAACTATTAATTTAATTTAATAACGTGAAAATAGCCATTTTGGCCACTGACTTGGATTTCGACGAAACTAGTTTCACCAAATCCGTAACGGTGAATCATTATAAGATTTCAAGTTTCGTAACGATCGGGCTTGTCGTTTGATCGTACGGACTCGAAACTCCTAAAAATCAATTTAATTGAGATCAATTTGAAATAACTTGATTTTTGCATAATTTCTTCATACGATGGAATTTGAACTTGAAACCTGTTCCATTGCGTTTAAATATTTAAAAACATCTATTTTGATATATGGTTTGACTCATTTTCGTTACGGAGTCAGAACGGGCTTTTCGGGCTATTTATTGTTCCAACCCAAATCAATTCCGATCCATTATTTCTATTTCAGCTTTGCCTATATATATATCGTTATAAACCCTAGTCTATTTCTTATGTTCATTATTCTGTACATACAATTCCTTTTGCTTCTCCTCATTTCAATGGCAGGCAAAACCTAATTCCCAATTGCAATTTCAAACCAAAACCGAATCAAAATTTCAAACTCCTCAATACATATCAAATTGTATATCGATCTGAAGGTCTCAACGAGCGCATCTCAGATTTGAAATTCGTTTTTCGATTTGAAGATCTATTTGTCCAGAAATCGAAAAACTGTTCACGACCATTCATCACGCATCGATGAACTACGTCGGATCGTCGATTCGAGGGTAGGGTTTGGTGGTGACCGACGAGAGGATATGGTATGTTTCGCTAACGCCTGGATCGAGCTGTAATATTCAATTAGGTCAAGATTTATAAGTGGCGGCTGTTAGGTAGTTTTTGGATAGGAGGCATTCGCCGTGGGCGCGAGGTGTGGGGGGCGAGTGGCCGTGGGCAGCGCGGTGTTCAAGGGATATCGGCGACGTGCTTGGTGGCTCGCGGTGGCGATGCGTAACTTTGTTGTAACGACACGTAATTTCGCTACTTCGAAAATGAGAGATTTCTTTCATTTTAAATTTAAAAGGAATTTAAATCGTAAATAAATATGTTATATATAATAAATAATTATCTATTCTTATAGTTAATAAATAAAAAGTATAAATTTGGATTTTTGAACAAATCGACAAAAGTTAAGTTTTGTTAATAATAAATAAAGGCTTAAATAAATGGATTTAAATATTTATTTAAAAGGGTAAATCTTATTTAAAACATCTAATAAAGATAATAAAGTATATTTGTATATTTAAAAATACGTTAATAATCATTTTACAAAAATAACCAAAATTTATCGCATTTTGTCAGTTTTACATACACTGTAAAAATAAAATTTTGATATTAATTAAATATGATTTTAAAATATAAAAAGACATGTTTTAATTTATTAAAAGAAGTAAAAAGTTCATTTTAAAGTATGGTTTACTTCAATTTATAGCCTAACAAAAGGCCAAATTTTGACTGTAAAATTTGTCGACAAAAACACCGTTTTCAAGCAAAACATGTTGTCGGCAAGTTGTTGCAACTTGATACATTTTCTAACATATAAATGCAAGTTTACAAACTATTTAAACATTCTACATTTAACACTAAAGAGAAAAAGAGTTTACTTTTGAAAATATTTACATAAATATAAAACGATGTAAAAGTATGATTTGACAAATTTAAAATAATTAAAGCTTTTATAAACCAACATCATTGCATAACTTTCTTTTCTCTTACACATGATATAACATATACGCATGGAGTTCAAGTAAATGGAAAGTGAAAAGATAGGTAACTACAGGAATTAATGACACATATGCTCACCATTAATGCAAATCACATCAATGCAAAAGTCCTCTCTTTGAAATACAAAATTTAAGAAAGAAAAGGATAAGTAATCATTTCTATTTTTATCATCACCATTAATGCACATCAAATCTCTCTTTTCACATAAAAGAAAATGCATATTTAAATTCAAAAATGAAGAGGGTATTAATGTCGTTTACCACCAAAATCTTCACTTATAAATATAACCACAAACCTCTTCATTTCCACTTCACTTTCATTTCATAAAATTTCCAAAATCCTTCTCTACTTCAAGCATTTCCCTTCTACCTTCAAGCTATCACCTCCACACCCCATACCGTCACCTTACACCACCAAAACTGAGCCAAGCTTCCACCTACCCCATCTCCTCCTCACAAAACCCACGCCGTACCCCCTACACTCCCCATGGCCGAGCCCTATAAGCCAATTCGAGCCCAAAACCCACCAAGCGGAGCCCATACCCCTACACCCAGGGCCGTACCCTTCTACACCATCTACCCAAGCCCTTACACCCCACTACCAAGGCCATACACCCTCTCCTCCTCCCAAAAAGCTCACGTCCAAAAGAAAAAAAAAGAAAAAGAAAAAAAAGAAAAAGAAAGGAAAACAAAAGTGGTTCGGAAAGAAATAAGTTAACGCGAGAATTCAAGACGTTTGGAAAAAACGCGTTTGTTCAGAAAGCACGTAGCCTACGAAAAAGTTTGACAGAGTGGATATGAAGGTGAGAAATTCTCATCGCTTTTGAATTTATATTTTGATTATGTTAAAACAATCACATTTACACACTTATGACATATGAATGTTCACATTGATTGTTAATATGGATGATTTGATAGCTAGTTAATTAATTGAATTGTGATAATCTGTCCCATTATGATATTTATAGTGAATGTTGGATTTGAAATCATATGTATGTGATTGGTTAAATGGATGTTATGTTAGTGATAAATATGAATATTGGATATGTTCATTTTGATTTAAATAATCACTTTGTTAATAAGACCATATTTTAGTGATATGAGATATTTTGGAAAAATAAGTCTCTTTTCATTTAGAAGTTAAATTAAAATTAATATAAAAGAGAATTTCAAATTTGAAGTGAATCGGATTTGAAAAGAATAATTAATTTAAAATTGAAATTGGGATGAATAGTGAAATTAAAATTGAAATCGATTTTGAAATTGAAATTTAGTTTGAGAATGAATTGAAGTTTAAATTGAAATTAGATTTGAAATCTAAGTTTTAAATGTGTTTAATTTGAAGTTAGAATTGAAATTGAATTGAAATTGGAATTAAAATTTAATATTAAAATAATAGGAATAAGATAATATTATAATATGGTAATAGTGACAATATTTATTACTTTAAAAAGTGAAGACACTGATTTTAAATGATTTGTAATGATTTTATAAGTAATAGAATTCAATTTGAATATATAATTACAAATATTGAAAAATAAGTTAAAACTAGACGCGTCGCGCAACGGTAGTTCGCGATTTCGCGCCGAAAAGTTCAAATGAATGTGTAGAGTGAAATATAGCTCGGAATTCTTCGAGATAAGAAAATAATGGACTATTATATCCATATATTCTAAACGAAGAAAGAAAATCAAAGTTTCATCAAGTAGAGTTTGAAATATGTCCAAAACAATTTTCTAAAAACATTGCAGTTTTGCAGTTCGGAATCCAAAAGGAGATTTCTTTATAAATGATATTTTTAAATGATAAAAAAAATGAAATAAATTTGATAAATCTATTTAAATAGTTTAAAAGAGATTTGGAGTGGAAAATATGAATTATCAAATGTTTAAAAGTTGTTTAAATCAAATAAGCTTATATAGCACTTTCCGTAGCACTTTTATGCTGCGAAATCTATAACCTTTTAAATATGAGTTTAAATGTAATGATGTTTTCCAGAATCAAATGTGAATGTTTTAAAAAGGATAATTAAGCGTTTTTGAAAGATGATTTGGAATATTTATGAGCAATACCAAAATAAAGTTGAAAATCTGAGTATCCGGAAACGACTAGTACATTTGTCCCGCTTGTGAGATCTGGAAAGATAAAACAAGGTGTTTAACTAAGGTTAGGGATGAAGCAACCAATGCCCTGAACTTACCTGGCCTATATTTTCTTTTCTTAGACGAAGGATGGAAAAGATCGAAAGGAAAGCCCGAATGCTCTTAAATAAAATAAATTCTGTTAAGTTTTCCAAAATAAAAGAAGATTAGTATTATCCAGAATTTAAGCAATCTCCAGAATGAATGATTTCTTTGATCCTATTTACTCAAAAATGTTCACTAAGATTGATTTAGGGTTTATTGTAAATGATGTCTTAAATAACATTATTTTCGACTTGCATAAAAGTTAAAGAATTTGATTAATTAAGTAAGGAAATTTGAGATATTTTCTAAAGAAAAAGAATGAATTACTTAGAATTATCTTAAGTCAAAAGGAAGAGATTTCGAAATCATATGAAAAGAATTAAAGTGAAAAGAGACTTAGTAAATTCTGTATACTCATATTCACTTTTTATCGATAACTAGATTTCAAAGGAACCGGGGTCGGATTTAGGTAATTCCTATCCGAAAACCACTTCGAACCAATGTATACGTTCGAACGTGAAGACATGTTGAAGATGTTTAAAGACCGTGAATCTTTATAGCATGAGGACTGCTTGTTGACTTGCTTTGGGTAGCTCGCGAGTTATATATAGCAGTTGTCTCCTCGTTGTGGAGATTTTGCGGAATGCAAGAACTACTCGCTACTAGTGGTAGTAGGAGAATGCCTTCGGTTTGTCCTGTTCCTGGACAACTTGTATGGACGTTTGTCTGACATTGCATTTCTAAAGATTATGTACATTGGTTTTTACAAACATACATCCGTGGTGGCGGAGAAGGCAACTTTTTTTAGCTTAACGCCCTCCTTAAGATGTACGAGCTCAAGGGTTGTATTTTTGTGGAAGGCAATTAGTAGTCAACGGAAATGGCAATATGGCTTTCAAAGATGTGATATGTGCTTTATGAAAAGGTAATCGTAGCCTCAAGCCTCATCAAACCGGAAATGACCGAAACAGGATTAGATGCAGCAAAGCTAAGTGGATCATTCCCAATTAGGATATGATCATCCCCTTCTAGATATATTTCTTCCCGCTATGACATTCCGGATGTAAATTAATGTGGTGAGTGGAAATGAGCGCTCGGTTAAAGGTTGGTAACGACCGGGGGATGACATATTCGGTACTATCTAGTTACAGAGGTAGGCCGGTCTTGTGTTGGTAGAGGAGCTTTGTGATGGTTTCTTGGGACATCCATCTAGAGGTGTACCCATTTCGGAAGGTAGATCCTTCGTCCGGTCATTTGTATGGAAATTCATTCTCCAATAAGAACCTACGTTTTGTTTGTAGAGCCTAGTATGCTGGAATTTAATAATGGTGACAATTTCATATAAGATTAATAAGTTTATTTGCAAATGTTTTCAAAGAGATGTCGTTAAGAATAATATCAAAGGTTTTGATATAAAAGTGTTTTAGTTATCATAAGGTAAAAACCCGTCCGTGTTTATGTATGGGCATTTTCTTATGTGATACTCTTTATTTTTAAAGGATTTTATCCAAAGGCTGATACCAAGAGAAACGACCAAACTTCCTTACCACAGAAAATCGCATCATTTTTAAGAAAGAAAAGGGATAAAAAAGAGAAAAGACAGAGAAGAAGAAAGAAACAACATCAGAATCTAAACAGCGGAACAAATAAATTATATTAATAACATAAACATTACATAGTTTACAACAATTATCAGAGTTACACATATACACATACTAGACAGTTATAAACATCTGTCTAGTTATACAACTCAATACAGTACAAGAGGACAACTCAAAGAAATCTACACAGCGGAATACTACATATCTACATGCAAAAGCCTCCTGCTCCATTACTCCTCCACAATTCGTCAAAGCTAACCCGAATCCCTTGGCAACTCGTAAAAATTTGAGTACCCAAGATTTTAAGAAAACAGAAGATAAACTCCGGGTCAGACATGGATCTGGTGTGAGTAACATGTTAAGGTTGGTTAATTTTTTAAAAAACCTTTTGAAAAGAAAGGTATCACGTATGACTTCCCACACATAAACATGGAAAAGTTTTTACCTTACGCTAACCAAAACCTTTGATAGGAAATTCAGTGATATTATAATAGTGCCTAGGGTTTTCAAATAAATAAGAAATAGCCGAAATTGTTACATTCGTTAAATTCCAGCTACTAGCCACAAAAGTGGGTAATACAATCAAAACCGTTGGCACTTATTGGATTTTGGATTCCATACAATGGCAGGGCTACTGGGGTACCGCCCATCACAGTACGTGGCCTAGATCAACGTACCGAGGAGTACGCCAGCTCCTTTGCAACACAAGGCCGGAATCATCCCTTACTAGACAGTCCCGAACAAGACAACCCCGGCGGTTTGAGCTCACAACCGTCCATACAGCCGAAATAAAAGAGACCTTTAGACAGGGGAAAATCTCATCCTACTTGGGCATGACCCACTTAGCCTTGCTGCACCTCCCCTGTTTTAGCTATTCCCGGTTGATGAGGCTTGAGGCTACGATTACCTTTAGTGAACACATCACTTAGAATAATCATCGTCCACCTGACGATGTTCTAAAAGCATTCAATCCATACAAGTTCGTTCAGGGTTCGAACGGAACCGAAGGCATTATCTCGTTACACTCATTTTGGAATCACCCTCAGAGTTAACGACGATAACCCTTGCACTCTGAATCTTCATCTTCACTTGAGATTCACGACCTACCGTTAATTTGGATCGATGTGGTTTTCGGATCTCCAATTATGGAAACCCGATCCCGGTCTCATCGAAATCCAAAACGTGTCTTTTAGGTCCAAGTTATTTTAAAGTTTAAAACAATTCAATTATCTATATAAACACAGATAGATAACTCACAAATCACAATTGATAATCAACATTATCAAATAACAGGTAATCCACATTATCAATATCAAAATAGATAATCCATATATCACCATCACAATAGATAATCTATGTTATCATCACAATGCAACCAAACATTCATACCACACAACATTACTTATCTCATTTCTGAGATCACAAAGCATCCAAGACAATCAATGTCATCCATTCATATATAAGCAATGATTTACTCATTCACGATATAATTAATTTAAAATGAATTAAATTAACTATCTCTATCTCTAATTAATTAAAGTGAATTAAATTAATTACTTCATCTTTAATTAATTTAAAATAAATTAAATTAATTACTTCACCAATATAAATCTTGCTTACTCAATCATCTAATTGATTACAATCAATTAATTAATCATTCAAAATAATCACCTTAATTAATCACCCTTGATTAATTATCCTTAATTACATTCAAGTAATTATCCTTAATTAATTTCACAAATTAATTATTCTCAACCAAAAACAGTAATTAACCTTTAATTACTTCAATTAATTAATTAACTATAATTAATTACATTAATCCTTAATTAATTACGTTAATTAATTACCTTTAATTACTTATCATTGATTAATTAATCATAATTAATCAACTTTTAATTACATCATTAATTATAATAATTAATGATCCTTAATTATATTTAATAAATTATCTTCCTAAATTAATTAACTTAAGTAATTAACTCATAATTATTAATCATCCCAGATTAATTACATTCAGTAATTAACTAACTTAATTACTTTATTAAACCAAATTAATTATCTCTTAATTAATTTCTTAATTAATCCCTTGATTAATTACTAAGTAATTACATTCCAAATTACTTCATTCTTAAACATCTTTAATTAATTACAACCTGTAATTATCAATCAATTACTTCACCAAGTAATTTCCAAATCATTAATTACATAAAGTAATTATCTTTAAAACCTCAAGTGTTTAAAATTAATTAAACTTAATTAATTAAATTAAATAATCACATTAACTCAATTAATTACCTTAAGTAATTAATTTCTAAATTACTTCATTAAGTAATTATACTCAAACCATTCGCAAATGATTATTATTAAATTAATTAATCTAATTAATTATAAAAATTAACCACATTAATTAATTGTTAAATAATCCTAGTTAATGACCTTCATTAACCATTCTCTAATTATTTTCATTAAGTAATTAACTTAGATTAATTATCTTTAATTATCCATTAATTAAAGTCTAATTATTTAATTTTTTAAGTGTTAAAAGTCACTTAATTAATCCTTAATTATTTAACTAATTATCCTTGATTAAAACTTAATTACTTAATTAATAATTCCTTAATCATCAATTTAAAATTTTAATTAATGATCTTAATTTCAAATTGATTAACCATTAATCAATATTTATTAATTCCAAATGGTTAATTAATTAAATTAATTAACCATTCCTTAATTACTCCATTAATTAAGATTAATGTTAAAATCTTTGAAAATGTTACAAAATTTCTTTGTTTATGAAATGAAAATGAGAAAAGAAAGGAATGGGAAAAATTGTAAGTTTATATAACTTGTTTATGATAAATTAAAGTTAAAGAAAATAAAAATTAAATAATGACATTCGTAAATGTCTTGTGTGTTTAAATTACACATGTTAGATTAGGCTTTTAAGATGCTTACATGTGTAATTTGAACACACAAGACATTTACAAGTGTCATTATTTAATTTTTATTTTCTTTAACTTTAATTTATCACAAACAAGTTATATAAACTTACAGTTTTTCCCATTCCTTTCTTTTCTCAATTTCATTTCATAAACAAAGAAATTCTGTAACATTTTCAAAGATTTTCGAGTTTCATTGCTTATATAAGCAATGAGTAAATCATTGCTTATATATGAATGGATGACATTGATTATCTTGGATGCTTTGTGATGTCAAAAATGAGATAAGTAATGTTGTATGGTATGAATGTTTGGTTGCATTGTGATGATAACATAGATTATCTATTTTGATGGTGATATATGGATCATCTATTTTGATATTGATAATGTGGATTACCTGTTATTTGATAATGTTGATTATCAATTGTAATTTGTGAGTTATCTATCTGCATGTATATAGATAATTGAATTGTTTTAAACTTTAAAACAACTTGGACCTAAAAGACATGTTTTGAATTTCGATGAGATCGGGATCGGGTTTCCATAATTGAAGATCCGAAAACCACATCGATCCAAATTAACGGTAGGTCGTGAATCTCAAGTGAAGATGAAGATTCAGAGTGCTAGGGTTATCGTCGTTAACTCTGAGGGTGACTCCAAAATGTGTGTAACGAGATAATGCCTTCGGTTTCGTTCGAACCCGGAACGAACTTGTATGGATTGAATGCTTTCAGAACATCGTCAGGTGGACGATGAGCATTCTAAGTGACGTGTTCACTAAAGGTAATCGTAGCCTCAAGCCTCATCAACCGGGAATGGCTAAAACAGGAGAGGTGCAGCAAGGCTAAGTGGGTCATGCCTAAGTAGGATGAGATTTTCCCCCATCTAGAGGTCCCTTTTATTTCGGCTATGTGGACGGTTGTGAGCTCCAACCGTCGGGGTTGTCTTATTCGGGACTGTCCAGTAAGGGATGGTTTCGGCCTTGTGTTGCAGGGGAGCGGGCGTACTCCTCTGTACATTGATTTAGGCCACGCACTATGACGGGCGGTACCCCAGTAGCCCTGCCATTGTATGGAATCCAAAATCCAATAAGTGCCAACGGTTTTGATTGTATTACCCACTTTTGTGGCTAGTAGCTGGAATTTAATGAATGTAACAATTTCGACTATTTCATATTTATTTGAAAACCCTAGACCTATTATAATATCACTGAATTTCCTATCAAAGGTTTTGGTTAGCGTAAGGTAAAAACTTTTCCATGTTTATGTGTGGGAAGTCATATGTGATACCTTTCTTTTCAAAAGGTTTTTAAAAAAATTAAGCAACCTTAACCCGTTACTCACACCAGACCCATGTCTGACCCGGAGTTTATCTTCTGTTTTCTTAAACTCTCAGGTACTCAAATTTTTATGAGTAGCCAAGGGATTTATGTTAGCTTTGACGAATTGTGGAGGAGCAATGGAGCAGGCGGCTTCTGCGTGTAGATATGTAGTATTCCGCTGTGTAGATTTCTCTAAGTTGTCCTCTTGTACAGTATTGAGTTGTATAACTAGACAGGTGTTTATAACTGTCTAGTATGTGTTGTACTATATGTGTAACTCTGATAATTGTTGTAAACTATGTAATGTTTATGTTATTAATCTAATTTATTTGTTCCGCTGTTTAGATTCTGATGTTGTTTCTTCCTTCTTCTCTATCTTTTCTCTTTTCTATCCCTTTTCTTTCTTAAAAAATGATACGATTTTCTGTGGTAAGGAAGTCGGGTCATTTCACTTGGTATCTGTCATTTATTATTGAGTTTTTCTCACGCTGGTTTATCAAGCCTGATCCGGGTATTTTCAATACTGTTGAACATGCGCTTTGCGCTTATATGATTTTTGTTTGATGATAATAAACATATATACATTCGTTTAAATGTATTTGTTAATGTACTATTTTATTTTTTATAGAATAAATAAATATTTGCTGAATAAAATTAAATAACACAGAATTTGAATTCAAACAGAAATTTTATTCAAACAAATATTTATTACAATTTTGAATAGTACAATTTCAATATCTCACTATAACTATACAACTTTGATTACAATCACATCACATTTCACATTTACAGTAAACCTCACTACATATCACTCACACTCGTATTTTTATCTTCAACTGCATTCCAGTTTGAATCCAGCATCTGAGCAATCTGCAAAAATATTTTCAAACGCAGTAAAATTGAAAGAGAAATATTTTTGAAATTTGAAAGAAACGATGATTTTGAAAACATTGTTTGCCTCAGTTATTTGGGTTGTTCGTCATCATTTTTGACTGTGCAATATCTGTGCATATCAGTATTTTATCAGGGACATGTAACTATAAGTGGCTGCAATACACACGTGTACATTCGTATACGTGTGCACTGCCTCGCCAACTCGTGTGCAAAACTCAAACAAAAGCACAGAAATCAAAAACAAGGTCAAACCCAAGATAGGTTCAACTCAAGGCATGAAGACAAGACAGTTCATATACAAAGCTCAAGTCACAATGTCGAGCATGCATGAAACAGTACAATGAAACAGTGATACAAATGCAACAGTGAAGCTACTGAAGGCAACATGAAGCAATGCACATGTCACCAGTACATTGAAGACTGCAGCATCAATATATATGCACAGATGCAACTTAAGTTAAAAACTGTGCATGTGAAGAGCAAATGAACCAACAGCGAGTGCAAATGACCAGAACACAATGCAATAAACTGAATGCAAAGGGTACAAAAACAAGTAGCAGTCTTTGAACATGAATATAGCAAACATGAATGCATCAATAAACAAAACATGCAAGACAGTGGTCATGAATGCAGTAACAACACCAACCAGAGGCAACATCACAAAATTCAAACTACAACAGGCCAGAGTGATACAAGGTCAGGGAAGCAACCAGGATGGAGCAGAGACAATGCAACAGATCAAATGGACAAGGCACAAATCAAGACCACACAGTGCATATATGTCAAACATGAATGCTACGACTTCAAATGAAGACCAACAAGCTACATGATGAACAAGTGCAAACTGAATGTAACAAGCATGAATAGAGTACAGTGTCACTCTCATGTATGCAACAGATAATGAAACAAGTTGCACCAGACCAAGTTCAAGTAAAAGGGCAACATACTAACTTAAACAACAACAATGAACCAGAGCCAAGAATATATGTACAGTATGGCAAATGCAGGTACAAACTATGGTGAATGCAGATACAACATGTCAAAGTAACATAAACAATGCAAACCAAAAATGATACCAGAGAAAGTGAATAGCATGCAAAAGTTATACAAACCCAAAACCAAGACAGGATGCATCATCCTCAAAAGCAGGTTCAAGTAAAAAGTTCAAGCATCAACCAGCACTGAGGATACACTACAATGGATGCAGAGGTGCAGACGACCAGTAGCCAACAACAAGCCTTGATGAAGCTACCTAACATGATTGTCAATAGTATACAAAAATGCAACAGGAACCAATCTTAAGAACTACAAAGACCATGTCAAACACAGTGACACCATTAAGCAATCAACAGTCGAAAATATGCGTGTGACAAAGTCAAATATCACAAATCACGAAATCAAATCAATGCCGTGTGAATCAAGCTACTAGAAATACGAAATTGACAAAGTCAGATCAATCCTCAGCATCAAAGTGTAATCGAACGGCAAAGTAAGAATTTTTGAAGCAATCAGTCGAACGCAAAAATAGGAAATCAAATCCTATTAAAACCCTAATCATCATCGGCATTTATTTCATCGAATTCAAGCATCAACCAGCAAAGCAAAAGGAGAAAAATACATACCGAAAAAGCAGAACGAACTCGATCCAAAATTGAAGAGCCGTAAGCAAATCGAAGAAATAAAGGATCGTCAACGCAATCACGACAACAACCATCTGAACGATCAATGAAGTCGGCGCCTTTAATTTTGCACAAACCCTAATTTGGAAATCAGGGACGAAGCCCTAAATTCAGAACTGAGAGGAACACAAGAGAAGAACGGTCGCCATTTTTCACAAGGAGATAAAGGAACGGGCTAACAGATAGTGAAGGGGGCCGGCCTTGCTTATTATTAAAAAAGGGATTTAGTGTTTTAATTTTATAAGGGCTTTATTATATTAATTAGGGTTTAGGGTTATATTTCTATTATTATTTTATCGTTTTTTATTTTTTTTTCGAAACAAAACTTTGTAAATCACCACCTAGGATTTAGGTAGTGTCAGATTGTCTAGTTAGAATTAGTTCAGTAAGCAGGGAGTGCGAGTTTGCAAAGTTCTATTGTAGGCGGGAGCAGAGTTTGCGAGTAAACGAAGCTCTATAGGCGGGAGGCAAAGTTTGCGAGTAAACGAAACTCTATAGGCGGGAGAAGGGTGTGCGAGTCTAGTAGAGTGTTTGTGAGCAGGAGCAAATGTTTGCGAGCAGGGTGTGCGAGTCTAGTAGAGTGTTTGTGAGCGGGAGCAAATGTCTGCGAGTCTAGTAGATTGTTTGTAAGCGTGATACTGTTTAATTCTAATAGAAATCTGTGAATGCAGCAGTAGGCAGGGGTTGCCGAAGCTGGGTAAATTTTGTGTGTGATTTACTTTTCAGCATATTTATTTCTGCAATTTATTTCTGTGTTTAAATCGAGAAAATTTGCTATAACCCTATTCACCCACCCTCTAAGGTTAATCTAGATCCTACAAGTGGTATCAGAGCCCGGTATATTTTTACTTTAACTCTAGAGATATGTTTAAACGCTTTTTAACTTTTGTATACAAAGTCTTTGCAGCAACTTGGGATGGTGAAGAAGGAGAGGAAGCTAATATGTGTTTGATGGCAAAATCAGATTCAGAAGCTAGCTCAGAGGAAACTAGTGAGATTTGTTGGCGGGCTAAGGAGCAACAAGAATGGTTTCTAGATTCAGGCTGTTCTAGACATATGACAGGTGACAAATCGAAGTTCCTTAGTCTAGAGAATTTTAAAGGCGGAAATGTGACCATGGGAGACAACAGTAAGTGTAAGATCATTGGTAAAGGTGAAGTAGGTAACGGTAATCTTTCTTTATCTAATGTTTTATATGTTAAGAATTTGCATCACAATCTCATTTCTATTAGCCAACTATGTGACAAAGGTATGAATGTTGTCTTCGATAGTGATACTTGCAAAATCATTGATAAAGATTCTAATAACATTGTTTTTATGGGCAAAAGAAAAGGAAATGTTTACTCACTTTCATTTGATAATCTAAATCTGTCTAGATGTTTGGTAGTCACAGATGAAGAAGCATTTTTATGGCATAGAAGACTTGGTCATGCTAGCATGAGCCTCTTAGAAAAACTTGAAACAAAAGAATTAGTCAGGGGGTTACCACATCAGAAATTTAAAAATAACAAAGTGTGTAAAGCATGTTCCTTGGGCAAGCTTAGTCGATCATCATTTGGTCCTAAAAACATTGTTAGCACGTCAAGGGTTCTTGAATTAATTCACATGGATTTATTTGGACCAAATGAAATTGCAAGCTTGAATGGAAAACGTTATTGTTATGTATTGGTTGATGATTACTCTAGATTTACATGGGTTTATTTCTTAGCCAAAAAGTCTGAATCTTTTGAATATTTTTCAAAATTTGCAAAACTTGTTCAAAATGAAAAAGGAGTTTCAATTAAAAACTTGAGAAGTGATCATGGAGGCGAATTTGAAAATTTGGAATTCAAAAGTTTTTGTGAAGAAAATGGTTTAAAACATGAATTTTCTGCTCCACGAACACCTCAACAAAATGGGGTGGTTGAAAGAAAAAATCGTACATTGCAAGAATTGGCAAGATCCATGTTGAGTGAGTATAAACTACCTCTAACCTTTTGGGCAGAGGCAGTAAATACGTCATGCTATGTAATGAATAGAGTAATGGTTAGACCAATACTTGGCAAAACATCTTATGAATTGTGGCATGAAAGAAAACCTAACATTTCTTATTTTCGTGTATTTGGATGTCCTTGTTTCATTCTTAACACAGGTGATCAACTTGGAAAATTTGAATCTAAGGCTGATGAGGGAATTTTCATGGGTTATTCAACAAGGAGTAAGGCTTACAGGATATACAACAAATGAACAAAGACAATTGTTGAGTCAATCAATGTGAAATTTGATGAATCTGATCTGGAAAGAACGACTGAAAAGATGGTTGACGATGGAGTAGATCCTGAAGGCACTGAAGAAGGGACATTTAGTGAGAAAACTGAAAGAAGGACTGTTGATGCTGATAAATTAAGGTTCAAACCTAATCATCCTCCTGAATTAATTATTGGTGATCCTACGGAAGGTATACGTACTCGTTCTTCATTTGATGAAAATTTGTGTGCGTTTTGTTGTCATAGTGGTTTTATTTCTGAAATTGAACCTGATTCTGTTGAAATGGCTCTTAATGATGAAAATTGGATTTTAGCAATGCAAGATGAACTTAATCAATTTGAGAGAAACAAAGTTTGGAAATTAGTTCCTAGGCCTAATGACTATCCAATTGTAGGGACTAAATGGGTGTTTAAAAATAAACTTGATGAATCAGGAAATGTAATTAGAAACAAGGCTAGGTTGGTTGCAAAAGGTTATAACCAAATAGAAGGCATAGACTTTGATGAAACATTTGCTCCAGTTGCTAGGTTAGAAGCCATTAGAATCTTGCTAAGTTTTGCATGTTAGAAGGGTTTCAAACTTAAACAAATGGATGTAAAAAGTGCCTTTTTGAATGGCGATTTAAAAGAAGAAGTTTTTGTTGAACAACCACCCGGTTTTGAAAATCATGAATTTCCAAATCATGTGTATAAGCTAGAAAAAGCATTATATGGTCTTAAGCAAGCTCCAAGAGCTTGGTATGACTGTCTCTGTACATATCTTTTGGAAAATGGTTTTAAAAAGGGTAGCGCTGACACGACACTGTTTCTATTACATAAAGAAAGTGATTTTTTGATTGTTCAGATTTATGTGGATGATATTATTTATGGTGCTACTAATGAGCTCTTGTGTGAGAATTTTGAACAAGTCATGCAGGCTAAATTGGAGATGAATTTGGTTGGTGAATTGAAATACTTTCTTGGATTTCAAATTAAGCAAAGCAGTGATGGTATTTTCATTTCACAATCCAAATATGTGTTGGAGCTATTGAAGAAATTTGGAATCGAAAATTCCAAACCATTGAGAACTCCTATGAGCCCATCAACAAAGTTGGACAAAGATGAGAAAGGAATTGCAATTGATCAAAAGAAATATCGAGGGATAATCGGTTCACTTCTCTATCTTACTGCTTCTAGACCTGATATTATGTTTTCTGTGTGCTTGTGTGCACGTTTTCAAGCTAATCCCAAAGAATCTCATTTAAAAGCTACTAAACGAATTTTGAGATATCTTTCACACACACACAAATTTGGACTATGGTACCCTTCTTGTGAAAATTTTGATTTAGTAGGTTATTCCGATGCTGATTATGCTGGTTCATTAGTTGACAGAAAAAGCACTAGTGAGACATGTTTCATGCTAGGACATTCATTAGTCTCATGGTCAAGTCGGAAACAGAATTGTGTTGCATTATCCACCACTGAAGCAGAATATATTGCTTTGGGAAGTTGTTGTGCTCAAATTCTATGGATGATGCAAACTCTTTCTGATTTTGGCTTAGTCTATAAACAAGTTCCATTAAAATGTGATAGTAGGAGTGCTATAGATTTGTCAAATAATCCTGTTCATCATTCTCGCACAAAACACATTGATGTGAGACACCACTTTCTTCGAGATCACATTGCTAAAGAAGACATTTGCATTGAATATATTTCAACAGAAACTCAACTTGCTGATATTTTCACAAAACCTCTCCCCGAAGACAGATTTTCCAAATTACGTTTAGATTTGGGAATTATAGAGGTTGACTAATCATTTTTTTTTAAAATTTGATTTTTGAATTTGATTCTAAATGACAAATTTTTGACTAATCTAACTCCCTAATGATTATCGAAAAGATGAATAGTGATTGAAAAAGTGATGAGTGTTGATATTTATCATATATTATAACTCGTGAAAGTATATTAGAAAAATTTCTTTAGAATTTCATAACAAGAGTTATAAAAACTTTTTGTTGGGTAAAGATTCCATGACCATTACTATTTCTATCAACTTTCTATCGACCATCACTCATCAAGATCATATTTAGTATGTAAATTTGTGGTAATTTACAAAGGAAATCATTTGTTCTTCAATATATTTAAATCTGTGAAGGAAATTATTTGTGCTTCAACTTATTATATTTAGCAATAAAAATAAATATCCAAAGTATTCACTCTCATTTAAAAGTCCTCACGGTTATGCATGGGTGAATTACTTGGATTTTTGATTATGTGCTTCCATGCTCATTTAAAAGTCCTCACGGTTATGCATGTATGGAACGCATATCAAAATTAATTGATTTAAATAGACAAGTTGATTCTAATCCCATTTAAAAGTCCTCACGGTCATGCGTGGTTAGAAGATACTTGATTTCATTTTTTAAATTAAATTGGAATACTACTAATCTCATTTAAAAGTCCTAACGGTTATGCATGGTTAGTAGATATTCAAATTTCCTGAAATAAATATACCACAAATAGACATAATTGTATGATTTTTTTTGATGATTTTATCCCCATCACTTCTGAAAGTGGAATATGCGCTTGACAAGGGTAATTATGATTTTTGTTTGAGTTTTATTGAAATTTAATATTTATATTTAATTGAGTTAAATGTTTGATTCATGTCTATCACTTCATCCCTATTTTTATAACACCGTTATTCTTTTGCTGATAACAAAAGGGGGAGAGAAAAGTTAAGATTTTGTAAAATAGAATCAAGCAAAGGTTAAATAATTTTCAATTTGCATATAGGCTCATTTACATATTTTTATTTGTATGCATATATGTAGGGGGAGTATTGTGTAGAGAGGGAGCATTCAAATAGGGGGAGCAAATTGAACAATCAAATACATTTAATACTTTCAAAATCTTAAATATATGTTTGTTATCATCAAAAGGGGGAGATTGTTGAATATGCGCTTTGCGCTTATATGATTTTTGTTTGATGATAATAAACGTATATACATTCGTTTAAATGTATTTGTTAATGTACTATTTTATTTTTTATAGAATAAATAAATATTTGCTGAATAAAATTAAATAACACAGAATTTGAATTCAAACAGAAATTTTATTCAAACAAATATTTATTACAATTTTGAATAGTACAATTTCAATATCTCACTATAACTATACAACTTTGATTACAATCACATCACATTTCACATTTACAGTAAACCTCACTACATATCACTCACACTCGTATTTTTATCTTCAACTGCATTCCAGTTTGAATCCAGCATCTGAGCAATCTGCAAAAATATTTTCAAACGCAGTAAAATTGAAAGAGAAATATTTTTCAAATTTGAAAGAAACGATGATTTTGAAAACATTGTTTGCCTCAGTTATTTGGGTTGTTCGTCATCATTTTTGACTGTGCAATATCTGTGCATATCAGTATTTTATCAGGGACAGGTAACTATAAGTGGCTGCAATACACACGTGTACATTCGTATACGTGTGCACTGCCTCGCCAACTCGTGTGCAAAAATCAAACAAAAGCACAGAAATCAAAAACAAGGTCAAACCCAAGATAGGTTCAACTCAAGGCATGAAGACAAGACAGTTCATATACAAAGCTCAAGTCACAATGTCGAGCATGCATGAAACAGTACAATGAAACAGTGATACAAATGCAACAGTGAAGCTACTGAAGGCAACATGAAGCAATGCACATGTCACCAGTACATTGAAGACTGCAGCATCAATATATATGCACAGATGCAACTTAAGTTAAAAACTGTGCATGTGAAGAGCAAATGAACCAACAGCGAGTGCAAATGACCAGAACACAATGCAATAAACTGAATGCAAAGGGTACAAAAACAAGTAGCAGTCTTTGAACATGAATATAGCAAACATGAATGCATCAATAAACAAAACATGCAAGACAGTGGTCATGAATGCAGTAACAACACCAACCAGAGGCAACATCACAAAATTCAAACTACAACAGGCCAGAGTGATACAAGGTCAGGGAAGCAACCAGGATGGAGCAGAGACAATGCAACAGATCAAATGGACAAGGCACAAATCAAGACCACACAGTGCATATATGTCAAACATGAATGCTACGACTTCAAATGAAGACCAACAAGCTACATGACGAACAAGTGCAAACTGAATGTAACAAGCATGAATAGAGTACAGTGTCACTCTCATGTATGCAACAGATAATGAAACAAGTTGCACCAGACCAAGTTCAAGTAAAAGGGCAACGTACTAACTTAAACAACAACAATGAACCAGAGCCAAGAATATATGTACAGTATGGCAAATGCAGGTACAAACTATGGTGAATGCAGATACAACATGTCAAAGTAACATAAACAATGCAAACCAAAAATGATACCAGAGAAAGTGAATAGCATGCAAAAGTTATACAAACCCAAAACCAAGACAGGATGCATCATCCTCAAAAGCAGGTTCAAGTAAAAAGTTCAAGCATCAACCAGCACTGAGGATACACTACAATGGATGCAGAGGTGCAGACGACCAGTAGCCAACAACAAGCCTTGATGAAGCTACCTAACATGATTGTCAATAGTATACAAAAATGCAACAGGAACCAATCTTAAGAACTACAAAGACCATGTCAAACACAGTGACACCATTAAGCAATCAACAGTCGAAAATATGCGTGTGACAAAGTCAAATATCACAAATCACGAAATCAAATCAATGCCGTGTGAATCAAGCTACTAGAAATACGAAATTGACAAAGTCAGATCAATCCTCAGCATCAAAGTGTAATCGAACGGCAAAGTAAGAATTTTTGAAGCAATCAGTCGAACGCAAAAATAGGAAATCAAATCCTATTAAAACCCTAATCATCATCGGCATTTATTTCATCGAGTTCAAGCATCAACCAGCAAAGCAAAAGGAGAAAAATACATACCGAAAAAGCAGAACGAACTCGATCCAAAATTGAAGAGCCGTAAGCAAATCGAAGAAATAAAGGATCGTCAAAGCAATCACGACAACAACCATCTGAACGATCAATGAAGTCGGCGCCTTTAATTTTGCACAAACCCTAATTTGGAAATCAGGGACGAAGCCCTAAATTCAGAACTGAGAAGAACACAAGAGAAGAACGGTCGCCATTTTTCACAAGGAGATAAAGGAACGGGCTAACAGATAGTGAAGGGGGCCGGCCTTGCTTATTATTAAAAAAGGGATTTAGTGTTTTAATTTTATAAGGGCTTTATTATATTAATTAGGGTTTAGGGTTATATTTCTATTATTTTTTTATCGTTTTTTATTTTTTTTTCGAAACAAAACTTTGTAAATCACCACCTAGGATTTAGGTAGTGTCAGATTGTCTAGTTAGAATTAGTTCAGTAAGCAGGGAGTGTGAGTTTGCAAAGTTCTATTGTAGGCGGGAGCAGAGTTTGCGAGTAAACGAAGCTCTATAGGCGGGAGGCAAAGTTTGCGAGTAAACGAAACTCTATAGGCGGGAGCAGGGTGTGCGAGTCTAGTAGAGTGTTTGTGAGCGGGAGCAAATGTTTGCGAGCAGGGTGTGCGAGTTTAGTAGAGTGTTTGTGAGCGGGAGAAAATGTCTGCGAGTCTATTAGATTGTTTGTAAGCGTGATACTGTTTAATTCTAATAGAAATCTGTGAATGCAGCAGTAGGCAGGGGTTGCCGAAGCTGGGTAAATTTTGTGTGTGATTTACTTTTCAGCATATTTATTTCTGCAATTTATTTCTGTGTTTAAATCGAGAAAATTTGCTATAACCCTATTCACCCCCCCTCTAGGGTTAATCTAGATCCTACAAATACTCGGGTCAGATCCGAGTAGTTTGAGTTTAATTGAAGACGGTTGGAGTTTTCGGAGGAGTGCTGGAGATATTCATCATACGTATGAACATATTCTATTATCCGCTGTACTTAGTGTATTTTGTTTGATGTTTGTCAGCAATTGTAAGGGCAAGTGCTTATAACTGTCCAGGTTGAATTTATGTTAGACTCTGATATATGTATTTAAAAGTTTTCGATGTAAAGATATTTGTTCAATATTATATGTTATTTCATTCGAGTGAAATTCTGTTATGTCTGGTTTTCTTTATTACCCTTCATGTTCTGTATTTTCGTGCAATTTGAGTTGGACTTGTGTGGTTTATTATTGATTCAAAGGGCACGGAAAAACGGGTCGTGACATTTGGTATCAGGGCTTTTGGTTGAGCGAATACTGAAGCCTGATAGGGGTAAGTCTCCTCAAAGATAGGATAAGTAATACCCTAGGATGAGTGACTCATTAGAGATACGGTTAGTAACACCCTAGAATGAGTTACGAGTGTAATAAATATATGAGCGTGTATTTGTTAATTTTATAAAAATGATTTTGTTTTAAAGAAGTTGGTAAATGAAATAATTTTACCTTGGGTTTATATTATAAATATTGAAGGGGATATTATTATCTTTTGGTTTAGAAATTAAGGATTGTTTGTAATTTAGCTTAGCAAAACTAAAATATGAATATCTTGTGATTAAAATTGCACAATTTGACTACAAGGTATTTAATATAAAATCAATTGTTTGAGAACTAGAATTTAGAACTTTAATTATATACCCTTAGGTATTTAGTATTAAGAAATAATATTTTTTTAGGAAAACCAAACCCACTGAACTTCGCTTCACTTTGTTGGGAATTCGAGTTCTTAAGATAAAGAAAGTTCTTGGGATCAGAAAAGATCTTGGAAGTTAAGGATTGGTTAAGCAAGTGTGAAGAGCTCCAGCATATTATGGTGAGCTTCATCCATGGATCATTTAGGGAGATGATAAGCAATACCCTAAAATTCGAAGATGTTCTTCTACAACCGACTACTGAAGTACCAACCAAGAAAAAAAGGCATAAGAAGAACAAAGTTTGTTGTTTTAATTATAGACAAAGTGGTCACCTTGCAAAAGTGTGTAAATTAGGAGCAAACGTCAAGACCTTTAAGAAGACTATCCCCAAGATTTGTTATTACTGCCATATTATAGGACATATCGCCAGAGACTATCCAATGCTCAAGGCGGCAGAAGAGCCGAGGCCTTTTGTTACCTTTACTCCTCCGTCGACTGCTGTAGAAAAAGGGAAAGAGATAGTGGAAGCATAAGTTAGTTAAGCATGTATTAGTAAGCACTATCTAAGTATTTTAATAGTATGACTTTTGTGAAACTTTTTGAGTGTGCTTTTTAGAAGTCACTTAGTATGAATGTATTTTGGACATTTTGCTATTTTGTCAATATCCAAATTCTGCTAGAACCCATTAGAAAAGATAAAAAAATTAATATCATTTAAAAAATAAAATAAAAAAATGAATGATAATAATTAAGTAAGAAGCACTTAATAAAATGAGATAAAATAAATAAGCTAAAATAAAATCTTTGATAGCAAATTATAACTAATTTTGAGTTCTTATATATAAAATTGTAGAAACCAACCCAGGCTGAAAGACTTGCACTTAGGTAGAGATTTAGGGAAGCCTTAGCTAAATACAGAGACATGGAAGTTTTGGATACGCCGATCACGAGTGATGAGGAGGAGATACAAGTAGGAGAGCCCTCAGGTATAGTACCGGGGTCATTTGACCATCCGATAGATATCTTAAACGATGAGGAGTTGATAGTTATTCCATATAATGAGGACGTGTTGCCCATAGATGTAGAGATCGATGCAGGAGCATAGGCAGATGATGAGGCAGATGATTGGATGATAGATCCTTTGAGTGAGGACGAGGAACCAGAGGAAGAGGAACCTATAGAGGAGACTATGGAGATCGAGCCACTGATCGGGGAGCCCATGGAGATAGAGACAGAAGTCATAGGGATATACAATGCAAGGTTTTACGAAGAAGATGGTTCAGAGGATGATGAGCAGATCATTTGGGAGATGGATACGCCCATTCAGGAGATAGGATCTCCTATTCCAGAGATAGCTGAGAATATTGGTTTGAAGAATATTGTGATGGAGCAGCATAAGCCATTTGGATCCTAGGAGGCCAGCAGTGGCAGCCGTTAGGGTGGGACATATCTTCCGAGATAGGTGAGGAGGAGCCAGTTGAGGAAGAAGAGGAACCAGAAGAGATCGACTAGGAAGCACTATCAAAGGGTTCATCTGATGAGTGGTGTTTCACTTTGGGATATTTTGGGGTTATATTATAGCAGTTGTGATTATCTTAAGCACGTAGTACGCGCTAAGATATGGGATTTAGTCCCTTTTTGTATGATATTTTGGGTTGACTGTTGACTTGTGGCTTTGTATTTACCTCAAGTGTGTGGTGCGCACTCAGGTTGGGACTAGGATCAAAGATTATACTTTGTGATCGGTATTTAGTAATGGTGTTTCCTTTGACATATATTGTTGACCTTTACAGTTCTTCATCTTTAATTTCATTTCGAGTACGAAATGTTTTTAAGTAGGGGACAATGTAACGACCCGTAATTTCGCCACTTCGAAAATAAGAAATTTCGTTCGTTTTAAAGTTAAAAGGAATTTAAATCTTAAATATATATGTTATATATAATAAATAATTATCTATTCTTATAGTTAATAAAGAAAAAGTATAAATTTGGATTTTTGAACAAATCGACAAAAGTTAAGTTTTGTTAATAATAAATAAAGGCTTAAATAAATGGATTTAAATATTTATTTAAAAAGGTAAATCTTATTTAAAACATCTAATAAAGATAATAAAAGTATATTTATATATTTAAAAATACATTAATAATCGTTTTACAAAAATAATCAAAATTTGTCGCATTTTGTCAGTTTTACATACACTATAAAAATAGAGATTTTGATATTAATTAAATATGATTTTAAAATATAAAGAGACATGTTTTAATTTATTTAAAGTAGTAAAAAGTTCATTTTAAATTTTCTTCTTCTTCAATATATAGCTTAACAAAAACGCCAAATTTTGATTGTAAAATTTGTCGACAAAAACACCGTTTTCAACCAAAACAAGTTGTCAACAAGTTGTTCAACTTGATATATTTTCTAACATATAAATGCAAGTTTTCAAACTATTTAAACATTCTACATTTAGCACTAAAGACAAAAAGAGTTTACTTTTGAAAATATTTACATAAATATAAAAAGATGTTAAAGTATGATTTGACAGATTTAAAAATAATTAAAGCTTTTATAAAACAACATCATTACATAACTTTCTTTTCTCTTACACATGATATAACATATACACATGGAGTTCAAGCAAATGGAAAGTCAAAAGATAAGTAACTACAGAAATTAATGACACATATGCTCACCATTAACGCAAATCACATCAATGCAAAAGTTTTCCCTTTGAAATACAAAATTTAAGAAAGAAAAGGATAAGTAATCATTTTTATTTTTATCATCACCATTAATGCATATCAAATCTCTCTTTTCACATAAAAGAAAATATATATTTAAATTCAAAAATGAAGAGGGCATTAATTCCATTTACCACCAAAATCTTCACTTATAAATATAACCACAAACCTCTTCATTTCCACTTCACTTTCATTTCACAAAATTTTCAAAATCCTTCTCTACTTCTACCATTTCCCTTCTACCTCCAAGCTATCATCTCCACACCCCCGTACCATCACCTTACACCACCAAAACCGAGCCAAGCTACCACATACCCATCTCCTCCTCACAAAACCCACGTCGTACCCCTCTACACTCCCCATGGCTGATCCCTACAAGCCAAGCTGAGCCCAAAACCCACCAACCCGAGCCCATACCCCTACACCCAGGGCCATACCCTACTACACCACCTACCCAAGCCCTTACACCCCACTACCACGGCCGTCCAACCTCTTCTCCTCCCAAAAAGCTCATATAACAACCCGCATATTTATCGATTTTATATTTAAATATTTTATTTAAATATTTTATCGTTAGTCGGATTTTAGTCCGAAAAGCTACTTTTTGCACACGGTCGAATTAGGACTCGGGACCACTCCCATTGAGTTTAAAATGCCGTTTGCGACCTTTTTGAGTATAAGCTTCGATATGTTTGGAGAAAGTCGATTTTTGCTACTTTTCACTTTGGGTTTGGTTTGGGCTCAGCCCTATGTTAACTTATGCTCAAATCTGAGCCACTCTTCCCCACTCACCCTCATTCTCTTCTCATTTCAGTTTTCTTAGCATTAATGGTGGGAGAGATTGGAAATTAAAACTCCAAAACCCTAGTTTCTCTTGCAAATCAAATTCCTAGCTCCAAACTCAAGAAGAACCCATTGGTAAGCTTCTCTTCTTCTTCTCCAACTTATTCTCTTACCAATTTCAGAAATTCCTAAACCTAATTTTGGGAATGTTCTTGTTTTTGAGCTTAGATTCAAGCTCAATTGGGTTGTGTTGAAGAGAGGTTGATTCTCCATTTGCTTTCAAGCTTCTTCTTGTTTGATTTTGAGAAAAGGTGAGATTTTTATTTCACATCTATGACTATAATTATCTTTGGTTGTTAGGTTTGAATTCCTAACACTTCTTCATGAGAATTTGCTCTTGATTTGGATTGGTTTTGTGAATATTCCAATTTTTGGGTTTTTAAGTCAAATTTGTGTGAAAATCCTTTTATGGATGTTCGATCATGCTTTTAGTGATGCACCGAGGAGCATATAGGGCCGGATTGCCGATTGGCATAAACCCATAGAGCCAATGTTCGTCCGGTTGCATTTTGGAAGAATTTGCTATTCATTTGAATAGGCTGAAAAACAGCCCAGGCATGATTCAGTCGACTGAAAAGTCTGTTCAGTCGACTGAACCTGCAACCCGAAAGTTTCCAGGCATGATTCAGTCGACTGAATCCTCTGTTCAGTCGACTGAACCTGGAAACAGAAAGTTTCCTGAACCTGGAAAATTTCCAGGTACAGGGTCAGTCGACTGAAAACTCTGTTCAGTCGACTGAACCTGCTGTTTTAGTCCAATTTGCCTTTTAGGATTGAATTTCCAATTTATATCGATTCGTGATGATCCTATTTATTGTCATCATTTATTATCATCTTAGATGACTTATTTTCTTTGGAAATTTTAGATATATCCACTTCGATGGATCCTTTATCGATTTCATTGGATTTTTATTCACATCTTCGAATGTGATTTTTGTGATTGATTGTTTCTACAATCCCCCTTGTGCTTTGTCACTTTAAAAATATAAAGGTTTTCTATACTAGTAGTAAATATCAAAACTCTTTCCTCAAACGATTTCAATACTATTTTAATACCCAATTCGTTTATAAAACCGTTTTCCAATCTATTAGTATATATAAACCTTTACCTCACTCATATGAGAAATCTAATTAAACGACTTAGTAAAACAAGTGGTATGAAACGCTTGCGTTTACTTCGTCGGTTAATTCTTGGACTTATTCGATTGAATCTCTTGTGACAATTTTCTAGTGAAGATATACAATTTGTTCGTAAATATTTAAGTTAAGCTAGTGGTTATGGGACATGATGCTAAGCTCATATATTTACTAGCTCACTGTAATCGACACTGCTCGTTGATCATGACGATCATCTTTGTGATTTAGACTAGCAATGTGCGATGTCTCTTTGTCTGCGTGAGAGACTAAACCCCGTTTTGTGGAGTTTCGACTCAATTTGGTGGGGCAGCAACCTGTAAAGATCGCGATTTTTCATTGCTGAAAAACCGAACCTTTATGGGGTTTAAGAAGAAGAAAGAGGTAGAAGAAGAGAGAAAAAGAGAGAAGAAGAAAGAAAACAATATCAGAACAGAAAGTAACAACAGAATCTCACAATCGCAGCGGAATAACATATAATAGATAAATGAATATTCATTAAAACAAAGAACTGTATATTTTATACATTACATCACATCATATTACATTCATCATATTAACAGAGTGTACAACAACAAACAGCGGAAAAGAAATACTATATACAATATAATATACTACGCCATCCAGCTCGCCTCCAGATATCTGTAGCAACACCTGAATCCAGAATGACCTGATAACCAAACTCTAGACTGCCCGTGTGGAAATTGGTGGGCACCCAGAGTTTAGGAAGGAAACAATAAACTACAGGTCAGTCATGTGACTGGTGTGAGAACTAAAACAGTTATTTATCTTAAAAACAACCAAAGAGATATTTTTCTTTAAGTAAATTCGAAATGCTTTTGGAAAATGAAACTACCATAAGGCCTCCCGCCACACACACAATGCAAACGCAGACTTGGAGGAGATTTCTCCTTATGATAGTCAAAGATGCTTACTACGCAGAAATCAAATCATTTTTGATATTATTATTAGTGCATAGTGTAGAAAACAATTTCGAAAGTAGAATATAAATTTTAGCCAACATACGACCATTATCGTATGCCTACTATAGCTACTATGTTCAATAGCAGGTTACCGCCACATTCCATAGCAGGTAATACAACTAAAACCGTACAAGGCTCGTATTGTTTCTTTGCATTTCCAACAAATGGTCAGGCCAAGGAACTTCCCATTGCCACATGGAAACGCCTCTGGAATGACATCCCGAGAACCTAATCAGATCTCTGCCAACACAAGGCCGGGTTACCCCTAACTGGGTAACAACTGACACGAATATGTCATTCCCCGATCGTAACCGATCTATATCCGAGGATCCCCGATTTCCAACAACCACAAAGTAATAAATTTGCAGTAACCACATAGGTTAAGTATCTGGGCTCCATACCATGATACCACCTCTATCCAGAAGGAATGACATACACTAAAGGGGCGCTACCCCCTAATAACCTTGCTGCATCTTTCCTGTTTTGACCATTTCCGGGGTGTGAGGATCGATGAAGTCTCGTCCACAAAGCCACGCTTTACAAAAGCAGTGCTTTGGGTCAACAAATGATCAAAGCAATAATCATCAAGATAAACGATCAAACAAATGATCCTATCACAAACGATCAACCAATGATCATTTCACATCATCACTCAGTATGCCACATTACCAATTCGGGAATGCATCACTAGTAACCATCAACTATATAACCTCTGAGCTCGTACGTCTCAGAGAAGGGTGTTAAGCTAAGAGAATAAATTCTCCGCAACCAACAGAAATATATTTGATAAAAACCAGCTTTACATCTCAAATTGTAACGTCAGACATACAATCCATACAAATCCGTTCCGAGATCGAACGGAACCGAAGGCACTTCCAAAGAAGCCCTTGAAAATCCGGATATTCACTAATCACGTCCGGACAACCCGCCACTAAGGGTGATAAAACCTCTATATCGGAGATCAGCCGATGCAGAGTAACTCGACGGTAATCCATCTGTTTTCACAAATATCCGGTCTTCAACACCGGTCTTCAAATGCAATTCAAAACGACGTATCACATATTCGGAGTGGGTTATACGACCCCATGGTCCTTTCCCGGTTAACCCGAATAGTGAGCGCTTATTTTAAAATAAGTGTGGCATTCAATTCAAGCAATCACAACAAATACCCATTTAAAGGTAAATATTGATAGTCGGTTATTTAACTATCAATAAAGATGCGCAACATCATCAGATTCCAAATAATTTCCCAAATTATTTATTTTCCGAAAATATCTTTACAAGATATATAATTTTTCACACTTCAAAAATAAATAATGTTTATTTTAAAAAACCAATTTCTTTTTTATTTATAAATTCCATAGTGAATTTATATCTTCAAAATATCTATTGATCTACAGTTTCAATAGGTTCAATTATGCAATTCCAATTTATCTTTAAGAAGATAAATTCTCAAAAACGTCTCGTTTCATATTGGAAAAGCATTTCCATACTTATTCTAATAATAAGTATTTCACAAATCTTATTTATTTTCAACAATTTGAAAATATTCAATATACTTAACCCATAGTTAAGTATATATTTCATTTGTTTAAGGAAAACGTTCTTTTATTCATATTTATTTGGGTCAAAACGAATGTTGCGTAAAACATCGTTACAACAACCCAAAATCACTAGTATAGGGATTCGAAATTAAATAGATATATAAATCCCAATACTATACAAAAATATTTCCTTTCGGAAATCATTTACTATAACAACAGTGTTATAGTCCATCATTTCCTTATTTTCTCGAAAACATCTATTTCAACAATGAATGTTGAAATCTACGACTTCCTTTCCTTCTATTTCTCGAAAACGTCTATTTCAACAATGAATGTTGAAATCTATGTTTTCGATACTTGATGCATTTTAAAACGTCTTTAAATCGTTTTAAATTCTATTTAAAACATCCTTTTCCCAAAAGATATGCATTTTATTTAACGGTATATTCACTGTTCAAAAACGTGAATATAACTCCTTTAATAAACTTTTATATTAAATTGATCAAATTCAATTGATTACGAATTTATAAACAACGTTTATAAATTCTATTCCTTTTTATAAACTTCGATTTATAAATTTCCTTTATCAATCCAATTCAAATTATATAACTCAGTTTCATACCAAAGGTTCATATTATAAGTTGATTACTTAAATTCATTCATTCATTTACCAAATCGTTCTTTTTAAGCTTCACAAATTCCAAATCTTATTGCTTATAAGATTCTTTTATATTCCATGACAATTTCAACGTATATAAAAAAAATTCCTTTATTTACAATTTCTATAAATATCTCATTTAAATGCCCAAAATCCATTTTATAAGTTAATGACTCATGAATCTTTTATTTTCAATATCTATTCATTTTATAACTTTCACAATTTATAAATCTATAATTTTCAATGATCCATTTCACACTTCATTTTAACACATAATAAACTCGTTTATACTTCCAATATTTTTATTTATAAATATCAATTTATAAAATCTTTTATATTCATCCTTTATAATAATTCAGAATTCCAATTTAAATTATTATATAAATCTATTTATTTTTAAAAACTACCTTTGGTTATATTTCACAAAAATCTTAAATTCTATAACTTTAAAAATTTTAATTTTAATTTAATTAAAAATGAATCAACTCAAAATTTCAATAAAAACATATGCTTTGGAAAAATCAATTTCAAATCCTTTATAATTCAAAATCGTTAAAAATACTTTTAAAAATGGATCCGATGATGCAACAACATCCAATAGTCAATCATGGCACAAATATCATATATCAATATGATAATCAATAATCACACAATATCTATAATCATATAAATATTTGTGAGGAATCCAGATGGATCCCTCCAACCTGTTTCCCTGCATCCAAAGATGTTAGCACAATACCCATTCCACTTCGATGTGGAAATATCGCGGTATATGGGATTTTATAAAATATTATCCGCTTAATAGGCGGCGCAATAGGGTCTCATCCGCTATACAATGCGGGAAATCAATCAATTGCAATATATACATATGCCAATATATATATATATTGCTATATATATAGATATATCCTATTATATCTAATATCACAATCCAATAACAATCAATCAATCAGCAAATTTTAAATCTAACTATTTAAAATTTAAATACCCTTTTGAGTGAGAAGTTCTCACCTTGATTTTCTTTCTGATTTCAGCGTTCGTTTCAAATAAAATTAAACGAACGTTTAATTTTACCCGAAATTCAAACGAGCTCCAATCGACTCCAATCCATCTTGAATTAAACGATCTTAACCGTAGATATGATAGATCTGACTGCCCTCTTCAATTTGTTAGTTGAAAGTTTTTCAATTCGATTTGTGGATTAGAAGAAAAGAGAGGGAGAAAGTGGGAGATTTTCGGCCACTGGTTTTAGCATAGGCGGCCGGCATTGATTTCAAAACCCTAATTTTTTTTTGTTGTGAGAAAAAGGCTATTTATAGGAAACAACCAATACTATTCATCCGGGGTTCCCGAACTCCGATTTACGCGCGGTAACTGACGTTCCTAGGTTTATCCCGCGTTCCGGACACAATGGAATACGTTTCAGAAGCTAATTCGATCATCTGTGCTTGTCTTAGTGAAATGTGATGGGGGGTTCTCGCTTCGCGGTTTGGTGGCGAACGGGAGACTCTTACCCCCACACGGCCTCTTTACGGGGTTGGTTAGGCGTAAGCCGTGACAGTCGAAAGGCTGGCCGTAAAAGAAAGTTTCGGGTGCTAGTGTGAGCCACGGTGGGTCTGGGATGGTTGCAAAGCCTACCGGTCGCCGCTGTATGCGTATCGTTACACAACCCATGGTCTTCGGACCGTTTGTGGAGCTTCGGCTCAATTTGTGATGGTTAGCGGCCATGGAATTAGCGTTCCGTTTGTGATACACGTGTTGGTGAGCTTTATGCTCCCGTTTGTGATAGGCCTCCCCCCTTTGTGATTTCTGGATTTCTTGAGATGATTTCTAGAATTTGTGTTTCACCAATTTTCGTGATTTCCATTGATAAGTTTTATCAATATTTGTGCATTGGTGAATTTGTGTGTCATTGACTTTTGTGATTGACATTGATATTATTGTCAATATTTGTGCATTGGTGAATTTGTGTGTCATTGACTTTTTTGATTGACGTTGATATTATCGTCAATATTTGTGGTTTGGTGAAAGAAATAAGGAGTATGACATTTCTTTGATTCTTGTGTAGATTTGGTGATATTGATTAATCTCTTGTTGAGTTTCAATTACTTATATATATCACAGCTTGGCATAGTGATTATTATATGTTTAGTCATATCTCTTATTCTATATCGTTTCGCCTGATATTTATAGCTAGACTGATCCATTTATTATTTTCTTATTAAATAATACTCGGGTCAGACCGAGATGTTGCAGGTGCTTCTGCTTGACTTCTCTCTTGGGATTGATTCCTCTGACTTTTGGTTAACTACTTAGATTAGTAGTTTTTGTTGTATACATTTGAGATATAGACTCCATAATGTATACTTATTCTTTTGTGTAGTTCATGTAACTATTCTTTTGTGATATTGTGGATCTTTTTAGACCACTACTCTGATATACATTTTCATGTGTAATATTCATATCTATTTCCGCCTTTGTGATATGAATTGTCTGTGACTGATTTGTGTTATGTTTATTTCTATATTTGTTTCCGAAGACCTTTATAGCCACTGTGTAGTAGCTTTGAGTTTGTGTCGGTATGTCGGATTTCCTCTTGAGATGAAAAGTTATATTTTTATCTGGTATATCGATACTCGCACAAAGCAATTATACAGATGGTCGCTTCTAACAGCCTTATTCTCTGTGCTAGTTGACAGCATTCACAGTAATGTTCTTGTCTAGCGTGGGCATAGAGGTGGGGCGTCACAGCTTGGTATCGGAGCCAAACTTCGAAACAATATGGAATAATATAACAAGGATCATTGACCTAAGTCCATCTTAGGAGTCGTGCTTTAGGATTTAATTCGAGTCTTCGTACCGATTCATCCTATTTTCCTTATGATTCCTTGTTTATCTATCAAGATTGCTTGATATTCAATTTGGTGAATAACCTTTTTCTTCTTCTTCTTTCTTTCTTATGGAAGAGAAATGTCTAGACCAGGCCACTCCAGAGCCGTGCCATCTAGCACTCCACCCCAAGATGGAGTTTTTATGACTGCTCAACAGCTTCTTGATTTAGTGACAAATGCTCAAGCAGCTGGAGCTAACCCGGAACCTACTCACCCAAAGTCGGGATTTACACGCTTGTGCAGCGATTACACCAATTTGGGTGGGGAGCCATTCAAAGGTTCCGAAACTGTTATTGAAGTCCAAGCTTGGCTTAGAACATACGATCGCATCTTTTCGCGCATGAATCTTATTGACCTTCACCGAGTTCAGGTGGCCTCAAGTATGCTCCGAGAAAGAGCATTGGACTGGTACGAGCTTCTTATTTCTGAGATTAATGAAGCGGATCTCACCTGGGAGAAATTCCGAGGACGATTCGAATTAAAATTCGTGCCAAAAGCTGAGAAAGTGACATTGGCTCGACGATTTATAGACCTTGTTCAAGGCGAGTCCTCCGTGACTGATTACGTCGCCTCCTTCGAGTCGCTTTCCAAATATGGGGTTGAATACATCAACACCCCTCTGAAGAAGAATCAGAGATTTGTTTATGGCTTAAAAAAAAGTCTCAAGAAGCCATTACTTCTGAAATTAGAAGTTTCTTTTGACCAACTCTTTGATATAGCTCTTCGTCTGGAAGAGGCGGATAGGGAGAATGATGTTGAAGTGGTGGGTTTCAAACCAAACTTCAACAACAAGAAGAGGCCAAACAAATTCAAAGGCCCCTATCCTAATAAGAAAGGGAAGCAAGCATCTTCGGCAGCAAACGCTTCTACCTTTAGCCGTGGGGAATGCTATAATTGTGGTTCGAAGGACCATTATGCGAACAAGTGCCCAAAGTCTCTCTCTTGTCGCTACTGCAAAGTCCCCGGTCATGTTATATTTTCATGCCCCAAGCTTCAGGGCAAGAAGGAGGGAAAGTTAAATGTTGCTCAAGCCCCTGGCAACACATCTCGTGGTCAAGGTATGCCTCATTCTATCCTTGATGGAATTATTTTATTTCGTGATCATCCTATTCGAGTTCTTTTTGATACGGGTGCGTCTCATTCTTTTATATCAAAAGAACTTGTTGATGCTTTTTCTTTGGATGTTTTGTGTTTGATGACTTCTTTGAGAATTGCGAATCCGGTTGGTGGATCCGCAACAATCAGTTTATTGTGTAAAGATGTCGAGATTATTTTGTGTGATTTTCCTTTCCTAGCCGATTTGCATGTCATGCGTTATTTAGGCTTTGGAATGATTTTGGGAATGGATTGGCTTAACCGTTATAAAGCTCATATCCTATGTCCTGAGCGGACTATTCATCTTCGACATCCTCAATCTGTTAAGCAGATTTCTATTAATCTTCAAGATTAATTTTCCAGCTTGGTTGCATCTTTATATTTTTTAAATCCTCGTGATGACGATGATGATGATGAGGGTGATATTATTTCTCTTATTCACGTCGTTCGTGAATTTTCCGACATATTCGAGCCCATTTTGGGATTACCACCTAAGCGAGCAATTGAGTTCAGAATTAATCTTATTCCTGGAGCTCAACCTATCACTCATCCTCCTTATCGTATGTCCAATAAAGAAAACGAGGAGATGCGTAAACAATTATCTGAATTGGAGACGAAGCAATTTATTCGCTCTAGTTCCTCGCCTTGGGGAGCTTCGGCTATTTTCGTGAAGAAATCCGATGGAACACTTAGGCTTTGCGTTGACTACCGCAAGCTTAATGATCTTACTATCAAAAATAAATATCCTTTACCTCGGATTGATGATTTATTTGACCAACTTAGTGGTGCTAGAGTCTTTTCACATTTGGACTTGGCTACCGGTTTTCATCAGCTTCGTATTGCAGAGGATAGCATTCCTTTGACATCGTTACGTACTCGTTATGGATCTTATGAATGGCTTGTGATGCCATTTGGGTTAACGAATGCCCCAGCTTATTTCGTTGACTTAATGAATCGAGTTTTTAAAGACTTCCTCGATCGATTTGTTCTCATCTTGATTGATGATATTCTTGTGTATTCTAAAACCGAGGAGGAGCATGAAAAACATCTTCGGATTGTGTTGGAAACTCTTAGGAGCAATCAATTAAAGGCAAAATTTTCTAAGTGCCACTTTTGGCAATCTCGTGTGAAGTTTCTCGGCCACATTATTTTCGAATCCGGAATTTCCATGGATCCTTCAAAGATTGAAGTGATTCAAGATTGGAAGAGACCGGAGAGTGTGACAGAGATTCGTAGTTTTCTCGGATTGGCGGGCTATTACCGTCGTTTTATCAAAGACTTTTCTAAGATTGCCGTGCCTCTCATTAGCTTGACGAAGAAAGGTGTTAAATACATTTGGTCGGACAAATGTGAAGCTTCTTTTCAGAAATTAAAAGAACTCCTATCTAATGCTCCTATTCTTGTTATTCCCGAGGGGAATCAAGTTTTCGTTGTTTATACCGATGCTAGTCGCGTTGGTTTGGGTGCCGTTCTTATGCAAAGAGAACGTGTTATTGCTTATGCTTCTAGGCAATTGAAGCCTGCTGAGACTAGATATGCCACTCATGATTTAGAGCTCGCGGCTATTGTTTTCGCCCTTCGTATTTGGCGTCATTATCTTTTAGGAGAGAGATTTGTTCTTTATGCCGATCATAAGTCCTTGAAGTATTTATTCTCTCAGAAGGAACTTAATTTGCGTCAACAGCGTTGGCTCGAGTTTCTTGCACCTTATGATCTTGATATTCTTTATACCCCCGGTAAGGGTAATCGTGTCGCCGATGCTCTTAGCCGTAAGCAACAAGCAGTTGTTTCTATGATGATATCCGAATGGAACGATCTCGAGATCTTATCCACTTGTGAGATTCGAGACCGCATATCCGATTTATGTTCATCTCTTGTTTTATGTAGCCTTGAGGCTCATCCTTCTCTTTTAGACCACATTCTTGAAGCTCAAGGGTTGGATCCCGAATTGGCTCTTCTTAGCCAAAATATTAAGGATAAAATGGATATTGAAGGTTTGAAAGACTTTGATATCGATTCTTGTGGCGGCATTCGAAGATTTGGTAGACTTATTGTGCCAAATATTAGTGATATTCGCAAAGATATTTTAGAAGATTCTCATCGTTCTAAATTCACCATTCATCCCGGTAGTAGTAAAATGTACGCGGATATGAAGCGACTTTATTATTGGGAGGGAATGAAACTTGACATCGCTAACTTCGTTAAGCGTTACATGGCTTGCCAACTCGTTAAGGACGAACATCAAAGGCCCGGTGGGTAATTGCAACCTTTAGAAATTCCAGTTTGGAAATGGGATCAAATTTCCATGGATTTTATAGATGGCCTTCCCCGTTCTCGATCGGGTTATGATAGCTTATGGGTAATTGTTGATAGACTTACTAAATCCGCCCATTTTATTCCCGTTCGGTCTAACCGAACCGTTCCTCTTTTGGCCAAACTCTTTGTTAAAGAGATTGTTAAATTACATGGTGTTCCTACTTCAATTGTTAGCGATCGTGATCCATTGTTTACTAGTGGATTTTGGAAGAGTCTTCAAAAAGCTTTAGGAACGAAACTTAATATTAGCACCGCTTATCACCCCTAGTTCGATGGACATACCGAGCGTGTGAATCAAACTCTTGAAGATCTTCTTCGTTCTTGTGTGCTTGATTTTGGTGGAGGTTGGGAAGATCATATTTCACTTGTTGAATTTTCCTATAATAATAGCTTCCAATCTAGTATTGGTATGGCACCTTTCGAGGCACTCTATGGAAGGCCATGCCGATCGCCTTCTTGTTGGCTTGAGGCCGGTGAGAAGCTGGTTTTAGGTCCAGATTTTATTCGTGATTCCACAGAAAAGATTGATCTTATTCGTCATAGGATGAAAGAAGCCCAGAGTAGACAAAAATCCTATGCCGATAACCGAAGAAGGAAGTTAGAATTTTCTGTGGGAGAGCTTGTGTTCATTCGTGTGTCACCTATGAAAGGTGTTGTGCGTTTTAGTCGCTCGGGAAAGTTAGCGCCTCGATATATCGGGCCATTTCCTATCACTGAACGTATTGGTTCCATGGCTTATCGCCTTTTATTACCGGCTCAATTTTCTGCTATCCATGACGTGTTTCACGTTTCTCAACTTCGGAAATGTCTTCGAAATTCCGATTCTATTCTTGAGCCCGGTGTTGTGGAAGAGATTGAAGTTTCGCCTAATTTAACTTATGAGCAACATCCTATTCGTATCATTGCTTCAGAAGTCAAACGACTTCGAAATAAAGATGTTCCGCTTGTTAAAGTTCAATGGTCTTCAAATCCTAAGGATTGTTCTTGGGAATCTAGAGAGTACATCGAGCGAACACACCCGGACTTACTTTCTCGTGCTCTTTGAGGTGAACTTCTTATTTCAAGTTTCTTTTGTGTTGAATATGCTTTTATGGTTGTTACTTTATGTTCTCTTCTTTAATATTGCGAGGACGCAATTTCTTTAAGGAGGGGAGTCTGTAACAACCCGCATATTTATCGATTTTATATTTAAATATTTTATTTAAATATTTTATCGTTAGTCGGATTTTAGTCCGAAAAGCTACTTTTTGCATACGGTCGAATTAGGACACGGGACCACTCCCATTGAGTTTAAAATGACGTTTGCGACCTTTTTGAGTATAAGCTTCGATATGTTTGGAGAAAGTTGATTTTTGCTACTTTTCACTTTGGGTTTGGTTTGGGCTCAGCCCTATGTTAACTTATGCTCAAATCTGAGCCACTCTTCCCCACTCACCCTCATTCTCTTCTCATTTCAGTTTTCTTAGCATTAATGGTGGGAGAGATTGGAAATTAAAACTCCAAAACCCTAGTTTCTCTTGCAAATCAAATTCCTAGCTCCAAACTCAAGAAGAACCCATTGGTAAGCTTCTCTTCTTCTTCTCCAACTTATTCTCTTACCAATTTCAGAAATTTCTAAACCTAATTTTGGGAATGTTCTTGTTTTTGAGCTTAGATTCAAGCTCAATTGGGTTGTGTTGAAGAGAGGTTGATTCTCCATTTGCTTTCAAGCTTCTTCTTGTTTGATTTTGAGAAAAGGTGAGATTTTTATCTCACATCTATGACTATAATTATCTTTGGTTGTTAGGTTTGAATTCCTAACACTTCTTCATGTGAATTTGCTCTTGATTTGGATTGGTTTTGTGAATATTCCAATTTTTGGGTTTTTAAGTCAAATTTGTGTGAAAATCCTTTTATGGATGTTTGATCATGCTTTTAGTGATGCACCGAGGAGCATATATGGCCGGTTGTCGATTGGCATAAACCCTTAGAGCCAATGTTCGTCCGGTTGCATTTTGGAAGAATTTGCTCTTCATTTGGATAGGCTGAAAAACAGCCCAGGCATGATTCAGTCGACTGAAAAGTCTGTTCAGTCGATTGAACCTGAAACCGAAAGTTTCCAGGCATGATTCAGTCGACTGAATCCTCTGTTCAGTCGACTGAACCTGGAAACAGAAAGTTTCCTGAACCTGGAAAATTTCCAGGTACAGGGTCAGTCGACTGAAAACTCTGTTCAGTCGACTGAACCTGCTGTTTTAGTGCAATTTGCCTTTTTGGATTGAATTTCCAATTTAAATCGATTCGTGATGATCCTATTTATTGTCATCATTTATTATCATCTTAGATGACTTATTTTCTTTGGAAATTTTAGATATATCCACTTCGATGGATCCTTTATCGATTTCATTGGATTTTTATTCACATCTACGAATGTGATCTTTGTGATTGATTGTTTCTACAATCCCCCTTGTGCTTTGTCACTTTAAAAATATAAAGGTTTTCTATACTAGTAGTAAATATCAAAACTCTTTCCTCAAACGATTTCAATACTATTTTAATACCCAATTCGTTTATAAAACCGTTTTCCAATCTATTAGTATATATAAACCTTTACCTCACTCGTATGAGAAATCTAATTAAACGACTTAGCAAAACAAGTGGTACGAAACGCTTGCGTTTACTTCGTCGGTTAATTCTTGGACTTGTTCGATTGAATCTCTTGTGACAATTTTCTAGTGGAGATATACAATTTGTTCGTAAATATTTAAGTTAAGCTAGTGGTTATGGGACATGATGCTAAGCTCATATATTTACTAGCTTACTGTAATCGACACTGCTCGTTGATCATGACGATCATCTTTGTGATTTAGACTAGCAATGTGCGATGTCTCTTTGTCTGCGTGGGAGACTAAACCCCGTTTTGTGGAGTTTCGACTCAATTTGGTGGGGTAGCAACCCATGGTCTTCGGACGGTTTGTGGAGCTTCGGCTCAATTTGTGATGGTTAGCGAACATGGAATTAGCGTTCCGTTTGTGATACACGTGTTGGTGAGCTTTATGCTCCCGTTTGTGATAGGCCTCCCCACCTTTGTGATTTCTAGATTTCTTGAGATGATTTCTAGAATTTGTGTTTCACCAATTTTCGTGATTTCCATTGATAAGTTTTATCATGTGAATTTGTGTGTCATTGACTTTTGTGATTGACATTGATATTATTGTCAATATTTGTGCATTGGTGAATTTGTATGTCATTGACTTTTGTGATTGACGTTGATATTATCGTCAATATTTGTGGTTTGGTGAAAGAAATAAGGAGTATGACATTTCTTTGATTCTTGTGTAGATTTGGTGATATTGATTAATCTCTTGTTTATTTTCAATTACTTATATATATCACAGCTTGGCATAGTGATTATTATGTGTTTAGTCATATCTCTTATTCTATATCGTTTCGCCTGATATTTATAGCTAGACTGATCCGTTTATTATTTTCTTATTAAATAATACTCGGGTCAGACCGAGATGTTACAGTTGCTTCTGCTTGACTTCTCTCTTGGGATTGATTCCTCTGACTTTTGGTTAACTACTTAGATTAGTAGTTTTTGTTGTATAGATTTGAGATATAGACTCCATAATGTATACTTATTCTTTTGTGTAGTTCATGTAACTATTCTTTTGTGATATTGTGGATCTTTTTAGACCACTACTCTGATATACACTTTCATGTGTAATATTCATATCTATTTCCGCCTTTGTGATATGAATTGTCTATGACTGATTTGTGTTATGTTTATTTCTATATTTGTTTTTGAAGACCTTTATAGCCACTGTGTAGTAGCTTTGAGTTTGTGTCGGTATGTCGGATTTCCTCTTGAGATGAAAAGTTATATTTTTATCCGGTATATCGGTACTCGCACAAAGCAATTATACAGATGGTCGCTCCTCAACAGCCTTATTCTCCGTGCTAGTTGACAGCATTCACAGTAATGTTCTTGTCTAGCGTGGGTATAGAGGTGGGGCGTCACAGCTCACGTCCCAAATAAAAAAAGAAAAAGAAAAAAAGGAAAACAAAAGTGGTTCGAAAAGAAATAAGTTAAGGCGAGAATTCAAGATGTTCGGAAAAAGTAAGTTTGTTCGAAAAGCACGTAGCTTACGAAAAGTTTGACGGGGTGGATATGAAGGTGAGAAATTCTCATCGCTTTTGAATTTATATTTTGATTATGTTAAAACAATCACATTTACACACTATGACATATGAATGTTCACATTGATTGTTAATATGGACGATTTGATAGTTAGTTAATTAATTGAATTATGATAATCTATCCCGTTATGATATTTATAGTGAATGTTGGATTTGAAATCATATGTATGTGATTGGTTGAATGGATGTTATGTTAGTGATAAATATGAATATTGAATATGTTCATTTTGATTTAAATAATCACTTTGTTAATAAGACCATATTTTGGTGATATGAGATATTTTGAAAAAATAAGTCTCTTTTCATTAAGAAGTGAAATTAAAGTTAAAATAGAAGAGAATTTGAAATTTGAAGCGAAACGGATTTGAAAAGGATAGTTAATTTGAAATTAAAATTGAGATTAATAGTGAAATTGAAATTGAGATCGATTTTGAAAATTGAAGTTTAGTTTGAGATTGAATTGAAGTTTAAATTGAAATTACATTTGAAATCTAAGTTTTAAATGTGTTTAATTTGAAGCTAGAATTGAAATTGAATTGAAATTGGAATTTAAAATTTAATACTAAAATAATAGGAATAAAATAACATTATAATATGGTAATAGTGAAAATATATTTTATTACTTTAAAAAGTGAAGATACTGATTTTAAATGATTTGTAATGATTTTATAAGTAATAGAATTCAATTTGAATAGATTATTTCAAATATTGAAAATAAGTTAAAACTAGGCGCGTCGTGTAACGGTAGTTCGCGATTTCGCGCCGAAATGTTCAAATGAATGTGTGGAGTGAAATATAGCTCGGAATTCTTCGAGATAAGAAAATTCCGGACTATTATACCAGTATCTTCTAAACGAAGAAAGAAAATCAAAGTTTCATCAAGTAGAGTTTGAAATATGTCCAAAACAATTTTCTAAAGACATCGCGGTTTTGCAGTTCGGAATCCAGAAGGAGATTTCTTTATAAATGATATTTTCAAATGATAAAAAAATGAAATAAAATTGATAAATCTATTTAAATAGTTCAAAAGAGATTTCGATTGGAAAATATGAATTATCAAATGTTTAAAAGTTGTTTAAATCAAATAAGCTTATATAGCACTTTCCGCGGCACTTTTATGCTGCGAATTCTATAACCTTTTAAATATGAGTTTAAATGTAACGACGTTTTTCAGAATCAAATGTAAATGTTTTAAAAAGGATAATTAAGTGTTTTTGAAAGATGATTTGGAATACTTATAAGCAATACCAAAATAAAGTTGAAAATCTGAGTATGCGGAAACGACTAGTACATTTGTCACGCCTGTGAGATCTGGGAAGATAAAACAAGGTGATTAACTAAGGTTAGGGATGGAGCAACCAGTGCCCTGAACTTACCTGGCCTATGTTTTCTTTTCTTAGGCAAGGGGTGGAACAGATCGAAAGGAAAGCCTGGATGCTCTTAAATAGAATAAATTCCGTTAAGTTTTTCAAAATAAAAGAAGATTAGTATTATCCAGAATTTAAGCAATCTCCAGAATGAATGATTTTTTTGATCCTATTTACTCAAAAATGTTCGCAAAGGTTGATTTAGGGTTTATTGTAAATGATGTCTTAAATAACATTGTTTTTGACCTGCCTAAAAGTTAAAGAATTTGATTAATTAAGTAAGGAAATTTGAGATATTTTCGAAAGCAAAAGAATGAATTACTTAGAATTATCCTAAGTCAAAAGGAAGAGATTTCGAAATCATCAAAAAAGAATTAAAGTGAAAAGAGACTTAGTAAATTCTGTATATTCATATTCACTTTTTATCGATAATTGGATTTCGAAGGAATCGGGGTCGGATTTAGGTAATTCCTTTCCGAAAACCACTACGAACCAATGTATACGTTCGAACGTGAAGGCATATTGAAGATGATTGAAGACCGTGGATCTTTATAGCGTGAGGACTGCTTGTTGACTTGCTCTAGGTAGCTCGCGAGTTATATATAGCAGTGGTCTCCTCGTTGTGGAGATTTTGCAGATTGCAAGGACTACTCGCTACTAGTGGTAGTAGGAGAGTGCATTCAGTTTGTCCTATTCCTGGACAATTTGTATGGACGTTTGTCTGACATTGCATTTCTAAAGATTATGTACATTGGTTTTACAAACGTACATCAGTGGTGGCGGAGAAGACAACTTCTTTTAACTTAACACCCTCCTTGAGACGTATGAGCTCAAGTGTTGTATTTTTGTGGAAGGCAATTAGTAGTCAACGGAAATGGCAATATGGCTTTCAAAGATGTGATATGTGCTTTGTGAAAAGGTAATCGTAGCCTCAAGCCTCATCAAAGCGGAAATGACCGAAATAGGATTAGATGCAGCAAGGCTAAGTGGGTCATTCCCAATTAGGATATGATCATCCCCATCTAGATATATTTCTTCCCGCTATGACGTTCGGGATGTAAATTAATGTGGTGTACGGAAACGAGCGCTCGGTTAAAGGTTGGTAACGACCGAGGGATGACATATTCGGTACTATCTAGTTATAGAGGTAGGTCGGTCTTGTGTTGGTAGAGGAGCTTTGTGATGGTTCCTCGGTACATCCATCTAGAGGTGTACCCATTTCGGAAGGTAGATCCTTTGCCTGGTCATTTGTATGGAAATCCATTCTCCAATAAGAACCTACGGTTTTGTTTGGAGAGCCTAGTATGCTGGAATTTAATAATGTAACAATTTCAACTAAGATTAATAAGTTTATTTGCAAATGTTTTCAAAGAGATGTCATTAAGAATAATATCAAAGGTCTAAATATAAAAGTGTTTTAGTTATCGTAAAGTAAAAACCCATCCGTGTTTATGTGTGGGCGTGGTCTTATGAGATACTCTTTATTTTCAAAGAATTTTATCCAAAGGCTGATTTATGACACTGTCATTTATTATTGAGTTTTTCTCACGCTGGTTTATCTAGCCTGATCTAGTATTTTCAATACTCGGGTCAGATCCGAGTAGTTTCTGGTTAATTGAAGAAGGTTGGAGTTTCTAGAGGAGATCTGGAGATATTCATCATACGTGTGAGCATATTCTATTATCCACTATACTTAGTGTATTTTGTTTGCTGTTTGTCAGCAATTGTATAGGCAGATGCTTATAACTGTCCAGGCTGAATTTAGGTTAGACTCTGATTTATGTATTTAAAAGTTTTCTAATGTAAAGATATTTGTTCAATATTATATGTTATTCCATTCGAGTGAGATTCTGTTCTGACTATTTTTCTTTATTACCCTTCATGTTCCGTATTTTCGTGCAATTTGAGTTGGACAAGTGTGGTTTATTGTCGATTCAAAGGGCACGGAAAAATGGATCGTGACATTTGTCGTGGTCAATCTCGTGTTCGGCTCTGGTTCAAGCGAGTGACCTTATAGTGTGGTGACGTAGCGTTTGGCAAGTGGTGATGTTCTTCTTTTCTTTCTATTTATTTAAATTTCGTTTCAAATCTTCTAATTATCATAACTCTTACATACGAGGTCCGCTTCACATGCAGTTTCTTGCGTTGGGATTGTTTGGAGTTTCAGACATTTTGAAATTGGTTTTGATGAATTTTGAAATATTGGGCTCTAAATTGGATTTAAGTTCAATTTAAATTCAAAATGTGATGTTTTAACCCACTCACAACTTCTAAAATTTCTTATGTTTGTTAAATTTAATTTGTCATTAGGAATTAATTTATGATTGTTTGATATATTTTTAATCATCATCTCGGTTAAATTGAATTTATTTGAATTAAATTGTTATTTAATTTATGATTGCATATAAATTGTCAGTTAAATACCTATAATTTATTATCAGTTTCTATATTTATATTTATGGATTGTTTTGGATGCTGATTGTGATGGATGTTGATTGTTGATATTGGTTGAATGGATGTTTAGTTTACATTGTTATAAACTCCAAGTTCGTTATGAATTATTATTAATTTGGGATTGCGGTTTGAAATGATATTCAACTATAAAATATTAAATTGCGGATTGAAATGATAAATATTCGTATCACTCGACCATAGGATAGAAAATTATATACAGACACCATGGACTATATATAAAAATATTTTTGATATGATTTCCATGGTTTTGTAAAGAAATATATGGTTTTATATAAATATTGATTTTAGATATTATATAAATGTTATTTTATTCTTGATTTTAAGTTATGTATAAATTTGTTTTAATATAGAATAAGTTTAATAATAAAGTTTGATTTTATTGAAGATAATGTGGTTAAGTATTTAAATTATATTTTAATATAGAGTTTATAATGATTTAAATAAATTAAGGTTGGAAGATAAATTTTTTTGAAATTGAATTTATTTAAGATTTAAACTCAAATAAGTTTGATTTGAAATCTATTAAATTTAAAATTTTAAAAGTTATGATTTTTATAACTTGATTTTTTCTAAGATGATTTAAAATGAATATTTCAAGTTCAAATTAATTGAAGGAACATTTAGTGATTTGGAATTGGGGTTTACTTTAAAAGATATTAGATTTATTAAGTAAATATTTCAAACTGAATAATAATGAAGTTAATTTAAGGTATATATCAAGTTATCAAATTTAGTTTTGAAATGGTGGATTATTTAAAGTTTTGAAATATATGGAAATTGAAATGGTTTATTTGAGGTTCAAATTTGCATTTGAAATCGATATAAATCAAAAGTTTTATTGAAAACTGAATTGAGTTGAAATTTATGAATTGAGATTTGATATAAATTGAATTTTGGATTCAAGTTGATTTGAATCAATTTATGAAGTTGAGGAAATTATATTATTTTATAAAGTAATTTTAAATTTAAAACTATTTTATTATATATACTATTTGAATATCTAAACTATGTAAGTGGTGAAAGTTATGGTTTCGAAGCTATGAATTTCAAGGTATTATGTTTTGAAAATGTTACATTTTCAAGTGTTTGGTTTCGAAAGTGTTATAACCTTGAAAATGCTATGATTCTGAAAATGGATATATATTTGAAACTGAAATGATATCGTATTTAGTTTTGAAATGGAAATGATATCATACTGATATGGTTTTGAGATGACGATGATATTTTGGTTTTGAAGTATAAATTATTTTGAAATGACCGCGGTGTTATAATAACGTTTGGTTGTTGAAGAGACCGGGATCCGAATTTGTCATACTCTCTGCCAACTCTGAAAACCACTTTAACAGCCATATACGTGGTGGAGATTTCAGAATGAAGTTGGATGGGGGCAACGTTCTATTGAGGTATATACATGGACCCAACTCCCGTGAGTTGGCATAAGGTGGCTAAAACAGGAGCGATTCTGGGCGAATGAGGTAGCTCTTCTTATCAGACACACTTCTTCGATACCATCCTATTACTTTGTGATTGATTGGGTGCACCTTTGATTTTGGGAGTGTGGATCGAAGTGGGCGGTAGTGGCTGCTATGTGTTACCATCAGTCCGGATGCGTAATTGGTATCTATATCCTGACATTGCCTAGTTGTGCTGTGTCACCTACCCTAGCGTGCTTATACGATTTTGTTTTGTACCATACCTATGGAGTGCCCTCTGTTGATGCCCAGTACGGGGGAGATTACGGTACTGTATAGACTATGGGAACATAAAAGTGTGTAAAGGTGGAAAATGTAAAGCCTTTACGCTATTTTTAAATTATATTATACTTTACTCTAGACATTATTGTAGTAGCGTATATTACTACATAGTAGATAGTTTAACGGATCCTTAGGAGATGTAAATCCCGAACATCTCTTAAGTTACTGCACTCACATTAGACACTGGATAGGAGATGTCTAACCCCATAAACATCTCTGACGTCGTTCCACTCATATTTTACTGTTGATTTAACTTACATAAGATATTTTAGTTATGACTCAAGTGTTTTGTCTTTTCAATTCGCTCGGGTCAGCCTGAGCATTTCAAGATTCGAAGACCTTATTGCTAGAGGACGAAGACGAAGATTGTATTATTATTATTTATTATATTTCACGGCATCATGTTAGAAATATGGATTACGGATCTTAAAGCTAGGATAAGCACTAGAAGGGCGGTGAATAGTGTTTTAAGGAATTACTAAATCTTTTTGAGCTTATGTTAATTTGAACACAAATGTATGCAATATTCAAACACGGATATGATCACAAAAACAAACACAGATGTAGAAATAAAGTAAAAGCAGTTCAGGAAAGAACATACCGAATTTTATAATGCTTTGGAGTTACCCAACATCCAGTTCCGCACACAAGTACGGATTTCCTTTCAAAAGCAATTGTACAATTACACCCTCGATTTCAAGGCTACGAGGTACACCCTCCAGATTCACAATCCTCTGGGTAGAGATACTTGATTTCATGGGCAACAAGTTCACCCAATTGATTTCCTAGGCTACAATCACACCTTTTCTCACTTGATTGATTTCCAAGGCTACGATCACACCTTTTGTCACAGAAATGATTACAAAGAAGCCTATAACTCTGAATAGCACTGAGGATCTTGTTGAAATAGTGATAGAGAATCAAACCAGAAATGATCTAGTTAGATTCAATGTTGATTTCGGCAGAGTAATGGTAAGAATATTTATAAAGAAACGTGGAAGAAGAAGAGGAGTGAAAAATAGAAAAATATGAATAGAAATTCGTTGAAAACATCCCTTATTTATAGAAGAACAACATCCATGCCCATTCGTGAAGGGATATGACGAATAGACACTTCTTTTGAAATTCAAAATTTTGAAATCAACTGACACTATGTTGACATGGGTAACTTGGGTATGTCGACATCCCAAAGGAAATTTTGATGTTTTGTTTTTCTTTGAAAATAACTTTTATCTTATGTTAAAACTTTTTAAACTTTTATATCTATACTTAACTATAGTTAAAATACATAAATAAGTATAGAGAATAATATTTTGGTATATATGAAATTTTACTATAATTTTATATTTAAATATAATTATAAATATTAAAAGTTAATATATTATCATTAAAGATAATTCAAAACTAAGGATAATTTGATTTTGAAATTAAAGATTATTTTGAGGCTAAAAGTATTTAAAATCGGGACAGATGTTTTTGATTCTTTCGAAAGAAAGGTTTTGAAAACAAGATATAATTTTTTAAAATCATTTTGAATAAAATTTAGTGGATACAAAACAATGTTCCACTAGATTTTTCGTAGGTTTCATCCTACTTAGGGTTCCATCCCTTTAACAGGCTCGAAGTGGATTCCATTCCACGAATAAATTGGATTTTAAGATGCCAGTGCTCTTCTAGGAGTTTTAACAAAATTTATAATTAAATTACTTATCCTTGAAATCTTGAACTCTTGATAATCTTGATATTCTTGATGCTCATGAGTCTTCAATATTGATATCTTGAATCTCTATACTGTACAGTCTTCATTCTTGATACCTGCATGGTTAAATCCTGCATACTCATATATATCTAAACTATAATGTTAGCATTTATATTTTATAATCTTATTCTAAGGTTGTTGTCATCAAAACCATCATCTCAAGGACTAACAATCTCCCCTTTTTTGATGATGACAATCTTTGTTTATAAAATATTACTTCTATCTTAATAACTCCCCCTAAAACTAATAACTCCCCTTTAATCTATGCCTATTTATCCTATTTTATACTTCTCTCCTTTGTCATCAACAAAAACTAAATCCAAACTATATAATCTCCAAAATATATAACTCTCCCTTTATCTAATACTCTATGACATGTGATTATAATGATAGTGTTATCATAAATAATCAACACTTAACTCTAAAACTTAGTCCTAAACTACTAACTATCCTAACTAAGTATAATAGAACATGTATAAGAACACAAATTATTTATTATATAGTTATATTTACATTTTTGTAGAGAATGTAAGAAAGAACATACAACAATATGAAAAAGAGAAAAGAAACTAATGAGTGTCTTTGAAAATAGGAGATCTATGAATCGAACAATTTGGATAGTGGAAAAAGAAATTTCCACGTTGTTCGACAAGATTTTCATCTTTGTCAAAGCACACTTCGCCAACACAAACGACTTTATCGTCTTCTTCAACGTGCTCTTCTTCCATGAAGGCTTCTTCTTCTTCTTCCTCGCTGCCCTCCTGCACTTGATCTCCTGAAGAATCTTCGTCAATCAAGATTGGGTTGGCATGATTGTCCATTAGAAATTTTTGCAAATTCCTGAGGATTTTGCCTTGCCTCTCTTGTTCTTTTGTCATTCTAAATTGCAACACTTGAATTTCAGTCAATAATTGCAGTGTGTCCTTCAGAGAATCCTCCATTTTTGTCACTCGAGCGAGCGTAGTTCATTGAAACAGTCCATAAGTAGGAGAAGGGAATGAAAATGTTGAATTTTTGTTTTATTTGGAAGAGGAGGCCATGGTTTAATTTATTTCAGAAGTTGGAACAAAGAGAGAACAGAGAGAATGATCAAAATTTCGAAAATAAGGAGAATATATAACCAATTATTTGAATTTTGGTGGGAAAAATTTTCAAAAAAAATCATTATATGTCAACATGGGTTGGGGGGTATGTCGACATGGTCCTTGAAATTTTTACCATTTGATTTATTTAGATTAAATTTTTAATTAAATTTTGTTATTTACATTTTTATATTTTAGTTATTGAACAAATTCCTAATTCTCTTCTTAATTTAGTAAATATAGATTCATTTAAGGGTTTTGTTATTATATCAGCGATTTGATTTTCAGAATTAGTATAATCTAGAGTAATTACTTCCTTATTTATATTATCTCTGAGAAAATGATGTCTTATATCAATATGTTTAGTTCGAGCATGTTGAGCAGTATTTTTGGATAAATTTATCGCACTAGTATTATCACAATAAATTGATGATTTTGAGATATTTAAACCATAATCTTTTAAAGTTTGTTGCATATATATTACTTGAGAACAAGCTAAAGCAGCAGAAATATTCTGCTTCAATTGTTGATAAAGAAACTGTGTTTTGCTTTTTACTAAATCAGAAAATTAGAGAATTCCTCAAAAAGTAACAAGTTCCACTTGTACCTTTTCGGTCTGATTTACAACCAATATAATCAGCATCACAGTAAGATATTAAGTCAAAAGAATCATTTTTAGGGTAAAATAAGCCATAATCAGAGGTGTGTTTGACATATCTTATGATACGTTTTACGGCTTTTAAGTGGGTCTCTTTAGGTTAGGATTGATATCTTGCACAAAGACAAACACTATGCATGATATCTGGTCTACTAGCAGTGATACAGGGTAGTGATCCAATCATTCCTCTATATAATTTTTTATCTACATCTTTTGAGAGATCTTCTTTACTAAGATACTCATTGGTTGCCATGGGAGTGGGTTTTCCACTCGTAGTAGTCAAATCAAATTTACTAATTAGGTCTCTAGCATATTTTTCTTGACTAATAAGGACACCATTATCTAATTGTTTTACTTGTAATCCTAAAAAGAAATTTAATTCACCCATTTGACTCATCTCAAACTCTTTTGTCATTATATCAGAAAATTCTTTATTCATTTCAAAATTAGTTGTCCAAAAATGATATCACTACGTAGACTGGTACTAGTTGAATATAATTTTTATTTCTTTTAATAAAAAGAGTATTATTTACTTTACCAATTTCAAAATTTGATTGTAATAAGTAAGATCTTAGTCTATCATACCATGCTCTAGGAGCTTGTTGTAGACCATATAAAGCTTTCTTAAGTTTGAAAACATGATTTGGTAATGTTTCATTTTCAAAAAGTGGTGGTTGTTCATTATATACTTCCTCTTATACAAATCCATTTAAAAAGGCACTTTTAACATCCATTTGAAATAATTTGAAATTATTCTGATTTGTGAAAGCAAGTAGAATCCTAATGGCATCTAATCTTGCTACGGGAGCAAAGGTTTCATCAAAATCTATTTCTTCTTCTTGATAATAATCTTGAGCGACTAACCGGGCTTTATTTCTAACAACCTGTCCTTGTTCATTCATTTTATTTTTTATAAACCCATTTAGTTCCAATTATAGTTTAATTTTTGGATCTAGGAACAAGTTCCCGAATATCATTTCTAGTGAATTGATTTAATTCTTCTTGCATAGCCAAAATCCATGAATCATCAGTTGATGCTTCTTTTGGATTTTGGGGTTCAATAGTTGATATAAAAGCTACATTTCTCATTTGACTTAGTTGATTTCTAGTTTTAACAACGGATTGCATATCTCCAAGTACATTTTCAATAGGGTGATCTTTTAAAAGTTTAATCCTTTTATTAAGATGATTAATTTCATTATTAGTTTCAGTTGTCTCTTGATTTTGAGTGATTAAATCCTCTTCATCATTTGTATCTTCAAAAAAATTCAGATTTTTATCGAATGAAACATGCATTGTTTCTTCGATGGTGTTAGTTCTTAAATTAAACACTCTGTACGCTTTACTTCTATTAGATCATCCGTTAAAGTTACCTTTGTTGGATTTAGGATCAAATTTATCTAAATTATCTTTTGTATTTAAAATAAAATATTTACTTCCAAAAATTCTAAAATAAGATACCTTAGGTTCTTTGAGTGAAGAAGTTCATAAGATGCCTTATCAGTTAAAGGTTTAATTAAAATTCTATTTAAAATATAACAGGCGGTAGCAACTGCTTCTGCCCAAAAATACTTTGATAATTTACTATATGAGAGCATAGTTCTCGCACACTCTTGAATCGTCCTATTTTTACGTTCTACTACTCCATTTTATTGTGGAGTTCTTGAAAATGAAAAATTGTGAGTTATTCCCTTTTTATTGCAAAATTCCTCAAACTTTTCATTTTCAAATTCACCACCATGACCACTATGGATGGTTATAATTTTTAGAGAAAGTTGATTTTGAATCCTTTTTGTAAAGTTCTTAAAACATTCGAAAGTATCACTTTTATGTTTCAAAAATATTATCCATGTAAATCTAGAATAATCATATACAATTATAAAAACATATTTACTATGATTTATTGACAGAATTTGAGATGGACCAAATAAATCGAGGTGAATTAATTCAAGAGGTTTTGAGGTCGAAATCATATCTTTTAATTTAAAGGAACTTTTTCTAAGTTTTTCTAATTGACATGCATCACATAGACTATCTAAGTTAAAATTTATTTTAGGGAGGCATCTTACTAGATCATGTTTAGACAGTCTAGATAAGAGTTTGAAATTCAAATGTCTATATCTCTTATGCCAAATCCAAGGGTCACTTGTATTTGCCAAAAGAGATAAGTTATCATTTGAGACTTTCATACTAAGAATATAAATATTCCTTTTCCTAATTCCCTCAAATATTATGGTTGAATTATTATCTTTAATGTGACATTTATCCTTTCCGAATTTAATTTTATCTCCTTTATTGCAAAGTTGACTTATACTTAGTAGATTATGTTTCAGATTCTTAACTAGAAAAACATTAGTAATAATAGGAGTTTTAGAGTTACCAACTTTGCCGATGCCAATCACATACCCTTTTGAATTGTCTCCAAAGTTAACCAGTCCTCCGTCTTTGTATATTATATCATTCAGCATATCTAGATTGCCCGTCATGTGTCTAGAGCATCCACTATCGAGTATCCATTTATTCTTTTTGATCTGCACAATTTGTCCATTGTGGATTGATTCCTTAACCCCCATAAAGCATGTTTCCTGCACATCAAACAATTTTGGTAGACAATTTGAATTTGAACATTGATTATATGCAGATTCAAGAGACAACGATGATCTGAATATTTCTAAACTAGCATTAACAAACATAGCCATTTTAAAAACTTTTTCAAAAATCAGATTATGAAACTTTGAAAACCTCGCTATGATACCAAATGTTAGAAATGCGGATTACGGATCTTAAGGCAAGGATAAACACTAGAGGGGGGTGAATAGTGTTTTAAGGAATTACTAATTCTTTTTGAGTTTATGTTAATTTTTATAATTTGAACACAAATGTATGCAATATTCAGACACAGATATGATCAAAGAAACAAACACAGATGCAGAAATAAAGTAAAAGCAGTAAAGGAAAGAGCACACCGGATTTTATACCGGTTCGGAGTTACCCTACATACAGTCCCGCACATAAGTACAGATTTCCTTTCAAAAGCAATTGTATAATTACACCCTCGATTTCAAGGCTACGAGATACACCCTCCAGATTCACAATCATCTAGGTAGAGATACTTGATTTCACGGGCAACAAGTTCACCTAACTGATTTCCTAGGCTACAATCACACCTTTTCTCACTTGATTGATTTCCAAGGCTACGATCACACCTTTTAGGCTAAAAGATAATTCAAAACTAAGGATAATATGATTTTGAAATTAAAGATTATTTTGAGGCTAAAAGTATTTTAAATCAGGATAGGTGTTTTTGATTCTTTTAAAAGAAAGGTTTTGAAAACATTTTGAAAACAAGATATAATTTTGTAAAATCATTTTGAATAAAAGTTAGTGGATACAAAACAATGTTTCACTAGATTTTTCGTTGGTTCCATCCTACTTAGGGTTCTATCCCTTTAACACGCTCGAAGTGGATTCCATTCCACGAATAAATTGGATTTTAAGATGCTAGTGCTTTTATAGGAGTTTTTACAAAATTCCTAATTAAATTACTTATTCTTGAAATCTTGAACTCTTGATAATCTTGATAGTCTTGATACTCATGAGTCTTTAATCTTGATATCTCGAATCTCTATACTGTACAGTCTTCATTCTTGGTACCTGCATGGTTAAATCCTGCATACACATATATATCTAACTATAATGTTAGTATTTATATTTTATAATCTTATTCTAAGGTTATTATCATCAAAACCATCATCTCGGGGACTAACACATTATGTATTCTGCTGCATTATTTATTATTCTCTGGTATGTGTAACACTAATCTGTGTTGTATAAATATAATCAAATGTTTTTGTAAAACAGCTTCATGAACTGTTATTTGATTATTATATTTTGTCATTCCGCTGGGAGATTCTATTTTGTTTTTTTCTCTGCATTTTCTTATTCACCCCAATAACAATCTGCCCTTCTGTATGGTTTGAATCGGCATGTGTTTCTGCCTAAAATATACAAAAGGCGGGATGTTACAGTTGGTATCAAAACTTTGGTTTAGCAAAAACCTTAGCTTTGTGGGGTCTGACTATTTATTAATAGCATAGTAATACCTTATGATGAGTCGCTGAGTGTATATGTATGAGAAAGCGTATTTGTAAGTCTTATAAAAGGTTTGATATCGTGTTAATTTATTCCATTTTGTATTTATAAATTCCGGTTGGTGTATGGGACACTATGACATCGATAGAGATTTCTAAACACTTAATAAGACAGACTGACACAATATTTGTTTTGAAATATAGGTAAAGGAAATAATTTTGCCTATTATATTTTTGTATATTAAATAGCAAATTTTATAAGTGATGTATATTTGGTTGTAATATATTTGGTCATTAGGTAGTGAAATTTATAAATATTGGTTGAGAATAAGATTTAAAAATAAAATAAACGAAAACTGGAAATTTAAAACTTAAAGTTCCGGGATTTTGAAAAAAAAATTCAAAGGATTTTGGAATATAATAATATTATTTAGAAGTATTTTCTGATATTAATATTTCAATATGATTTGAAAGAATTGTTTTAAAGAAATTTTGGAAAGAAATAAGTTTTTTTCTCCCCTCTCTGTCGCTGGAAAATAATTTCGGTGATGAGTGCACGCATCGTCAACATTCATTTTCGAGTTTCAAAGTGGGAAGGCCACTGTAGTAGTTTTACTGCAAAATTATTTTGATAAACAAATATAAATTTCAAATTATTTTAAATATAATTGGATATATAAATTGTAAGTATATACATTTATCTATTATTTTTAAATGATTTGAAATGGAACCCGACATTTAGTTCTTAAATTTCTATAAATTAGAGATTTTCAATTATTGTAATGGAATGAAATGTTAACCATTTAATGATTGAAATCCTAAATGAAAATAAGAAATTAAATACTAAAGTATAGCTGAAGTATATAAGAAATTTTAAATTTGTAACCTGTAAACAAAAGGATATGAAAGTAAAAGATGTAATTATTGAACCTTTATTTACTAAAATGAGATAAGATAAGCTTGTGTAAATTTCATTGGCATTCTTAAAAACACATATGTAACTTACCAAAAGATTTAAAAGTTGCAATGTTTAATAAGAAAATGTAATATGATATTATACAAGTAAAACTTGAAGTAATGAAAGTATTCAATAAAGCTCTTTAATAAATAAGAATTTGATGTTTTGGATGTTATAAACTTAAGTATAATTGAAATGCTGCTAATTAAATATAACAGAAATGTAAGTATTATAAATAAATAATTATAAGCTTAAGTTAATGAATAGATATGATAAGTAATTGAATTTAACATGAATATTATAAATAAATGAATGTAAATAAATGAAATTAAGTAATGAACGAATGAATATAATGCAATAAAAAGAAATTGATATGATATGAATAAATGAAATTGAATTTTGTAAGATAAATGAGAATAAATGAAATAAACACAGAACGAATGAATGGGAATAAAAAATTTGTAAGAAAATAAATGTAAAAATTAAAGAAAGCAATCACTAAATGAATGGAGAAAATAAATGAACAACAAATCTTGAGAAAAGAAATCAATATGTACAAACACTAATAATATTGGAATCTGTTGTTTGTTTTGATTTATGGTTGTTTGGGCAAGTATACTTTAAAATTGTTTGGATGTATGAATAATCTATTCAATTTTATCTAAGACTGTTGAGTAAATGGTATACTTAATAGTTTATTTGCCATTCTATACAATTTAAAAGTGTCGAAGCCTAAACTAACTACTTGTTTTGGTTGATGTGGATGAATAAATTGATTTGTGTTGATTGTATATGATGATTGTATGTTGGTTGCAAGTGATTGTTGTTTATATTGATTGTTTGTTAGTGGTTGAAACAAATTTAAGTATTTCATTTTACATAATTATTAACTTTTTTTTATATATAAATGAAGTACATGTTATGGAAGCAATTGCTACTGCTTTTGGTTTCATAAAATAAGCTTTAACTGCCCGAAAAATAGGCACGTTCCTGGATTATGGTTTTATAGCGTTATTATATTGTTTTTCCCGTGTTGGGATATATTATTCTGGAAAATATATGTTATATTTTGTTATATTTGATATTATATTTTCTCCCAGACCTCTCCGTATAAAGGAGACTCAACAAAAACTTTTCGTAAATTTTGTACTTAGAATTTTTTCTAAAATGTTTTCCAAACTTTTGTTAACTTGAAAATAAAAGATTTAATTGTTTATAAATTTATATATTTTTTTAAATTATTTCATTTTGTAAATTTATCGTTTATGAATTTAATATTTTGCATAAGATATACTAATTATTTAATTTCTTCTTTTCCTTTCTTTTTCCTTTTCGGGGATGAAATTTTTTGAGTGGGGAGAGTGTAACGACTCGTAAATTTTAGATAATTTAATTGCTAATTTTATTAAATGTTTGTTACCTAATATTGGAAAAACACAAATTTGTGATTCAATAATGAAATAATAACTTAAATGATATGTAATAATGCTAACCTAAGTTATTTATTAACTATTTGAATGAAATTACAATTAATGAAATTAGTGTAAACGTTAAACTAGGCTATAAATTGAATATAAAAAAACGTAAATATTGAATTTATTAATGAATTAATAGATAATGTTGAATAAAATCAATATTCTGTAAGTAATTATGATATTGGTTTGGAAATGACAAACCTATAAAAGTGTGATTGAGAGTTAATGGCAACAATTATTATAAGTTACATATATATTTAATCTGTTAAATTGAATTTGAATTAATCATAATAAATCAAAATTAAATGTTATGTTAATGTAAGTCTAGATAATAAATGGGAAATAATGTTAACTTTATTCATTGTATGACAGTGGGTTAAATAAAAAAAATGGAAATCAAGATTTATCAATTTATTTGAATTTAAACTTAATAATTGGATTAATTTCAATTAAATGAAATTTAATATTACATTATCACGTTAATAGAGATTAAGATGAAATTTGAGAATATTAATGTAATAGACCATGAACTAATGTTAATTTCATCCATTTGATATAATTTAGTGAATAACAGGATTTAAAATTAAATAAATGGATCTATTGGAATTTCAATTGATAATTAATGAATTTATTAAAATTAAAATTAAATACGGTAATGGGTAAATCAATTAACTTTGAATTGATATCTAAGTTTGTTTACATTATTGTAATTGTTTAAGAAATCAGAAATGATGAAATTTGTGAATTATTAAATTAGTAACGAAAAAGTGATTTAATTAGTTAAATATTAATTTAATTTAATAACATGAAAATAGTCATTCTGGCCACTGACACGGATTTCTACGGAATCAGTTTCATTGAATCCGTAACGGTGAATCATTATAAGATTTCAGTTTCGTAACGATCGGGCTTGTCGTTTGATCGTACGGGCTCGAAACGCTTAGAGATCAATTTGATTGAAATCAATTGAAATCAATTTGAAATAACTTGATTTTTGCATAACTTCTTCATACGATGGAATTTGGACTTGAATCCTATTCCATTGCGTTTAAAATACTTAAAACATCTATTTTGATATATGGGTTGACTCATTTTCGTTCTGGAGTCAGAACGGGCTTTTCGGGCCGTTTATCGTTCCAACCCAAATCAAATCCGATCCATTATTTCTATTTCAGCTTTGCCTATATATATATCGTTATACACCCTATCCTATTTCTTATGTTCATTATTCTGTAAATACAATTCCTGTTGCTTCTTCTCATTTTAATGCAGGAAAAACCTAATTCCCAATTGCAATTTCAATTCAAAACCAAATCGAAAACTTAAACTCTTCAATACATATCAAATTATATATCGATATGAAGCTTTTGACGAGCGCATCTCATATTTTAAATTCGTTTTCCAATTTGAAGCTCTGTTTTTCCAAGAATTGAAGAACTGTTCACGGTCGTTCATCATGCGTCGATGAACTACATTGGATCGTCTATTCGAGGGTAGGGTTTGGTGGAGATCGACGAGAGGAGTTCATCTATATGGTTTGTTTCACGAATTTACGGCTGGATCGAGCTATAAAATTCAATTGGGTCAACCTTTATAGGTGGCGGCTGTTGGGTAGTTTTTGGATCGGAGGCGTTTGCCGTGGGCGCGAGGCGTGGGGGGCGAGTAGCCATGGGCGGCACGGTGTTCAGGAGATGTCGGCGACGTGCTTGGTGGCTCGCGGTGGCGCTGCGTACCTTTGTTGTGGTCAATCTCGTGTTCGGCTCTGGTATGGGCAAGTGCCATTCTGGTGTGGTGACATGGCGTTCGGCGAGTGGTGATGTTCTTCTGTTCTTTCTATTTATTTAAATTTCATTTCAAATCTTCTAATTATCGTAACTCTTACATACTAGGTCTGTTTCACATGCCGTTTCTTGCTTTGGGATCATATTGGAATTCCAGATATTTTGAAACTGGTTTGGACGAATCTGAGATCGTTGAATTTGGGCTCTAAATTGGATTTAAATTAAATTTAAATTCAAAAGGTGAGTGTTTTAACCCACTCACAACTTCTAAAATTTCTTATGTTTGTTAAATTTCATTCATGATGTGATTAGGAATTTATTTATGAATGTTTATTAAATTTTTAATCATCATCTCAGTTAAATTGAATTTATTTGAATTAAATTTTAATTTAATTTAATATTGCATATAAACTGCCAGTTAAATACCTGTTATTTATTATCAGTTTCTATATTGATATTTATGGATTGTTTTGGATGATGATTGTGATGGATGTTGATTGTTGATATTGGTTGAACGGATGTTTATTTTACATTGTTATAAGCTGCAAGTTCGTTATGGATTATTATTAATTCGGGATTGCGGTTTGAAATGATATACAACTGTAAAATGTTAAATTGTGGATTGAAATGATAAATATCCATATCACTTGACCATAGGATAGAAAATTATATACAGACACTGTGGTCTATATATAAAAATATTTTCGAAATGATTTCTATGATTTTGTAAAGAAAATATGGTTTTATTTAAATATTGTTTTAGATATTATATAAATGTTATTTTATTCTTGATTTTAAGCTATGTATAAATTTGTTTTAATATAGAATAAGTTTAATAATAAAAGTTGATTTTATTGAAGATAATATGGTTAAGTATTTAAATTATATTTTAATATAGAGTTTATAATGATTTAAATAAATTATGGTTGGAAGATAAATTTGACATTTATTTGAATTGAATTTATTTAAGAATTAAACTCAAATAAGTTTGATTTGAAATTTATTAAATTTGAAATTATAAAAGGTATGATTTTTATAACTTGATTTTGTTTAAGATGATTTAAAATGAATATTTCAAGTTTAAATTAATTGAAGGAACATTTAGTGATTTGGAATTTGAGGTTTATTTAAAAGATATTGGATTTGTTAAGTAAATATTTCAAACTGAATAACAATGAAGTTAAATTAAGGTATAGATGAAGTTATCAAATTTAGTTTTGAAATGGTGGAATATTTAAAGTTTTGAAATATATGGAAATTGAAATGGCTTATTTGAGGTTCAAATCTGTATTTGAAATCGATATAAATCGAAATGGTTTATTGAAAACTGAATTGAGTTGAAATTTATGAATTGAGATTTGATATAAATTGAATTTTGGATTCAAGTTGATTTGAATCAATTTGTGAAGTTGAGGAAATTATATTATTTTATAAAGTAATTTTAAATTTAAAACTATTTTATTATATATACTATTTTAATATCTAAACTGTTTAAGTGGTGAAAGTTATGGTTTCGAAGCTATGAATTTCAAGGTATTTTTTTTTTGAAAATGTTATATTTTCAACTGTCTGGTTTCAAAAGTGTTATAACTTTGAAAATGCTATGATTCTGAAAATGGATATATATTTGAAACAGAAATGATATCGTATTTGGTTTTGAAATGGAAATGATATCGTATTGATATGGTTTTGAAATGACAATGATATTTTGGTTTTGAAGTATAAACTATTTTGAAATGACCGCGGTGTTATAATAACGTTTGGTTGTTGAAGATATCGGGATTGGAAGTTGTCGTACTCTCTGCCAACTTCGAAACCCACTTTAACAACCGTATATGCGGTGGAGATTCCAGAATGAAGTAGGATGGGGGCGACGTTCTATTGAGGTACATACGTGGACTCGACTTCCGTGAGTTTGCATAAGGTGGCTAAAATAAGAGCGATCCTGGGCTAATGAGATAGCTCCTCTTATCGGACACACTTCTTCGATACCATTATATTACTTTGTGATTGATTGAGTGCACCTTTGATTTTGGGAGTGTAGCTCGAGGTGGGCGGTAGTGGCTGCTATGCATTACCACCAGTCCGGATGCGTAATTGGTATATCTACCCTGGCATTACCTAGTTGTGCTTTGTCACCTGCCCTAGCGTGACTTATACATTTTATTTTATACCATACCTATGGAATGCCCTCTGACGATGCCCAGTACAGGGGAGATTACGGTACTGTATAGATTATGGGAATATAAAAGTGCTTTAAGGTGGAAAATGAAAAGCCTTAATGCTATTTTTAAATTATATTATACTTTACTCTAGACATTATTATAATAGCGTATATTACTACATTGCAGATATTTTAACGGATAATTAGGAGATGTAAATCTCGAACATCTCTTAAGTTACTGCACTCACGTTAGACACTGGATAGGAGATGTCAAACCCTGTAAACATCTTTGACGTCGTTCCACTCATATTTTACCGTTGATTTAACTTACATAAGATCTTTTACTTCTGACCGAGTGTTTTGTCTTTTCAATTCGTTCGGGTCAGCCTGAGCATTTTAGGATTTGAAGACCTTATTGCTGGAGGACGAAGACGAAATTGTATTATTATTATTTATTATATTTCACTGCATCATGTATTCCGCTGCATTATTTATTATTCTCTGGTATGTGTAACTCTGATCTGTGTTGTATAAGTATAGTCAAATGTTTTGGTAAAACAGTTTCATGAATGTTATTTGATTATTATATTTTATCATTCCGCTGCGAGATTTTTTTTGTTTTTTCTCTGCCTTTTCTTATTCACCTCAATAACAATCTGTCATTCTGTATGGTTTGAGTCAGCATGTGTCTGCCTAAAACGTACAAAAAGGCGGGATGTTACATAAAGCGAATTCAATAAAGACGTGTACACCATTTTAAAAACATTTACTTATTGAGCCTCTAATTTCTCTTCTCTATTGGTACATCCAACTCCGATCGATAAAATGATTGACCATTTTTCCTACTTTAAAACATCAAAACGCATTAATCATTTACGTATTGACATTTTATTTTCAATTTAATCATACTTTTAAATTTTCGTAAACATATAATATTATTCTATTTAATTTTATTTTCAAACGGATTTACACAAATTATTATATGAATATAATACAATTTTTAGGTTATTGTTTTATGCTTTGATGGTTGATCATTCTACTTCCTATTACAAATACATTAATAATTATATTTTGCAAATCATTTCTTTTTAAACGATTCGACAAAATTTCGGCAGCACTTCCCGTTTGTTCCATGTATCGTACATATATGCTTGTACACATGGAAAAAAAGAAAGTGTTGTCGACATTTTATGAATTGTTTAAAATGAAATGATTTGCAAAATATGATTATTTTATTGTTTTTGCAACTTATCCAATACAAGGACAAATCCGAAAAATATCGTATCGGATGGATGTAAATATCCGTTTTGTGATAAAAACGAACATCCATACAACGATCATATACAACATTTGTCAGACGGGGTCAAAAACTCTCAAGTGATTTACAAAAAGTAAAACGCATTATACAACGATTTTTACAATAATTTATTAATATCCTAAGAAATGCATACACTAAATCATTGTTTTCGTCATCTTGAAAACACATACACCAAATTCTGAGCATCGACTATAATTAATTCAAAGTAGCTCTATGGCGCGTATGTACTAATTAATCAATCCATATACACTAATCAATGCACATATACACTTATTTTTCTCTCTCTCAACATTTCAATGATAAACAATTATAATAGCAATGTAATTAGCATTCAATAGGGTATACCAGAAAATCAATGGGGTATTATAAAACTATAACAACAAACTAACCCTAATTTAACAAACCAAATTAATTAGCATTTAGGAATAAAACCTGATTGGAGATTGATGAAGGGCCTAGTGTAATGATCCAGTTTTTTAGTCGTCTGAATTTAGAATATTTGATTGGATTTAAATATTGAAAAATGAATATTATAAGTTAAATCGGTTAAATAATTGAATTTGGAATCTAATATGAAAAAAATGATTTCTAATGTTGATTTAAATTCTTGTTGAATTAGAATGTTGTTAGTAAACTTCTAAAATGAATACAAAGTTAATTTATAGAAATTGAAATTTTTTGATATTTAATTAGATGGGTAAAAATTGTCATTTTTAAAACTGTCTCGGATTTCGACGAAACAAGTTTCATTGGATCTGTAATAGTGAGTTATTATAGGATTTCAAATTTTGTGTCTATTGGACTTACGGTTTGGTCGTGCCAAGCTGAAACGCTTAGAAATTTATTTAAGTGATTTAATTAAAATAACTCGATTTAAAAACCCATTTTTTGTATATGATGGAATTGGCCTTCGATATATATTCCATTATGTTCGGAATTAGGGGTAAAACATTATCAACGCCAGGCGGCACGCTTCGATTGGAATTCGGAATTTTAATGTGTGAATAGTGCGCTAAAATTTTGTATATAAGAACCTTTAAACTAAAACCCTAGCCCATTCTTTAACGCAGCCGCCACAAACGAAGCAAACGGCTGAAAACCCCCCTCGTTCTTCCTTGTTCTCCTCTCAATCCATCAAGAATTTAAAAAAACTTCTTAAACGAAAAATGGCAAGCTCATCGAGATCTTCAACATCAATGGCTATGATCTGGAACGGCGCAACGATGAAGGAGAAAATGGCTCACGTTTAGGGGCCATTCAAATTAGAATTAGGGGAGCTAGAATTGATCGGGGGAGATGGGAGCTTGGACGTGGACGCGCTAGAGCTTGTGCATCGACGTGGTGGTGGTGGATCGACGTCTCGATCGACGATGGAGGCACGAGGTTCGATGGAAAGTCTCGTATACGGTTTTCGTGAGTAGCATACGTAAAAGAAGAGGAAGAGGATTAGGGTAATTATTTTATTAATTGCGTAATTAGTTTAAGTTTATTTTATATAATTCGATGTTTAAAAATCCATAATTCTTTCATACGAGGTCCATTTTGCACGAAATGAATCGCATTAGGTTCATACTAACGAGCACTACATTTTAGAGTGGTTTGGACAGATTTGAAGTTAGCAACAATTTTGGATTAAATTAAATGCTCGTTTAATTTTAATCCAAAAGAATCGCTATTGTGACGATTGCAAGCAAAATGAGTAAAACTCACAATCTCTGACCCGCTTATTTTTTATATAAGTGGGAATATTTTTATTATGTTGTTTTAATGACTGTTGGATGTAGGTATGTATATGTATGTATGTATGTATATTGGATATTTTGATGTTATGCTGTAGTAGTTTGTAGTTGGATATATTCATGCCGATTGGAACAGATGAGACCCTATACGTTTTTCTATATGAGCGGATGACCCTTTGTAGGCGCATCTGCCTCGAAGCAGACATTATAGATATTTTTTCATAAGTATATTTGTTGCCAGTTACAAGTTGAAGGGATCCAACTGGATTCCTTACTATTGTTGATGTTTATTTACGGATATAGTTATATATGTTGCTATCATGTGATATATGATGTTTGGATGACATGATTGATAGGATTGATGTGAATCCCCTTATTTAGTACTTTTGCAGCATTATGCCATATTTTTGGAATTTAAAATATAGAAATGACGATTTCAATTTAAAAAGGATTTTAGAGTGATTTTGAAAATATATATGTTTCAAGAATTTTTGAATGGTTAAAGAAATGGATTTATTTTAAATAAATTAAAAGTTATAATTTTTATGTTATAAAATTATGTTTTCGTGAATATACTTAAATATCATTTTTTGAAATCTTAAGTTAACTATTTTATAAAATAAGTTAAATTGAGAATTTTGAACTCAAATGGTTTATATATAAGATTTATAAAATTGATATTTTATACGTAAAGGTAATGGGATTATAAAAGATTTTTATATAAATGAAACCATGTAAGTAAATGATATTTATAAAGTAAGGAAGTTATAAAATTGAATGTTATTAATAAAGAGATTTAATGAAATAAATTTTATAAACGGTGTTTTATAAATATTAGAAATGGAATTGTAATCAGTATATGGATTTGTAATTAAAATTTAGAAATGAATTTATAATGGACTTTATAAATATTGAGATTACAAAAGAATGAATTTGTAAATAAAGAGATTTATAAGTAAATAAACTTATAATGGAATTTTGACATATAGATGAGATAAACGTGAAACTGGTTAGTAATGGAATTTTATAAATAGAAGTTTTTATAAAATAGAAATGTGAATTATAAACACTGTTTTATAAATGTGAAATCAATTTAATTTTATAAGCTAAATACGGATTTTTATAAAAGGAAATATATTCACGTATTTAAAAAGAAAATTTCTTTAAATGAATGTTTTGGAAAGTAATATTTTAAAATGGAGTCTAAGTGGTTGGAAAATATAATAAGTTGTGAATTCACTTAATATTAAAATAATTATATGAAAATGTTTTCCAAGTATCCAATAAGTAAAATGGTTTTGAATATTACCTTTTAAAGATATTTTGAAGTGAATAGCTAGAAAGTGATTTGATTATAAATGATTACTTATGTGCATCATTTTGTTTGTTGCTTTGATAGTCAAATAACCGACTATCAAATTTGGCCATTTTAGTTTCTCGACTTGATATGGAAACTAATTAGTCGTACACTTAGTACGTAACCGATTGTGTAGGCTTGATTATCGTTTGTGTTAAGATAGTGCAGAGTGATTACTCCAAACTATCGAGCTTCCTTCTTGGCCAAAGAATAGCAAGTTGAAAGCTGAAGATGTGATAAGTCTATGAGACTTGGTTTCTATTTGAGGTTGAGAAATGCTTTTGCATTGTTGGTGCGAAAAGATTGGGATCAGATTTATCTGAAAACCACTTCGGACAAACATATATGCAACAATTGTTTAGGTTGGTCGATGATGTTGATATTTAGGATTTTCATAGTGAAGAACTGCTTTTCATCATTTAAGGTTAAAATCCCAATATATATATATATAGTAGAAGCAGTCCCTTCGTTATGAAATATCCATTACAAGGCCGTCGCTACTAATCCTATAGGATGTGGTGGGAGAGTACCTTAGGTTTGTCATGTTCCTGGACAAATTGTATGAATGAGTGTTTAACATTGCATATCTAAGATTACGTACATTGGTTTTGACAAAGGTATATCATGTGGTGGCGGAGAAGGCAACTTCTTTTAGCTTAATACCCTCCTTGAGACATACGAGCTCAGGGGTTGTATTTTTGTGGAAGGCCATTGGTAGTTAACGGGAATGGCAATGTGACATTCAAAGATGATAATGATGTGATATGTGAAAGGTAATCGATACCTCTTTTGGCCTCACACCTCCAAAAATGACTGAAACAAGGATAGAAGCAGCATGGCTGAGTAGGTCGCTCCGATTAGGAGATATCATCACTCTTCTAGATATATCTTTACACGCTTTGATGTCATGTTTCTGATTATATTGATGTTTGCTTGTGGCCATGGATTTAGGTCAGCAACAACCGAAGTGATGACATATTCGATACTATCCAGGAAGGGGTAGATGTAACAACCCGATATTTTCAGCCATTCGCATCCACACATGCCAAACTTGAATTGCTCAAAATACCGCATTATAAATAAATTTGGAGCAAATGAAATACAATAATAGAATCACAGACACAGAAATATAAGAATAACTCGCAGCAGAAATTAAAATACCATAGTAGTTCATGAAGCTACTATAACAAACTCTCAAAACATTATACATAATATTAGTCCAAAACATATACAATAGAAATCCCAAATATATAGAAGTTTATAAATACCAGAACTGAAATAGAACAACTGAAACTGAAAATGAACAGATAACTAGACAAGCAGAATCTCTAGGGATTCCTACCTCTAGAAAAGAAATCCAAAGCTAAGCTGTAAATACTCAGGCTGACCCGAGCGTAAAGTAAAACACAAAACACTCGAGTCAGGACATATATACTTATATAATGTAAACCAACTCAAGTGAACTGTAGTAGTAATGCACTATAACTTAAAGGATGTTTGGGATCGTCCATCCTCTAAGGATCAGTTAAACTATAAATTTAATACATCCCGTGGTTAAAATTTCCATATAGTAATTTATACTTCGAAATCAAATATTATTTTAAAATTCAATATCATTCAAAAATCCATTTCAAAATATCATAAATATCGTATCTTTTCAAAACCACATTCATTTTTATTTAAAATACCATTTCCACACATATTTCAAAATAGTTTATATTTCAAAACAAATTACTTCATTTTAAATCATTAAAATGAAGTTATTATATTTAATAATTAAATTATTAAATTTCCAAAATTTTAATCTTTCAAAATTCATTTGTTCATTTAAGTTTATTAAAACAATGAAAATTCAACTTTAGCAACATTTAGAAAAATGCTACGAAAAGTTACTTTTAAAACAATTTAATTTGACAAAAGACAGCATTCAAAATGCTGTAATAGGGTTACATTAATTCAAATAAAACCTTAGTTAAATTTAACAATTATAGCACTTACAAAGTGCTATAATAGACTTTAATTCAATTTAGCCCTTTAGTTCATTTATATTAACTACAGCATTTACAAATGCTGTAATATCCTTTAGAAATAATAGCATTTCAAAATGCTGTTAATTAAATTCCAAATATTCACTATACTTTCAAAAACCATTAAATTTTTATTTAAACCATTTCAAACTTATAAAATCATATATTTTTCACTTTTATAACCATCATTTAATTTTCCTTAAATTCATGATTTTATAAAGTTGAATTTCCATTCAAAAATCAATATTTAATAATAATTCACTTATTAAATTCCAACATTCAATTTCAATTCATATAATTAAATTTTTAACTTAAACCATAAGTTTAAATTTCAAAATATAATTTATTTTTCATTTTACTTACTTAGCTCCAAAATTCACTTTTAAACAAAATTCACAATTTTCCAATTTAAGTTATATTTCAAAATTTAACTCAATATTCATTTATTTCACATTTTAACTTATTCAAAATCCACTAATATATTATAAAATTATTTTAAATTCATTTAATTCAAAATATCATAAATTTATCATATTTGCATATTTAATTTAAATTCCATTTATAATTAAATCAAAATTTCCAAAATAACTTATATTTCAAATTTCCACTTTATCATTAATTTATTTCACTTATAAATTCTCAGAAAAATCAAAATACTTTACAAAAATAATTTTTAATTAAGTTTAAATCAAATTATTATAATATTTACGTTTCTAAAATATTTTAAAAATTTTAGAAAAATATATTCTAACCACGGGTCTGTATATCATTTTCTACACTAGGTAAAGTAATACGGGTAATATATCATTTCAACCCGTAATTTACAAAGAAAACCTAGGTTTTATCATTTCAAACCCCCAGTCCCAAGTAAAATGAAATAATTGAAAATCGTTCAGGCCTAATTTCAGCCCAGAACGATTTTCCCCTATTCTAAAGTCCGTTCGGGTATGTATCATTTCAACTCATAGTGATTCTAATCTAAATGGAACTTGCGGTGTGATAAACTGATATGAATAACAGAATAACATTATATAACAGTAACAGATGTTATAAAAGGTGTTTAAACATAGGTGAACATCATAATTTCATAATACAGCTGATATAATATGGTGATGCATTTTACAGATTCAAATGTGATCGATTTACTGGTTATATAAATATAAAACTGTATGGTGAGAATAACTCACTGGTATAAGCTGGAGACGACAACTGAAACACACAAACTGTCATCTTTGAAGGCACAAAAGCACGAATAAGATTCGAGATTGGGAGAGCCAAAGATTAATCACCTTGAATACATTCAAACAAACAAAACAATCCACATAAGTTTTCAACCCGAATATAATAAAACAATGTTAGAAATGAATGCACAAAACATCACCAAACTATTTGCACATGCTTCAACCACTTGCGCTTCGGTCTTGGGTCAAAAACACACGGCTAAGCATGGGTTAGGATCCGGTCTTTGGGTTCACATGGGTCGGCCTATCGTAGATTTAATGATGGTGCAAAGGTATGGCATGAAACTACACAAAACAAGGCAACACAACATGGTTCAAAGCAAACAGAGGCTCGACCAAAGCAATCATGGGCACGGCCAGGTCTAGTGGGGTCAGAAGATGACGTGGAAGAGGGTGTAGGTTAGGTTGGAGGTGGTGGTGGTGGTGTAGGTGGCGGCCAAGGGGGTGTTTGAAGTGGTGGAACATCATGGTGCTCGGCTATGTACATTCAAGTGGAGTTTGGTGCATTTTCATGTGGATCTTCAACCTAGGGTGGCTCGGCATGGGATGGTCAGTGAGAAGGAGATGGTGGTGACAGGTTCAGGTGGTGGTGGAGGCGGCAACCTGGCTAGAGATGGCAGGCCGAACCAAAAGTAGTGAAGGCAAGTACAAAATTTCATAAACAATGAAATAAAAAGTGAAAAGAAAGAAAGTTTCTTATCAAAAAATTTCACAAGAAGGAATGGCCGAAATTTTCTATGATGAGGAAGATAATTCACGTGAAAATAAGATGGGAATTGTCGGCTGAAGGTAGTGAGGAGTTATGGCAGCAATTGAATTAAGGTGTTGGTTGAAATGTGAAAAGATGTGAATACAAAAAGTCAAAGAATAACAAAAGTCACAAAAACTCTTCAAATATCCCCATTTATTTTGCAATTTTTAAATAACTGAAAAATACATATAAATCCAGATTAAAACACGAAAATTTAGTAAATAAACAAAAATAAATAAATAAATATTGATTATATATAATTAAATTAAGAAAATAGCAAAGAAAATGTAAACAAGGCTAGAAAATTTGAAAATGAATGGAATAAATTTTGGAAAAATTTTATGTACTTGAGAAATATTATAAATAAAGATAAAAACACAAAAATAAAATGCATTCATAAAATAAATAAATATAATTAAATTAAGTAAATAGCTTAAAAATAGAAATTAGGTTATAAAAATTGAAAATAAATACACTAAGCTTTGGAAAAATTATAAATCACTTAAAAAATGTTTTAAAATATAAATATATACCTAACATGTCATATAACACATATTAGAACATAATATGACAAATAAAAATATTATTTATATAAATTGAAATAGACAATTTTATTAAATAAATCAATTTACATACAATATTGTAAAAAGCACAACTTTCACAATATAAATCGGATTTCAACGAAACAAAAAGCATTATTCTTGAAATTTAATATATTTTCATCATAAAAGATAAAATTAAAAAATTCAAATGTTTAAATTTTAAATTTAAAAGTCAAAGTTTGACCAGATTGACCAAAATTCACTTTTCTAGAAATATCCTATTTATTCAGGTTTGAAATTATAATTCACACAAAATCAAAATATACTTTTAAAATAACAAAATTTATTCATTTTAATAAATAAAATAAAGTTTTTAAATCAGGATTTTCAATTTAAATAATTAAAATAAACAATTAAAATAGTCACAAAATATTGGGTTGTTACACTCTTCCCCACTCAAATCTTTTCGTCCTCGAAAAGTATGAACAAGGAAAATAAGGAAAAGCACGATAGACAACAAATAGTACCTGGAAAAACAATTTCGAATTCGAAGCATAAATGCTCTCCTCCGTTTCCCGGGTACAATCTCGATCATCAGTACCCTATCATACTTTGATCAAACTGACAGATTTCCTTCTTAGCTACTTCGTACCTCTATCGACAATACGAAGTGGCTTACTCTCGACAGTCAGATTAGGCTCTATATCCCAACCATCAAGAGCAGAAGGCTGAACAAAAGAGATAGGTTAAGAAGATACCAGAGAAGATGTGAGACGTGGAATACATCATGCACTCCACAAAGTTTATTGGGCAAATCTAAACGATAAGCCAAAGAACCGATTCTTTCCACAATGCGGAAAGGACCCTCGAAGAGGAAGAAGGTAGGAATAGCTAGAAAGAAAATTAGGTTGGAAGACAAGGATGAACTATATTTTAAAACCATATACATTTCAATTTAATTTTTTTATATAATATTTTAAACATTTTATAATATGATGAATAGTCATTTGATTCAAATCTGATAGTTCGAAGTAAATAATATTTTAAAGCATTTTAAATTATTTAGGAAAGTAAAATAAATGATCAAAATATCCTTTATACAATACTTTATCAACATACTTCTATAACTCGATGTCTTAACAAGTTTACTTTCGTTCTTGTAGACTCTGGCTATGTGTTTATCAGGCGCAAAGCTAGAATTCTCCAGGTACTTGGTAGACTTGTTTCAACACCTAGTGAAAATACTGGAAAACCTTTTAAAACAACAGATATGGAAAGTACAATCCAAACAAATAACCCAAACCAAACATTTGTCTAACCATGGATCGTAGATAGACAATGATTACGCCTGGATCCCCTGGGAAACATCCATATCTGTAAGCTATCTCAGCCCTGCGAATTACGCCATGATGACTAGTAGACCGCAGATACACAATGGTTACGCCTGTATCCCACAGGAAACTTCCGTACCCTTAAGCTATCTCAGCCAGCGGATTTCGCTACTACTACGAACTACATAAATCGCAGGATACACAATGGTTACGCCTGGATCCCCCAGGAAACATCCATACCCAGGCCATCTCAGCCAGGTGAATTACGCTATGCAGTCGTGAACATAAGACCATGGAGATCGCCATGGAATTCGATGGACACTCGAGTATCATATCCGCAAAACCCAAATCAGAGAGAGAATAATATCGATAGAATGAATCCACAATGTGGCTACAAAGCAGACATCAAGCAGAAGGCACTTTCCATATCCTTACTTCGAAAATATATATTATATAGTACCTTTCAAAATCGCTTTCAAATATCATACTTATATAAAGTCCATTATATATAAGATTCCATTTCAAATCGAATATTTTCCAAATCCATAGTATATCAAATCACACTTGTATAGACTTCGATTATATAAGATTTCAATTTACAAATTGAGTATGAGTACCTTTTCTAATCAATAGTTTTCAAATCAATTTTATACAAATCAATTTTATACCTTATACAAATCCATTTTATATAAGTTCGATAACTGTAACAACCCTAGATTTTGACTGTAAATTTGAATTTGACTTTATTTCATTTCAAAATTATTTTAAATTTGTTTTATTTGTGAAATTTCATCTCTAAATACTTTTAAAATGATAATAGAATTTTTTCAAAATTTACTGTATTTATTTCCCATTTTTAAAGGCTGTTTTCTAATTTTCTGTTATTTTCTTCATATAAATTTTATTTAATTAAATTTTATTTATTTATTTTGTGAATGAATTTTTATTTTTATGTTATTATATTTGTTATAATTATTTTTCCAAGTCCATATAATTTTTCTAAAATTTATTCTGTTATTTTCAAATTTTTCTAGACTAGTTTGCATTTTAAAGCTATTTTCTTATTTTACCTTATATAGTTAATAAATATTTATATATATTTTTATATTTTGTTAAATTTTCGAAATTTTAACTGAAATGATTATTAGTTTCAGTAATTTAATCTTATATATATAAATTAAAAGAAATTTGAAAGGGTTTTGACTTTTGGTTTTCAAGTGGCTCTTTATTTTCCAACCTTTCATATCTGTAACTTACTTTTGTCATCAATTAGCTTTTATTTTTCACTTCTTTCAGCCGACCAACCTTATTCTTATTCACGTACAATATTTTTCATTCCTCAAATTGAAAATTTCGACCAAGTCTTTTCCTTTGAAAAAGAATTGGTAAATGTTCTTCTTTTATATTGTTTACATTGTTTTTCTATTGATTTTTGCATTTGCTTTCAACTAGATGTGACCGGCCCCACCTCCTCCAGCAGCTAGGCCGACCCCACCACCTCTTAGACCGGCCATCAACCACCCTATATCACCACCATGGCAGGCCGAGCACCCCTTGACATGAGATCCACCACCAAAGGTCACAAACCATCACCTTTGTGCTCAAATCTAGCCTAGTTTGTTCCAACCACCTCCACCTTCCTTTTGCCACCACCACCAGCCCAGATCTGATCGCCACCCTCTGCCACATCACTCATCATCGCCTAGAGCCTCTGGCCATGCCCCATAGCCTCTGGCCGAACCAAGCTTTAGCAAAGAAATGATGTATTTGCCTTGATATTGCCTTGTAGTCGTAGATCCAAACACATACATCTTGCACCATCTTTTAAACCATGCCAGGCTGACCATATGGTCTCAAGACCAGATCCAAATTCAACCCTTAATAGTACATTTTAGACCTATAACTGAAGTATAGGAGGTTGAAAGCAAGTGCAAGATTTTGGATTGGTTTTATACAATTGTTTCTAGCATTGTTTATTGAATTTTGGGTTGAAATCTTATGTTGTTTGTAATTGTTTTATGAAAATAAATTCAAGGTGTATAGCTTTGGATCTCCACTCTCGAATCGCTATTGTGTTGTCGTGCCTTCATTTTGTCAGTATTGTGTGTTTGGTGTCAATCTCCAGCTTTGAACAGGTGAGTTATTCTCACCAGACAATATATACATATATAACTAGTGAATTGACCCCTTGTGAATCTGTAAAATGCATTATCATGTTATATCTGCTATATTATGATTATATGATGTTCACCCATGATTAAACACCTTTTATTACATTTTTTACTGTTATAGTATGCTGTTCTGTTATTTTTATCAGTTTATCACACTGCAAGTTCCCTTTAGATTAGAATCACTATGGGTTGAAATGATACATACCCGAACGGACTTTAGAATAAGGGAAAATCGTTATGGGCTGAAATGATAGGCCTGAATGATTTTCAATTTATTTCATTTACTTGGTACTGCGGGTTTGAAATGATAAAACCCGGATTTTCTTTGTAAATTACGGGTTGAAATGATATATTACCCGTATCACTTTACCTAGTGTAGAAAATTATATACAGACCCGTAGTTAATATATGTTTCTCTAAAAAATTTAAAATTATTTTAGAAATGTAAATATTAAAATAATTTGATTTAAATCTAATTAAAAATGATTTTTGTAAAATATTATTGATTTTCTGAATAATTATAAGTGAAATAAATTAATGAAAAAGTTAGAAAATTTTGAATGTAAGTTATTTTGGAAATTTTGATTTAATTATAATTGGAAATTAAATTGAATATGAAATTATGATAAACTTATGATAATTTGAAGTTAAATGAATTTAAAGTGATTTTATATCATATTAATGATTTTTAATAAAGTTGAAATAGGAAATGAATGAATATTTAAGTTGAAATTTTGAAATATAACTAAAATTGGAAATTTATGAAATTGACTTAAAAGTGAATTTTTAGTTAAGTAAATAAAAATAAAATTAAGTTATATTTGGAATTTGAACCTAAGTGTTAAGTTGAAATTTAATGTAATGAATTTAAAATTGAATGTTGCAATTTAATAAGTGAATTAGTATTAAATATGAATTTTTAAATGGAAATTTAACTTCATGATATCATGAAATTAAGGAAAATTAAATAGTGTTTATAAAAGTAAAAATGTGTGATTTTATAAGTTAAAAGTGATTTAAAGAAAAATATAATTGTTGTGAAATTATATTGAAAATTTGAAGTTAATTAACTGCATTTTGGAAATGCTATTATTTATAATGTAAATGATAATACAGCATTTGTAAATGCTGTAGTTGATAAGTGAACTAAATAGTTGAATTGAATTAAAGGCTATTATAGTATTTATAAATGCTATAATTGTTGGATTAAACTAAGTTTTCTTTGAAACTAATGTAACAATATTACAGCATTTTAAACGCTGTCTTTTGTTAAAATTGAACTGTTTTGAATATAACTTTCTGTAACATTTTCCAAATGCTGCGAAAGTTGAATTTTCACTGTTTTGATAAAATTAAGTGAATGAATTAACTTTGAAAGTTGAAAATTTTGGAAATTTAATTATTTAATTATTAAATGTAATAACTTCACTTTTAAATGATTTAAATGAAGTAAATTGTTTGGAATTGAACTATTTTGAAATGCGAATTGAAATGGTATTTTTAAATTGAATAAAATGAATATGTTTTTCAAATGAAATGATAAGTTTGATATTTTGAAATGGATTTGATGATAAGTTTGATATTTTGAAATGGATTTGAAATGATATTGGATTTTGTGAAAATAAATGCCATTTTTAAATTATAACTATGGGTTATAATAACGATTGGTTGTTAAAGAGACCGGGATCGGGTATGGACATACTCTTTGTCGATACTGAAACCACTTTAACAACTGTATACACGGTGGAGATTCCAGAATGAAGTAGGATGGTGACGACGTTCCTAAGGTACTTTACGTGGACCTAACTCCCGTGAGTTAGCTTAAGGTGGCTAAAACAGGAGCGATCTCGGGTCAAAGGAGGTAGCACCTCTGGACTGGACACACTTCTTCGATACCATTCTGTTACTATTGTGATTGATTTGGGTACACCCCTTGATTTTGGAGTGTTGTTCTGGGTGGGCGTAGTGGCTGCTACGTTACCGCCAGCCCGTGTGCGTAATTGGTATATCTACCCTGGCATTGCCTTGCGTGCCGTGTCACCTACCATATCGAGCCTTTACTACGAGTTTGTTTTTCTTTCGTTGCCCATGGAGTATTTAGGGTAGTCTCTCGGAGATATGCTAATACTGGATGGACTACTGGGACTATTATGTGTTAAGGGTGATATGGGTAGCCCAGAACGCTATTTAAAAGTATATTTATTTTACTGTAGACATCATTATAATAGCGAAATATTACTATATAGTAAATAGTTTGACGCATCCTTAGAGGATGGGCGGTCCCAGGCATCCTTTAAATTACTTGTATCTTTATTACAGTTCACTTGAGTTGGTTTACATTATATAAGTATATATTGTCCTGACTCGAGTGTTTGTGTTTTGCTTTACGCTCGGGTCAGCCTGAGTGTTTACAGCTTTGGATTCTCTTTCTGGAGCTGGTCTTTGCTGGAGTTTCCGCTTATCTACATATTTATCTACTTCTGTTTCAGCTGTTCTAGTTTATCTCATGTATTAGTGAACTTCTATGTATTTGGGATTTCTATTATGTTGTTTTCAGACTATATTATGTATTTGGTTTGAGACTCTGTTGTAGTAGATTCATGAACTACTATGTATTTTTATATTCCGCTGCGAGTTATTCTGTTTGTTCTGTGTCTGTGATTCTGTATATTTGATTTTATTTGCTCCAAATTTATTTACAATCTGTTATTTCGCATCATTCAAGTCTGACATGTGTGGATTATTGTCGATTTTAATGGCACGAAATTAGGGTTGTTATAGTTGGTATCAGAGCTTTGGTTTTTGGCAAACCATTGCCTCTGCGGAGCAAAAACTCATTAGAGATAGGGTATTTCTCCCTAGAATGAGTGAAATCAATCTCAGAATCATATCTTTGTGAGAGACGTATTTTCAAAGTATAAAATGATTTTTCAAAATGTTTTCAAAGGATTTTCAAAGATTATTTTGATATATAAATTTTTCTTGCTTTTAAAGGATTTTCAAATGTTTTCTAACCTTTCTTTCTTTCGTATCTACTTTGTTAGGATTTTTCTTTCTTTAAGATATTCATCCAAGTGTATTATCTTGTCTTATCTAAATTTATCTTTGGCTTGTCTTTATTCTTGTCCTAAATTCATTCTTGATATTTTTCAGGATGAATTGAGGAAATGCTAGAGTTAGGGGTCGTGGTATTGCCCCAGCTCCTCAACCTCTTGCTCCAGTCAGGTTCACTGTTCTTTGTAAGGAATTCTCTCAACTAGGTGGAACCCCATTCACCGGTTCAGAGACTATCATTGAGGCTCGGTAGTGGTTGCGGAGTCTTGAGAGGATATTTACTGGTCTTGATATTACTGATGCCCCAGCAGCGTCAGCTAGGAGCTTGGCAGTTGCGTGATTCTGCTTTAGATTGGTGGGAGTCCGTTATGGCTAACACCATCGAGGCTGATCTCACTTGGGAGCAGCTTAGGTATCCTTTGTGTTATCTTAATTTTGTTCCTATTTTTCCTTTCTTTGAATCTATCCTAAGCTTGTTTTCTGTATCTCTTTTCCAGGGAGGCTTTTGTGGCAAAATGGATGCCAGAAGCCGGAAAATCTCAGCTTTATCACGAGTTTATGGATTTGAAGCAGGGTACCATGTCTTTTGCTGAGTATGAGAGGAAGTTCAATGAACTTTCCAAATTCGGTCCTAGCCTTATTGATATTCCTCTTAAGAAGAATGAGAAATTTATTGCTGGTGCTCGTCCAGATTATTATAGTCGCCTTATTTCTCATGTTCATGGTTCTTTCACCCAGCTTATGGATATGGCTATTCGCTATGAGAATCCCACATCCAAAGGTCCTGCTGCTTCTAGTGCTTCTCCAGCTCAGTCATCCTCTGCTAATTCCAAGAAGCGTAAGCCAAATTTCCTCCAGCAGAAGAAGAATTGGCTAAAGTGTCCTAGTTTGGGATCTTCATCATCTGCTCCTGCTCAGAGGCAACCAGTTGATCTCTCCTCCATCACTTGCTTTAGGTGTGATTAGAGAGGGCACTATGCCAATAGTTGTCCCACATTATCTGGTGCTGCTGTTCCTCCACCTTCTCAGTCGGTTAGATGTGATCTCTATCATATCTGTCTCCAGCCCGGTCATTTTAAGAAGGATTGCCCTACCCGGCAGAGGGTACTCCTTCTGGTATATTTGCTGTCACTTCTGCCTCATCTCCAGTTCCTCCAACTGCTTCTGCTCCTAGTGATGACCAAGGTACACTCCATGGTTCATTTACTTTATTTCATCATCCTGTTCGTGTGTTGTTTGATACTGGTGCTTCACACAGTTTTATTTCTGTTGATTTGTGTGATAAGTTTGAGCATCTCCTTTCTTCTGAGTATACTACTGTTCCATTATGTGTTTCAAATCCTATTGCGTTCCTGCTAACCTTAATCGGCTTTGTCGAGAAGTGAAACTTCTCCATTCGGATCATCGCTTTAGTGGTGATTTTTATATTCTGGGCTTCGATGCTTTTGATTTATTGCTTGGTCAGGATTGGTTAGCGAATCATGATGCTCATATCTCTTGTAAAGCCCGGTATGTTCGTCTCTTTAATGATCATGGGAATTCCTTGATTATTCACTACCGCATGCCTTAGGATTTTGCTGGCAACTTTATTTATTCTTTGGATTCTTCTCCCAGTGATCTTGATTCTACTCCTGTGGTTAGACTATATCCCGATGTATTTGTTGAAGTCTCTTCTTTACCTTCGAAGCGGGAAATTGATTTTCGGATTGATCTTATTCCTGGTGCTCGACCTGTTGTTCTTCCTCCTAGAAGAATGGCACCCCGCGAGAAGGTTGAGATGGGAAAGCAAATTGAGGACTTATCTTCCAACGGTCTGATTAGGCCTAGTTTTTCTGAATGGGGAGCTGCGGTGGTTTTTGTCACCAAATCTGATGGTTCACTTCGGATGTGTGTTGATTATAGAGAGCTGAACAAGCTCACTATGAAAAAAAGATATCCAATGCCTCGTATAAATGATATGTTTGATCAGCTTTATGGTGCCACTATTTTCTCTCAGCTTGATCTTGCCACAGGTTTTCATCAGCTCAGGGTTGCTGAGGATAGCATTCCCAAGACTGCTTTCCGCACTAAGAATGGGTTTTATGAGTGGTTAGTCATGCCTTTCGGTTTGACTAATGCTCCTGCTTTCTTTGTTGATCTGATGAATCGTGTTTTTCGTGATGTGCTTAATAAATTTGTGCTAGTCTTTGTTGATGATATCCTGGTCTTCTCTAAGACCCAGGTAGAGCATGAGTTGCATTTGAAATATGTTCTTGAGACTCTCAGAAATCATCAGTTAAAGGCTAAATTTTCTAAATGCCATTTCTGGAAGGATGAAGTCCGATATCTCGGGCATATTGTTTCTAGTAATGGAGTTTCTGTTGATCCAGTCAAGATCGCTGCGATCAATGTAAGTCTTTCTTTCTTCTCTTTTCTCTATCATCTTAATAATTCTATCTTTCATATTGTCCTTATTTTTCTCCCTATTCTATTTCAGGATTGGGAAACTCCAAAGACTCCATCTGATATTCGTAGTTTTCTAGGCCTTGCCGGTTACTACCGGAGATTCATTGAGAACTTTGCTCGTATCGCAGTACCTCTCACATCTTTGACTCGGAATAATGCTAAGTTTGTCTGGAGTGATCAGTGTAAGGCTGCATTCAGTGAGTTGAAGAGCAAGCTAACTTCCGCACCAGTTCTTACTGTTCCAAATGGAAGTGAGGGGTTGACAGTTTATACTGATGCTAGTCGTGAGGGTTTGGGTGCTGTTCTCATGCAGAATGGTAGGGTCGTTGCCTATGCCAGCTGTCAGTTGAAAACCCACGAGGCAAATTATGCTGCTCATGATTTAGAGTTACTTGCTGTTGTCATTGCTTTGAAACTTTGGAGGCATCATCTTCTTGGAACCAAATTTGAGCTTTTCACAAATCATCAGTATCTGAGATATATCTTCTCCCAGAAGGATTTTAATCAAAGGCAAGTTCATTGGCTTGAGTTTCTGGCTTCTTACGACCTTGATATTAGTTATACTCCCGGTAAAGCTAATGTTGTGGCCGATGCTTTGAATTGGAAGAAGGCTTTGTTGTGTCAGCTTGTTGTTTCTTCTTCTCCTCTTCTAGATCGGATTATGGCTAAGCAGGATGAGGATGAGATGCTTAGATTGATAAAGGAGAGTGTTCGTAGCAGAGTTGGTGGTAGTAGTAGTGGTAGGAGTGGAGCTCAGATTGATGATTGAGGGATTTTGAGGATTAATGGCAGGATTTGTGTTCCGAAGGTTGATAGTTTGAGGCATGAGTTGCTTCAGGAGAATCATCGATCCAGACTTTCTATTCATCCTGGTGTGTCAAAGATGTATCAGGATATGAAGAGGCTTTATTGGTGGAAGGGGATGAAGAGGGATATCTCTATCTTTGTTAGTCGGTGTGCCACTTGTCAGCAAGTCAAAACCGATCACCAGAAGACCCCTGGTTTGTTGCAGCCCTTTGAGATTCCTAATTGGAAGTGGGACCAGGTTTCCATGGATTTCATCAATGGTTTACCGAGGACTCAGAAGGGTAATGAGAGTATCTGGGTTATTGTGGATAGACTGACTAAGTCCGCTCATTTTATTCCGGTCAAGTCTACTCGTTCTGCTTCTAGCTTATCTGAGATCTACATGAGAGAGATTGTTCGTCTCCATGGTGTTCCTCTCAGTATTGTTTGTGATCATGACCCTATCTTTACCAGTCAGTTCTGGAAGGCTTTTCAGGAATCTCTTGGTACTCGTCTGAATCTGAGCACTGCTTACCATCCACAGACCGACGGTCAAACGGAAAGAGTAAATCAAATTCTCGAGGATCTTCTTCGTGCTTATGTGCTTGATTATGGAGGAACCTGGGAAGATTATCTCCATCTTGCCGAATTTACCTACAATAATAGCTATCAGGTATAAATCTTATCTTCTGTTTTTCAGTCTATTCTTGATATTTTTATCTATCTCATTCTATATTCGCATTCAGGCCAGTCTCAAAATGTCTCCGTTTGCTGCTCTATACGGACGACCTTGTAGATCTCCATCATGCTGGATTGAATCCGGTAATCGTTTGGTTCATGGTCCTGAAGTGATTTTGGAAGCTTTTGAGAGAATTGAGGAGATTAAGAAGAGGTTGAGAGTCGCTCAGGATAGGCAGAAGAAATATGCTGATAGGCGTAGGCGGAATTTGGAATTTGCTTTTGGTGATCAGGTGTTCCTTAAGGTTTCTCCCTTGATGAATGTCATTCGCTTTGGTTGTAGAGGGAAGCTTTCTCCTAGGTTCATTTGGCCTTCCACATTGTGGAAAGAGTTGGTTCTTTGGCTTATCGTCTAGATTTGCCCAAGAAGCTTTCTGGAGTGCATGATGTATTCCATGTCTCGCATCTTCGCCGTCATCTTCATGATCCATCTCTTATTGTCCAGCCTTCTGCTCTTGATAGTTTGGATATTGATCCTAACCTAACTGTTGAGAGGAAGCCACTTCGTATAGTTGGTAGAGATTCGAAGCAGCTCAGAAGGAAATCTGTTAATCTGGTCAAAGTACAGTGGAGTACTGATGATCGAGACTGTACCTGGAAAACGGAGGAGAGCATTCGTGCTTTAAATCGAGAATTGTTTGTTTCAGGTACTATTTTGTTTCCTATCTTGTTCCTTTTATTTTCCTTTCCGTTCTTTTCGAGGACGAAAAGATTTGAGTGGGGGAGAGTGTAACAACCCTAGATTTTAACTGTAAATTTGAATTTGACTTTATTTCATTTCAAAATTATTTTAAATTTGTTTTATTTGTGAAATTTCATCTCTAAATATTTTTAAAATGATAATAGAATTTTTTTCAAAATTTACTGTATTTATTTCCTATTTTTAAAGGTTGTTTTCTAATTTTCTGCTATTTTCTTCATATAAATTATATTTAATTAAATTTTATTTATTTATTTTATAAATTTTTTTTTATTTTTATGTTATTATCTTTGTTATAATTATTTTTCCAAGTCCATATAATTTTTTTAAAATTTATTCTGTTATTTTCAAATTTTTCTAGACTAGTTTGCATTTTTAAGCTATTTTCTTATTTTACCTTATATAATTAATAAATATTTATATATATTTTTATATTTTGTTAAATTTTCAAAATTTTAACTGAAGTGATTATTAGTTTCAGTAATTTAATCTTATATATATAAATTAAAAGAAATTTGAAAGGGTTTTGACTTTTGGTTTTCAAGTGGCTCTTTATTTTCCAACCTTTCACATCCGTAACTTGCTTTTGTCATCAATTAGCTTTTATTTTTCACTTCTTTCAGCCGACCAACCTTATTCTCATTCACGTACAATATTTTTCATTCCTTAAACTGAAAATTTCGGCCGAGTCTTCTCCTTTGAAAAAAAATTGGTAAATGTTCTTCTTTTATATTGTTTACATTGTTTTTCTATTGATTTTTGCATTTGCTTTCAGCTAGATGTGACCGGCCCCACCTCCTCCAGCAGCTAGGCCGACCCCACCACCTCTTAGACTGACCATCAACCACCCTATATCACCACCATGGCAGGCCGAGCACCCCTTGACATGAGATCCACCACCAAAGGTCACAAACCATCACCTTTGTGCTCAAATCTAGCCTAGTTTGTTCCAACCACCTCCACCTTCCTTTTGCCGCCACCACCATCACCATCACCAGCCCAGATCTGATCACTACCCTCTGCCACATCACTCATCATCGCCTGGAGCCTCTGGCCATGCCCCATAGCCTCTGGCCGAACCAAGCTTTAGCAAAGAAATGATGTATTTGCCTTGATATTGCCTTGTAGTCGTAGATCCAAACACATACATCTTGCACCATCTTTTAAACCATGCCAGGCTGACCATATGGTCTCAAGACCAGATCCAAATTCAACCCTTAACAGTAAATTTCAGACCTATAACTGAAGTACAGGAGGTTGAAAGCAAGTGCAATGATTTTGGATTGGTTTTATACAATTGTTTCCAGCATTGTTTATTGAATTTTGGGTTGAAATCTTATGTTGTTTGTAATTGTTTTATAAAAATAAATTTAAGGTGTATAGCTTTGGCTATCCACTCTCGAATCGTTATTGTGTTGTCATGCCTTCATTTTGTCAGTATTGTGTGTTTGGTGTCAATCTCCAGCTTTGAACAGGTGAGTTATTCTCACCAGACAATATATACATATATAACTAGTGAATTGACCCCTTGTGAATCTGTAAAATGCATTATCATGTTATAGCTGCTATATTATGATTATATGATGTTCACCCATGCTTAAACACTTGTTATTACATTTGTTACTGTTATAGTATGCCGTTCTGTTATTTTTATCAGTTTATCACACTGCAAGTTCCCTTTAGATTAGAATCACTATGGGTTGAAAAGATACATACCCGAACGGACTTTAGAATAAGGGAAAATCATTATGGGCTGAAATGATAGGCCTGAATGATTTTCAATTTATTTCATTTACTTGGAACTGCGAGTTTGAAATGATAAAACCTGGATTTTCTTTGTAAATTACGGGTTGAAATGATATATTACCCGTATCACTTTTCCTAGTGTAGAAAATTATATACAGACCCGTAGTTAATATATGTTTTTCTAAAAAATTTAAAATTATTTTAGAAATGTAAATACTAAAATAATTTGACTTAAATCTAATTAAAAATGATTTTTGTAAAACATTATTGATTTTCTGAATAATTATAAGTGAAATAAATTAATGAAAAAGTTAGAAAATTTTGAATGTAAGTTATTTTGGAAAATTTGATTTAATTATAATTGGAAACTAAATTGAATATGAAATTATGATAAACTTATGATAATTTGAATTTAAATGAATTTAAAGTGATTTTATATCATATTAATGATTTTTAATAAAGTTGAAATGGGAAATGAATGAATATTTAAGTTGAAATTTTGAAATATAACTAAAATTGGAAATTTATGAAATTGACTTAAAAGTGAATTTTTAGTTAAGTAAATAAAAATAAAATTAAGTTATATTTGAGAATTTGAACCTAAATGTTAAGTTGAAATTTAATGTAATGAATTTAAAATTGAATGTTGCAATTTAATAAGTGAATTAGTATTAAATATGAATTTTTAAATGGAAATTTAACTTCATGATATCATGAAATTAAGGAAAATTAAATGGTGTTTATAAAAGTAAAAATGTGTGATTTTATAAGTTAAAAGTGATTTAAAGAAAAATATAATTGTTGTGAAATTATACTGAAAATTTGAAGTTAATTAACTGCATTTTTGAAATGCTATTATTTATAATGTAAATGATAATACATCATTTGTAAATGCTGTAGTTGATAAGTGAACTAAATAGATAAATTGAATTAAAGGCTATTATAGCATTTTATAAATGCTATAATTGTTGGATTAAACTAAGTTTTCTTTGAAACTAATGTAACAATATTACAGCATTCTAAACGCTGTCTTTTGTTAAAATTGAACTGTTTTGAATATAACTTTCTGTAGCATTTTCCAAATGCTGCAAAAGTTGAATTTTCACTGTTCTGATAAAATTAAGTGAATGAATTAACTTTGAAAGTTGAAAATTTTGGAAATTTAATAATTTAATTATTAAATGTAACAACTTTACTTTTAAATGATTTAAATGAAGTAAATTGTTTGGAATTGAACTATTTTGAAATGTGAATTGAAATGGTATTTTTAAATTGAATAAAATGAATATGTTTTTCAAATGAAATTATAAGTTTGATATTTTGAAATGGATTTGATGATAAGTTTGATATTTTGAAATGGATTTGATTATAAGTTTGATATTTTGAAATGGATTTGAAATGATATTGGATTTGAGAAAATAAATACCATTTTTAAATTAAACTATGGGTTATAATAACGATTGGTTGTTAAAGAGACCGGGATCAGATATGGACATACTCTCTGTCGATACCGAAACCACTTTAACGACTGTGTACGTGGTGGAGATTCCAGAATGAAGTAGGATGGTGACGACGTTCCTAAGGTACTTTACGTGGACCTAACTCCCGTGAGTTAGCTTAAGGTGGCTAAAACAGGAGCGATCTCGGGTCAAAGGAGGTAGCACCTCTGGACTGGACACACTTCTTCGATACCATTCTGTTACTGTTGTGATTGATTTGGGTGCACCCCTTGATTCTGGAGTGTTGTTCTAGGTGGGCGTAGTGGCTGCTACGTTACCGCCAGCCCGTGTGCGTAATTGGTATATCTACCATGGCATTGCCTTGTGTGCCGTGTCACCTACCATATCGAACCTTTACTACGAGTTTGTTTTTCTTCCGTAGCCCATGGAGTATTTAGGGTAGTCTCTCGGAGATATGCCGATACTGGATGGACTACTGGGACTATTATGTGTGAAGGGTGATATGGGTAGCCCGGAACGCTATTTAAAAGTATGTTTATTTTACTGTATACATTATTATAATAGCGAAATATTACTATATAGTAAATAGTTTGACGGATCCTTAGAGGATGGGCGGTCCCAGGCATCCTTTAAGTTACTTGTATCTTTATTACAGTTCACTTGAGTTGGTTTACATTATATAAGTATATATTGTCCTGACTCGAGTGTTTGTGTTTTGCTTTACGCTCGGGTCAGCCTGAGTGTTTACAGCTTTGGATTCTCTTTTTGGAGCTGGTCTTTGCTGGAGTTTCCGCTTATCTACATACTTATCTACTTTCAGCTGTTCTAGTTTATCTCATGTATTAGTGAACTTCTATGTATTTGGGATTTCTATTATGTTGTTTTCAGACTGTATTATGTATTTGGTTTGAGACTCTGTTGTAGTAGCTTCATGAACTACTATGTATTTTTACATTCCGCTGCGAGTTATTCTGTTTGTTCTGTGTCTGTGATTCTGTATATTTGATTTTATTTGCTCCAAATTTATTTACAATCTGTTATTTCGCATTATTCAAGTCTGACATGTGAGGATTATTGTCGATTTGAATGGCACGAAATTGGGGTTGTTACAATAACTCCCAAATCACAGTATTAGTAAAACGAGGTTCTCAATTTCAATACCTTTTCAATATCAATTCAGTTTCAAAATCATATATGATTTCGCCAAATCATTTCTTCGTAATTACATATATTCAGTTTCAAAGTTTCTTAAAAAAATAGATTTAGAAAATAATCCAAATTTCAAAATCAACAAAATTTATGTCAAATAAATTCATTTCCATTTCATACATTAATTCACTTTCAAAAATCATAATACCTTCAAAGTTATAAATCTTTCGAAACCAAAATACTTGAAATCATTACACTTTGAAAATCATAACCTTTCGAAATCATACATTTGAGATCATAAAACATTTCTTTAATTGTTTATATTTCACAAATTTATTCAATTAAACCCAAATCTAAAATCTCCAATTTTAATTCAATTCAAACCATCAGTTTCAATTCAATTTAGTTTTTCAACAAAAACATTTCAAATATTACCAAATTTCAAATAAAGATTTGATCCATAAAATAAACTATTAAATCTTTAATATATTTCAAAGCTTAAATATACCATATTCCAAAACTAAATTTTATAATTTAATATATCTCAAATTTTACTTCATTATCACTTAGTTTTGAAATATTCATTTCATAAATCCATCATTTTTTTAAATAAACTCAAATTACAAGTAAACCAAATATCCTTTCATACAAATATAAACTTCAATATTCATTTATCAAAATCAATTATCATTTTAAATTCACATTCATTATCAAAATAAAGATTAAATCATTTCCAAACCATTTCAATCATCAAAATATCAAAATGGTTACAAAGTTTAAAACCATCTCTTTTAAAACCTTCAAACTATTTATTTTTGTATGAAAAATCAAATTTACCATTGGAAAGATTTTTATTCTATATATATACTTTATTCAAAACATTTCAAATCTATATTTTGTACTTGTATAATTCAACATAGTCTTATTTATTTCACTCAACAAATAGTTTCAAACTTATATAAATCATATTACTTTATACATTAATCATACCAAACTAAACTTATATTCTTTATCAAATACCCTATACCTTTCAAAATTTCTTATCTTTGAAAAGTTAACCTTGATTTGGAAGTGCTCGAACCTTAAAATAGTAGTAGAAATCAAATTTTCAATCGAAGAGTTGAAAATCACCAACAAATCAGTAAACCAATTCCAAAAGATAGTGTTATACCAAAACAAATCTGAATCTCGAGGACTGAACACCGGCTTACTTTAAATCATCTCATACACACACACACACACACACATCTTTCAAATATCAAACCGTACTTCAAAATCTGAAATCAAAATTTGGTTTCACAAAATCACTCGCATAGCAAAGATACCAGAGTGGCCTCTACCCTACTCAGAAACTCGAAAATCAATGTCGATGATGCATGTATTCATCACCGAAATTATTTTCCAGCAACATAAGTGGGTTCTAGACTTTATTTTCTTGAAACTTATTTGAAATTTCTCCGAAATCATTGGAATTCATTCGAATACATTTGAAACATTTTTATTCGGAGAAATATCTTTAAATCATATTATTATTATATATTTTCCAAATCTTAAAAACGATTTCAAAACACCGGAGTTCGATTCCTCAAAATTCAAAATTCAACCCTTCAGTTATAAATCATTTTATATAAGTCAAGTTCTTATAAATTTTCAAAATTTCAAATCTTTTCAAAGTTTCGAATTTCCATTTTCTAAAGATATAAAATCCTTATTGGAAACATTTCACTTTTATATATAAAATAAGACCATCCTTATCGAAATAATAATTTTGATGTTTGCACAATTTCAAAATACAACCAAACACAAATTTTAAGGGATTCAAGGATGAATTTCCAACAAACATATATTCAATTTTTGAGGAACCTAATCAAATAGAATTCTGGTTCGAAGATAAGCTCGAACAAAGATGAGATAATTTAATTTCCCAATAGAAGATAGATAGGCCTATATTAATCGCGGGCGACCTTAACCGGTCAACTGTGACTTCAGGATTATATCCAATGCGCAAATCTAAGGCAAATCGACCTTCGATCGCTAGAGATAGAATCTGGGTAGAGCAAAAGATAGATAGCATCGTAAACCGAGGATATAGAAATCTCCAGTGAATTAATGCCAATTGTAAAGGAGGTTCACCCCTTTACAAATCATTCAAAGATAGGCGGAATCACCGATCTTTAGAGAGGTCATTTAATGTGGAGTTATGGAATGCTCCAAGATCAAAAGGGTACAAGACTGGATTTCAGAACGAGTGGGAGCGTTCCAAAGTTCAAGGAATCATCATCGATAAGAATCCTAACCAAGATATTTCTAACAAGGTGGATACCGAAGGGATGAAGTTTAGAAAAATATTGGTTTCAAAATAAGAATTTTTTTATACCATAATAATCTTTGAAAATCCTTTTAAAATCATTTGGAAATCATTTTATACTTCGAAAATACGTTTTCTCACAAAGAAATGATTCTGAGATTGATTTCACTCATTCTAGGGTATTTCTATCCTATCTCTAATGAGTTTTTGCTCCGCAGGCTATGGTTTGCCTAAAACCAATGCTCTGATACCAACTGTAACAACCTGATATTTTCATCCATTCGCATCCACACATGCCAGACTTGAATTGCTCAAAATACCGCATTATAAATAAATTTGGAGCAAATGAAATACAATCATAGAATCATAGACATAGAAATATCAGAATAACTCGCAGCGGAAATTAAAATACCATAGTAGTTCATGAAGCTACTATAACAAACTTTCAAAACATTATACATAATATCAGTCTGAAACATATACAATAGAAATCCCAAATATATAGAAGTTTATAAATACCAGAACTGAAATAGAACAACTGAAACTGAAAGGGAACAGATAACTGGACAAGCAGAATCTCCAGTGATTCCTAGCTCCAGAAAAGAAATCCAAAGCTAAGCTGTATATACTCAGGCTGACCCGAGCGTAAAGTAAAACAAAAAACACTCGAGTCAGGACATATATACTTATATAATGTAAACCAACTCAAGTGAACTGTAGTAGTAATGCACTATAACTTAAAGGATACCTGGGATCGTCCATCCTCTAAGGATCAGTTAAACCATAAATTTAATACATCCCTTGGTTAAATTTTCCGGATAGTAATTTATACTTCGAAATCAAATATCATTTCAAAATTCAATATCATTCAAAATCCATTTCAGAATATCATAAATATCGTATCTTTTCAAAACCACATTCATTTTTATTTAAAATACCATTTCAACACACATTTCAAAATAGTTTATATTTCAAAACAAATTACTTCATTTTAAATCATTAAAATGAAGTTATTAATTTAATAATTAAATTATTAAATTTCCAAAATTTAAATCTTTCAAAATTCATTTATTCACTTAAGTTTATTAAAACAATGAAAATTCAACTTTAGCAGCATTTAGAAAAATGCTACGGAAAGTTACTTTTAAAACAATTTAATTTGACAAAAGACAGCATTCAAGATGCTATAATAAGGTTACATTAATTCAAATAAAAGCTTAGTTAAATTCAACAATTATAGCACTTACAAAGTGCTATAATAGCCTTTAATTCAATTTAGCCCTTTAGTTCATTTATATTAACTGCAGCATTTACAAATGCTGTAATATCCTTTACTTTAGAAATAATAGCATTTCAAAATGCTGTTAATTAAATTCCAAATATTCACTGTACGTTCACAAACCATTAAATTTTTATTTAAACCATTTCAAACTCATAAAATTATATATTTTTCACTTTTATAACCATCATTTAATTTTTCTTAAATTCATGATTTTATAAAGTTAAATTTCCATTCAAAAATCAATATTTAATAATAATTCACTTATTAAATTCCAACATTCAATTTCAATTCATATAATTAAATTTTTAAGTTAACCCATAAGTTTAAATTTCAAATATAACTTATTTTTCATTTTACTTACTTAACTTCAAAATTCACTTTTAAACAAAATTCACAATTTTCCAATTTAAGTTATATTTCAAAATTCAACTCAATATTCATTTATTTCACATTTTAACTTATTCAAAATCCATTAATATATCCTAAAATTATTTTAAATTCATTTAATTCAAAATATCATAAATTTATCATATTTTCATATTTAATTTAAATCCGTTTATAATTAAATCAAAATTTCCAAAATAACTTATATTTCAAATTTCCACTTTATCATTAATTTATTTCACTTATAAATTCTCAGAAAAATCAAAATACTTTACAAAAATCATTTTTAATTAAGTTTAAATCAAAATATTATAATATTTACATTCCTAAAATATTTTAAAATTTTAGAAAAATATATTTTAACCGTGGGTCCATATATCATTTTCTACACTAGGTAAAGTGATACGGGTAATATATCATTTCAACCCATAATTTACAAAGAAAACCCGGGTTTTATCATTTCAAACCCGCAGTCCCAAGTAAAATGAAATAATTGAAAATCGTTTAGGCCTATCATTTCAGTCCATAACGATTTTCCCCAATTATAACGTCCGTTCGGGTATGTACCATTTCAACTCATAGTGATTCTAATCTAAAGGGAACTTGCAGTGTGATAAACTGATATAAATAACAAAATAACATTATATAAGAGTAACAGATGTTATAACAGGTGTTTAAACATGGGTAAACATCATATGGTCATAATATAGCAGATATAATATGGTGATACATTTTACAGATTCAAATGTGATCGATTTACTAGTTATATAAGTATAAAACTATCTGGTGAGAATAACTCACTGGTATAAGCTGGAGACAACAACTGAAACACACAAACTGAGATCTTCAAAGGCACAAAAGCACGAATAAGATTTGAGATTGGAAGAGCCAAAGATTAATCACCTTGAATACATTCAAACAAACAAAACAATCTACATAAGTTTTCAACTCGAATATAATAAAACAATGTTAGAAATGAATGCACAAAACATCACCAAAGTATTTGCACTTGCTTCAATCACTCGTGCTTCAGTCTAGGGTTAGAAACACATGGCTAAGCATGGGTTAGGATCTGGTCTTTGGGTTCACATGGGTCGGCCTAGCATAGATTTAATGATGGTGCAAAGGTATGTCACGAAACTACACAAAACAAGGTAACACAACATGGTTCAAAGCAAACAAAGGCTCGGCCAAAGCAATCATGGGCACGGCTAGGTCTGGTGGGGTCAGGGGATGATGTGGAAGAGGGTGCAGGTCAGGTTGGAGGTCGTGGTGGTGGTGTAGGTGGCGGCCAAGGGGGTGTTTGAGGTGGTAGAACATCATGGTGCTCGGCTATGTACATTCAAGTGGAGTTCGGTGCATTTTCATGTGGATCTTCAACCTAGGGTCGCTCGGCATGGGATGGTCAGTGAGAAGGTGATGGTGGTGACAGGTGCAGGTGGTGGTGGAGGCAGCAATCTGGCTGGAGATGGCAGGCCGAACCAAAAGTAGTGAAGGCAAGTGCAAAATTTCATAAATAATGAAATAAAAAGTGAAAAGAAAGAAAGTTTCTTACCAAAATTTTTCACAAGAAGGAATGGTCGAAATTTTTGATAATGAGAAAGATAATTCATGTGAAAATAAGATGGGAGTGGTCGGCTGAAGGTAGTGAGGAGTTATGGCAGCAACTGAATTAACGTGTTGGTTGAAATGTGAAAAGATGTGAATACAAAAAGTCAAAGAATAACAAAAGTCACAAAAACTCTTCAAATATCTCCATTTCTTTTGCAATTTTTAAATAACTGAAAAATACTTATAAATTCAGATAAAAACACGAAAACTTAGTAAGTAAACAAAAATAAATAAATAAATATTGATTATGTTTGCGTAAAAAATGGCCGCAAACACCCAAAGTCGTATGAGTTGGTTGATTTTATGTTGTATTTAGTGATTTGGGTGATTTATGCAAATATATAAAAAGCAGGGACTAAACTGTAAAAGACACACAGATTTATAGTGGTTCGGCCAGAACGTGCCTACGTCCACTTTATATGTTATTCTCCTTTTTCTCTTCAGATTACAAGTACAAAGCTTTGATTACAAGTATCTAAAGTTGTTTGAGAGTTCCTTCCAGGCTTGAGCTCTCCAACTCGTCCCCATTGTTGTACCCCTGCCCCTCTATTTATAGAGTGAGGCTAGGGGCAGAGGTCTTGGATGTTTATAGCTGCTGGTGGGCTTGGGCTGAAGCAATCTGATTTGGTAGCGTTCTGGTTCGGCGAGGCTTCATTCGGCATGGAGCTTGGAGAAGTTGGAGCTTGGTCCGGCTATGCATGGTTCGGTGATGGACGAAGTGACTTGGTTCGGTGGTATGTGGTTCGGTGGAGCATGGAAGTGGAGCTTGGTTCGGCTATGCATGGTTCGGCATGGAGGTGGAGAGGTCCGGTTCGGCTGTGATATGGAGGGAAGGTTGGATTTGGATCGGTACTACCGAATGGATTGGGAAAGCCGAATGAACTCTTGTACTGGGAACGCCGGATGAACTTATGTGCTCTGAGTGCCGAGTGAGGCCTTGCTTCTTATTGTCGAATGGGCTATGCCGAATGGAACTTTTATATTTGATTCTTGAGCGAAACCCCTGACTTATGTACGCTTGCTGGCTTCTTCCTGTTCCGGTCGTGGTGGAAACGCACACAACATTGATATTCCAGTTTTGTCCAAAAAATGGGATAACAGATTATATATAATTAAATTAAGAAAATAACAAGAAAATGTAAACTAGGCTAGAAAATTTGAAAATAAATGGAATAATTTTGGGTAAATTTTCTGTACTTGAGAAATATTTATAAATAAAGATAGAAATACAAAAATAAAATTCATGCATAAAATAAATAAATAAATTTTTAAATAAATATAATTAAATTAAGAAAATGCTTAAAAATAAAAACTAGGTTATAAAAATTGAAAATGAATACACTAAGCTTTGGAAAAATTAACATCACTTAAAAAATGTTTTAAAATAAAAATATATACCTAACATTTCATATAACACATATTAGAACATAATATGACAAATAAAAATATTATTTATATAAATTAAAATAGACAATTTTATTAAATAAATCAATTTACATACAATATTGTAAAAAACACAACTTTCACAATATAATCGGATTTCAACGAAACGAAAAGAAGTATTCTTGAAATTTAATATATTTTCATAATAAAATATAAAATTAAAAAATTAAAAAATTTAAATTTTAAATTTAAAAGTCAAAGTTTGACCAAATTGACCAAAATCCACTTTTCTGGAAATATCCTATTTATTCAGCTTTGAAATTATAATTCACATAAAATCAAAATATATTTTTAAAATAACAAAATTTATTCATTTTAATAAATAAAATAAAGTTTTTAAATCAGGAGTTTCAATGTAAATAATTAAAATAAACAATCAAAATGACCACAAAATACTGGGTTGTTACAGTAGGTCGGTTTTGTGTTGGTTTAGACGTCGAGTATCTCGACCCTAGGTATATCCCTCTAGTGGTGTACCAAGATTTGGTTCGAAAAGGTAGTCCCTTCACCTAGTTATTTGTATGGAAATCCTAAATCCACTACGTGCGTGCCATTTTGTTTGTAGAGCCTAGTATTGCTGAAAATTAATAATGTAACAATTTCAGCTATGTTGATTATTATTTATATAATAGATACTATTATAATATAACATGATTTGATATGAAATGGTTTGGTCATCGTAGGGGGAAAACCCATCTTTGTTTATGTATGGACGTGGTCTTACGAGATACCCTTTGTTTTGATAAAGGAAAAATCATGGTAACTTTATAAATTCAGTTGAAGTTGTTTTTCTCATGCTGGTTTACCAGACTAATCCGAGAGTTCTTCCCTTTCAATGTCCGAGTCAGACCGAGTATATTTAAAGGTTCATATTTGATGCTTTTGGAACTTCAGCAGGTGAGCTGGAGATCTTCATGTCGTATACACGTATCTATTTATTTTTCGGCAGCTTTGCATTGTTTTTGTTGTAAATTATCAGCATTTGTAAAGATATGTTATTATAACTGTCCAAGCTGATGATTACTTATTGTGTACTTTGATTTTGATTTATGTATATTACAGTTTCTCTTTGTAAAGATTATTGATCTATATTATATGTTATTCCGCTGTGATGTGAGATTTTGTATTGTTTTGGTTCTACTTCTCTATCTTCTTCTTCTTCTCTTCTTCTCTTCTTCTTTCTTCTTACCCTCTCTTTTCTTTCTCATGATCATCTGCAATTCTGTTCGTTTTGGATCAACATGCATGGTTAGTTGTCGGTTTAGAGGGTACGGATCTGCGGGTCGTCATATCTAGGCTTGTCAAGAGTGGAGAATGATGAAATTGGAGATGCTCGAAGAGGCATGTCGGCTGGCTGATGATGGTGAGGAGATGGTGGAGGTAGGGTTTCTGATTAACTGGGGGAGAATGGAATAATAAAGCAGCTCTCCGCCAGCACCTGTATACAAGATAATTTTCGACGACTAGTGACGGCCGCCGACGGCTATTTTGCTTCGGTTTCCAACGGCTTGCGATGGCTATTATATTTTATTTACTAAAACGCACGTAGCTCAACAGCCGTTGCTAGCCGTCAAAAACAACCGTCGGCAGCCGTTGGAAGCTCCGTCGTTATTTACTGTTGTTCTAGTAGTGTACACACATATATGTCTGTTCTGTTATCAAAGTAATATTTTCTTCCTATATTTTGACCATCGGTACACCGGATTTATTTTCAATATTGACAATCCCTCGTTATCTTTAATATTCATACGACTACCACATATATGAATCTATCTTAAGTCGAAAGTATTATTACTGAAGAGGATAATGTGGTTCGTAGTGCACACAATACACATACTCTATACTATAAGACTATTTCAAAATTCATAGAATATTTCATCATAACCAAATAATTGTTTATCAAACTTCTCAATTGAAGGTAATATTTCATAAGTGATCAATTTGTTGAACTTGGTAACAAAATGATATTTTTTTAGTTATGAGCATCAAATTCTTGTGAATTGTAGCAATACTCTTTGCGTTCTAGACTGGCAATCGTACTACAATTTGAGTTAGCATTGCCTTGATTTCTAACTAAGCTTCATATATGTTTGTCCATTCTATTTATTTATGGCTGTAGGCAGAAGGAGAGAAGAGGTTGAAATCAATTGGCAGTGTCGATGTCCTAAAAGAAGCTTTACGGTTGTACTCAGGCTGGAGAAACAGGTTCTATAACACGGCGCACCATCCCTGTCTCTCTCAAGTAACCTTATTTCACTTCAATATATTCGACCAATACTCTATATACATGATTAGAAAATATTTTACATAAACTCATTAACACTAGAAGTTGGAATAAGAGATGCATGAAATTGCAAAAGGAGTGGCTTATACCATAAATTACAAAGTTTAGATTCTAAAGGAAAGGATATATGAAATAAATGAGCATGAGCAAAGCTTAGTTACTATCTAAATCATCTTGTGTACTATTTATCTCTAAAATGTTATACAGTTGTATTTTGGCACCTGATTGCTAGAAGTATACACATTGATGATGCAAAGTCACTAGGATATTTCAGTAGGACTTGTTGTCTCAACGCTTCCTCAGTGTAAAAGGACGTTGTGGGATCAGAAGCGCCCGTGATCTAAATGGCATTGTCCTTCTGGAAAGTAGCAATCATCTCATGGGGGGCTTCTTCGACCGGAAGGTCTAATGGGCAGGAGGCACGACGCCTGATGGGGGAATATAAAAAACAATCACAGGGCCAGCAGAATCTGTCGTGAAATCATCACCTACAGGGAAGTAAGGGGCAATGAGGCATAGGTTCAAATAAACAAGCTCGAATGTACAAAGCAGTCGTCCGTGGACTATAGAGAAAAATCCTACCTCCCTTAGTGGACCTAAGGGCATCACTGGAAGGTGGAATGTGAGCTGGAGGATAAGATGTTCCCAAAGGTTGGCTCTTGGCCGGTGGATCTAAGGAAACATTGAAAATATTTAGTGGAACATCGTGCATGGGAGCATAAATAACTAGTTTCGAAATCTAACCTTCTATTGCCGTTTCAGAGGTCGAGCCACTCTTCTTCCTTTTCGCAGCTTCCTCCTTCTGGGCCTTCTTAACTTCATCCAATTTAACGTAACCTTGGCGGGAAACTTCCATTTTGTTCGCTGAGAAGCGAGCAACAGTGACCTCAAGATTGAAAGGCAGGTCTCCTTAGCAGCTTATGGATGGAAACCTTGACTTTCAAGTAATCGTCCATCCATGCTAGATTCTTCTCTGTGAGCATTTTATAGTAGATTTCATCCAAGAGTCCCTTCACTTGATCCAATTTATTATTTAGTTTGTCACACTCGGTTTGCAATTTGTCGGCCCTAGAGTTTCAGCAGCCTTGCTTGCGGTTAAAGCCTTGACCTCTGCATGAAGAGAAACTCTGACTGCTCTCCACTCCACCATTTTCTTTCTTAGGTCGTCTAGGCTGGGCTCCACCTTCTCAACTACCGCTTGAATCTCATCTAATTTTTTTAGTGAATTTAGCTTTGACATTCTTACAGTCGTCGAAGAACTGACCGACCTATTGTACTCCTTTTTGGCGGTTTTGATATTATTTGAGCACTACTTCAACCGTTCCAAGTTTTCGGCATAGGCAACTTTGAGCTTCTGGATCTCTTTAGCTTGAGATCTTTCTAGGGCATCCACCACTTTTTTATGATCCAAGTCTTTCTGGTGCATTTGTTCTCAAGTCGAAGATTCCTAGGTTCTGATTTACGCTTTTCTTACCGAACTCTTTCCCCACCTTGACCACTCTATCATGGAAGTTTGACAAGGCCTTGACACCCCTTAATCAATCTACATGAAGCTCGATCGACCCCATAAAGGAGAGGGGAGGTGCCTCAAAAAGCAGATATGCCAAGGGACCCCTCGACCAATAATGTTGTTGGAACTTGTCGAAGCATGGATCTAAGGGGTTGGTAATGACGGTTTCCCCCTTAATCTCCTTCCTTTATCTATCTGCCCGGAGGTAGTTATAATCACTCTCCTTTATTTGTTTTCTCCTACTTCTTAGAGGCTTCTGAATCAGACAACGGGAAAGAAGAAAGCTGATGAGACTTAGAAGGTTGGACTAGAGTCTGGGATCATAATTTACCACTAGGGCAACAGGATCTCTATTGTGGGCCATTCTTGGGCTCTTGGCCGCCTATGTTTCCAATCGCGCGATAGTGAACAGTCTCTTATGTTTTCAGCTTCATCGACAACTGCCCAGTATTTGCACTTGGCCCAAATAGTGACGTTGTTTCTTTCACATCCTTAGGAGGCGCTTTTGGCAATATCTCCTTCATCTTAAAGAGCAATTTTTCCCTTCTTGAGCTCACACTACCTACGTTGGCAAAGTACAATGAATTAGACTTGGAAAAAACGCTTGGAAGGTGTGTGATTGTAGCATGAACGTGCGATTGAGTGAGTGTGAATGCAAAAGCACATAGCAACCGCACAAACCATTAGGGGTCCTCATAGGTCTGGTGTAGGATTTCCTCTACAAACACAGAATACCCATAAATAAATCCCATGTTTCAGATCTTGGGGATAGTAAGAAATATAGATATTCCTGAAAATGAAGGCTTCCACTTCCTTGGGACTAAAAACATATCGTAAGGCCTCATTCACCTCTGAATTAGGTGAGGTAGCTAGACCGGTATTTCCAAAGGAATGCACTTCATTGCGGTCAAAAGCTGTATGGTTGCAGTCATGAGCATGGGAGCCTGCCTCTTCTACTGTCTTCGTGTGGATGCTGTCATCCTCCCACTGCCTTAAAGTCTTAAGCTGACCACTTTTATGAGGCTCAACCACGAAGGGATCTAACTCCGGCTCCTCTGCACCCATAAGGATGGTAGGAGTGGCACTATATGGGTCTGTAGTAATAGGACACCAAAAATAGAAGGCTGAGAGGAAGGAACATCTCTTATTTCACCGGTAGTCGAATCTTTTTCTTAGTTGGCTTTTGCGTAGAAATTTGCCTTCCTCTCCCAATTGAGCGACCGGTCGCAAGCAGTCCAAGCTATCTTAAATAGTCATCAGTGACAAGTTGTGGAACCTCTCGGAGCTCCTTCGTGATTCACTTTAATTTGCACAATATCTCTTCCAGGTCATCTCCAGCCGCTACTCTCACTATACTTGAAAAGAAATCCAAAGAAAGAAAAGTTAGCCTCCAGCATGAGATCCTTTTGGAACAATAGAGGAACACATATGGGAGAAAAAAATTACATCTCGAGTGCCATTACTGGAAACATGGAGAGTTGCCCTGGACGAAGAAGTATTCCTAATTGAACATACTATATTTGGAATATAGATTCTTGACTAGTTTGAATTTGCTCCCTACCTTAAGATAAATAAACGAAGAACCATCTATCTTACTCCTTACAGCATATAGAAATCTAATTTAGCGATGAGTCTAAAACACTCAGAACTCCTTTATGAAGATAGAGTATAAGCTAGTTAAGATAGCTTATCCGTTGGGAAGTAACTAAAATGTAGCATTTTCAAGTATACAAGAAACCCAACAATCCACTAAGGAAGGGAGAGTGGAGCTCCGGCTGCACAATGGTAGCTAGAGTAAGCCATATACCCTTTGGGTGGAGCTGGGCTCATTGTTCTGAAGTAGGCAACAGGAGGACCTCCCTTAGAATACTTTGGGTAGCAACGATTAGATCTAGTTGTTTGGTGATTAAGTTCAAGGCCTCTGAGTCGATGGGGTTCATTAGTAGTTCAGACGTTCTATATATGTGCATAAGAGAATGATAAAAGCTGGGCTGATTAGAAAGATGCCTTGATTGCATGGAACCCGGAAGTGCAGAAGAAGGAGCCTGATCTCTAGAAGCAGTCAGGGAGCAGGTTCTACATACCCATCTAACATGGTAGATCGTCTCACGCACTATTGCAAAAGATGGAAGTGTTCACATGTGTACATGTGTGTATGCATGAACAAAAAATGGGGAAAACAAACAAACACTTCGGCTAGGTTGACCACCTAACGTGATCAAGCACAACATCATCGTTTGACTGAAAGCCGAGCCACATCTAACCCTAAATCCTAACCTAGAAGCCGAACACAAAATTGACTCAAGAGTGGACAAATCATACGAACTATGGCATAAGAATCGACGGAATGAGTGTTAAATTAAAAGGAACCATTCATTAGATCACTAAGTTGTTTTGAGTTTAGGTTGAGAATTATTGGAAGAGTGAAAACTAGGGGAAGCAATGGCGGCTCAGGGAAGACGAGGTGTCATGAGATTTTGAGAAGGATGGAAAGTGAATGAGTGTGTTCGGTGTGGGAGGTGCTGCGGTTTATATAGGGGTGGTATCCCATCCAGACCCGAACCTACAAGTTGCCTAACCAATCAGAGCATCGAACAAGCAACATGCCGAACCAACCTTAACCACCGAATCGAGAGCATGCTGATCCAAACTGAAATGAAAGATGGAGATGTACGTCTACTGAGGGATTCAAGGACTTTCTCAACAAAGTCCACCTCATAGTTTGTGGTATGAACTTTGGGGTCAAGTATTGTAGGCAATTTCTCCCACTTGACCGAGATGGTGGAAGGCTTGGATGATAACATAGGCTCGTTCAAGAATAAGGTGATACGACAGGTAGAGTGAGTGCACACGGAAAAGAGTTGAAGGCGTCCCCCTCCATTATGTTGTTCGGTAACCATAGTAAAGAACAGAATTTCCCATTCTGCACCATAGGGTACCGAATAAGATATCTTGTTCAGTACCCTTTGGTACCAAACAAGACCCTTTGTTTAAAAATATGGGGTTGTCGTGTGAAGACCGAGCATGTATGGAGCCTTCCGAGCCATGGAAGGATGCATACACCAAACCAAGCCATAAGAGAACCCACGAGACAAAGAGAGGGAAGGCATGAAATTAGCCATCAAAGTATCCACTTGCGTACCACCAGACCGACCTACCTCGAATAGAGCTCACAACCTACCCCTAATAGAGCTCCCAACCGAACTGAGCAATTTATATATATTGAATGAAATCTTCATATATCAGGAAATTATCAGTTATGTTGGGCATATTCAGAAACAATCCCTCTAGGCGATTTACACACGAAAACATCATAATTTTCTGGATTAATGGCACCACTTCTTCTGTAACAACCCGATTTTAGGTAATAATTTATTGAAGTTAATATTAAAATTTAATTAAATAAATCGGTTTTGAAATTATTCAATAAAATGAATAAAATTATGAAATATGATATTTAAATTTAAATAAGTTAAAAGGTGGAAAATAATTTTTAATAAAAGTGATGTCATTGTAATACAATATTGGTTTGGAGAGACAATGTTTTTTTTCGATAGAAATTTGTATTTATTTTCTGTTGTTCGGTAACCATAGTAAAGAACGGAATTTCCTATTCGGCGCCATAGGGTACCGAATAAGATATCTTGTTCAGTACCCTTGGGTACCAAACAAGACCCTTTGTTTAAGAATATGGGGTTGCCGTGTGAAGACCAAGCATGTATGGAGCCTTCCGAGCCAAGGAAGGATGCATACACCAAACCAAGCCACGAGAGAACCCACAAGACCAAGAGAGGGAAAACATGAAATTAGTCATCAAAGTATTTACATGCGTACCATCGGACCGACCTACCTCGAAGAGAGCTCCCAGCCTACCCCTAATAGAGCTCCCAACCGAACTGAGCAAGTCATATGTAACGACCCGGTATTTTCAACCATTCGCATCCATTATAAGTGTATAGGTAGACACTCATGCCGGAATTGAATTGCTCAAAATACCGCGTTGTAAATAAAAATTTGGCAAATCTCAGGATATACAGTAAATAAAAATCACAGATCACAGACACAGAGTATATAAAAAATGCAGCGGAAGAAAAAGAGATAGTAGTTCATGAAGCTACTATATAAAATATAAGATACATCAGAGTTAAATAAGGTACAACAGAAGAGTAACATGATACATCAGGTACAAATCAGATACATCACTGAACCACTGGATACCGAAACAAAATGGATGGCTGGATCTTCAAGGAAAGCTCCAACGCCGAAGGTGAATCTGGAATGCAAACTCAATCAATCTGACCCGAGCGCAAAGCAAAACACAAAACCCTCGAGTCAGGACATAAATACTTATAAACTGTAAATCAACTCAAGTGAACAGTAACAAAATGCATCAGTAACTTAAAGGATGCTTGGGACCGCCCATCCTCTAAGGATCCGTTAAACTATTTACTATGTAGTAATATATGCTATATACGGTAGTGTCTAATCAGTAAAGTATAATCATATAGAAAATAGCGTTAAGGGGATGGTGAACCTTAATGCGGTCGGATCTTTAAAACCAAAATCATAGTGGGCTCGATATAAGGATATGACACGGCACGCGAGGCAATGCCAGGGTGGATACACCATTTGCACTCCCGGATCGGTGGTGACGGCAAGCCAGCAGCTTCCGCCCACCTCGAACAATACCCCCGAATCAAAGTGGCGCCACCGAATCGAATCACAACAGTAATAGAATAGTTTCCGATGGAGCACGCTCGATGAAAGGGTGCGACCCTTTGTGTAGCCCGGTATAGCTCCTGTTTTAGTCATATATGTCAACTCACGGGAGTTGGGTCCACGTAATATACCTCGAGAACGTTGCCACCATCCTACTTCATTCTGGAATCTCCACCGCGTACACAGTTGTTAAAGTGGTTTTCGGTATTGGCCGGCTATAAGACAATATCCGATCCCGGTCTCTTTAACAACCAATCGTTATTATAACCCATGGATATTTATTTCAAATAATTTATACTTTCAAGACCAAAATTTCATACTCATTTCAAAACAATATCACAATTGTATCATTTCCATTTCAAAAATAATTCAATATTATATCATTCAAATAAAACCCAAATTTTCAAATCATTGAATATTTCTTAAATTTATTAAACTTGAAATATTCTTTTAAATTATCATAGCATTTTGGAAATGTTACCTTAAGGAATCATAGCATTTTTGGAATGTACTACTTTCCACTTTACATTGTATATAATCAAAGTATTGATAAGCTTAAAATTTTAACATGTCAATTTATCATAGCCTTATAGTTAAATAAACTTTCTTACTGTAATATACAATTTAAACCAAAATTCTTATGTTAAGTTAAAAGCACCTTATTAACTTACATTATTATTACAATAAGTAACATTTATCATTTTAATCAATTTAAAATACACCATTACATTGATTAAAATCTACGTGTCAAATGTACGTTTTAAATTTTATATTCCTATTACAATAATGAATATTTATTAACTAAATCAATACCACACTACTTAAAACTTTACATGTTTCTTTCTTAATTAAAACTTTACATGTTCTTGCATTAATTAAAACTTTCATGTTCTCTCATTAATTAGGACTTTACACGTTTCTTTCATTAATTAAAAACTTATACGTTTCTTTCATTAATTAAAACTTATACCTTCTTTCATTAATTAAAAACTTATACGTTTCTTTCATTAATTAGAACTTATACCTTCTTTCATTAATTAGGAATTTACATGTTCCTATCATTAATTAGAACACCATACGTTCTTTCATTAATTAAAACCTATACGTTTCTTTCATAAATTAAACCCTATACGTTTCTTTCATAAACTAAAACCTATACGTTTCTTTCATAAATTAAAACCTATACGTTCCTTTCATAAATTAAACCCTATACGTTTCTTTCATAAATTAAATCCTATACGTTTCTTTCATAAATTAAACCCTATACGTTTCTTTCATAAATTAAAACCTGTACGTTTCAGATTTATATTACCATTTTACAAATTTAACTAAACTTTCAGTTTATTTGATTAATTTAACATCTTTAGTTAAAACTCAAATTTCACATTTTCAAGTCAAGTTATATTTTAAAATTTCATTTTCAACGGTCATTCAACCACTTAAATTTATAGAAAATCAATAATTCTTTAATAAATCACTTAAATTCAAATATAAATCAATTTATCATATTTACCATTTCCAAATAAAATTAAAGTCCATTTTATTCGTGTAACTTAAATATCATTTTTAGTCAAAATTCCAAATTTCAAACATAAGTTATATTTCAAAATCCAGTTAATCCATTCATAAATTACATTTTTAACACATAGAAAAATCATAATTTATTTATTTTAAAACCTTTCAAAATCTATTTAAATCAAATTTCATAATTTTATATTTTTAAAATACTTAAAATATTCAAAGCACTTTATAGAATAACCACGGGTCTGTATATAGTTTTCTAACCTAGGTCAAGTGATACGGATATGTATCATTTCAATCCGCAGTTTAAAAGGTAAAAATCCGGGTTCTATCATTTCAAACCCGCAATCCCAAGTTTAAATAAATAAATAAAATAACTCAGGTCTATCATTTCAGCCCATCATGATTTTTTATCCTAACAGGGAACTTGCAGTGTGATCATATACAGAAATAATATAAACAATGTCAATATCACAATATACAGTCATGTATCAGATGTCAGGTGAAAATTAACAGTTTTAACATGGTAATAACATGGCATAGCATATCATATGATCATCATTAACTTGCATAAACATTTTACATTACTAAACACTTGTCATCAATCCACTTTTCATAAGTATATATGTCAGAGTGAGAAAGACTCACCTTTTCGAAGCTAGAGACCAAAACAACAAACACAAGAGCGATTCCAAAAGCACGACAAACACGATTTGAATTGAATGAATGGAAAGCCTTGATAATGATCTTGTATACAACAAATAAACAAGACCATATAAACATATGCATACAATATAAAGATTTGTTGAACAATAGAAAATTAGAAGCAACAAATGACATTACCAAGCTTTTCAACCACTTTTGCTTGACCACAACTCCATGTATGCTCGGCCATACATGCTTAGGGCTAGGCCACACATGTTTTCAGGTGGAAAAGGATCTGGTTTGACATCACAAAGGCATGGCAAGCACAAAAATGTGAAGTGGTAGGAGATGATATGAGGAGGTGTTAGGGTTAATTGGTGAAAGGTTAGGTTAAAAGTAAAAGGGTGGACTATAAAGGCCCATAGAAAGATAGAAAGTTTAAGGCCTTTCAAATTTCCTTTTCTATTTAATTTTATAAAAACAAAATAAACTATGACTTCAAAAATACAAGACCACTTTTAAAATAGACTATAACTTCAAAACAAAGGTGACAAAACAAATTTTGTTCGTTTCTTTTTTTTTTCAAACAAAAGGGCAGAGGGAATATAGACTAGAATGTCAAATTACAGAGGTGAAAAAACAATTTTTTTTTCTTTTTTTTTCTCATTTCTTTTTTTCCAGAACAAGGGCCAGTGGAAAAATAGATTATAACTTCAAAAATACGAAGTGACAAAAGCAACTTTTTTTTCATTTTTCCTTTTTTTTCAAAACAAGGCTCGGTGGCAATATTACTTCAAATACAAAGGCGACAAAAATGGAATTTTTTTCATTCATTTTTTTCTCAAACAAGGCTCGGTGGTCTGGCATGGGTAGGGTCGGAAAAATATGGTGAATGGCCAAGCACGGTGGCAGGCAATAGGATAAAGCAAAACAATGAAAGGAGAACAAATGAAATAAAAAAAAGAGTGAAAAGAAGAAAGAAAGAAAAAAGAGAAAAAAAAAATGAAAGGAAAAGCATGCGCCGGTTCATACCTTCAGGAGATGCTCACGCAAATTTTGATGGAAGCAAAATGAATAATTTGTGGTATGGAACTTTTGAACGTGAAATATATATTAACATTTGCTCACTAATTTATGTAGAGGGCAGGCAAGAGTAAAATGCTTGAACGGTAGAGACAATTTAATTCTATCCAATAGGTGGAAACGTATGGGAGGCAAGAGGGAAAGAAATAATTCACACACGGAAATGATTTAAGGCAAGATTTTGAATTCTCAAAAGAGAATATACGACTGAAAACTTTGCATTGTTAACGCAAGAAAAAAAAAATCAAATAGATAACGAAAAGGTAAGAGCAACAATTAAATATATGCCCAAAGTAACGTACAAATTATTTTGTTTCTCTTATTAAATAAATTTAAAATACTAACGTTTCTATTAGGAAAAATAAACCATCACTTTAAACCAAAATTTAATAGCTATTATACCATAATTAATAACATTTGATTTAGCTTCATCCAATTGATTGTTAAATATAAAGTTAAGAAACAGATGTAAACATATGTAAAAGAAATGTAAAGTTTATTTCCCGTTTCACACTAATTATTACTAACTTTTTTAAAAAAAAAAAGTATACAACAAATCTGACCAAAACAAAAGTGAAACAAATGTTACACAATTGTATACAGTTCAAGATGAAAATTTTGCCTTTAGAATTATAAAATTTAGAATTTCTATTAAAGTTACACTTTTTATCCAAATCAAATTTTCAGACATTGTTTATTTTTATTTGGACAAATGATCAGAAATCATTTCAAGAAAATTTCCAAAATTAGATTTTTAAGAAAACAAAAGCCAAAGTCTTTAAATAAATGAAAAAAATTAAAATTTTAAACTTTTAAAATTTTAAGTTGAAAGTCACAGTTTGACTATTTTGACCAAAATCAGCATTTCAGGCAAATATTCAACTTACACAAGTTTGGAATTATAACTCATAAAAATCAAGACTATATTTAAATAATAAATTTAATCATTTCAAATAAGTAAAATAAGTTTTAAATCAAAATCTTACATTAAAAATAATTAAAATATACAATAAAATAATTACAAAATACAGGGTTGTTACATCATATGTTGAATGAAATCTGCATATATCAGGAAATTATCAGTAATGTTTGGCATATTCAGAAATAATCCCTCTAGACGATTTACACACGAAAACATCATAATTTTTTGGATTAATGGCACCACTTCTTCTGTAACAATCCGATTTTAGGTAATAATTTATTGAAGTTCGTATTAGTAATTTAATTAAATAAATCAGTTTTGAAATTATTCAATAAAATGAATTAAATTGTGAAATATGATATTTAAATAAGTTAAAAGGTGGAAAATATTTTTTATAAAAGTGATGTCATTGTAATACAATATTGGTTTGGAGAGAATGTTTTTTTTTTTTTTTGGATAGAAATTTGTATTTATTCAAATTTAATATAACTAAGAAAAAAATATGCACACCATTTTTGTTTGATGTTTTTGGGCTAAGCCCAAATATTGCAAGCCAACTCATTTTCTAGAACTTTGCCTTCTCTTCTAAAACATCACTCACATGCTCTTTCTTACTCCATTTTTCCTTCCACCTGAAGCCAAGACGAGAAAATATATCACTTTAAAAATTAAAAGACAAAACTCCCATCTCCTTGTAAATTAAAAATCAAATAGAATGAATTATCTAAATTTAACAAATTTAAATATGTATATCTATATACCTTTAAGCATCTAGTGCTGGAGTTGTGTTCAATGTGGTACTTTGCTATGGCGTGTGTATGGTTGTAAGCTGAGAGAAGGAAGAAGAGGATAACAATTTTCAGGTGAGAATTCTCTCACAAAGCCTATGTTGATCAAAACAATATATATATGTATATATATCGATGCTTGAATTGCTTATATTGCCGTGTATTATCCCTGCATAAAAACTGAAGTCAATTGAATGTGTAGCATATTATTTGGATAATGTGTGAGTGTTAGTGATAGAGCCTTGTGCTCGCATGTGTTTGTATGGCAGTTTCAAAGTGTGTTTGCCGAGGAAATGCGATAAGCAGTAGTGTTGGTCTCAATAGCGTGTATGAGTATGTGATACAGAGTTTATGTGTTACTGCCTCGGGTAAGTTTGTACGAGTGTATAGGAATATATGTATATGTGTGTGTGTATGGGTTATGTTAATGAGTGAGAGTGTATTGCATGCGGGATTGAGAAGGTGTGTTGGATGTGTAATTATATATAAAGTGCTGTGTTCATATACAGTGTGAGTTTAAGTGAGAGCTTGGTGTACATTTGTTTGTGTTGTCGTATGGTGTGCGTTGATGTATATGTGAGTTTGAGTGGGTTTGCTTACATATTTTCATTATTTTATGGTAAGCTATTCTTATCTGGAGTATGTGGCCATGTGTTGTTATCAACTTCCCATGCTTTGACTTTATTGGTCCAATCTAATTTCCAGCGTTCAAGTGTGACATACATACACATATACATATATACATACATACATATATGTATATACATATATGTGTATATATACACACACACGCGTGTGTGTATGTATATATGTGTGTATAAGCATTCGTGAGTAGGTCCGTATATCTCTATATTATGCTCTGATGTTATTCATGTCCTGCGTGATTGATTTTTGTAATGCTATACATTTTCGTGTCTCAACCTTATAAGTCTAGTTATTTTGTTGTATAAAGCTGCTGCTACCTTATACTTTGTTCAATTCTGTAAAATCAATAAAAAGTATATCTAAAAGTTCAAGTTATTAAATATGAATTGACATAATTTTAAGTTTCATGTTTTCCTATTGAGTATTTATTTTATACATATCTCTGTATCATTATATGTGTACTTAGTACAAATAATTATATATTTTTGTAAATGTAATTTATACTTAAATTCTATTATATAAACTTTCATGATATTATATATGTATGTAATCAAGAATGTAAATATAGGTTTGTCAAATTAATAAGTGATTATATAAACTTTTACTAAGTTATCATTTAGAGAGGAAATGAGATTTTATGTTTTAGTAAATATTTTACTATTATTAAAATCCTAACAGATTGGAAATTAATAATTATATAATGTAAAGTGATATTATATTTGGTCTTACTAAATTAACTATTTACATGCAATTAGCATGTTGTATCAAGGTTACAAGTTGTGAAAGATTTAACTATTATTTATTTATTTAATTGTTATCAGATGTAAATATTTATCTAAATTATCTCTTTTTATGCTTTAATTCTGAAACTCTCTCTTCATTTATTGGATTGGATTAAATGAAATGATTCTTAAATGTAATGTTTTGTTTTATAAGTTATTTTGGAAATTTAAGATGAGTTTTTCAATATTATTAATGAATATTAAATGACTGACTAATTTTACAAAAGAATAAGAAATTTGATATTATCTATATATATAGAATATATTATATTTGGGTTTAATTAACTATTTATTTGATTCTAGAATATAATTACTATCCATTTTGAAGAATTTATTATTTATTATCAATTGTTTGATTTTATATATTTTTTATGTTAGAATAAGCTATCTTATATTGGTTTTCTAGGTTCTCTATTTTCATATTTTCTTTATAGTACTTCTGATAATATAAATGATTCACCTTGAGATGGGTTTGATTGGTTATTAATATGATACGGCAATTACATTTTTCTGTGTGATTATATGATATTTAATTTTATGTGACAAGAAATTTGAATAAACAGAGTTATAATACCATTAGGGATGGGACATTCGATAATATTTTTTCGGTTATTCTTTAGACTCGTTATATATAATATTAAAGGAGTGAGTGTGATGTGTGAGCACTAAATAAATGGTCTAGTAACACGCGATGGTATGGGACAACATTATGTTATTTATTCAGTTATTCTTTGTTCATGCAAGCTACTTGTTCGCCATATAATTTGTGTATATTATGTGTCTGTCTACCTTTTTCTTACTCCCAATTATGTTTCAGGAGTGAACAAGATTGGCTAATGTCTACTATGGCGACCTGATTATAGGGTCGTGCCCCATATCCGCGACACCGTTGTCATTTATAATGTTTGATGTGCATCACGAGATAGGTAGTTGGTTGTTCCTTGTGTTGAATAGGCATGTGGTCAGTTACCATAGGGGGACATGTTAGTAGTCATGGTTGAAGAGGCTTCGCATTGTTAAGCATATGATGGATCATTGTGACGATACCAAGAAGAAAGAGGTGGTGGTAACTGCTGACTGTAGGGGTCATATCATATGGACGATGTATGGTTCCTGGAGCAAGCAGACGCGCTATCAGCCCCCCATCTAGTTTCGGTTTTGGTGTATGTATGTGGCTAGTGGATAGACATATATTATGTATGGATGAAATTATACATGAGACCGTGTCCAGAGTATGATCAGCCCTCTAAGGCAGATGGGCTACTTATTATTGATTTGTTATTTCTATCTCTTTGGACCTTAAGTTGAGAGTTTCGACTCTCCAAGGCAGTGGATCGAGATATATGATTTTGCACATTGTGGCATTGTTACAATTTGTCTTAAATCATTTTTATTGATTTTATTGATTTGATAGTGGTATTTTATAATATGAGATTGAGATAGATTATGAGCATTGCTTTGTTATTTCCTGACTTTACTTGAGGATATCTCATTTAGTGATGTTTCTGGATCTGATGATGATTTCTGGATATGAATGATTCATCTATTTGTGTTGGTTATATGATTTCTATTTTTATGTGTTTCTATATGGGTGATGACGTCTTTAATATCAGTGATGATTGTTTCTTATGGAATTGTGTAATTTGAGTAATGTGATGTTTTGATAATTATTTGAGACATTGTATGTATGTATGTATGTAAATATATATATATATATATATATATATATATATATATATTTAAGGCATACATTATTATATTTATATGAATTCTTAAATGTATTATATGATGATTTGATTATCTAACTAGAGTTATCATATTATTATTCCCTGTTTACATTGTCTTACCATATTTGAGATATTTGATTGGGTATAGTTTGACCTTTGTGTTATTTAATAATATACGGGACAGCCCGAGACATTTCAAATACAGGGACGATACGACCAACATTTGTTTATTTTGGGCTTAAAGGAATATTACATTAGGAAAGTTATCTGATACTGCTAGGATGTTGATTAACTATATGTATGTATATAATTGACATTTGAGTTGTATTGTATTCTTATAATATTATTGTATTATATATTATATGTAATGGCTGCGACTAACTCTGTATTCTCTTTCATTCATTTATACTGTATATTGTTTTGTCCTATAGGTACACATGTTTATTGTTTTGTACCGATACTGTGTACGTATAGGTGAATTATATATTTGATGTTTAAATACGTACTAGTGTTGGTCCAAAAGCATATTCATGTGTATACCCCATATAGCCTCATTCTTCTTATTATCTGACAGTATTACTCTTGAATAGTATATGTATAGAGGTGGGGTGTCACATCTTCACCCCTATAAATATCTAACCATTTTGTGTTCAAACACAAGTTTTTATGGGATCTATAAGCCTTCGAGCTACAACATCAACAGCACGGAGCATCCGGATCCATCTTTTCTATTATAAATTCTTTATACTTGGCATCAAATTCTTGTAATTGCTGAATTATAAGAAAAGGAATGAATGTGAACAATGGATGTAAGTCCATTATGGCTAAACCACTATAGACTTTGGTGTACTTTACTTTTTCTACACTATATTCTCATTGAATCCGCTGTTGAAAATTTGATCAAAGATGTTTGCCCGTTTTTTGTGCAAACGCTACTAGAATTGATAAACTTGTATCTTGGCTCTTTACAAATATCATAAAAATTCTTTATTTCATTCTCTTTATAATATAATAATAACATGCAAAAATTATGACATGCGTTAATTTTTTTCGTAACCAAGTCCGAAAAGGTTTCAACATCTTTTCCACCTCAAAAAAATTATTACTTAATTTTTTTTATAGCAAAAAGTCTTTTACTGTGGAACTAGCATAAGTAGAACCTACTTGTGTCAATCTTGTTTGGGTCATTAATACCATCATATTCGCATATGTTGAGAATACTGTCTCAATTTTGCAACCATCATATAAAGACTCACTAAAAGTTCTCAACATATTAAAGAATTTTTTAGCTTCAAAATTAGACGTATCATCATTTATGTAATCAATTCATTGGGTGGACATAAATTTCTCCAATTGCTACCATAAGCATTTCTCTATATGGATCAACATCATTGGAATGATTATATGAAGATTCTGGCAATAATGTTTCTTCTGCATCTGTCTCCCCATGATATATCCAATGCGAATAATGTAAAGTAAACCTTTTTCTTAGCAAATGCTCTATGATAACCTTTTTGTTTTGAAATTTTCTATTACCACATTTGACACATGGACATCAAACATCCGTCTTTGGTGATGCTTGGAAAAATGATAAATTAACAAAATTTCCAAACGCCATAATAAATTCTTGAGTTACAAAACCATGACAAAGCCTATGATGTATCCATAGTCGATCATCCATTAATATAATAACCCTAAAGTACAAGTGAATTTAGACCACCAAAATAAAATAATAATAGTAAATTAGTACTACCAAATTATACATACTATAATTTGTAAATTATATGAATTACCATTTAATAAGAAATATATGTGCTATGAGGGGATGTAGGTATGTACAATCATGACGCTGACAGCAAAAGAGCTTCGTCAATGATTTTGTATATTCCACACTGAATAAAGTGCGCGCATAGCGGAAGATGTGAGGAAGTGTCGAAAACTTCAACAAACTTCAATCTTCCTCCTCGTGCTTTTTTCTTTCCTCCTCCTCCTCCTTATGTTTATTTAGTTATTTTTAAACATTGAAATAGATTCAATGGATAATCAATACCTATATACACCTACAAAGTTTAAAATTCTGACAAACGTGCACTAATATTATTTGGCGCCCAGTTAAAACTAAGAGCAACTAAACTTTATCGCCCACCTTATAACCATCAAGCAAAGCAGCCTTATCAAGCAAAGGCGAGTAAAATAAAAATAAAAATATTCAAAGTCCACTCTCTTTTCTTCTAATCTTATCAAGCAAAGCAGACCTACCCGGAAAAGGATTCCTCCCAACTCCAAACCCACTCTCCACCTCCCTAACCCTCCTCTCCTCTCCCTTCCCTCCCTCCTCCTTTCTCCCACCGCTTCCTCTCTTTCTCGGAATCCGACCCCCTTTGGACGTCCCCAGCAACTCAAAATCCACCCTGCTCCACCCAACCTTATCCTCATTATCCCACCCAAACCTTCCGCTCAAGTCAAGCAACCCGCCCACCGAATCCTCTCCTCCTCTCAACCTCCTTCCGTTCCCGGCCAAGATGTCCGCGGCATGCTCCCACTCCATTCTATCCTTGTAGATCGGGTCCTCAAGGACTTCGTCCGCCAGCTCTGCCCAATGGAGGGTGTCCCCTGCCCGGAGGTTCTTTGCCACCCACGTCAGGTACTTTGACGGCAGCGTTCCCAGCATCTTCCCTTTGTGTTTTCCGAAGCTTATCCTTGTGTCTCTAGCAGCGGGTTTTGGGCTGCCGTTCTTTTTGTTTGGTCTTGGGGTGTAGGATAGTGATATTTGGAGCATAGATGACATCGCCTTTTGCCGTAGATTGGTTTGGAAATGGACGACTGCGTTAAAATATTTGAGGTTGTGGATAAGATGGGCTCCAACTCCACTGAATAATTACTCAATCGTATTTGCTTTAATACAGAATTATTCACTAAATACACACCTATGTTAATTTATACCAATGTGTGGATGGAAATGAATTCACGGACGGTTGCTATATGAAAATTTTCAGTTGGTTCATTTTTCAGTTATAGAATATGTCCAATCATATTTTTGAACGGATTTAAATTTCGTACCTAAGAATAAGGTTAAAGAAACAACTACTATTAACTAGGTTTATATTAAAGGCCGTAACAATAATGATGGAATAAAAGGTAATTATGGAGTGTGGAATTAATTATTGAGTTAATTACACAGTGGTATCAAAATCATAGACATTTCATTCAAATATCATTGGTTGGACGTTAGGCCAAATATCATTGTGAGACGTATACAAGGATACCCTTTTATCGAAGTAAATCACAAAAAGATATATCAAGCATACAATCCATTTGTGTTGGAAGCACAAGCTAGATAAGCTTATTACACACCTTATTCTGCTATCAACAATAGAACGTCATAATGGTGGGTTTCTATCAAAACAAAACCAAGATGGTTGTTCCACTCAAACATGATCACAACTGACAATAAGGTTTATCAAAACAATCCGACATCCAACTAACTACTGCAAATCATAGAACAAAGCGAAGAGATAATTTTCAAGCAATGAAATCAATAATGGGATCGAAAGAGATGAAAATGACGAAGAAGAAGTCGAATCAAATGAAAATAAACGTCGGTAGGAAGATGAGAAGGCAAATATTGAGAACGATGATTAATAGTAAGGACTTGTAGCATGTAAATTTAGTTTCGATTGTTTTCATGTATATATATTGGTTGCTTTATAAATTTTTAGTTTTTCAGGACATGTTTAATGTATTTTTACATATTTTTGAATCTTGTTATAAACCATATTTTTCTTTTAAGAACATTATTTTATTATATACATACATATGTATGTATGTATGTATGTATGTATATGAATATTTGTATATTTTGTATTCTTGTAAGGGATATGACTTCTTGTGAACTTGGAGGTGGTTGGTAGTGACGGTGGTAGTGGTCTTGGACATGGTCTTGATTTGATATCCTCTTCGAAAGCCACAAACAACATAATCATTCGAGGTCCGATTGATTAGAGGTTCGATGAGGATACCCCTTCAACATTGACACAGGTTTCCTAGACGGGGTGCTCCACCATCTCCATTGGCATGACTTTGGTTTACTACACAACTAGTGGGGATAAGTAAAATTTATAAAATTTTGATATTAGATTATATCTTTGTATTAGAGTAAAAGGTTAACATAATTAATGTGTTAATAGGTATCAGTTCCTGGATAGTAACTTGACATCCCAGTTTTTACCGACTAACTTAAATTTCATATCACTACATTTTGGCCTAATTGCTCCTCTGTTCCTGAAGTTATGCATTTGTGCAAGAATAATTTTTTCTAATGAAAAACCAATTGTTTTAACTATCTAAATATTTAATCCATCAACAATATATATGTAATAGAATATGTAGGGATATATCAGTTGAGCAAACGACTCTCCATGGATTCAGGTCGAACAAATATGGAAGACAAAATGTTCTACAAAGTACAGGTAGATCATCTCAAATGTGAAACGACGTCAACAAAAGTCAGGTTATATACCTCAAGAGGTATGTAATAAATCTATGAAATATTGGGATGTGAAGAAGTCCGATAACTTGTGGAAAAAACTTCAAGCACCGCCAAAGAAGTCCCAGACTACATTAATATTTTTAGGTCAGCTACAAAGTGCAGAAATGATTTGGTACTTCTCTAAATTACTTAACAATAATAAACAGTCCACAAAAAGTACATGATAATTTGTTGATCCTTTTTCACATGGTGAATCTGTTGATACACGAAGATTTTTGATCAATGACAATGTATAAAGGAAGAAATATATGCAAGATAGAGGAAGATCAATAAAATATAAACTTGAGTATGATATATATATATATATATATATATATATATATATATATATATATATAGGTTTATTTGTTAAAATCTATCCTCAAGAGTTGCACAAACACAAGAACACATTCATTATACTTCAATTTTTCACTGAGCATACTTCAATTCTTCATAATGCATAAATTCATATGTCAGTCGACTGAACTGAATTTACCAGTCGACTGAACTGGCAAACATGTACAAATATGCACAGTTTCGGTCGACTAAATTTTCTGCACAGTCGACTGAAAATTTTCCAGAAAGATTCCTACTATAATTTCAGTCGACTGAAATTCCTGCACAGTCGACTGAATTTGAACCTGAGAATTTTGCATGAAATGACACCTTCTTCTTCCCAAGAGTTGCGACCATTCCTCAATAGAAATGGAAGCTTCTCTTATCTACAACCCTTGGCAATACATGCATCCTTTTTACAACTATAAATACATGATTCAAACATCATTCAACACATCGAATTCTCTTACTCTAATCTATCTATTTCTTGATCATATTTTCTAAACATTATCAAAGCAATCACTACTCTCTTTGCTTGAATCACTGTTTATATTTAATATATTTGATTCATAGCAAATTCATAATTCCTTAATCTTCACAAACATATTTCATATTCTTGAGGATAAGATTATAGGAACATTGTACTACATTAGACTCATTCGTGTTATAAAGAACACAACTAGTCAAAACTTGTTTAGCATTGAGGTTTGAAGTCCTCTTAGGTAGTTTGAGGCAAAGAAATCCCGTTCGGTTGTTCGGGTAAGTTGTGAACCTATTCCTCCGGGTTAAGAGAGGGTTTTGTAGTTAGTGAATACCTAAGTGAAGCTTAGAGACTGGACGTAGGACAAGTGATCCGAACCAGTATAAAATCTTGGTGCGATTTTTACTTACCATATATATATATATTAACCATATAGCTATTCCATATTACACGATCCTATCAATTACTCCCGACTTTCAATTGGTATTAGAGCCTGGTCGTCCTATAACCATAACACCGTTATTAGACATATTGATAATATGGAAAATAACGCAAGTACAAGTACAACTTCTGCCTATAACTCTACATTTGCCGAAGGACAATCTACTCAAAGACCCCCTCTTTTCAATGGACTTAACTATAACTATTGGGCTACAAGGATGAGGATTTATATGCAAGCAACTAGCTTCGAAGCATGGAACGCCACTCAAGTAGAGTTCGTTGTACCCACAACCGACTATCCTACATGGACACAAACTCAGAAGAATAAAGCTAGTGCAAATGCCAAAGCAATGAATATGCTATTTTGCGCCTTGGATAGAAATGAATTCAACCGAGTTAGCATATGTACTACTGCACATCAGATATGGGAGACACTTAGAACCATACACGAAGGCACTAACAAGGTCAAACAAACAAAGATCTCCATGCTAAAGAATCAATTCCAAAACTTTAGAATGCGAAAAAATGAATCCATCAATGACATGAATTCAAGATTTCAAGACATTCATCATGCCTTAATCGGATTGGGAGAAAAGTTTACGGATTTCGATATTGTATCTAAAGTTCTAAATTCACTCACTGATGAATGGGAAAGAAAGGTGCTAGCAATCGAGGAAGCAAACGATCTATCTTCAATGAAACCAGAAGAATTAATTGGAAATCTCATGTCATATGAAGTTAATATGCAAGCTAAGAAAGATCAAGCTCAAAAAAGAAAGAATGTTGCTTTTCACGCGGAAAAAGAAGATTCAGAATCGGAAGATGAGGATTTAGCATTCATAGCCAAGAATTTCAAAAAATTCTTAAAATTTAGAAAAGGGAACAAAAACGGATTCAAAAAGAATTTCATGAGTAAACCTCCTTCCTCAAATATAGAATGCTTTAATTGTCACAAGAAAGGACACATGCAAAAGGATTGCCAAGAACAAAAGAAGGAAAATCAGAAAAGTTTCAACAACAAAAACAAAAAGGATAAATTCAAAAAGAAGGTATTCTCTGTAACATGGGACGATTCAGATTCATCTTCATCTGAAAGTGATAATGATAGCGACAATGAACAAGCAAATGTATGCTTCATGGCTCAAGAGTCTGAGGTAAGCAATTTAACTTTCGATGATTTAATTGAAGTAAACACTGAACTTTTAAGCACAATAAAAAGTCTTAAAAAGAAAATTAAGGAAATTCGTGAAAATCAAAACAAAGCTGAGTTTGAAAGAGATATGTTACATGATGAAAAGAAAATTCTTGAAGAAGAACTTGAAAAAGTTCAAGAATCTTATTCAAACTCAGAAACTCAATTATCACTTTTAAGTCAAGAAATTGAAACTCAAAAGACTAAGAATGATATAATTACTTCTGAAAATCATAAGTTAAAAACAAAAATTAGACAAGTTGAGTTAGAAAACAATAGTCTTCAAGCTAGATTAGATAACATTACTAAAAATGTTTCTAACTTTAATAAAGGAAGAGAAAATTTATCTAAAATTTTAGAAAATTCTCAATCCTCTTCAAACAAACATGGATTAGGATATAAAAAGGAAGTAAAAATTTCTAAAAATAAAAATTTTAAAAATTCAAAACAACAAATATTACTTCAAGAATCTATTCAAACAAAAGTAGAAACCGAGATAATCAAAATTTGGATTCCAAAGACTAACAATATTTTAATTAGGAATAAATATATTAAAATATTTATAGATAATGTTCACCATAATAAAAACTATATTTATAAAAAGGATACTAAACCAAATTGGGTTTGGTTTTCTAAACTCTAATTTTTCTTTAGGACCCTATTAAAAGGTGGGTACCAATAATTTCATATTTATTTTCAGGTCCCACTCAAAAAGAAAAAATGGATATTAGATAGTGGTTGTTCAAAACACATGACCGGAGACAAAGATATGCTTACAAACATAACATACTTTGATGGTGGCTCGGTTACCTTCGGAGACAATTCAAAAGGCTATATCATTGGCAAAGGAGATGTGAACAATTACGGTACATCAAAATTACCTTTTATAACAAATGTTTCATTAGTTAAAAATTTAAAACATAATCTACTTAGCATAAGTCAACTATGTGACAAAGGCTTTAAAATAATTTTTTTGGATAATAAATGTAGTATTTTTGATCAAAACCAAAATCTTGTTTTTAAGGAAATAGAGATAGAAATATTTACGTTTTAAATATGAATATTAATCATAATACAAGTATGTGTCTACTTGCCAAAGACAATGATCCTTGGTTATGGCACAAAAGATTTTGTCATATAAATTTTAAAACTATTAGAAAACTTTCTAAAAATGATTTAGTAAGAGGTCTACCCAAGATAAACTTTAAAATAAATAATCTTTGTGATGATTGCCAAAAAGGTAAATTAACAAAATCATCTTTCAAATCTAAGAAAATTATTTCGACTTCACAACCATTAGAATTACTACATATGGATTTATTTGGACCAACACAAGTTCAATCCATTAATCATAATCGATACGTATTTGTAATAGTTGATGATTTCTCAAGATATACATGGACTATTTTTATGAAAAATAAAAGTGATACTTTTGAAAATTTTAAAACATTTGTCAAAAGAATTCAAAATGCTAAAGACTTAAAAATTAAAAATATTCGAAGCGATCATGGAGGAGAATTCGAAAAAGAGGATTTTGAAACTTTTTGTAAAAAGAAAGGAATAAATCATAATTTTTCATTTCCTAGAACTCCTCAACAAAATGGAGTTGTAGAAAGAAAGAATAGAACATTACAAGAATGCGCAAGAACATTATTAAATGGAAGTTCCTTACCAAAACATTTTTGGGCAGAAGCCGTTGCTACTGCATGTTACGTATTAAATAGGATATCAATTAGACCACTAACTAAAAATACTTCTTATGAACTATTTAATAACAAAAAGCCAAATATATCGTATTTTAAAGTATTTGGATCAAAATGTTTCATTTTAAATACAAAAGATCAATTAGGAAAATTCGATCCAAAAGCTAACGAAGGAGTTTTCGTAGGATACTCAGAACGAAGTAAAGCATATCGAGTATTTAATAAACATACAAACATAATTGAAGAAACCTTACATATATGTTTTTAATGAAAATTTCAATAGAAATTTAAGTATAAAAGATGATGAAGAATTAATAAATATAGAAGAAACAAATCTTGAAAATAATAATTTAAGATCCCCTCCTAGAATATTACGAGATCATCCAACTCAAAATATTATAGGAGAAATAAATTCTCAAGTTAGAACAAGAAATCAACTAAATCAAATGGGTCATGTAGCGTTCATTTCATCAACAGAACCTAAAAATCCTAAAGAAGCATCAACAGATGATTATTGGATTATTGCTATGCAAGAAGAATTAAATCAATTTGAACGTAACGACGTTTGGAAATTAGTTCCCCGTCCTAATAATCAATCAGTAATAGGAACAAAATGGATTTACAAAAATAAAGTAGATGAATTAGGTAATATAACAAGAAATAAAGCTAGACTAGTAGCACAAGGATATAATCAAGAGGAAGGTATTGATTTTGAAGAAACATTTGCTCCCGTCGCAAGACTTGAAGCAATTCGTATACTTTTAGCTTTTGCATGTTTTCACAATTTCAGACTCTATCAGATGGATGTGAAAAGTGCATTTTTAAATGGTTTTATTAAAGAAAATGTATATGTAGAACAACCTCCTTTATTTATACACGAAAAATATCCAGATCATGTCTATAAATTAAAGAAAGCACTATATGGTCTTAAACAAGCACCTCGTGCTTGGTATGAAAGACTTAAAAGTTATTTATTAAATTCGGGATTTAAAATTGGAAAAGTCGATCAAACTCTATTTATTAAAAATACTTCAAAAGACATTTTAATAATTCAAATATATGTAGATGATATTATATTTGGGTCAACAAATGAAAATTTATGCAAAGAATTTTCAAATATAATGACTAAAGAGTTTGAGATGTCTCATATGGGAGAATTATCATACTTTCTTAGACTTCAAATAAAACAATTATCAAATGGAATTTTTATAAACCAAGAGAAATATTGTACAAACTTAATTAAACGTTTTGGAATGGAAAACACTTCAGCTAAACCTACTCCTATGAGTACTACTACTCATCTCGATCGAGATGACAATGGCAAAAGTGTAGATCAAAAATTATATAGAAGTATGATAGGCTCCTTACTTTACTTAACCGCAAGTAGACCAGACATAATGATGAGTGTATGCTTATGTGCACGTTTTCAATCTAATCCTAAAGAATCACATTTAAGAGCAGTTAAACGAATTATACGATATCTTAACTACACTAAAGACTTTGGACTTTTTTATCCAAAAGAGTGTACATTTGAATTAGTATCATTCAGTGATGCTGATTTTGGTGGATCTCGAACAGATAGAAAAAGTACAAGTGGTACATGTCATTTTATTGGAAAATCACTTGTATCATGGTTTAGTAAGAAACAAAATTGCGTCTCTCTTTCCACCTGCGAAGCAGAATATATATCAGCCGCATTAGCTTGTACTCAAGTTATATACATGCAACAAACACTCAAAGATTTTAATATAAATTTAACAAATTCTACAATATATTGTGATAACATTAGTACAATAAACTTATCAAAAAATCCAGTTAATCACTCTCGTACAAAACATATAGATATTCGTCACCATTTTTTACGTGACAATATCAAAAAAGGTATAATTAATCTAGAACATATTTCTACCGAAAATCAAATTGCCGATATATTTACTAAACCCTTATTAGAAAATTCCTTCATAAAACTTCGACGAGAATTAGGGATAATATCCTTTAACGATATAAATTAAATTTACAATAGATATATACATATTTCAGTCGACTAATTTTTTTTTTCAGTCGACTGAATATAAATCAAGAGTTATTTTCAGCTATATTATAATCCTCACATTTTTTAACTGATTTATTAATAACATCCTTACATTTTTAACAAAGTTTTCCTTAATCATTGAATATTTATGTGGTTACAAACTTAGCTAAACAATAATCATTAATTGTTTACTCAAAATCTATTATAAATTCTTAAACAAATTTAGTTTTTAAAACATCTAAATTTTACAATTAAAAACTTAAACAAACTCAAAATGTCGTCTAACAACTCCTACTCTCCAATCAACATCACATCGTCAAGCAAAAACTCTCCAACATCACCAAAATTTCCCACACCAACACCACCACATGAGCCGATGTATAATTGGAAAAATTATCATACTGGTTACACTCCAGAAACCAAGAAGGCTAAGCGCGGACTTTTTATTTCTCCGGACACGAAAAGAAAGATTGATGAGATTCATCACTTTCAACAACAACAGATTGACCTTCAACGAGAACTATACTTCGAGCAAAAGATTACAGCTAGACGTTTGAACTTCCTAGAGCAAATTGGCTTACGTTTCTGTGGATCAAAGAAGAACGAAGTGGCTGAGCCCCTACCTCGACCCGTCAGTTCATTTGATCCATCTTCATCTTATCGTACACCAAATGATCCCGTCAATCCATGGATGTCTCCTAAGACACCACAATATAGTCCGAATTCATGGGATATAAATTACATGAAGAATGAAGGAAAGAAGAATCCAAGTCCTTCTCAAAAGAAATAATTCAATTTGAAATATATTATTTGTAACTATTTTTCTTAAAATAAATTGTTTAAATTCAAAAAGAACCTGAAACAACAAAAGTACATGACTCAGTCGACTGAACTTATAAGCCCAGTCGACTGAATGTACACAGAAAACATTTTTTTTCATATTTTCTGTCGACTAAATATTTCTGCACAGTCGATTGAAACTTAACAGAAACTCTCGGGAAAATATTCAGTCGACTAAAATCTCTGTTCAGTCGACTGAATTCAAACCTACAAACTTTCGGTCTACAATTCAGTCGACTGAACAGACATTTTCAGTCGACTGAACGGCCTTTTCCAGGTAAAATTCCCTTTATTTACATCAATTTTTCACTTCCAAAATCACTTTTTACATCTTCTTCCCCAAATTTCCCCAAAACCCTAGATCTCAAATACTTCCAATCTCCCTCAAATCAAAAGCAAATGGCACCAAAACGATCTAGAGCTTCATCCTCTTCATCCTCCGAGCCCATTGATGCTCAAATTGCTCAATGGCTATATGATGAAGTCGCGATAACCCGATGGAACAAGATGAAGAACTCAAGAATTTTCGAGCATTCATTTGTAGATTTCCAAAGTCTTCACACCTACAATTTCCAAGAGCTCACTGATCGAGCAGGCTTAACTCCTCTTCTTGATTTGAAACGGAATGACATTGCCACAAATCATATTATGGTCAAATTATTCTACGCAAATCTCAATCTTGGACACCAAACTCCAAGGAATCCAAACGACAGTGTTTGGAGCATGGTCTGCGGAAAGAAGGTTTGGTTTTCTTTGGATCGAATAGCTCACATTTTAGGGTCAACTAATATCGAAAGGAAACTAGAAGAAACAGAATTCAATCCACAAATTCGTGATAACATAAATCACCAATTTATGGATGATAATATAAATTTACAAGATTTGAAATCTACTTCTCTTCGTCCTCGAGCAAGAATTCTACATAAAACTCTAATGAGAACGATCACTCCTCGCACGGGCTCATATGAAATCGTTTACCCAATTAACTATCGAGCTTTATATGCCATCTTTGGCAATATTAAAGTCAATTGGGTACAACTAATCCTTGATGAGTTTCTCTCGTTTCATAACGGTAAAATGCGCACAATTTACTTTGGAGAATATATCATGCGCCTTCTCCTCAATGTTGATACACCATTACCGGATTCAGAAAACACAATGGTCCATCAAATAAACCATCGGACCATAAGCCTTATGCAACTCCCTACTCGACCTCCTCGATTTATATCACTTGCCGAATGGGAAGCTAGGCGTCAAGAGCAACAACAACAACCTCCGCCACCTCAACCCGAAGAACATTTTGAACAAGAAGATGAAATTCGTCTTGTTGACCCGACCTACTCTACCAACCAATCCTTAGGAATATTATCAAGAAATCAACAAATTCTTGATAATCGTCTTAAAAAGGTGGATAAAAAGAATGACAAAATCAAAGGATTTTTTAATAAGCTTTGGGACGCTATCTCATGCTCAAGCACTACTACCGCTTCAACATCTCGTGGCAAGCGTCCTGCACCAACATTTACATGGACGTCATCCGAGGAGCATACCAGTAGCAGCACAAGCGGAGCTAGTGGTGGACAAGGAGGAAGACCTTATCGACCATCATCAGGAGGACCAGTCATTAGAGAACCAGGAGACAGAGAAGGTTCTTACGATTGGGATAAGGATCAGTAATTTATTTGAGTTATTGTTCTATTATGTTTCTTGCAACTATGACATTTGAACTATTATATTTTATGCATTTTTTTATGCAATTCTAAGATTCATTCTTGCTTAAACTGATTGTTTTAATTCCATGCAACTGCGGTTATTACTTCCTTTTTGTCGATGACAGAGGGGGAGAAAATCTATGGTACTAACTTTGTTTTTGTAGGAAAGATAGGTGTACACATTCAGGGGGAGAAAGTTTAAATATCTTTAGAAAATCAAGTATTGTCATCAATCAAAAAGGGGGAGAATGTTGATACACGAAGATTTTTGATCAATGACAATGTATAAAGGAAGAAATATATGCAAGATAGAGGAAGATCAATAAAATATAAACTAGAGAATGATTTTTATATATATATAGGTTTATTTGTTAAAATCTATCCTCAAGAGTTGCACAAACACAAGAACACATTCATTATACTTCAATTTTTCACTGAGCATACTTCAATTCTTCATAATGCATAAATTCATATGTCAGTCGACTGAACTGAATTTACCAGTCGACTGAACTGGCAAACATGTACAAATATGCACAGTTTCAGTCGACTAAATTTTCTGCACAGTCGACTGAAAATTTTCCAGAAAGATTCCTACTATAATTTCAGTCGACTGAAATTCCTACACAGTCGACTGAATTTGAACCTGAGAATTTTGCATGAAAGGACACCTTCTTCTTCCCAAGAGTTGCGACCATTCCTCAATAGAAATGGAAGCTTCTCTTATCTACAACCCTTGGCAATACATGCATCCTTTTTACAACTATAAATACATGATTCAAACATCATTCAACACATCGAATTCTCTTACTCTAATCTATCTGTTTCTTGATCATATTTTCTAAACATTATCAAAGCAATCACTACTCTCTTTGCTTGAATCACTGTTTATATTTAATATATTTGATTCATAGCAAATTCATAATTCCTTAATCTTCACAAACATATTTCATATTCTTGAGGATAAGATTATAGGAACATTGTACTACATTAGACTCATTCGTGTTATAAATAACACAACTAGTCAAAACTTGTTTAGCATTGAGGTTTGAAGTCCTCTTAGGTAGTTTGAGGCAAAGAAATCCCGTTCGGTTGTTCGGGTAAGTTGTGAACCTATTCCTCCAGGTTAAGAGAGGGTTTTGTAGTTAGTGAATACCTAAGTGAAGCTTAGGGACTGGACGTAGGACAAGTGATCCGAACTAGTATAAAATCTTGGTGCGATTTTTACTTACCATATATATATATATATATTAACCATATAGCTATTCCATATTACACGATCCTATCAATTACTCCCGACTTTCAGAATCCAGACTGTGAGTCGACATTTCGTGGAGGTATACACATGGATGCACAAGGTCAATCTAGTGGATGCTTCCGGAAGCCCCTGAGATGATAGGTTTTTGTACGGAAATTGGGCACAATACTTTTCGGGCGTATTTGAAGAGATTAAAGTGAAGAATATAAATGAGAAATGAGGTAGATCTAAAAAATACATTAAAAACAGACAAACATAAGTATGGCAACATAGAGATTTAGAGTGGTTCGACGTTGTAACCTACGTCCACGGTAGAAAGTTTACTTTTTTTATTAATAACTCTCGCTAATTACAATTGTTTGCAACAGAAAACTCAAGGTACGATGAAGGTTCCAGTAGAGTATCGGCGTTCCAAAGTCAAAAGTTCCTTCTGAAGGCCTTGGATTGCCATTTATTGGTGCAGGTCGAGAATATCTGTCTCAAACTTCGGAAGACTGCTTCTCTCACATGGGTCGGCTTATATGATCGATCCTTGGACATTTGGGATCGATGCATGATCGATACGCATGAAATTCGAATCGACCAAAATTTAGTCCTTTTGGGCTGAGAACGATCATGAGCATTTTTGAGGTAGTACGCAAGCTCATGTGAAAATTTGGTGGCGTTTGGACTTGTAGATTTTGAGTTATGATCGATCCAAGTTTGACATTTAGATAAGCTGGCGCCTTCGTATCGATCTGGGTCGTATCGATACGTTCGTATCCATGTTATCTCGTATCGATCGGAATGATGTGGCGCTACATTCTAGGATCGATCCACTTTTCAAGCCGAGTGATGGAGTCTTTCACTTTTACAGGCATTGTTCGTATTCGACCTAGTGTAACTCCATTCATATCGATTCCACGAAGTTGCTTCGTATCGATTACTGAGTTAGTTGGCTCTGTATCGACACTTTCATGTGCTTCGTATCGATCAACAAGGATATCTTTCGTATCGATTGATCCATCATGTGTTGTTCGTATCGATTAATGATCGATCGATACGAAGTATGATAATGGGTGGATCGATACAAAGTGACGGTTTTTCATAGTTACGAAGCAGCTTCATTTTGATGGATATGAAGGAAGTTAGTGGGTGATGGATACGAACCAAAGCTCTTTTTGGGAAATGAAAACGAAATTGTATGGATACGAATAGAGTTGGTTTTCTCAACCTTGATCGATCAATATCTCGAGCATACGAACTCCGACTGACTTGAAATTTGAAACGTTGGCTTCCGTAGCTTTGTTTTTCGTATCATATCGATTGTAGCTCGATTCAGAGTCAGACAAAATTTACCAATATCCATAGCTGACCCATGTATAACCGATCTTCGGGACGAACTATCTTTGATTTCCAGTTAATTTCTTAGTGTCACGGCCTTACTAATAGGCAAGATAACGTTTGCCCCCCCCCAAAGTACGTCTTATGTGAACATGTTGTGCTTTAAAAAGATGCAAACTTTAGTCTGAAAAGTTCTGCCTAATTCATTGTGTAGTCGTTGTCTTTTCGCCAAAAGATGTAAACTTTGATTGATTTCCGTTAATATAAATGCTGGATTGTTGATTGCCAATGATTGTAAAGTGCACTATTGTAATTGAGTGTCAAGTGTTAGCAAACTGTTGTTCATCGTTGTAAATGTCATTAGGTGAGCATCCAATTCCTATGAATTTTGAAAGTTGAATGTTAATTCGTCACATATAAATGTATGTTAACCTGACTCCTGTTAACATTTGCATGTTCAGAGTCGTTGTCGGTTTTTTTTGTATCGAATTTTGTATCGATCCTCTCCTGAATCGATGTGAAATTCGAGCTATAATAACGCTTGATGGTCGTTTTGGTGTATCTCTTTGTATAGATCCTCTTCTGGGTAGATGTGAAAAGTTGAAAAATCTTCTTCGTATCGACGGCGATCGACACGAATCAATTGGCTTCCCAAAACATTTCGTATCGATTGATACGAATATTCGTGGACTTTATGTTGGTGGATACGAACTCATCACTTCGTATCGATGCATTTCCAATGGCTTCAAACAGTTCAAATAAGCTTTGGCTTTGTGCTTCGTATCGCTTGGTAGATCGATATGAATTGCCTCATATTGATGATTTTAAAACTGCCTCGATTGAATGTTGGATACGAACTGGTTTCATATTGATTGGAGAGGAAACTTGTTTAACCGGTCAAAATAACTGGGAGACGAATCGTTTCCCTACATCCCTCATGTCCATATAAAAACCTTTAGTACTTAGCCATTTTTTCTCACTTGCTCATTTTTTCCCTGCCTTCGTATCATTCCGAGTTCGTGAAAAACTATAAATGCCTACGTTTTCGTGCTACCCAACCCATTTACTGCTTAAATTAGGTAATTAGACAATGAAATAGTGTTGAAAACAATGAGACTTGAAATTCAACACCTTTCGACTCGTATCCACGGTCGATTTTGGTGAAGAGAAGGTCGAGGATGGTGGGAGTAAGGTCAAGGAAGAAGGGGATGGTTCCTGTGTTGCTTGAGTTGATCGAAGAAGATGAAGTGCATATGGATATGTAGAAGCCACTCATATTGATCTTGGACGGAGGGACGTAATTCGTATTGATATGAACACAATAGAACTTCGTATCGGTCGACTGAAGCATTTCATATTGGCAGATGATGAGCTCTCATATCGATCAACTGATGATAGCCTTCATATCGACCCAGAGTGACTGATATGAATTCAGGGTCTAGCGATCGATACGAGACAGAGGGAAGTTTGCGTCGATATGAAAAGACTTTCGTGTGACCAATACGCAGCATTATTCCCCAATCGATACGAAGTACTGCTTCCTTTGATGGATACGAATCGTTCCCTTGGTGATCAATACGAATGGGGCTTCTGATGATCGATCCAGATCCAGACTTTGATGGATATGAAAGCCCTGCACTCTTAAACATTTGACTCCGACGAGCTTCTTCCTTGGATAATTGGACTTAACCGTTTCATTGCATATCTGACTTCCTTTCGAAGCTCATCGATGGAACTGTAACTTAACAAAATTTGACGAACTTTAACTTGGATCAGTCTCCGAAGTCTGGATAGCACGGTTGTGACGGTCAGCGATGACGCTTACTTTGGTTTAATTTCGAAGTCTTGTCGTTCAAACATCTTTCTAATCTTGTAGAATCTCTTAAGTTATATACAACACTTCATTGCACAACACATTCACGCACTTCACACTGGGGGAAACACAGGTTTATTGACATATAACGATGATTTTTGCTGAGTTGATTAGCTATGGAACTCGAAAGTTCGCAACCGCAGGAAGCTCAAAGTCTGCCTCTTCCTGTAATCGAGATGTTAGCTATAACAACGAAGTCATTACTCCTGCTCCGGATGAGCTACCAGGAGCAGTCTTCATCGTGCATCCGTAAGATTCGGTTCCGTCCATTATCTCTGAAGACATGCTGGGCAGAATTTGCATAAGGCTTGGATTGTCAAGAGATAATGACTTAGTGCCAAGGGAAGAAGATAGAGCCCATACTCCCCCGAAAGTGTACTGGCTTGCAACAAATTTTCGTGCGTAGCCAGGACACTCCCTCCATTTAATCAATACATTCGGGAAGTGCTATTCTATCTAAAGATTTCCGTGTCATAGCTGCATCCGAACGGATTTGCCTTGCTGAATAGCTTGTTCATCGTCTTCATGGAGCATCTCTTCCAACCCCTAACTCCAGAGGAAGTCAAATACTTGTTCAATAAAAAAGAGCCGAGGAGATAACCCATCCTTAACTTTCTTAGAGGTAGTCGGGAACTGTCAAGTCTTGATTGGAGCCTAGACCAAGCTGAGTTATTTCAAGGCTGAATGGTTCTACATTCGATGCCTACCGGGTTTTGCCAGACGATGGCTAGCCAGACGTAAATGCTTCAACTTCTGTGCCGATTAAATGGATAATAGTACTCGATTTCAGAGTTTAACACTTCTTTTCGTTCATGACGTCGATTCCGCGATCTGAAGGGGCTCAGTATAAGGAGATTGTAGGAGCTCTTCAAGAGGTGCTTGTCGAGTGCAGAGAGATCGATGAGTTCCTCATTGATAAAAATCTGAGGGCTGTTGGGCTAATTGATAGAGATCAAAGCATCGGTCTAGAAGGATTTCTCAGAACGGTTCCAGCGAGGCAAGTCGGAAGAAGAGTTCCTGGAATCATGATGAGCAAGGTGATGATGAAAATATTCCCGCGGGAGACGAGCCTGCACCCGGGCCTTCATAAAGTCACCGACACTTAGAGAGGATAAAGAAAGGCAAGGTTGCTGCCCACAAAGCTCCACGACGCAAGTCTATTGTAATGTCTCTGCCAACAGTGGCTATTGTTATTTTAAAAGCCCCCTCTTCACAAATAGAGAGTCATTTCTAAGGACTTGTAGATATCCCCATTCTGTATGATGCATCTCTCCACCAAGATACCGGACTAGAGGGGCTTCAAAGTGCCTTAGATTTAGGAGAGCCAACCCCTCCGAGTACGGCTGCTACATCCGGTTGATTGGGGGTTTACACATGCATGCATACACTTCATGGCACCACACAACTTATATTCACGAGCTATTCAATCTCTAGAGATAACTAACTCTGTTACTTTTTTCACTTTATAGATGCAATGTCGAAGAAAGGATCCGTGATCGGTAGCCTTCGTGCCGCACGTCAATATTATAGTTCATACCGAGAGACCCGTAGGCATGAGTCTGATTATGATCGTCGCTACTCTAGTCAAGATAGGGATCGCTATGACAGGGAGAGGGACAGAAAGAGACAAAGAGAGAGAGAGTGGTGAGATAAGCGCCGCTCTCGATCGTGCTCTCCTCTACCTAGGGTTCCCTTGCCACCCTTTGGTTCTGGAACACACATTGCTGAAACTTGACGCCATCCAGTGCTTTCATAAACTTCAACGCCTAGTGAACATCGCTACAGAACTGGGGCGGACGCTCCTATTGTTACCACATCAATGGCTACAGAGCTCATAGGGAAAGGAGCCTCCCGAATTGCTCACCTAAAGAAGGAATTCCCTAACATTTGTTTTGACGGCTTCCATTTCCCTCCAAATTTGCAATTGATTCCAGAAGGGGCAGAGAAAACTGTGCACGACTATGTTTAACATGCCAACAACCAATATTGAGAATGGAAGAAAACTGCAGAGAAAGCCTCGGCTATGGCATTCGATCGGTCAAAGGCAATCGAACAGTTGAAAAAAGACCTCGCTCAAAAAGACTGCATAGCTCAAGTGCTCACTAGTGAAAACGACACCCTGAGGAACTCAGAGATAGAGGCTTTGAAAAAAGTCAATGAGGACAATAAGAAAATGGAGTAAATGAGGCAAGAGCACTAGAAGTTGGTCGACAATATGGGCCACAGAAATGCCATCGTCACAGCTGAAAGTGACGATGCGCTCAAAGAGCTTAATGAGCTTAAAGTTAAGTACACCGAGGTCATCAAATAAAGGGACGACGTTAATAAGGCCGCTCAAGAGGCATGTGGCCAGACTATCGAACTTAAGGGAGAGCAGGATGCGGTAGTTTTAAAGGTTCAGGAAGCTGAGGCTAGAATTGAAGCTGAAGTCGAAGCAACGGAGGCCATGTTAGAAGGTGATATGAGAGACCTTCTGATCACTTATAATGCCAATGTCCTGAAATACCATGGTCTAAGATGCCTCGACGATTATCCGACCCATTTGCATAATGCTTGGCGCCCCTTGGTGGATGATGAGATGGCTGAACACCACACTACATCAACCGATGAGTTCGAACTGGAGAACCGACTGTTAACCAAAGATGAAAGGAGGATTCTCCATGAGGGCATTGTTACTTTTGAAAAGAGAAACCCGTCACTCAGCATTCGGAGGTTGGAGAGGGTTCTGATGTTGAGCATCATGACACAAGTTCTGAAATTCCTATGCCAACCCAGCCTGAGTCACCCCTGCAGTCGATCCTCCACCTATGCCTGCTTACGATCCTGATCAACCGTAATTGTCTCCAGCTCGCGAGCACATTTCCGAAGGAGTCCCAGCTCACCCATGAGCCAACTTGAAGAAGGTATTCTGAATACCTTTTGAATTTATTCAAATTCTATAGTGTTATCGTAAAAAGCCACTAATATTTTTTCTTATCTTCATTCAGCTATAGGAGCTACACCGGCCATGCCCCTTGAAACCTAAGAGCAACATCAAGAGTAGGAGGCTATCGTAACGGAGGTGACGGCTACTATAGCTACCGTGTCGACCGAGGAAGTTCATGTGAGTGCGTTTATCTTCAACGAACAGATGATGGAAGAAATCCTCGGTCATCAGAGCGATCCGCTTATAGACTTGCCTTTTGTCATAGGAGAAGGCGCGTTTAAAGCCAGCTCCTCGGGCCCAACTGCCAACATCACGCTGGACACTCAAACAGCTCATGATGAGTTTATAATGGCAAAGATCAATGGCAGAGATTAGTGCCAAGATGGAAAGTGCCGCACTAGGTAGCGATATTGGAGGTGGAATGGCATGTCCTGGCCCAGTCCCTTTACGTATGGTCTCTCCGTACAATCATCATCACTGAGGTACCCCCTGTGTCTCCTCATATAGAAAGTGCCCCCGTCCCTCTAACCATGCATTCCGAAAGCGTTCCAATTTCCATAAGTTTGGAGGAGGAGATTACAATTCTTCCCCCAACCAGGGATAAGCCGAGCACAGGCAAGAGCTCGAAAAGGCACCATAGCGGTAGCTCTAGTGGATCAACGTCGAAGGGGAGAAGAAGAAGAAGAAACATAAGCAGTAGGCATGTCTCTTTGTGTCTCTTTTTTGTATATAAGTAGGAATTCCTTTTTTGCTTTCAGTAGGCTCTGTATAGATGCGGGTTCGGTCCCTGCTAGTAGGAATTTCCGGAATATGCTTTTTTTGTACTTACTTTGTTTCCAAAGAATAGATCAAATAAAATCCCCTTTTGCCTTTTGGAATAACTCTAGATTTATTTGGCTAAGCGTTTCAGCCCATGAATTTTTATTCAATTCACTCATGAAGCTTTAACCTTTGGATAAGACTCGTGTTCGGCTATTAAGTCTCGGAGTCCTGGCTTCGAGCCGTAACCAAACGTCGAGTCGAGTCCTAATGTTATACTATCTCAATTGACAGCTGGCGCTCGAGTTATGCCCCTATTCCTAGGGACGAGTTGAAGCGGTCGGATGATGATTGCTATTCACCTTTTCCACTTTTAATTTTACTTAATCAGAACTAGTTGTTGTGAGATGAGTTCGAGTGGTCGGATCACACTCGCTCATGTATTGACAATCACATCCACACTCTGGGATTGAACTCGCATACTGGTGGTCGGTTACGCCTGCTTAATGTTTAAAGTTACGTCCACACTACAGGACTTGAGTTGTTTTTCAGACGGTCAGTCACACTCATTTTAATAATCAGAATTGCGTCCACACTCTGGGGAATTAGGTTGATTTGTGGGCGGTCGGTCACACCAATTTATGTTTATACTCTAGTATGTGCTTTGGGGACTTAGAGTTAGTTGTAGGTGGTTAGTCACACCCAGTTAATGTTTATACTCCAGTTCGCACTCTAGGAATCTAGAGTTAGATAACAGATGGTCGATCACATATGTTTTGAGTTTGAGATCTCGTTCGCACTCTAGGGATAATAAACTGATCAGGATCATGGATGGTCGAGTCACATTCACCTTAAGTAAACAAGTGAAGTCGTAGATGGATGAATCCATCCTCCTTGATTTTAGATTGTACATGGGCGAAGTCGTAGGTGGATAGATCCACCTTCCTCGAGCCTACGTTTTTGTATTTTAAGTTTATACTCTAGCTTGCTCTTTGGGAACCGGAGTTAGAGGATTGTTGTGTATCGATCCTCTTTGGCTTCAGTGTGACAGATTGCCCCCGAGCTCGGGTTTCACTTAGAGAGTGATCGGACGTATCACAGTCACTCCCTATTTGAATAAGTCCCACCGTAAGATTGAACTTAGTTCTCCGTTCAATGTGATGGTCGCACGGCGCATTTCAAGAATCACTACTCTAGCTTGAAGAGGTTGCATTTTATTACTGAAATAAGAAAGTATGGCAAAGTCAGTTTCCTTATTACAAGTTCAAATTTCGAAATGCATAAAAAAAATTCAAGTGAAAAGTAGACTAAATGAATAAACAAAGCCTACTATGTGTAGTAGCGACGAGACTTTCGCTGTTCCAAGCTCTCGGTAAAGTGAGGCCATCAACAGTCGATAATTTGAATGCGACGTCTCCAAGTTTCCATTCGATGACATATAGTCCTTCCCATATTGGCTTCATATGCGAAGGGACCGGATAAATCCACTTGAGCATGAGATCGCCAAATTCAAATGTTTGGGGTTGGACCTTAGCGTTGTATAATTGGACGACTCGACTTCGGTGCGCAGCTGCCCTCAAATCAACATCTTTATGCTTCTCATCTAATAAGTCTGGAGATTCGACAAGCAATATAGCAGCTGTCTTCGGATCATAGTAAGTCACATGATGAGAAGGTACTTCCAATTCGACCGGAATGATGGCTTTTGAGCCGTAGGAAAGAGAAAATGGTGCGTGGCAGGTTACGGACTTGTGGGTAGTTCGATATGCCCATAGGGCCATGTGAAGCTCATCGACTCATTTGCTTTCGAACTTTTCCAGTTGCTTTTTCAAAATGGATTTGATAACTTTGTTAAAAGCTTCGACCTGTCCATTCACTTGAGGATGAGCGATCGCTGAGAAATTCTTTTGAATATGGAAATGTTGACAGAAATTATTGAACTCGGCAGTGATAATGATATGTCATCGTTTCTTTGGTTACTTCGTAAACTGGGAGGCCAAAAATACATATGGTGTTGCGGACAACAAAGTTGATTACTTTCTTCGTCATGATAGTAGCAAGGGGCTCAGCTTCTGCCTATTTGTCAAAGTAGTCAACTGCAACGATGGCGTACTTCGCACCACCTTTAACCAGAGGTAACGATCCAATTATATCGATGCCCTATATGGCAAATATCCATGGACTGACCATTTGAGTAATTTCAGTAGGCAGGGCTCTTGATATCATTTATGAATACTTTCATTTATTTTAAGTGTACCAACTAATTCATTCGGGCGCTGGGGTTGGCTTTCTCCTGTCATGAAAGCTCTGGGTATAGGTTCTTATAGGGCTGCTTGAACGAGGTGGCCAAGAGTAAATAAGGACCGAGCATGATTCTGACATCTGTTACATCTCTTGGCATAGTCTAATGCATCATGATTCATTGTTGTCCAATAATATCCACATCGAAGTATCTTCTTAGCAAGGGCTTGGTCCTCAGTGTGACCGCCGCATTCTCCCTCGTGCACATCATGTAACACTCGTTCGATTTCGTCGCCGGCGATATACCGGAGTAAAGGAATAGAGTATCCTCTTCTATACATGACTCCATTTTGGATGATGAATCGTGAAGCTTTCCGAAGAACTTGTCCTTTTTCACTTCTGCGCTCGTGCAAAGCTTCATGTTCAAGATAATTTCTAAAAGGGTTCATCCATGACTCCTTCTCCAGTGTGGCTTCATGAACCCATTCTGTCTCCATTTGATCAATACTTGGAGAGGTAAGTATCTCAACAGTAACAAGTCCCATTTATTGTGCTTCATCGGTGCTGGCCAGTTTTGCCAGAGAATCAGCCTTCTGGTTATGCTCTTGGGGTATGCAATAGATGGCATAGTAATCAAACCGATCCAATGCTTCTTGGACCCGAGCAAGAGAGGCAGCCAACCTCTAGTCTCTAGCTTGGTATTCTCTCTGAACTTAACATATGACCAATTGTGAGTCGTAGTAGTTCTCCACAGCAATAACTCTCAAGTCCATGGCAAGCCTAAGTCCGGCAAGTAAAGCTTCATATTCGGCCTATTATTGGTTGCATGGAAATCAAACTTCAAAGCATAACATACAGATCGATCTTCTGGGGTTTCAAGTCACCTAGGAAACGGTCATTCGATGCACCATCTGTTATAGCTTCCATATGTATTTGGGAGATTCACTGGTTTCAAGCAAGTCCTCGAGTGTAGTGAATTCAGCAATGAAATCCACCAGAACTTGTCCTTGAATAGCCTACCTTGGTGTGTAAGCAATATCAAACTAACTCAACTCAATGTTCCACTTTAGCAACCATCTGATGTCTTAGGCCGCGTAAGGCCCTGTCATAATGGCTGGTCGGTGTAAACTATGGTAGGATAAGCCTGAAAGTAGGGACAAAGCTTTATCGAGGCAATGACGAGACTGTAGGCCAGCTTTTCCAATTTCAGATAGTTTCTCTCTACTTCGATCAATCGTTTGCTAACGTAATAACCAGTCGTTGTATCCGATCCTCCTTTCGAATTAATGCAGCACTGATTGTATTCTCTAACACTGCCAGATAGATGTATAGTCTCTCATGATCAATCGGATTTGACAAAATAGGTGGCATCGATAGGTGTTGAACCAGTGCTCGGAATGCGCCTTCACACTCCTTGTTCCATTCAAAGTTCCACTTTCCTTTCCTGATCAAATTGAAGAAGGGAATGCACTTGTCGGTGGATTTAAGGATGAATCTGCTCAACGCTGCTACCTTCCTGTTGAGGCTCTGTACTTAATTTATTGTTCTTGGAGTCTCGAGATTCTGAATTGCTCAGATCTTCTTGAGATTGGCTCCAATTCCACGAGCATTGACAATGAATCCAATGAACTTTCCGGATGCGACTTTGAAGTGACACTTTAACAAGTTGAGCTTCATTCGGTACTCTTGGAGGATGTTGAACATTGTCTACATGTCTTTGAGATGATTGATGGAGAGTCGCGACTTTACAAGCATATCGTCGACGTGCACCTCTATAGTTTTTTCGATCTGGTTAGCAAACATTTGATTGACAAGTCTTTGATAAGTTGCTCCAGTATTCTTGAGTCCGAACGATATCACTTTGTAATAATAGAGTCCAAGATTGGTGACAAAGCTAGTATGCTTCTGATCGGGTAGGCGCATCGGTATTTGATTATAGCCGGAATATGTGTCCGTTAAAGATAAGAGCTCATGTCCGGCCGTTGAATCTACAAGCTGATCAATCCTGGAAAGTGGAAAACTATCTTTAGGGCATTCTTTATTTAGGTCTGAGTAGTCCACACAAGTCCTCCATTTCCTGTTAGATTTCCTTACAAGTACCGGGATGTTTAACCACTACGGAAATAATGCATCTTGGATAAACCCATTCATCTAGTTTATCCACCTCTTCTTTCAGTGTGCCAGATCTCTTTGGATCCATACCGCACTTTTCTGGTTGACTAGGACATGTCGTGGGTTAATATTCAATGCATGGCTCATGATTTCCGATGAGATCCTATACATGTCTGAGTGCGTCCAAGCAAACACGTCAAGGTTTTCCTGGAGAAATTCAACTATTTCCTTTATTATCTGTTGGCTTAGCTGAGATCCAACCTTTATCATTCTGGAGTCATTATCATCATCGATCAGAATATCGATCATCAACTCTGCCAGTGAAGCCTGACTGTCTTTGACTTCCTCTTCACTATCATCATCTTCTGGATCAAGATCTTTTAGAAATTGGTTGTGGCACCCAGTATTAGGCCCATGCGTTAGCTGTCATTTGTCGGTAAAATGGACGCAGAGAGATTCCTCTATGTCCTTGCCCTTTTCTTTTCGATACGCCCCCCGCAGCTGAGTAACATAACAAGCGCGTCCAGCCGCCTGATCTCCCAGAACAACTCCAACACCGTTGTTAGTGCAGAATTTCAAAGTTAAACACCAAGGGGCAATAGATGCCCTAAATTAAGCTAGGGCCGGTCGGCTCAAGAAAGCATTATACAGTGAATTAATATCCAACACAATGAACTGTAACTTCTGCACTGTCTGATGCTCTCCAATTCCCAACTCCACTGGTTATTCTATCATCCCAGTGGGTGTAGTTGCACTTTCATCGAAGCCATGTATATGAGACTGACATGGCTTTAAGTCCTTTGCTTCCATTTTCATTTGATCATATGTTTGCTTGAAAAGAATATCCACGGATCTTCCACCGTCCACTAAGATCCTCTTCATCCAAGCAGGACCTATCTAAGCTGATATGACTAGTGGATCAATGGTGGGGCTTTGACTCTCTCGGCATCTCTGTCTCGAAAAACAATGTCATCTATCATCATCTTCTATTGTTTAACCGGAGCCCCATCATCAAGATTACTGCAACATTTGAAGTCTGCATGCCTAATCAAACTGGCATACGACTCCATTTCCCTCCAGCTTCGATCTACTAGATGAGGACCACCACTAACCGTGTTAATAACTAACCTCCCACCAGTACGCGTAGGTTCCTCTAGTCTAGCCTGATTCTGTACTTGATTCTGATTCGATGGACCCACACCTCTAGTCTGCGGCGCCCAAACGAATTGTACCAACTTCCTCTCATGGATTAGCTTCTCAATAATGCCCTATAAATGGCAACATTTGTTGGTATTGTGACCATAGAAATCATGGAACCTACAAAACTTTCTAGATTGAATCTGCTCTTCGGGTGGCTGCTTCGGAGTAGGCTTCTTATATTGGCCAGTATTATAGGTCTGCAGGTACACATTCTCCAGGGATGTATTGAAAGCAGTATAGATGTCAAACATGGGAGCTCTGGGCATCTCTCCAGGAGCTTGAGTGACACTGGATAAGGTGTTAACATCCTTAGGTTGGGACGTGCATACGAAACTGTTCGACAAATTTCGTAGCTAACTGGCCAAAGCATGAAATGGATTGAGGCAGTAGGCGAGTAAACCACTTGGTTGCAATACCCCTGAGGGAGGTAGAAAAACTTCTGCATTTGACTGCATCATCAGCTTGTGCGGCATTCATCGGGCATTCATACTTCAAAATGTGTTGATTAGGGTCCGCACTCCTTTCGTAAATAGGTAAAGTTGCCATCCTAAATCGATGGGCGATTCAGCATAAAGGATGTCATCAGTGAATGGTGTATGACTCCGAAAGATTCCTTAGTCATCATTGGAGAGGCGCTGACTTTCACGAATCATTTGACAAATCATAGTCAGGATGTCTGGCATCTGAACATTCTGAGCATGCTGGGCCAAGGTGTGGTCGGGTTCCACAATGCGATGATGGCCCAGGTGTGGTCGACAGTCCATATCTCGCCTCCTTGGCTCCTAGGCTTCAGGCACGTAGGATTTAGGAGTACGATCGCATTGACAAAGGTTCAGATCTGTTCGGTATCGAATGTAAGCTTCCAATTCGATGGCCGCGGTTGCAACATGGTTATCAGTAATGTGATAAGGAATTGTCCCTCCTCGAGAGGAGGGTCCTGCCTGGTGACTAGTAGATAGACTAGGTCCTGCTTGTCCAAGATTCAGAGTGCGTTGATACCCGAGAGCTTGCGCGTAGCTTCCATCCAGTCGTGGACGTGTGGATCTATGTTGGTAATCGGAGGAAGCTGAGCTCTTAGTGGATGAGCAGGAAGCTTGATACCTCCTGGATCTCCTTTGTCTTTCCTGATTCAGTCAGTTGGTTAACTCCGTGTTGGCACATATCTGCTAGGTAAGCTACTGGAGGCTTTGGTTCAGTTCTTGCATCAGCATATGGAACTCCTCACTGATGACAGGGCCTTATGGATCTGAAGGTCCAGTTGAGTTCTGGCCTATGGCGGGTAGTTGCACAGGGTTCTGTCTATCTCTTCCTTCTTGATCTGCAGCGGTTGAGGAGTCCTCGTAGTAACCATGGTGAATGATTTAGCTCTCTGCTAGATTTGATGCAACCTGAATAAGATGGAAGAATTACTAGATGTGAGATCTAGATCTTCTCCTTAGATTCTTGTGATCCAACAACGGTAGTAGATCCAAAGAGCAAAAGAAAAGCTGGGTTTTCTCAGTGAAAGCACCAAAATGTTTGTACCAAAATTGGATGCAACACTCTTCGGGTGTGTTTGAAGAGATTAAAGTGAAGAATATAAATGAAAAATGAGGTAGATCTAACAAACACACAAGAAACAGACAAATAAAAGTATGAAAACACAGAGATTTAGAGTGGTTAAGCATTGTAGCCTGCATCCACTGTAGAAAGTTTGCTTTTTATTAATAACTCTCTCTAATTACAATTGTTTGCAACAGAATACTCAAGGTACAATGAAGGTTTCAGCAGAGTATCGGCGTTCCAGAGTCAAAAGTCCCTTTTCCAAAGGCCTTGGACTGCTAATTATAGGTGTAGTATGAGAATATCTGTCTCAAACTTCGAAAGATTCCTTTTCTCATGTGGGTGGACCTATATGATCGATCCTTGGACATTTGGGATTGATCCATGATAGATGCGCAAGAAATTCGTATCGATCCTAATTTGGTCCTTTTGGGCCGAGATCGATCATGAGCGTTCTTGAGGTAGTAGGAAAGCTCCTATGAAAATTTGGTAGAGTTTGGACTTGTAGATTTTGAGTTATGATTGATCCTAGTTTGATATTTAAATAAGCTGGCGTCTTCATATCGATCTGAATCGTATCGTTACATTCGTATCCATGTTATCTCGTATCGATCGGAATGATGTGGCATTACATTCTAGGATTGATCCTCTTTTCATGCCTGGTGATCGAGTCTTCCACTTTTACAGGTTTTTTTCGTATCGACCTAGTGTAACTCCATTCGTATTGCTTCCATGAAGATGCTTCATATCGATTACCAAGTTAGTTGGCTCTGTATCGACACTTTCTTGTGCTTCATATCGATCAACAAGGATATCTTTCATATCCATCCATCATGTGTCATTCGTATCGATTAATGACCGATCGATACGAAGTATGTTAACGGGTGGATCGATACGAAGTGGCAGCTTTTCATAGATACCAAGCAGCTTCATTGTGATGAATATGAGGAAGTTAGTGGGCGTTGGATACGAACTAAAGCTTTTTTTGGGGATATGCCAAATTGTATGGATACGAATAGTGTTGGTTTTCTCAACCTTGATCGATCAATATCTCGAGCATACGAACTCCGATTGACTTGAAATTTGAAACGTTGTCTTCCGTAGCTTTGTTTGTCATATCATATCGACCGTAGCTTGATCCGGACTCAGACAAAATTTACATCCATATTTGACCCGTGTATAACTGATCTTCGAAACGAACTGTCTTTGATTTTCAGTTAATTCCTTAATGTCATGGCCTTGCAAAAAGGCAAGATATCATTTGCCTCACCCAAAGTACGTCTTATGTGAGCATGACGTGCTTTAAAAGCTGCAATCTTTAGTCTTAAAAGTTCTGCCGATTCATTGTGTATTCATTATGTTTTCGTCAAAAGATGTAACCTTCGATTGATTCCCGGTAGTATAAATACTGTATTGTTGACTACCAATGATTGTACAGTGAACTATTGTAATTGAGTGTCGAGTGTTAGCAAACTGTTGTTCATCGTTGTAAATGTCACTAAATGAGCATCCAATTCCTGTGAATTTTGAAAGTTGAGTGTTAATTCGTCACATATAAATGTATGTTAACCTGACTCTCATTAACATTTGCATGTTCACGAGTCGTTGTGAGTTTTTTTTGTATTGAATTTTGTATCGATGCTCTTCTGAATCAATGTTAAATTCGAGCTATAACAATGCTTAATGGTCGTTTTAGTGTATCTCTTTGTATCGATCCTCTACTGGGTCAATGTGAAAAGTTGAAAAATCTTCTTTGTATCGATGGAGATCGACACGAATCAATTGGCTTCCCAAAACATTTCGTATCGATGGATGCGAATATTCATGAACTTTATGTTAGTGGATACGAACTCTTCACTTCGTATCGATGTATTTCCAATGGTTTCAAAAAGTTCAAATGAGCTTTGGCTTTGTGCTTTGTATCGCTTATTAAATGGATACGAATTGCCTCATATTGATGATTTAAAACCGCCTCGATTGAACGTTGGATACGAACTGGTTTTCTTATTGATTGGAAAGGAAACTTGTTTTAACCAGCCAAGACAACTAGGAGATGAATCGTTTCCCTACATCCCTCAAGTCCATATAAAAACCTTTAGTACTTGGCCATTTTTTCCCACTTGCTCATTTTTTTCCTTGCCTTCGTATCACACCGAGTTCATGAAAAAATAGAACTTCCTATGTTTTCGTGCTGCCCAACCCATTTACTGCTTAAATTAGGTAATTAGACAACGCATTAGTGTCAAAAACAACGAGACTTGAAATTCGACACCTTTCTACTCGTATCCACGGCCGAGTTTGGTGAAAAGCAGGCCAGAGATGGTGGGAGTAAGGTCGAGGAAGGAGGGGATTGTTCATGTGTTGCTTGAGTTGATCGAATGAAGTGCATATGGATATGTAGAAGCCACTCGTATCGATCTTGGATGTTGGGACGTAATTCGTATTGACGTGAACATAATAGAACTTCGTATCGGTCGACTAAAGCATTACGTATTGGTAGATGATGAGCTCTCTTATTGATCAACTGATGATAGCCTTCATATCAATCCAAAGTGATCGATACAAAATTCAAGGTCTAGCAATCGATACGAGACAAAGGGAAGTTTGCATCGATATGAAAAGACTTTCGTGTGACCGGTACGCAGCATTATTCCCCGATCGGTACGAAGTATTGCTTCCTTTGATGGATACGAATCGTGCCTTTGGTTATCGATACGAATGGGGCTTATGATAATCAATCTAGATCCAAACTTTAATGGATATGAAAGCCCTGCACTCTTAAACATTTGACTCCGACGAGATTCTGCCTTGCATAATTGGACTCAACTGTTTCACTGCATATCTAACTACCTTTCGAAGTTCATCGATGGAAATGTAACTTAACAAAATTTGACGAACTTTAACTTGGATCAGTCTTCGAAGTCTGGTTAGCACGGTTGTGACGGTCAACGATGACGGTCTTTCTGGTTTAATTTCAAAGTCTTGTCATTCAAACATCTTTCTAATCTTGTAGAATCTCTTAAGTTATATATAGCACTTCATTGCACAACACATTCATGCACTTCACATTGGGGGAAACATAGGTTTATTGTTATCTAACAATGATTTTTGCTGAGTCGATTAGCTATGAAACCCAAAAGTTCACAACCATAAGAAGCTCAAAGTCTGCCTCTTCCTGTAATCGAGACGTTAGCTATAGCAATCTTCATCGTGCAACCGCAAGATTCGGTTCGTCCATTATCTCTGAAGACATGCTGGGAAGAATTTGCATAAGGCATGGATTGTCAAGACATAATGTCTTATTGCCAGGGGCAGAAGATAGAGTCCATGCTCCCTCGGAAGGGTACACGGCCTCTGCAGCAAATTTTTGTGTGTAGCTAGGACACTCCTTTCATTTAATCAATACATCCGGTAGGTGCTATTCTATTCAAAGATTTCCGTGCCACAGCTGCACCTGAACGGATTTGCCTTGCTGAATAGCTTGTTCATCGTCTTCATGGAGCATCTCTTCCGACCCCGAACTCCAGAGGAAGTCAGATACTTGTTCAATAAAAAGTGCCGAGGAGATAACTCATCCTTCACTTTCTTAGAGGCAGTCAGGAACTGTCAAGTCATGATCGAAACCTGGACCAAGCTGTGTTATTTCAAGACTGAATGGTTCTACGTTCGGTGCCTACCGGGTTTTGCCAGACGGTGGATAGCCAGACGTAAGTGCTTCAACTTCTCTACCGATTAAATGGATAATAGTACTCGATTTTAGAGTTTAACACTTCTTTTCATTCACAGCTTCGATTCTGCGGCCTGAAGGGTCTCAGTATAAGGAGATTGTAGGATCTCTTCAAGAGGTGCTTGTCGAGTGTAGAGAGATCGATGTAGTCCTCAATGATGAAAATCTGAGGGTCGTTGGGATAATTGATAGAGATCAAAGCATCGGTCTAGAAGGATTTCTCAGAATGGCTCCAACGAGGCAAGTCAGAAGGAGAGTTCCTAGAATCATGATCACGAGCAATTTGACGATGAAAATATGCCCGCGGGACATGAGCCCGCATCCTGGCCTTCACAAAGTCACCAACATTTAGAGAGGATAAGGAAAGGCAAGGTCACTGCCCATAAATCTCCAAGATGCAAGTCTATTGTAATGTCTCTACCAGCAACGGCTGTTGTAATTTCGGAGGCCCCCTCTTCACAAATAAAGAGTCCTTTCTAAGGACTTGCAGATATCCCCATTTCGGATGATGTGTCTCACCACCAAAATACCGACTAGAGGGGCTTCAAAGTGCCTTAGATTTAGGAGAGCCAACCCCTCCTTATTGATCGATCTAAGTTTGACATTACAATAAGCTGGCGTCTTCGTATCGATCTGGGTCGTAATGATACGTTCGTATCGATGTTATCTCATATCGATTGGAATGATGTGGCGCTGCATTCTAGGATCGATCCACTTTTCATGCCGAGCGACCAAGTCTTCCACTTTTACAGGCATTGTTCATATCGACCTAGTGTAACTCTGTTCGTATCGCTTCCATGAAGTTGTTTCGCATCGATTACTGAGTTATTTGGCTCTATATCGATACTTTCATGTGCTTCGTATCGATCAATAAGGATGTCTTTCGTATCGATACATCGTGTGTTTATCGTATTGATTAATGGCCGATCGATACTAATAGGTGGATTGATATGAAGTGAAAGTTTATCATGGACAGCTTCATTTTAATGGATACGAAGGAAGTTAGTGGGCGATGGATACAAAATAAATATCTTTCTAGGGAATGGATATGAAATTGTATGGATACGAATAGAGTTAGTTTTCTCAACCTTAATCGATCAATATCTCGAGCATATGAACTCTGATTGACTTGAAATTTGGATCATTGGCTTCCGTAGCTTTGCTTGTCGTATCATATCGATTGTAGCTCGATCTGGACTCAGATAAAATTTACCAATATCCGTAGCTGACCTGTGTATAACCGATCTTCGGGATGAACTATCTTTGGTTTTCAGTTAATTCCTTAGTGTCATGGCCTTGCCAAAAGGCGGGATAACAATAGGTCATGGTAAATTTGTTGCAAGTGATTGGCAAAATCTTCGACATTGATTTAAATTTTTTGAAACATATAATGTATACAATACTAAATATGAAATATGTACTACAAGAGAGTTGAAAAGTCATAATTTGAATTATAAATTAATGGCAACGAGATCTCTGGGGATGAAGCTAATTTATATCTTTGGAGAGGTTATCGAATCTAGAGGTACGAGCACAAGTATGAAAAGGGCACAAAGGCCAGGTTATGTAAATGCTCCTATTTAAGACTTTATTAAACTTACTTATATATGATATGTCTATTAATTGTAATTTGACCTACAAATGGAAATGATAGAATAATTCTTTAACAATTATATAAAATTGTATAGAGATAATAATTTCGGTATGAGGTACGTCAAATCAGTAGAGAGAACATGGGTTTTGGATGAGTTATGAACCCAAAAATCTGCAATTTAGCAACTCTAGATCCAGTTGTAAGGAATCCAAGGGAGTGAGGATGGTGAGGGAGTTCATGCACCAACAACATGGTGCAGACGAGAGTGGGCCTTCACATGGTATATGAGTTACTACTTATATTGCGACATGCGGACTTGATTTTATTATTTATATTTGGACTTGAAGTTAGACGTGTATATATTTTCGTATTGTTGGAACATGTTGGACCCGAGGTTCTGGTATTGGGTATGTATGTTATCTGTTGTTATATTGGATATGTGATGTCTGTTGATTATATATTTGCCTATGATTATAGATAATTGTCTGTGATGATATATACTAATAATATTGCAAGTTTGGCATAGTTGGTTTGACTTTATATGAAATAATGTTATGGTTTACGGTAGAGGAAGTCAAATACAACATAACTATGTAAAAATAGATCAAGGTTTATGTGGCATATTTTTATATAAAGATTCCAATTAAGTTGAAAATATATTCATAGATATTGGATAGTATTTATATATGTGAATAAAGTAGAACTAAATGTAAATAAAAGAGATAAATGAAATTTTTATTTGAATAGAGACCTGTTTGTTAATAATAGTGGTTATAGTACAATCTCTTGGCTACCTCTCCAGAGCCTTCTTATTAACCCTAACCCAAAGAGTCCTTACCCATTCTCATCTTCTTCCCACTCCAAATCCCCAGCCGCACAAACCCACATCAACGAGGAAAAAAATCTCCCACGACTACAACAAATGATGTGTTTATTAATAAAGAAAAGAGAGGAAAGTTTGGCGCTTGGAGGAAACGACCTAGGCGCTAATAACATATGACCAAAAGGAACGGAAGGTGCACTCGTACGCATTAGCAAGGAGGGAGGTGACAAGGCTTGATTGAAGGAGGCCGACTTCGATGGTTATTGACATGGCTATTGAAAACGATGGATGTTGGTAATGGCTAAAGAGAGATTGGCTTAGCGCCATGGTTTTTAGCAACTGGGTGAAGCAATAAAGTTTTGATTTGGGAATTTCAATCTTTGATTCAGTAAGTTATTTTTGTAACTCGAAACTATGTTTTAGATTCTATTTTCCACCGTTTTCCTTAATTGTTCATCGATGATAAATTGTTGGTTGATATAGATTGAACTGAATGAAATTGTGTTGCTCATCTTTGATTGGTGGTTGTTGTGATGAGATATTAGTTGATTGTTGAACACACATGCATTATATGTTCTTTGGGTAATAAATTGATGATTGTAGATAGTTGGAAATGGCAATTGAGATCAATCAAAAGGGGTTGAACGCATTAAAATCGAAAACTTTGAAAGAAATAACATATTTTAGTAAACGTGGAACTAGTTCAATTTAATACTGAATATTATTATTAGTGATAGAAAATATTAAAGTGGAATATCTTTTTTTAATTTCATGATAGGAACTATTTGTAAAAAGGTAATTTTTGGGATTTGTTTAAATAAGTGCATTTTTGAATATATTTTTAGTTATCCGTGATTATAAAAATATATTTGAAGAATTTTATAAAGTGATATTTAAAATTTATATTTTTAAAGTGGTATTTATTTTTATGGGATTTAAATAAATGCGAATTTTTGTAAACAATACTTGGAAATAATAAGAAGAATGTGACTTATTTATTGTATAAAATTATTATTAGTAAAAATTAATTTATATATTTCATTAAGAATCTTGGAAGTAATATATGTAGTATTTGATTATTATTTTTTAATAAAGGGAACTGTTTTTAAATGCCTTCGGATATATATATAGACACGCACATACACGGATGTTTTTGGAATCAAATTATTATGAAAAGAGAAGTTTGACATTTTATTGTGTTATATGCATGGAAGATTATATATAAAGTAAAAATTTAGTTTGACGGATTATTTTTCAATAATAGTTTAAAAGGGTTTGGAATTTAAATAAGGGTTCTAAATATATTGATTTTGGAATTTTATATTATGGATTTGGAAATATTTTAAATTAAAAATCATCATTAGGAAAATAGAATTATTTAAAGGAAATCATGGATTGTAAAACTTCTTTGGTATTTTTATTTTCAAATTACTTAATAAGAATTTTTAAGTTTAGTACTTATTTTTGAAAGCAGTTTAAGGGTTTTGAAATTGAATGAAGGTTTAAATACAGATTCCTTGTAACCAAATAAGTGGTTTGCAAATATTTATTTTTGGAACCATATAAGGATTTTGAGAAAGAATGAGAAATTTATAATTTAATTATCTATAAATTTGTAATAAATATTTTGGAAAAGTGTATTTTATAGTAAAACCCTTTCTGGATTATTTAATAGTTGCATTGTGGCATGTATGGAATTCTATATTGTTAGAATTCTGAGTTTCGAAGCAAATGGATTAGTAATACCGAATGGTATAGGACATTCAGTATTATTTTACAATGATTCCTTTGACACATTATATTGAATATTATTGTGAGACGCGAGTGTAGTTTATAATCATCAGTAAATGAACTAGTAACCCTAGGTGGTTTGGAACAATTGAGCTTATATTTGTTCGGTTACTTTTTGTAAGTAAATACCATTTTCACTAGTAATGTAGGGTTAGGAATTTATGACATTGACTAAAGGTGACTCTTTTATAAAGAATATTAGTCGAGAGTTTATTACTCCTCAAGGACTATGAGTTGGAGATATGATGGGAATTTATGGGATCATCTTCTAAGGACCAACTAGGTGAGAAATGTTTTTTACTATTAGGGTTGGTATTCGTGGATTATTATGTTGAGATGATCTCATTATCACAGATGGAATTTGTAGTAATTGTTTGGAATCTATATCGTAGAGTTCATATTACTATGTAGAGAGCGTGATTAGACGTCACTAGATAGACTAGTATCCATTCTAGCGGTCCTGATTGCGGGGTCATGCCCTAGATCCAGGATGTCAATTTGATGACAAGTCTACCCCATTTCCTATACATCACATAAGGACCAATAGTCTGTTACCTATGGCAAGTTGGATTCGTGACCAATGCATAACATAGACTTGTAACATGATGATGACATGAAATTGGATATGGCCATTACGATTTTGGGAGTAGCCAAGGGACTGTAGGAAACAGGCTATGGTCATTAGCCTTTTCTAGAGCAGTTTTGCAGTACGCCACTCTAATCTGCATGACTTAGGCAGATCCATTTATTATAAGTTACTTGATGTTATCACCTCATAAGGGACGATGACTATATGGCGTTAGAGACATGTTGTGTGCTTTTCTATCACTTAAATAGCCTTACCCAAGACAATTGCTAGTTCTTCTTTCTATATGACATTGCAAATTTGTTGTGTGCTTATCCGTCATTCTCTCTCAAAGCCTTTTGTTGAAATATGTTATGATGTGATTTATTATATTTACCTCTTAGGACCACTTACTCGAGAGTTCTCGTCTTTAATTAGGAATGTTGGTTGAGATGGATCATTATGTTATTTTTCTGTATTATTTGATCCCGCATATTCTATCTCTTACGGCAAAGCAGTTGAGAGTTATTGTCTCTCATTAAGGATGACAGTCGAGTTGTATGTTTGTAAGCATTATGTTTTTGTCGTAGTTTGGTTGCTCGATAATGTTAATATGCTCTAGATGTTCACTGTCACTATGAGATACACTTTCTTATACCATTCCAATTTCTATTACATATTAGTATCTTCCTTCTAGATATAGCTTCAAATGTGTGTTATTTATTTAATACTTGGACCAGTTCGAGATTTTCAGGTTCAGAGATGATGTGACAGCTTGTGATAGGCATGGTTATGGAGGCTAGTTACTAGTTAGACTAGATAGTATATATGTATTTATGTAGCCTTATATATATATCTGTGTTGTTGGTGATTAGGATGTATGCATTGGACATGTCTTGTATATTTTGAGAGAGTGGGTATTTGACTTATTTTTGTGAATACGGTTGGACTTATATATTCCATTTCTTATATTTTATCACTGTATTTGATGACTCTACATTCTCTGTAATTTACTTTATGTGCATTGTTCTATCTTGAAAATACACGTGTTTATTGCTTTGTATTGATACCATGTACGGAGAGGTGAGTTATATGAGATTTTAAAATATATATTGGTGTTATCCTAAGAGAGTATTCACGTGTGTAGCCCGATATCGCATCATTCTCCATATTATTAGATGTATACTCACTAATACTCCTTGGTAGCATGGGTATAGAAGTGGGGTGTTACAGAAACTGGTCGAGAAATGAAAGCTTCTACGCAAATCTCGATATGCTTGTTTGTCTTGATTCAAACATGATTTATATTTATAGAAGCATATTTTTAGAGGGCAAGAGTTATTCGACATTTTTTCCAAGTGATATTTCGATGAAACTGAATGATGAAATGAAGGAATGGAAGTTGAACTCAAAGATGATCAAGAACGAAGAGCAAAAGGAGGTAAAAAATTTCCTATATCCCATCAAAAAAGGCAATTTCCCCTACATTTAAGAAATAATGAAAACTAAGAATGTTGGAAGAAAATGCAAGGAGTAGGACCAAGGACATAGTTCGGTACTGGTCCATGGATGGATCGGTGTTAATCCATCAAACCCAAAAGATTTGATCCAATTTTACCTGATTTCTTTACTACAATGACGAATCTGACTGAATAATGAATTCAAGCATGATATAGCGAATCTAAGGCCCAAAAATAGCCTATCTCTAATAGAAAAATGATTAGACTATGCTTATTCATACCTAGAGAAGCCTATCATTTTTGATATATGGTCAAGATCTCGAATCATTCTTGTAACTTTGATAGATCTTGTGTGAATCAAGCAATAAAACAACTTAATGTGGATGTAAGCCAGACTTTTGCCAAACTAAAAATCATCTTGTTCTCTTTTCTTCCTTACTATTCTTCTCTTACTATTTTTATTTTTATTATTGATTTGGTATCCATAGGTACAATTCTACGACCTAGGATTATTTCCTCCACGAAAAGCTATCATTTGGGGTTATTAAACCTATTTTTTGGCTAACAATTGCCATCAATTATAGAATCATATAAAGTAGATAGTGACACATATAGCCAAACAAATATAAAGATACTTGTATGTTCTTACTATTTGTGAATATTTATATTTATTATTAGGTAGCTAACTTTTTATTTTTCATGTTTCACTCTATTTTTTCGAAGGCCTTGTTGTCCTTTCAGCGTCCAAAAATAACATAAAAATACATTTCTTATCCACTTACTAAGTTAAAATAAATATTTAAATTCAAACATTAAGATATCGAAGGGATAAATAAGTTTTAATCTTTATATACTATAAAATAAACAAAAAATTTGTCAATCGAAAGGAAAATGTCAAAAAGCAAAACAAATTTGATTTCTATGCTGTTGAAATCGTTCTAACTTAATTAATTACCACATATATGATTTTTTTTCATTTACGATGCTTATATATGGATCTTCAGTGATGCTAAGTACTAACTTCATCAAAGGACCATTTTAAAGTTTAACTAACAATCCAATTGCCTGTTATATATCTCATAGTGCATAGAAAAAAAATATTTTCAATAATAAAAGTGATACTTTATTCAAGTAAAACACTTATTTGGATGTTTCAAAGGATCAAACCCATGGTCTCCAAAACCGCAATTTAGAATGCCCATTTGCCACTTCATATACTGGTCCTTGACGTCAAAAAAATAACATGACCTATTTATAAAACAAACAAGATAGTAGTATGATCAAAATAAAGAGCTCATAAATTAACTCCATAATATTAGATTAAATAATCTTTCGAATGATCATACTGAAACAAGTGTATTAGTATCTCTCAATCATATAAGTGATTTCAAAAGAAAACAGCCTCTAATACTATAAATAAAGGTTGACTACTCAAGGAAGTTCAATTTGGAATATATAATAGTAAAGCTTCAGTAAAATAGCTAATCCATAAGCTTTTGTTTGTCTAAAATGATCTGCTATAATGTGCAGTCATAGCGACATGTTTCTCAACTTACTCGTAGAGTAGCCAAGAATTATAGGAAAGTGACAACATAAATAACTTTATGTCAAATAATAGTCTAGTGTGAATTATGTTATGAAAAGCGCACTTAAGCGCCAAATGCATGTACAATGCTTAATTTTTTGAAAAGGCTATAGAATTAAGCGATGACGCTTAAGCGTGCTTAATTGGCGCTGCATTTTTCTTTAGTTTAAGCGACAATGAAGTGCCATTAAGAAAAAAATATTTTATTTTTAAAATAAGAAGAAATGAGGTTATAGCATAATAACGACACTCCCGAATAAAATTTTCTCATTTTCTATCATATAAGCTGATAGATAGTGGGTAGTTTTTTATATTAGGATATGTCTATTTTTAGACAAATGTGAACACGGTTTTTACTCAACTGGAGTATGCTCACTTTTAATTTACAACGGAAGTCAAATCCAACTTTTACAACCTATGAATTTATAAATTAACTTCAAAGTAAAACTTTACTTCTTTATGATTAATTTGTGCCTACACGGACAATAATGCACTTAACTTAATCCATTTGCATACATTTATATTTATATGAACAATGTATGCTTAAAATTTTAGTAGCCCTTAGACGATGCTTAAGCGGCGCTCAAGCGACATTAAGCGAAGTGAGACTTTTGTCGTCTCGCCTCACCTAGTGCCTAATATAACATAGGGTGTGAATGGTTAATCTATCCAAAATCATATGCACACACACATACTCAATTTATGTGTATGTAGTGTGAGTATAAGAACCCATACATGTCCTTATAACAATGGTCATAAGAGATGCCTATCGCATTATGCTTATGTCGTCATTCTCCACACACGAACATCAACACATAAACTCAGTTTGTCCAATTTATCAACAAGGTAAACATATTTATTGTTCTATGATAATTCCTCAAAGAGTGTCATGGCATAAGACTCATAAAATACCAAACACATCAAATAAGACATCCATAGCGTTCAAACCCCACTCATCCTTACAGTGCACCTATGGATACTTGGTGACTCGACAGCCATCCATTCCATGACATCTGTCACCCGTTGATAGAATCATTGTCAACATAATGATATCTTCCGTTGTTTCCACTAGACTCATTATCATTAATTTGTACCCATGGAGATAGCTTCGTTTTCCATATGCTTCATGTTCATAATCACAAAATGAATGGAATCCGTAAATTCTTCTCACCAAAAATTGTATTTTCATGTCATTAACTTTGCTAACACCTCTACCAATACAACCTTCCCTTGACCTTCTCTTATTATTCAAACTCAATTCTAGGAGTTTAGGGTCGTCTTTAACTTCACTAAAAAATTGGAGACAATTAAATTGTTTCTCTTGAGCTTAGAGGAGATGGAAGGAAAATGAAAAGAAAAATCATGAAAAATAAAATAAAATAAAAGGAGGAGCATAACACGTTATTAGGTCAAATAAGCTATCATTATGTTTTAAAAACTCTTAGCACATACTGGACGGATCATTGTAAATTAAGTTAAAAAGTAACTATCAACTAATATAAGCATTAAATAACAAATTTATCTTAAAATAATATTATATATTGCTATATAAGTCAGGGTCATCACACTTTACTTCAATTAAGGATGTACTTATACGAGCAAGAGACGATCAACAAGTTTATTATATTCCTTAGCATATAATTATTTTATGCCATTAAAAAGGATATATAATTATTGCAAGATATCTCTACTATATCAAAGGAGGTAAAATAATGAAACAACTTTACTTATCAACCTTCTAATTGGTGTCTTATAAAATATATCTTAACTTAGTATGTGATCACCATTAATGGACTCAATTCAATTAGACTTATTTTGGTAAAAGCTAGCGAGAAACCATCTTGCTCACACAATATGCAAGCGACCTTACTGATCAAATGACTTGGTTGTTTAATGTGATATGTGACCACCCATACTCCACATAGCATGTCTTTATCCACATGTTGACGATATTGCAATGTAATCGAGAGATGCTTAACTCACATTAAAATCATACTAATTCCTATAGCTGAGCTACTTAACTGGTCATTCAAGACATACTTTCCTAGTACTTAGCTAATTAAGGTGATATTAATCCCTTTATCATTTGGACAACATAGGTCCATTACGATGTATCACCTTTATGACTTTACACGCAACCATATCACGACTACTTCCACTAGCAATTAAGTCTTATGATATTGAAATTATTCCAACATTTGATATAAACTTATCGATTTCCTTAATCTCTTAGAGTCGCCCAAGTGGCATCAGTCTGCACTCTCCATGTAATATATAGCATCATTAGCAACCTCATAGTAATGTATATTCAAATCCGCAATATTATATATACTTCTTTCGGATGTCCGGTCTAATACATGTCAAACTTGAGAAATATCAACAACATGGACCACTCACCTAGATCTACTAGTAACTTGTCATCAATTCATGTGCACTATTTTATAGCCTTTGAATTAAGACATGTTTCAAGCACCCAAGCGTAACTAATGAATGCACTGTGTCACATCATTGATTAGCGTCAACTTTGAAATAATATAAAAGAACAGTTTGACCAAAGTCCCTATTAAGTTTCAAAATACATCAAACATCCTTTCCAATTTCTAGAAATAAGTTATTAAATAATTGCATATATTTTCGCAATTATTCACCAAAAAATTGCAGACATTTATGCGATTTTTGGATATAACTGCATAAATGTTTGTAATTATTCACTTGATAATTGCATCAATGTATGCAATCATTCACGAACTTAGTTCTAGGTACCTAATTTACAATATTTTTTTTGAGGAGGAGTTTTCCTGTATTAAGTTTGATTTTAAGGTCTGAGCCTAATATACACTAATATAAACAAGGGATTAAGCCATGTACGAGGAGGACTTAAGCCATCTGATTTCATTGTACTTCTTTGTTAGAAAAAGTACATTTTGTTAGAACTTTGAAAGTTCTTTAATGGAAGTATCAGGTGCAACTATAACTAAGCTTTTGTACTTAATCCCCGATGAAGCAGTTACTTGCACAATGGATGGAGAAGGGCTATCTCTTTGAATCACTTAAAATTATTGTCTTTTATCGAGTGCTCTGCTAGAATAAAGTACCACTCTTACTATAAAAAAATATATTGTCTTTTATTTCATATCTTTTATTACTAATTCTGCACTTACATTTCCTTTTTTATTTTACTGCTCGTATCTTGCTCAAGGTTGTGAGAACTTTACTTTTACTTCTTTAGTTAAATGCATTACAGAAAACTTTGTAGGTAAATGACTTAGGCAGTATAAAAACTTCATTAACAAAGTCAACGAGGATATCATTATTAATTCAGCCAACGGATACTTTTGGATGCGAATAGTGATATATCAGAAACTATAGATAGCATTTTACCATTATATAAGCATTGGTAACCAAAATAAACATAATCGATATGTTTATACAATCTGTATGACAATGGTAAATTTACTAATATAGTCGGGAAATAAATGGTAATAAAATATCCAAAACCATTAGTAATAGTAGATTTACCGATCGTTATGCATTATATATTTTCAAGCTTAATTAATTTATATTCTGCAATAATACACATTCTATAATAGTAGCCAACTCATTTTAAAATATCACAATTTTTCTTGTATTTAATTTCTTTGAAATTTAACTATTATGGATTTTTATTGTATTTGTAAGCTATAGATGTTGAATAAATCCAAAATCTCGTAGCATTTGAAACATATATTAAAATGATGAATTTTGTACTAGTAGATATAATATTAACTAGATTGATATGGGTAACTCGTTTTTTTACATGTAAATAGCAGAAAATTTACTCATTCTTACTAAATGATATATTTGCCACTACTGATTAATGTTAACCAATTAACTGGTGTACCAAAGAATCATTAATAACAATGGTTTAAACTTTTACTTTAATACTAGAATTGGTATGTTATTGGTTTTCTCTGTTGATAATGGTAGCCATTACCGTAAATATTTTCGTTATTTCTACATCTACATTTGTATTCATTTTTAAATATTAGATAGTTACATATGCAAATATCCAGTGAATATAAGACATTATGTTATCTTTCAACAATTTGTAAATCTAAATACTTAACCCCAAGGTAGTGCAGTGGCAAGGACAAGTGGCGCTCACCTTAAAAGGTCGAGGGTTCAATCCTCACCAACTACATATCCTTGTAAATTACCTGAAGTATGTGTTGTGGGTTCGGTGCATATTTCGTTAGAGTTTACAAGCAAAACTTGGTTCTCTAAGTCTTCAAAAAAAAAACTAAATACTTAAATGGAGCATTCTAGTTAACATGATTGTTTTGTCTTGACGATTATAAGAATATAAAAAAAAATACAAAATTTGATGATAAAAGATTATTTTAGAGCGATGGATATGCATTTATATAAATGTAATATAAACTACAATTAAATAATGAATACATATCATTCTTTATATTAAAATGCATAAAATATAAAGTATTATCTTTACAAAACCCAAACGAATAATATTTTAGATGTAGAAACTCATTCCTGCGTCCATATCCATTTTTCTAAGCACCAGATATTTATCGATTTAAAGATATGGTTGTAGATAGATTTTAAATTTTTCGAGTGCCCATGAAAAATTAATTATTATCATAAATGTCTCTAGCTAATGAAAAATGCAATGTGTTATATAATACGTGTGAGTTGACAAGAAATCTACTTACATAAATACATACGCACAACAATTCACACCACTTGATGATCAATTCACGTTCTAGGTTAATTTCTTTGTCCAAACGAGAACTATAGAGATCGTAGTAAAACATTATAACAAGTCAGTGAAATAAGTATTACGGTTACTTTTGTGTTAAGCATAGAAAATATATTCTAATATCTTAACTTGAAAATACAATTATTGAATCTCCAATTTAGTTTAATTTTATATTTATATCTCACACACGATATGATGGAATTGAAGGGTACAAACAATAAGTGCAAGTCATATAAGTTGTTGGGAAATAACGAAAGACCAGTAAAGATATCAGTAGGATATTGTTGTAATATGGATGTACCACTTTCTTAGAAGCAAATTTGAGACGAGTATGGTGTAATTGATAATTGTCGTCTACTCATTAAGGTTAACACAACTATTTTAAAAGCTTGTGCACTAAAAGTTGAAGGGTTTTGAAAGATGAAAGAAACCATTATTCAGGGTACTTATATTTATAAGAAGATTTATTTTGAAGAAATCTGTGAAGTGAAAGAACTAAAGAGGAATGGTTATTTCTCTGTATTATTTTCAAGGAGGGAGAAAAAAAGAAATGGTAAAAATGAACGTAAGCTAATTTGTATCTCCCTTAAATAACAAAATTACAATCAATATATATTCTAGAAATGGAAATGGTTATCCATGTACACAAAAAAAAAGTGGGACAGATGAAAAGTCTTTGAGTTTCTTGTAGTTATCCAATAACCCTCATTAACTACAACTAACTCAAAGAAGGAAAACCTAGACAAAGAAATTTTTTCGTACTTAAGTACCAATATCTTTCGGTTGAATTGATACATAAAGAAGTGGGTATATAACCAAGTAGTGAATTTCTCGTGAACTATAAATTTTGGGTTGATCAACTTAGTCTAAGTTGTGAAATTCTCTTAGACTAGAAAAATGAGACTTTACAACATGTATTACACTTTTAATTTCTGCATACTTTGTGATAAATATGCACTTTTAATGGCAATGACCTCATCTTGAGAACTCATGAGTGCTCTTAGGAGATCGTTAAGTTCTCCCATAGAAAGAGGTCCACCTTCACATCCAATTAGGCGAGTCCATCATATGCTTCACTCTAGCACCACCACTTATGGCTTTTTACTTGTTAAGAGCAAAAGGCTCAACCAAAAAAATATATTCCATCAAGTATGTCTTGGAAGCACCACCAATATTGGTTATGGATTACATAAGTGCAATAAGTCATAATCTCAGATAAATCAGTGAAGTCCATCAAGCGTGTCTCAAAAGCACCTTTGATGCTAGCTATGGATAAAAAGAGAAAAAATGGTTCAAACTAAGATAAATCGGTAAAATTCATCTACATCTTAAAAGCTCAATCAAAATAGGCTATGGATTATATAAGGTGGAAATTAGGCTGAAGGGCTTCTCATTCTAGGGTAATAAGTTTTAAGAACAATACTTCTGAATAATTAGTTTCAATGACAATTTACAGAAAAATAATAAATTCATTTATCCTTTTAAGTTATACAAAAAAAGATAACGACAAGCACCATTGTCTCAGTGGTTAAGTGATTTGGTTTTGGTGCGAGAGGTCACAAGTTCGAAACTTTTTATAAAGTACAGATCACAAGTTCGAAACTTTTTATAAAGTACTATTTCAAAAAAAGAGATAACTTTATATATCAATTTTTCTACATAACTGAAAATGATAACTTTGCTTATAATTTTCCTGTAAATTGTCCTTGAAACCAATTTTTCAGAAGTAGTGTTCTTAAAACTTATTACCCTGAACTAAAAAGCTCTTTGATTGAAAATCCTCTTATATAAGAGTAAAGAAGCTTAAACTCAAATCAAATAGTAGAATCATGCGTCTTAAAATCATTACCAAAATAGGTTATGGATTCGATAAAGGGCAAGAAAGTTCAACATATTGCAAAAGAAACCATTATGTGCATCATTAAGGAATTATCAAAACCAACTATGGATTTAGTATGAGTATAAAGTTCAAAATTAGGGATACCATAAAACAACTCATCAAGTGAATCATATAACCACCATCATGGATTATTTTGGATTCATAAGAGCATGTAGCTCAACAATATAGACAATATAGAGGAATATGAAATGCAAAGAGTAATCATATGGATTCACTTGACCACAAATCGGTACCCTACATACTTTCCTCTACCTTAGGGTCGAAGCCCGTCCCAAAGTATGATTCATGGACTAATTTCTTGGCAATCATTTAGAAAGTGAATCCATCAAGTTCCTCCCTTATCATACCTATTTTAATGATATCACTACTTTCTCCAATTTCTTGATTGCTTTAGGTTTGAAACAAATGTGCCTTCTCTTTCCATATGCACTGTTATAGAAATGGTAATGTTCATAAATATGGTTATGAGTGTATCTTCTCACGTCATAAGTAATGGATTGTTTAATAATTCAAGAGAAATATGACACATTTTATAATTTTACCGCGTTCATCCTTTGCAAAATTGTGTTAGTTATTCTTATATATACGAGAGTCGTGGAGAGATTAGTAAATGCCACACCAAAATATCAAATCTTTCCAAGATTTTCATGTAACAACCCGTATTTTGGGTCTTCAAATTTGGATTGTTTAATTTTTTTAAATATTCGAATTTGAATTTTAATTATAATAAAATCTATATTTTAAATTTAGACTTGATTTTCAATGACGTATTTTTAGTTTAATTTTTAGATTTTTTTCCATAATTTTTAATTTTGAAAATAAACAAATTCTCTTTTGACTTATTTTACGGCAAACGCCGACATTTGAGACTTCATAGAATTTAATAACCTGTCTCTTTTATTTTTGTTTTATGATCGTGTAACGTTGCTATACGCAATTGTGTAATATGTTATATCGTTCATAGATCAAACGCCATCAGGTGTGGCGGGCAATGGAATTTAATTTTAAATCAAACACACATATAAAGTACACACAATACACGCCGTTTCAACTCGGCAACCATTTTGTCCTTCTTCACCATTGTTTTTCCCCTGTACCCACTATAAGCAGTGCTCAACAACTATCTCCCTTGTCTCCCCAGTTGCCGTTGTTCCCCTGTATCTAGTCTGTACCCTTCTTGTGTTTGCATATATTTCCATGCATTTTCACAAAACGGGGAGGAGTACATAGACAATTTCATCTTCCTCTCCCTTTTAATTTAGTTCAGAGACTGAAAAACAACTCCCCTCAACATTCAAAAATCAAATACTCCTAATCTACCCAGTTCCAACCCAATCATCCAATATGAAAGTTGTTCGCCATCGAGTGTAGTTATTTTTAAAAATAGTTTCGGGAGTTTTTGGTCGAGTAATGACCGAGTTATCACCTAAAATCATAAGAAGGAAAAATGTGTTCAAATCTTAAAAAATTGTTTTCTCCTGATTCGCTTCGAATCGATCGGCGCCGTTGGTATCCTTGGGATCGTATGGCGATGTGGGATTTTTATGGGAGTTTCAGCACGATTCTGCGTCGATGATCGACGTTCATTGATTTCTAGGGTTCGAGTTGGTGGTCGATTTTAGCAGCGATTGAAGAAATGGAGGATGCCGTGATGTTGAGCTAGGAGACGGCTATGGCGTGGCAAAATTTGATGGAGTACGGCGCATAAAAATGTCGCGCGTCTATTGGGTTCGCTGAAGTTGAGCTTCAGGTCACGAGTGAAAGGCCGGTGCACGCGTGTCGAGGAGGGGTGCGAGGGGATGGGCTCGTGTAGAAGGTGGTGTTGGTGGCTTCGGTTTGCGAGACGATGGTCGAAATTGTGTGCGCATGTGCACGAGTATGCGTGCACGGGTGGAGGATGGTTTACTGGATCGAGAGGGGGGAATTGGGGAAGAAGACTGTTCTTTTTGGAGGCTGGTTGGATGGGCTTTGGGCCTTGGCTATTGCTTTGGGGTGAGATGTGTGTGTATTGTTTTTGTTTTAATTGTTTATATCAACATATTAGCCTTGAAAATTCATATCCCCCTCATATGGAACCCCTTTGATTCGTGGATTTTTGCGTTCAGTTCGTATGAACAACATCGTAGTGTAAACTGTTGATAGCGTTGAACAAGTATAAATTTATGATATATGAAAATATATAGAATTTAGTTATATTATTTTAATAACAACGTCGTTTAAATTTATATAACTTAAATACTGATGTTTATTTGGCCAAATAAATTGATTTCAAATTAAGTTGGATTGAATATGGAATTTGGACCCCTGTTAGTGGAATAAAACAGCGTTCTGCCAATTAAATTAATTTGGAAAATAATTAGCATAATAAATCCCCGTTCTCTCATTTTATAGTTTTGGATCTTTGATTATATATCATAAATGAAATGCCACTTTGAATTAGTGATATATTAACTAATGATGATTAAGTGTTGGATTTATTTACATAATCATGGATTATGTAAACATTTGTTATTGACTTGAAAAAGTTAATTGGATAATATAGTAGCTTGTTAAGTACCATGGTGATCATTAAGCCTCCTTCAAATTCGAAAAATTAATTATTGAATTGAAATTTATTTTAAGAATAAATATTTCTTATAAGGTTTAAAGATAATTATTTTTATTTAGTAATAAGATTTTAAAAAGGTAATCACTTATTAATGTTAATATTTGAAAGATAATTTATAATTGTTTTAATAATGATTAAAGTTAATTATTTAATTATTATGATTCTAAAAGTTTATTTCTACAATGTTGTTTACAAATGTTTAATTATTATTTTAAATTCATTTAGTTATTATTTTAAAAATGATTTTAATTTTAGTTTAATTACTTATTTAAAATGATTTAACATTACTTTAATTTTTAATTAAGGTTAATTAATTATATTGGTTTAAGTTATTTAACTATATTTAAAAGATAATTAATTTTTATATTAATATTAGTTTAAGGTTAATTAATTATTGTTTTAATAACGTTTAAAATTAATTAATTATTTTATTAAAATTATTTTGAAGTTAAATTATTAATACAATAATAGGTTTAATTTTTTTAATATATTATTAATGAGATTTTAAGATAGTACTTTAAATGAGGTTTAATTTGAAGGAAATATAAGGTTGTTTAAATAATAACTTATTATTTAAGTTATTTAAAGTTATTTTAAATAATATATATGTTATTAAGGAAACCTTAATGACTCAAGGAGCTTATTAAATATGTTGGTTTTAATATGGGAAGTATTTTATTAATAGTTTTGGATATTTATGAAAGGATAATAAAAGGGTTTTTAAAGATTTGAGGAAATGTTATAAATAAAGTTTGAGATTTATAAAGGATGTTTTATAAATAGATTAGAGATTTATAAAGAAGCTTTATAAATAGATTTGGTAATATTTATAAAATAAAAGGGATTTAGGAAGAAAGAAATGATTGATCTTCATGGCATAATTCGAGGAGCAGGGATTGCTTATAGTTTACTATGAATTCAATGGGATAGCGACGCAACCATTGTGTAAGCTGCGATCCATAGTCGGTATTGAACGGTACTTTCCATATATATATTTTAAAGAGTTTTCAAGCTTCTAAGTTTTGAAAGTGAAATGATTCGGGAATATACTTATACCATTGAGATAAGTATATGGTTGTGTTTTCTAAGTATCGGAAATATAGTGGTTTGTGAATATACTTATCTTGTTGAGATATGTATATGGAAGTGATTTTCAAGTATCTGAAATGTGAATTTGAATTAAGAAAAGATTTATTTAAAGAGGCTTGGTGATTTCCATGGGAAACTCTGTTTGAATGTTTGTTCATTTGATAGTTAAATAACCGACTATCAAATCTTGGCATAAATATGTAACCCTTCTTAATTTTGGTGTTAAGGAAATATTACTTACTTAACATTGAAGGATTTTAACTCTAGAAATATCTAAGGGAACATGGGAATTATATGGTACAGTTACCATCTGTGGTGCTATACTGTACGTATAAACTCGTTTCGTTCTTTTAGGACAAATGATAATGAGATTCGTCCACTAAAACGGTTAGGAGGTGATCTCCGCTCTTATGTATTGTCCGATTATTTTCTAAAGAACTGGTATTGAGAATTTCAAAAATCGGCGTTTGGTTTTGTGGAGCATCAAGAAAATGGAAGAGTGTATTCGTAAGAGATGACTCGAACCCGTGACCACTCCAAAAACCATATACGGTTCTATGGAGGAGATTCGTGGTATATTGAGATGTTAGAATTCATGTGTAATTCTGAGACCCTTTGGGATATGAGAACCCTTGGTGATTCCATGATCTATTTGAGATGAGGGAATCCATAAGTGATTCCAAGACCCATTGGGGTAATAGAATCCATTTGGAATTTCGTGATCTATTTGGTGGGGATGCGTAAGTTAGAATGCCGGACATAGCCACATCAGTGGGAATGACGAAAACTAGAGGTAAGAGGCATGACCAATAGGTTTGGCAAACCCATAGGCTGTAATCGGCTCTACCTAGACGTTACCTACAATTGTTATGCATGCATGGGGCTACGCACTCGGTCTTAGCGAGACCAGCTATGTTTTTGCTATGGTACATCACTAGGGATGTATGCTGCTTTGGAATGATATCTCCGATCCTTATGCAGGAGGACCGTTCCTTGAAGTACTGAGGGCACCTCCATAGAAATCCTACACAATTAATGAACATGCCTTATCGATTTTTGATAATATATCTAGTATTGTTGTGATGTACACTCACGAGTATCACAAGTACTTGATTTTTATTAGTTTTACCTTTAGACATTATTATAATATCACTGGATTTATGATATAAAAGGTTTAGGTTATCGTAAGGTAAAAACCTGTCCATATTTATGTGCGACGTGGTCTTACGAGATACCTTTGTTTTGAAAAGTTATTTAAACTTTAAGAATCCATTTGATTGTGTTTCCCACGCTGGTTTTACTAGACTGACCCGGGCGTTTTTTTCCCTAAAATGCTTGAGTCAGACCGAGAATATTTCTAGATTTAATTGGATATTTTTGGAGCTTCAGGAGTTGACCTGGAGACCTTGAGACGTATTCACGTAGATTATCATTTTTCTTCCACTGCATTCATTGCTGCATATTATTCAGAAATTAGTGAGGACGGGTTGCTATAACTGTCTGGTTGAAATAAGTTAGTGTACTTTGATTGATATTTGTATATACATATATCACAGATTTGTTTTTGAGTAAAGATTTGTGATCCGTTATAGATTATTTGTTCTACTATGAGATTCTATGTTGTTAGTTCTTCTTGTCTTCTTTCTTCTTTCTTTTTCCCTAACCATCCACTTTTCTGTTCAATTTGGATGAGACATGTGTGGTTTATTGTTAGCTTAAACTGTACAGAAACGTGGATCGTTACATTTCTCAACATTGTGAGATCAACTTAGGAAGAAATTATTTTCAGATTTCTCACATTAGCCTCTTTAAAGTACTTCGTCTCAAATTAATGGACAAGAATGAATTCACAATCAAATACCTAATGTCCATTGTTGGTATTCTAAAGTTCCATAGACTCACTTTAGCTAGACACCTCCAAAATTCAAAAAAAATCTAGTTTGTAGGAACATCTTTTCAAAATCCATCAATTGTCATTTCTAGTTTTTTATGAGGAACCATGTAGGTATGAAACAACTCGAAAAAGTAATTCCCCCAACATGCAATCTAACATACACAGAATGACATATTCAATTTTATATCATCGGTTACATTCATTACAATTTAAACAAGTTTTATATGTTTTTACATATAAACAAATATCAACACGATACATGTAAAAACAAAGATCAAATAAAACCAACATGCATTAGCATAATACTCAACTCAACTCATAACATACTCCTATCAAGCATACATAATATGAACTTGTACAACATGCCAAACATATGGTCTTATAACCAAGTTCATATAGAGAGGGAAAACATACACATCAAGAATACATAAATCTTCTTCTCTATAAATATATTCAATACAAATATTTTCAATACTTATAATTAAAATTCCACATTTGTACTTGTATTTCAAATTAAGAATTACTCCAATATTATAAACCTTATAACCATCAACTTGTATTAATTGTCCAAATAAAGTGTAACGATCCGTAATTTTCAATAATTAAATTTATTAATTAAATAAGTTTTGGAATTTAACGTTGTGAAAATTAAAATTTTAAGATTTAATAACGAGGGAAATAACTAGAATGTAATTTTAATAATGTTAATTTAAGGTAATGAATGACTATCTGAATGGAATTAATAGAAATAATTGGAAAGTTGTAATTGGCTAAGAATAGTAAATGAGGAAATAAACTAAATGTTACATTAATTAGTGAAATAATAATTAATTGTAATTGGATAAAATCAATGTTGTGTAAGTAGTTATAACAATTGTTTGTAGATAATAAACTTATAGATGTGATTAAATTTAGAAAAGGGAACAATTGTTATTTGTTGCCAATTTATTTAATATGTTGAGTTAAATTGAAAATCAATTACAATTAAATATAATTATATATTACGTTAATATGAGTTAAGACGATAACTGAAAATATGAATGTAATTAAATGTATAGAATTGTCAATTATATTCATAAGACAATAATTGATTTAATAATAAGAGTGAAACCAAGATAAATCTTGCTATAACCTTCCAAGTGACATTGCACCTATCAATCTTGCTATTACTGACTCTGACCTGCTTTTGGTCAACAAGTCTGGTGCAAAATTTTTTTGGAACAATCGCAGCCGTAGTGGTGTTCGTACTTTCACTACAATTGATCATGCCTTTTGTAATATTACCTCCCTCAATCAATGGCCTTCCTTGTCTGTTATCCTCCTTCTCCCAGTTATGTCAGATCAGTCACCCTTAATCCTCTCTCTTGATCCCCATTTAAGAAGAGACAAAAGAAGTTTTAAATTTTTTAATGCATGGGCAAAACATGATGACTTTCTTGATTTAGTTTCTAGTGTACACAATACCTTTATCTGTTTTGGTAACCCTATGTATAAGTTTTGTAGGAAATTGAAAAGCATAAAGCAATCTCTCAAAACATGGGCTTCCTCTACCTTTAGGCATGGAAGTTTTCTATCTTCTTCCCTCATTGATCAACTCAAGGCAAAAAAGGAATACATGATGGAAAATCCTGAGGATGTCAATGCTGCCAATGAAGAAGGTCGAAATTTCTTGGATGTGAACAAAGCTCTACAGCTGGAAGCCAGTATGAAAAGCCAACAACGACGCAACAAATGGTATGATGAAGGTGATAAGAACACTAAATTTTTCCATGACTCACTTCGAGTCAAGCATGCCAGAGAAAATATATACAATATTATGGATGATTATGGTACTGTATTCTCTACTCCTGAATCTGTGGATAAAGATTTTGTTGATTATTTCACAAATATTTTTAGCAACTTATTTGGCTTCTCTCCTGACCTTAACCTTATTTCTTCCCTCCCTCTGCCATGCATATCCGTACTTGAATCAGAAGCTTTAATTAAACCTATTACAGATGAAGAAATCAAGACTGCCCTCTTCTCCATGAACCAACATTCTTCTAGAGGTCCTGATGGTCTTAATGTAACCTTCTTCATTGCTACGTGGACTGTGCTTGGACATGAGTTTTGTCTAGCTATCCATAATTTTTTAACAAGTGTAAAATGCTGAGAGAGATCAATGCAACGAATATTGCTATAATTCCTAAGGTTTCTCCCCCGCCAAAGTTTCTTCCTTCAGGCCTATCTCCTGTTGTAATGTTCTGTATAAATGTATTTCAAAAATTCTTGCAACTAGGCTAGTTTGTGTACTGCCATCAATTGTGTCTCTCAACCAAGCTGCATTCATCCCATCTAGAAATATACTTGATAATGTTCTTCTTGCCCAAGAATTGATGAAAGGTTATGGTAAACGTAATGCCACTCCTGCTGCTGCGCTTAAAATAGATATATCTAAAGCATATGATTCCATACACTGGGTTTCTATTGTGAGGATCATGGCAATGATGGGCTTTCCTAAAACCTATGTTTCTTGGGTATATACTTGTATTTCTACCCAGACTTTCTCTGTCATTGTTAATGGAAGGCCTGTTGGCTACTTTGGTTGCCAAAAAGGAATTAGGCAGGGGGACCCTATTTCTTCATATATTTTTCTTTTGGTTATGGAAGTGCTCAATGTAATTCTCCAGAACAAATACTCTCAAAGGCTCATTAAGTACCATCCGAAGTGCTCTCTGCATCTTATCACTTCCGTCATGTTTGCTGATGATGTGATGATTTTTACAAAACCTGTAGCTTCCTCTTTAAGTGAAATATTAAGTGCTCTGCATACCTTTTACCTTATGTCAGGTCTATCCATCAACAAGTCCAAATCCTCCTTGCTTATTGCAGGAGTCTCTGATGTTCAAGCTGCTAGCTTGTATCAACATAGTGGGTTCTCTAGTATGCTCGCTGACATGAGGTATCTAGTTCTTCCCATCATCACTAAAAGAATTTCAATAGCTGACTGTCTTCCCCTATTTAATAAGATTACTTCTGTTATGAATGCTTGGGAAAATAGAAGCATGTCCCAAAGTGGAAAGCTTGTTCTCATAAAATCAGTTGTTTTTCCTTCCTTGGTTTATTGGTCCACTCTGTTATTCTCCCTAGCAAGCTACTGCTCCTAGTTCGCTCTGCCATGAACAGATTTTTCTGGACTGGCAGTATGTTCAACAAGAAACTTTTGCCATGTTCATTTGCTAAATTTGAAACTACATTACAGTTGGGAGGCCTGGGTATTATAAATGCTAAAAAAAGGAACACTGCTGCCTTCAGTAAACATTTCCATGATGTCATAATCAAGAAAGACAGTCTTTGGGTCAACTGGACTTGGACGTATAATATCAAGCATGGGAGGTTTTGGTTGATGGACATAGCACAAGACAGTAGTTGGACTTGGAGGAATATTCTTAAGCTCAGGGAAGTGTTCCTTCCTATGATCCAGTACCATGTTCACCATAACGCTGACACTAGTTTTTGGGACGAACCTTGGGTTAGTTCTGGTATGATACTATCTACATTTTTTGATCATGCAATGATTGTTCAGTCCGGTGTTAATCGTGAAGCTAAAGTCAGTGAGTATCTCAACAATGGTAGAAACCAGCTTCCTTACAATAGTAGTCAAGTTGTTAGGCAACTTTGGAATACTATTCAGAGTACAAGCTACAGTTCTGACCAATCTTTATATGTGACTTGGAATAATAAGCCTCATTATATTAAGATGGTTTATAAACACTTGATTGGTGATACTGTCTACCCTGCTGCTAAGTGGTTCGCTGTACTTTGGATCAATGACTCATCACCGAGAGAAAACTTTATGTTTTGGAAGGTTGTTAGAAGTGCTCTCCTCACCAGACATGTGTTAATTAATTATGGGATTAGTAGTAGCCCTGAATGTGTATTTTGTGAGCAGTTTGTGGAAACAGTTGAGCATCTTTTCTTCGATTGCCCAAGACTGTATGCTCTAGTTGAAAAGATCGTGAGTAGAATACAAAGCACTATTGCTGTTTCGTTTTCTGTTATTAACTGGAACATAATTTTAAAGGCAACGAGGTGGAAGACTAGTAGTTATAGAGTGTTGATGATATGCATAAAAATTTATATGGATGTGGTATGGAAAGAGAGAAATTCTATAGTCTTTGAAATAAAAGAAATAGCTTTAGCACTCTTTGGTCTGAAGTTAAGAATAGAACTTACATGCAACTGAAAAGGAGGGAGTGCCATATCCCTGACATTATGATCAGTAGTTGGAGTTGATGTTTGTTTGTTCTTATGTTTTTTTTTGTTGTCTGCTTTGTTTTCCTTGTTTTTCTTTTTTTGATTCAAAGCGTGTTTTGAATCATTTTTATTGTGTTGCAATAAACTGGTAGGGGACCAGTTAACCCCGCTGGCTTTGCCAAAAAAACGAATTTAATGGGACTTTAAATTATAATTAATGTGAAAATCGATAAAAATTCAATATAATTGAAATATTGCGACTAATATGGTAAAAGATGATAATTGTAGAATATTAATGCAATAAGAAGTAAACTAATGTTAACCATGTCCATAAAGTAATGATTGACTGAATAAAAAGATTGGAATCTAATTAAATCAATTTATTGGAATTAGAATAAAATTTATTGAATTAAATGTAATTAAATATTTGGTTAAGGTAAGAATAGGCGTTAATTGTAGAAAATGAGAATAACAAGATAGAAACCTATGTTAATAATTTCATAAGGTATTGGTTGATTTAATAGTAGGAGTGTAAATCAAAATAAAAGAATAAAAATGAATAATTTTAGTAAAGAAGTAAACATATGTTTATTTATTTGAAATGTTTGGTAGCTGAAAGATTGACTATAGAGATGAGAAACTATTATTTAATAAGAAATGTATAATTACTATTTGTATCCAATAGGTATAAATATGTTTAAATTACTATTAGATAGGAAATAATTGTTCTACATCTTATTACATTCATTTAGTTCATTTTGAAACTTAATCAACTGAAATCAATGTAGTTGAAAATTTTCAATTAATAGGAGAGAGACTACTAAATTGTAAATTAATAAGTGTAATTGAATGTAGCTTATGTTTTGTGAAAATATAAGGAAAGTTTGATTTAATGAAAGAACATTTACATCAAATAAAATGAATGTTTCATTTGTGAATGTAGGTTTAATTTCATTAAGATAAAGAATATAATGATTGATTTTAAAGAAAGAAATATATGTTTATTTGAACTGTGTTTTAGCTTACAGATTGATTACAAGAATAGATAAATAATCTATTTCAGTAAGTTATTTATTACACTTGTGTATAAACAACAAATTTATAAATGTGTTTAAATAAACAATTGTTCTATTCTTCATCCATTTTATTGTCTGTTTTGAAATTTGACTTTGTAAGTAATTGCAATTAATGTAATTCAAATATTTCAATTAAAAGGAAAGAAAATGTTGATTGCAATCAATAGATTTAATAAAAGAAACACATGTTTTGTGTTAAACAAAAATGGTATTCTAATGGAAATAAAATATCATTTTGGAAAAACCAAATTGAACGTTTTCATTTTTAAGGTAAGTATAAATTTTTTATTATGCGTAGATAAAAACCCAAATGCGTATAAATTTGAATATTATTTGAGTTAATGAAGTTAATTTGGTTACATTTCAAAAAAAATGAATTTAAAAAGGTTGTGCGATGTACATGGTCCCTTCATTTCTTTTGTTATTAATTATTGCATTTCTTTTGTTATTAATTATTGCATGAAGGTTTTAAAATATTTACCTGATTACTAATACTTGATCAGTTCATTTCACCTTCTATTTAATAACTGAGTCTAGACTTTTAGGTTGTATTTAATTCTTGCCACCTCATTTTCACGTATACAAAATTTTACTTTCCTTCGGATTGCAAATTTTTCCATTCCTACATACATTTCCTTATGCATTGTTAATGCCTGAAGCTTTCGAACTAAAATGTAATATTTATTTTCGTTCTTCCCCTTCATTTCCTAATTGTAAATAATCTGCAGCTTATTTCTTCATTCGCGTTTTGTTTCTTCTGACACCTCATATTCAAAAGCTCTTATTCTTGTAATTTCAAAAGCTTTCTTTTATGAGACATGATTTTTTTACATTTCTCGTACACGTCCTGTCCTCATCTTAGTTGTTCTTTAATCTTTTCCTTAAACGTCATCTTGAGAAAAACGTAAGTATTAAAATTTGTTTATTTTTTTAATGTGTACTATTATTATTTCAATAATAATTATTATAACATGAATATCTTTTGCATATAAACTTTGATTCAAGTTCGATTTCTTCTGTTGGATTCATATTTAAAGTCCGAACAACATGAAATTGATTTAGTTGAATTTGGAGACTGTTGAGTTTTTGCGCTAAAATCAAAGATGAGTGTTTTAACCCACTCACAACTACTAAATTATCTTATTTTAGTTAAATTGAATTTATGATGTGATTAGAAATGGATTGGTTGATGTCTGGTATATTTAAATTGTCATTCCAATTAAATTGGACTTTTATTGAATTTAATCTCCATTTAATTTAATATTGAATTTTAAATCGTCTGTTAATACCTAATATTGATAATTAGTCAATTGTTGTTATTTATTTGTTGATTTGATTGATGATTGAGATGGATGTTTGACTGTTGACATTGGATGACTGGGTGCTATATTTATATTGTTATAACAATGCAAGTTCCCCTAGTTTATTGTTGGAAAAATCACTATGGGTTGAAATGATACATACTCGAACGATCTATAGATTAGAGAAAAATCGTTATGGGTTGAAATGATAAACCCAAGTGATTTTATGGATTTTGAATTTATTTTGGGATCGCAGACTGAAATTATATATACCCATAAAATTTAAAATATTTGTGGATTGAAATGATAAATATCTGTATCACTTGACCATAAGGTAGAAAACTATATATGGACATCAGATTGGTTAAATTAAATGATTTTAAATCCTTAAAATTTGAAATCAGTTAAATGGTACTTTGAAATAAAAATTTGATTTATATAAACTGAATTATTTTCGAAATCTAAGCTTTAAACGTTGAAATTTAAGGTGGTTCAATGAAAATTTAATTGAAAGTTTAAATTTGAGTTGGTGATTAGAAACCTGAATATGGTCCAGATTTGTTGAAAAGGCAGAAATAGTTTATTTTGATATCAATTTTAAACTTAATTATTTAATATATATTGTTCAAAGATTTATTATTCTAAAAATCCTGATTTTAAGATTTTCAAACTATTAAACTAATTTAATCTAATTTCAACCATTTTTAATCAATTTAAATTATTTTAAATTAGCTTAATCTATTTCAATCTATTTTAACCTATTGTAAACTATTTAACTATTTTAATCTATATTCAACCTAATTTAATTTATTTTAAACTATTTAAAACTATTTAAACTATTTAAAATATTTAAACTATTTTAACAATTGAAAATTATTTTAATCCATTTTAAACTATTTTAAACCATTTAAACCATTTTAAAGTATTTTAAACAATTTTAAAGTATTTTAACTATTTTAAGCCATTTTAAAACTCTTTAAACTATTTATGACTATCTAAACTATCTTCTAAGTTTCAAACTGTGTAAAATTGAAGTGTAAATCCTTGATTTAATAACGAATATGATTAAATGATGTTATAACCTAAGTTGAGATTTGAAATGATATTTTCTAGTGAAATAACATGTTCTGAGTAAATATGATAATTTGAAATGAGGGTTTAACTTATTTTGGAAAGTGTGACTTTGAAAGTAAATATGATTTTGAAAGTGATATGATTACAAATGTGTTATGATTTTGAAAGTGATTTTGAGAATATGATATTTTGATATCAATTATGAATTTGTTTTTTTGAAATATATTAGAACCATCTAATATGAAATAAGCCTTTGGTTGTTAAAGAGACCGGGATCAGATATTGTCATACTCCAGAGTGAAGTGGGATGGTTTGGTGTACGAGTCTGCATGAGATATTTATGTAGCCCTGACTCCTATGAGCCAACTTGGATGTGACTAAAACAGGAGCTACGCTAGGCTAAATTAGGTCATTCCTCCTATCGGACATATTTAGCCGATACCATATTATGACTTTGTGACTGACTCGGTGGCCACCCCTTGATTTGATTTAGGAGTGTGTTCCGAGGTGGATGGTAGTAGCTGATATGCGTTACCACCAGTCCGGATCTGCAAAACGGTAGAATACTACCCTGACATTGCCTCATGTTCCGTGTTCACATGCCCTACCGCACCTTCTACGTTTGTACCATACCTATAGAGTGCCTCTGGGTAAACCTCACAGAGAAGCTTACAGTACTGTACAGACTATGGGAATATATAAAATGTGTTAAGGGGGATATGTGTAATGCCTTAATGCTATTTTAATACTTTACTTTACTGTGGACATATTATAATAGTATATTGTACTATATAGTAGATAGTTTAATGGATCTTTAAGAGATGGGAATCCCGAACATCTCTTAAGTTATTACACTCACGTTAGACATTGGATAGGAGATGTCAAACTCCGTAAACATCTTTGACGCTGTTACACTTACATTTATTTACTATTGATTTAACTTACATAAGATCTTTTAGAGTGTTTTGTCTTTTCAATTCGCTCGGGTCAGTCTGAGCTTTTCAGTGTATCGAAGATTGCTTTTGGAGGACGAAGACAGAGATTTTCATACTAGCATTATTTATTCTATTTATTCTGCTGCATCATGTTGTTCCACTGCATATTTAATTGTTACTGCTATATGTACTCTGATCTGTATTGTACAGGTGCAATCAAATGTTATTTGTAAATAGCTTTATGAATTGTTTATTTGATCATTATATGTTGTCATTCCGCTGTGCGATTCTGTGTTTTGTTTTCTTTCTTTCTCTTTTTTTCTTATTTACCCTGTAACAATCCTCCATTTTGAATGGTTTGAGTTTGACATGTGTGGTTTATTGTCGATTTAAACCGTCCAAAAAGGTAGGTCGTTCCATAAATAATTTCCTAACATGCAATTTTCCATAGGCTCATACATGAACCAAAGTAACTATTTTTCATGTTCAAAAATCATATGGATATATCTGTCTACAAATACTAATATCACATTTTGGACTTTATCAATTACTTCTTCACTTTAATTCATAAATGTCCAACTTATATGATAACTTCATTTAACAAACAAATGGTTATCATTTCATTTTCAACTCGTAGATGTATCAAAAATACTTCGTACAGATTCTTTTGAAAATATATCATTTTGATACTTAATTTTTATCACGGGAAAAAACAATAATAAGTGTTCGAGCAAAGAAGTCAGCCATTTAATTGACAATATTATATTTGCATGCATTTATGATATTTAAATTTTGTTTTAACAGCTAGACTTCGAAACGCTGAATGTAAAAAACCTTAATTACTAAAATCATGAAACTACATAAAATAATGATTTGAGAAAAAAATTTAAAAAAGAAAACAATTATTTTATTTATACTACCATCTTCTTATGTAAGATATCAAAAGAATGAGGGCCATTCATTAAATAAATTTCATTTTCTTTGGTGTTTGATTAAGTTGCATAAATATAATCAATGATAAATCATTTTTTCAAATTACTAAAGGTTTTGTAAATAAATTAAACAAATATTCTAATTTGAAACCATGATGATGACTACTAATGGTTAAATATTTCAACAGATTAGTATAGTAATTAATATTTTGTAACTTATACGCTTATTACAGGAAACATTAACTAGATTATTCTCCTTTTTACTTGCCAATTGTTTATCAATGATCAATAAATATTTATATATATTTACGAAACTATTTCATATAGTAATTTTTATAGAATTTAATTTAACCACACATAGATAAATTTATATTTCCTAATAAGAGCTCATTACCTCATAATTATGACGGCCTTATGCTATTAATTTTTCGTTAAATGCTTATACTTCTAATTCAATAACTTACAATGAAATTTATAAAAGCTTACTATCTAACATTGTTATAAATGAAAAGTCTATAATTTAGATAAATAGAAGTTCACATAACATATAATTCTATATTGTCAAGGGCCTCACGCTTAAGTGGCTAGGGGTGTGGTGTTTTAGACTGAGGTTCTAAAGGTCACGAGTTTGAGCCCTTGAAACATCAAAAAGAGTGCTCCGCTTGAATAAAGCATCACTCATGTTATAAAAGAAATATAGTTTTTCATTTATTTATATTCAAATTATATATAATAAAATTATTTTTTCTTTTAAACTATTTAAGATTGTATAAACAAATAGAGTCACTGTACAGAAGTATTATTTCGGTCCTAATGCATTAGAATTACCTGTTTCTTTTTTCACCAACCAATCTGGTAAATATAATTATGTTATATATTTAGTAATAAAATATACCAATTTGAATTGTATGCTACATCATTTCTAATTCTTTCTTATGTTCTGAATATAATTTACTTGTTTAAATTGCAAGCTACACAATTACAATGCCAAACTTGTTACATAAATAATACCCATTTGTATATTTTATACATTCATGCATCTATTTTCAAACTTCACCAATACCTTAGTTATTATTATCATTTCAAACCTGAAATTATATTTTGATTAAAAAAAACACACCATACATATTCAAAATTTATGCTACCGTGGTTGACTTATAACACCAATCAAAGTCATTTGTTAAACCACTATACATTCTAAAAAGTATCAATGAAATGAAATTGTTGTCAAACCTAAAAAATATTTCAAATAGGAAGGCAGAAGGCAATTGTGGAATGTGCCTTATCGTTGATTCATTATGTTTTCTTTTTTCTAATATTCTGAATATGTCATATTTAAACTAATATTACTCAAAATTCTCACTTTTCTTTTCCAAATACACCAACCTTTATAATAGCCTAATATTTGCTCCAAAACCCAAGTTGCCTAATCCTCATGAAAGATGGTTTTAATTTCGCTCTCAAATTGGTATGATTGAAAGTACGAAACAATAAGAGCAAGTCATATAAGTTGTTGGAAATTGATGAAGGATGGGTAAAGATACTACTAGGATATTGTTGCTCCATGGACGGGAAATTGCCCTAAAAAGAAATTCATTATGACTACGATGTAACCAATAACAACCATGCGCTCTGCCGCTCCCCAAGATTAATACATCCATCTTTTAAAATTGTGCACTCAATGTTGAAGAATTTTGAAGAATTGCATAAATCATTACCATGTTTATATTTAAGAAATTACTTATATCTAACAGATGATTTATTTTGAAGAAATTTATGGATACAAAGAAATGAAAAGGAATGATTTGTGTATGTATTCTTTCCGAATGGGAGAGAGATGGAAAAAAAAGATGATAAAGGGTGGTACTATATATGCCCACATAAACGCTTGCTAATGCCACTTAAATATTTAATGAAATTAGATCATAAAAACGACTTCAAAATCCACCTTAAACTTAAAATGGATCTAGAATTAAATGTGACTGATTATGTTTAAACAAGCAACTTAGAAATACAATGAAATTTAATCCTCAAACATAATTATAATCAATCTTTTCTTGAATAAAATCAAATGAACAACGCAAGTAATAATATTCTATCAATTTTCAAATTAGGAGTTGATGTATTAAGATAATTATATTTAGAATATGCATGTAAATAATTATTAAATCAATTTTTAAGTATATTCTCTTATCGAAACAACGATAAAAGTAACAACAACTGGATATATTGTATCAAAGTGTTGAAGATTTTTTTTATTATGTTCTACCGTAGTACCAAATTTGAGCTACAAATTATTTTTATTATGTATTATTAGTTAGGGTTACATAATTTATAAAAAAATGGAAAATCAACATACAGTTAAAGTCGATAACAATTTAACCGTTGTAACGAACCGGATTTTCGACACTCGAAAATCGAAACTATTACGTTCACTATATAGAACGCTGAGAAATCTAGTGTTGGAAATACCAGATCATTATGGTTTAAGAAGAAAAAGATAGAAGATGAAACAGAAATAACAACAACACAGAATCTCACAATCGCAGTGGAACAAAATATAACATATATTAACAAATTTTTATATAAGAAAACTATAGCTGCTGATGTACATACAAAATTTCAAAGTACAACCATCAACATAGAAATCCAGACAGTTATAATAACTTGTCCCCAAAAGTGCTGAATATACAACCTATAATACACAGCGGAATATAATCAAGTACGCGTCGTACGCCTCTGTCCTCCAGCTTATCTCCTGAGCTCCAAAGCATCCTAACCTAATTTGTAATACTCGGTCTGATCCGAGCATTACAATAAAGTAACGGTCGAGTCAGGTTGGAAACCAGCGTGAGTAAACATACTTAATTTGAAACACTTAAGTTATCAAAATCATTCGAAACAAAGGTATCACGTAAGACCGTGTCACACATAATAGGATGAGTTTTTCCCTTACGATAACTAAAACACCTTTTATAGAAAATCCAGTGATATTTCAATAGTGTCCAAGTACAAAATACTTAGTAAAATAGCCGAATTTGTTAAATTAATTAAATTCCAGCATATTAGGATATAAAATCAAAGCCATAAAGGTTTGTGGTGGTTATTGGATCAAACTGGTTTTGGATAATGCTGATATCCGATCCCGGTCTCTTCAAACTCAAAACGATAAATCTGAAAAGGCCAAGTTGTTTAAAATGAACATTTCCACAATCATGGTATTATTATTATTTACATATGGAAATTCATTCCATGTGTTTACTTCATCATGACATGTCCATCAAAATTTATTTGCTTGTAATCGTTACAATTTCTGAAATCGGTATAGTGATCAGTACGAGTCGATTTACTTCAAATAAACGTGTTAGCTTTTATTCTAACTACTTTAATTAGTTTGGCTACTTAATGGTCCAGACAAACATAATTGAAAACAATATCAGTCTAACATAGATCGTTAATTAAATCAATGATTTATGATTGATAATCAACTTAAAATTTAGAATCGAACTAGTTGTAACTTAACTGAGGCGTGTTATATTTCAAATCCAAATTATTTCTTAACCAAAGGATTTAATAATTTTATTTTTTGTTAATTAAAGTTAACAGTCCATTTAACAATTTATCGATTAACCAACAAATAATTAATTGAATAACAAACTAATTGTTTGTTCACTTCAAATATTATAAATAATTAAAATTTTGACATTGCAAAACGCTTGACCATATTAGTCCAGATGGGACTACTCAACGGTAGGTACATGACGCAAAACCAGTGTGTCAACTAGAATTTAAATGAAAAAAAATCGAGTTTAAAACTTAAAAGCATTTAAATAAATAATTTAATTTAATTTTTTCCTTTCTTTAAGCAAACCCGACCCATACATCCAAGACCCACCCTAATGCTTCAACCCCCTTCTTCTTCCTTCAGCTTTTCTCTTCTCCCTTCCTTCATTCGATAACCTGACCGTGCATGTACGTGTGTGCATACACACTTGCCCCCGGCCAAGACACTCACCGTCGACGATCCTCATGAGTCTGCCCATGTCCCCACATCTCGTTTAACCGCCTGAACCCTTGGCTTATCTCTTGCTCAAATTTCGAACCTCAAGTTGAAGGGTGGAATGAAACCAAAGCCACAGAACCGTCTCGCCTTGCTACCTCATTCATTGTTCGCCACCGAATTTGACCCACGACATTACCATCACCTTCTCCTACATTCCCTCCAGGTGCGCATGCCTCCGCCTCCTCCCACTTGTCTCCCTTTCCATGAAGCCGAAACCCACAACAATCTACCCAAAAACCCTATAACGACCTCGTCCGAGTTCCTCGCTCCACTAAAATTCATGGCACCATTTTTCTCCGATGTGCCTCCATCCAAACCTTCTCCATGCCAAGCCCTTTGCCAAGAAATCAAGCATGTTGCCTGAATTTAACAAAACCCCCGATTCAATTCAACTCTCCATATCTCCATCCCTATGCAACTAAAAATCACAAAACTACCTCTAAAAATAATGATTTCTAACAACAAACTCAACCGTGCAATCCATTTATTAAATTATGAAATTCAAATTTCAACTATAAGTAAATCACTTACTATAAATGGGTTTTTCTTTCTTCACACTTGTCGAAATTTGATGAATTTTTTTTCAAGCAATCTACATTCAAAAACAAATAACTTTCCTTTTGGAATCAATGATTAAAACTAAATAGATACTTAGTTATTGATTTTCAAAGTTGAAGCTCTTAACTACAAATAGAATATGAACAGAGAAGAGGAAGAAGAAATACAGTACTTTCCTTTTAAGTTGTAGGTTGATCTACCTATGTTTATCATACATATGCCAAGCCCTGTACACTCATAGATTTATATCACAATACAAAGGTTCATCCATGGCTACGGCTATATATACATTTGAATAACAACATGTAAACAAAAGGGAAAATGTTTACTCACTAACTATAGATGAACACTCTGCTTGTTTTGATTTTTCAGCTTAATGATCTCTATCTTCTTTTAATTTTGATGGCAGAACTTGTTTTTGTTTAATGGTAGTGAGTTTTTTCCCTTTTCTCTCTCTTGATAAGTGTGAACAATGAACCAAGTTTGGCCATACATACATACATACATACATACATACATATGTATATGTATACATAAGTATATGTATGTGTGTGTACACACAGATATACACACATATATATATATACATATATATATATACATATATATATACATACATATATATATATATATGTATATATATGTATATGTGTATATATATATATGAATGGCAATTTTAGAGCAAGCAAGTAGAAGCCTACACATGTACAGTTCATTCACTTTTTTACTTTTATTTATTTTTTCTTGATTTGATTACATATGAGCTGATTTGATTTTTTTTTATATGTGATTTGATATATTATGCGTTGATTTTTTTTAGGGTGATTTTATTTATTTTGTGCTTGAATTGTTGTTTTGCCAAGATGATGTTTCCTATGAATATATATATACATGCATATATATATATATATGGATTACATATACTCTATTTACAGTTAGATATATTCATATTTACACATACACTATTCTTCCAATATATATATACATACACATATACTTATATATCTTTTGTCATTATATACATTTTTACCTATTATCTTTAGATATACATACATATTCGTAAATACATTTGGATATACACATGTTTACATATATATAGATATTTATATTTCCATATGCATACATATACAATATACATATCTATTTTATCATATCTTTATTTACATATATATATACACACACATACATATATTTACATATATTTGCATATGTATACATATTTACATTTTTTCCTTTTTACATATACATTTAGATATACATATGTTTTGAAAGTTACCGTGGATCGTGCTATATGGAATTATATTATACTAGTGCGGAAATAAACAATAGCAATGAAAAGTAAGTGAAAATAAAACAAGCACGCCAGGAATTTTTATACCGGTTCGAACTTTCCGTTCTACATCCAGTCCTAGACTTCTTTCTGGAATTTCACTAACAACAATCCTCACTTAACCCGGAGGAATAAGTTTATACAACCCTTGAACAGCCGAACAAGGGACTTGAGCAGCAGAACATGATTTCGCCTCAACAGCCGAAGAGGACTTCAACTTATACAGAATGTATGTGACATAATGTGTTCTTAATAACACGAATTTGTCTCTTGATAGTACAAATTTCTTATAATCTTTCTCCTTTATGATATATGTGTAAATGCGTGAAGATTAAGGAAGTAGGAAATAAATTTGAATGATGTTAAAGGTACAAAAATATTAGAATCAAGAATTTCAAGAATAGAATAATAATCAATAGAATTGGTGATTTTAAAACTTGATTCTAATGTGTTTATATAGATAGTAAATAGTTGCAATTGTTCATGAAGAGTTATCATCAAGAGTTATGTTTATCCGTTGGATTAAAGATCGCACCTCTTCATGAATGGAAATGTCTTTCCAAAATAAACAGCCGTTGTAAATATTCAGATGTCTGAAATTAAAAATCCAGACTTCTGAAATGCAACGAAATCAAAACAGAAAGAAAATAGGCAAAAAATTGTTATATTCAGACGTCTGAAACATAAGTTTCAGACGTCTGAATATTGTAGTTTACAATATTCAAACTTTCAGAACCAGACGTCTGAATTGAAGCATTCAGACGTCTGAATGTAACATGAAAAATGAGATTCTCTTTAAAACATGAAAATATGAAATGATAATGTTAGTGTATATCATATAGGAGAGATTTTAACATATTTTAAACTCTAGACACAGACTCGATACATACTTAAGAGTCGTAGCTCATTTGAATCCGATCTTTGATCGATTTCTGTAAAAAACAAGTTAGTATACAATAATGACGTATATAGTTGTTATAGTCAAAATATCGTAATTACGAAAATATCGTAAATACGAAGTTTCAACATTCTCCCCCTTTTTGATGATGGCAACTATACACACACACAATATAAACATATATTTACTCCCCTTTACTATAAGCTCCTCCTTAATATAAATTCCCCCTATATATCTCCCCCTTTGAAATCGACAAAAAGGAAAGTGTAAAATATAAACAAGGAATAGTAGAACATGGAAGCATCAGAATTATCAGAAGACACAAGAAGCCAAAAAATGGTAGCATCTTTTTAAGTTACATACCAAAAGAAGAAGTAGCATAAGTTACATACCAAAATAAGAAGTAGCATATGTTTAAGTTACATACCAAAATAAACATCAGGAATTTTAAAATAAACAGTGCAAAAAGATTTGTTACGAGATATTGAAGTGAAAGTTCCATACTACCACCAATTTTAGAAAGACGAACTAGGATGATCATCACTTTCATCATCATCATCATCATCATCTTCATCATTGTTAGTACCGGTGCTAGATGACCATTGAAAAGATGCAGGATTAAAGACCTCGGTAGAAGTGGAAGATGAGCAACCAATACGTTCCCAAATCTTGTTTAGGAAGCCACGAATAGAATTAAACTTCTTATTGGTTTGCTTTTCTAATCTATCAATTTTGGAATTGAATTTAGCCTGATTTTGAGAAATTGTAACAAAGGCTTGTTTTGGTGTTGATTCAAGGTAAAGCACTTCTATGTCATCATCATGCCCGGGAGCATGCGGAGAAATGTGGTGATGAGGTTGAGGTATATTTTGATCCCGGTTTGTGATCCATTGTTGGAAAGAAATAAAGTTAAGGTTTTGTGGACGCTTAGGCAAGTTCATCAGACCTAAGGTTTTGGATCCTAGCTCCTTTATAGGAGAAAATTCTGATTCTGGAAAAGTTACTCCATAATTTCTAAGAATTTTCATTATATATGCACCATAATGAAAAGTTTTATAACGACGGCGACGATTAACATCCATAAAATCCTTAAGAATAACACGATCCCAATTTATAGATTATTCTGAATATATGGAATACAAAGCTTGGAAGTTGCATTTGTTGATAACTTCATAACTTCCGGTTCTTGGTAAGACGGAACGAATTAAAGCTCGATGAAGAATACGGGTTTGTGGTTGGAGTTGGACAGAGATAAGCCTAGTGATATCATCGGAAAGAAATCTATGAGAGACTTCATCTCTGTGATCCAAATAGAGTGAAACATCTATTTCATCCAAATCTATTCTGGATGAAGGACATTGCATAATATCTCCAAGACGAACTAACGGAAGATAGATTTTAACATCACATACCAAAGACCAAATATAGTCCTCTCTATTATGGGGATAATGATGGTCTAAGTTCATATTTGCATAGAATAATTTAACTAAAAGATGATTTATCTTAACATTATTTGCAGAAAAGGATAAGAGAGATTCTAACCCACTCGAGCGAGCAATTTGTTGAATTATGTAGGGTTCAAATTCGTCAAACTTAACAAAAGCTCCCGGGAAGAAACCAAATCTATCCATCTGAGCAAATCTTTTCTTTGCTTCATCATTCCATAACCATTGATCTATATTTGGTGTAGATAAAGAGCTTGGAGCCCTTGGTCGTTTTGTTCTTGGAAGCATTGGAGTTTTTTGTTATAATTTTTGAAGATGAAGAGATAAAAAATGGAGTTTTGAAGGATAGAAAAGTGCTGGTTCGAATGAAGTAGGAGATGAAGTGGAAGATAAAAGTAATTAAGGTGGTTGGTGGATGGATAAATTTAAAAAACCCTATGAATTTTAAATCTCCAGTTGGATTCAGATGTCTGGAATTTCAATTTCAGACGTCTGAAATTGTAAAATTTTAAACAGAAGAAAAACAGTGCAATTTGAGGTACTTTCAGACGTCTGAAATTGAGTGTTCAGACGTCTGAATCTGAGTGAAGAAAAAAAAAATTCTTCAACAATATTCAGACGTCTGAAACATCTATTTCAGACATTGTTCCATATATTTTTGATGAAGACATTGTTACATATATTTGTGATATATAATAATTTTTGAATGATTTACAAAATATAAATATGATTATTCAACAACAACAAATATAGATGAAAGAATTCATTTATCCGAATCACTCGGAGTCTTGCATTCTTCCGGTTCTATCTTGGTTATCTCTGTGTATGGTCGTATTGGAGACCAATATGGTTAATGTTCCCAAGAATTCGGAGAAAGCGGAGGACGCTGTGGACTCGGCACCCATCGATTCGAAGTAGAAGGTTGAACTACATCTTTCTTTGGAGATGTACCGCAGAATTTTAATGCCACTTGTTTAATGAAACTAATCCGTTTGGCGTTAAATTTCTGTTCGTAGTACATTTCTCGCTGCAAATCCAACTGTTCTTTTTGATAATGATGAATGTTGGATATTTTTTCTTTAGTTGATGGAGAACCGAAGAAAATAAACTGTCAGGATTTCTTCTTTTCTGGCGTATAACCAGAATGTTCGCGTGAAGGACGAGGTCTATCATGTTCACGTGGTGTTGGAGTTGCCAAAATTTCGATAGAAGATGTAGAATAACTCGATGGAGAATTGTTCGAGTCGAAGTTGTTGTTGCATATCATTGAGAGAAGGAGGTAAAACATTTTGAAATCCATTTATAAAATTCTTTTTGGTAATGAGGTAGACAGAGATAGAATGAATAAATAAAAGTGAAAAGTTTTAAAAATAGAATTTTTGTTAAAGTAATGAGTGGCTGAAAATCTATGGTTAGTAATATTCATACGTTTTAAAAAGAAAAGAGAATAAGAGGTGGGAAAGAAAGTAATTATGAGTATGTTAGAAGCATAGCTTTGTGCCTTCACTAGAATAAACAATCGGGGTCATCGACTGTGTGTAATAGCATATGTTATTAGTTTTTGTTTTTGCAATTTAGTATAGTAAACTTTTCTGGTATTATTCCATATTTTTTAAGTTCTATGTAACTCATATGTATTTATTGGTCTTATTTTGACAAGGATAAGAAACAAAATTATGAACTAAAGAATAAGAAAAAAATATTGACATTTGCCAAATGGAATTTTATGAAATTTAGTAATAGTTAACTGTTAGCAAGAGATTATGAAGAAAAGTTATAAACCTTAACATCTCATGAAAAAGATCATTGATTTTTATGAGAGACAATACCAAGATCTCGTCTTAGTTTGATAAAAACATTTTCTAAAAGAGGTTTTGTAAAAATATCTGCCAACTGATTTTCAGAAGAAACAAAATCTAAATTGATTGTTCCTTTTTCAACATTGTCACGAAGAAAATGATGACGAATGTCAATATGTTTTGTTCATGAATGATTGATAGGATTTTTAGATAAGTTAATAGCACTAGAGTTGTCACAATATATAGTTGAATTTGTTAAGCTTATATTGAAATCTCTAAGTGTTTGTTGCATATAGATTACTTGAGTACAAGCCAAAGCAGTAGAAATATATTCTGCTTCACATGTAGAAAGAGAAATACAATTTTGTTTCTTACTAAACCAAGATACAAGTGATTTTTCAATAAAATGACACGTACCACTTGTACTCTTTTGATCTGTTCGAGAGCCACCGAAATTAGCATCACTATGTGAAACTAATTCGAATGGACATTCTTTAGGATAGAATAGACCGAAATCTTTTGTGTTTGTGAGATAACGTAATATACGTTTTACTGCTTTTAAATGTGATCCCTTTGGATTGGCTTGGAATCTAGCACACAAACAGACACTCATCATTATGTCAGGACGACTTGCAGTTAAATATAGTAATGATCCAATCATACTTCGGTACAGTTTCTAATCTACACTTTTGCCATTGTCATCTTTTTCAAGATGTGTTGTTGTACTTGTTGGAGTTGGTTTGGAAGAAGTATTTTCCATTCCGAAATGTTTGAATAAATTATTACAATATTTTTCTTGATTAATGAATATGCCATTTTGAAGTTGTTTAATTTTTAAACCAATAAAATATGTTAATTCTCCCATGTGAGACATTTCAAATTCCTTGGTCATTATGCTGGAGAAGTCCTGACACAACTGGTCATTAGTAGAACCAAAAATGATATCATCAACATAAATTTAAACTATTAAAATATCCTTTTTCGAATGTTTAATAAAAAGTGTTTGATCAACTTTTCCAATTTGAAATCCTGAAGAAATTAGATAAGTCTTTAATCGATCATACCAAGCACGTGGTGCTTGTTTTAAACCGTAAAGAGCTTTCTTAAGTTTATAAACATGATTAGAAAATTTCTCATGAATAAATAAGGGAGATTGTTAAACAAATACTTTTTCTTTTATATAACCATTCAAAAAGGCACTTTTAACGTCCATTTGATAAAGTTTGAAATTTTGAAAACATGCATAGGCCATTAAGATTCGTATTGCTTCTAGTCTTGCAACCGGAGCAAACATTTCTTCATAGTCAATTCTTTCTTCGTGATTATATCCTTGTGCAACTAACCTTGCTTTATTTTTAGTGTTGTTACCTTGTTCAACCGCTTTGTTCTTGTAGACCCATTTTGTTCCAATAACAGCTTGATTACTTGGTCTAGGAACTAATTCCCAAACTTCATTGCGTTCAAACTGGTTTAGTTCTTCTTGCATTGCAATTATCCAGTAGTCGTCTGTGGAAGCTTCTTTTGGATTCTTTGGTTCGATATTAGAAAGAAATGCTACGTGGCCTATTTGATTTAGTTGACTTCTAGTTCGTACATTTGAAGTAATTTATCCAATAATATTTTGAACAGGATGATCCCGTAATATTTTTAGTGGAGATCTTAATTCATTATTACTATCAACAATGTTTTCATCAATTTCTAAATTTGTAGATTCTGTATTTGTAATGTTATTCGAAAAATCTTCATCATCTTCTATAATTGGTTTTCGTAGAAAATTTTCATCAAAAGATACGTGTAATGTTTCTTCTACAGTATTTGATCTTTTATTAAATACGCGATAAGCTTTGCTACGAGCTGAATATCCTAGAAAGATTCCTTCGTCGGATTTCGCATCGAATTTACCAAGCTGATCTTTTGTATTTAATATAAAACATTTTGAACCAAAAACTTTAAAATAAGAAATCTTTGGTTTTCTTCTAGTAAAAAGTTCATAAGAAGTGTTATTCGTTAGAGGTCGAATTGAAACACGATTCAAAATATAACAAGCAGTTGCAACAGCTTCTGCCCAAAAATGTTTTGCAAGAGTGCTTCCATTTAACAAAGTTCATGCACATTCTTGTAAAGTTCTGTTTTTTCGTTCTACAACTCCATTTTGTTGTAGAGTTCTAGGAAACGAAAAATTATGAAAAATTCCTTTCTTTTTACAAAAATGGTCAAAGACTTCGTTTTCAAATTCTCCTCCATGATCACTTCTTATATTCTTTATCTTCAAACCTTTTAAATTTTGAATTCGTTTGACAAAAAATTTAAAACTCTCAAACTTATCACTTTTGTTTCTCATAAAAATGGTCCAAGTATATCTAGAATAATCATCTACTATGACAAACACATATTTATTATGGTTTAAGGATTGAACTTGAGTTGGCCCAAATAAATCCATGTGTAGTAATTCAAGTGGTTATAATGTAGAGATAACTTTCTTAGATTTAAAAGATGATTTGGTCTATTTTCCTAATTGAAACGCATCACAAATGTGATTAATTTTGAAGTTCATTTTTGGTAATCTTCTGACTAAATCATTTTTAGAAAGTTTATTTATAGTTTTGAAGTTGATATGACAGAATCTTTTATTCCATAGCCAAGGATCATTTTCATTAGCTATTAAGCACATATCTGAATTGTGATTGATTTTCATATTCAGAACATAGATATTTCTGTCTCTATTTCCTTCAAATATAAGATTTTAATTTTTATCAAAAATCCTACACTTATCTTCAGAAAAAGAGATTTTGAAACCTTCGGCACATAAATGGCTGATACTTAAAAGATTGTGTTTTAAATTTTTGACTAGTAAGACATTAGAAATAAGAGGTAAATTAGATGTACCGACATTGCTGACATCGCCTTTTCCAATGATATATCCTTTGGAATTTTCTCCAAAAGTGACCGAGCCTCCATTTGAGTAAGTATTGTTTGATAGTATATTCTTGTCTATAGTCATATGTTTTGAGCAACCACTGTCGAGTATCCATTTTCCTTTCTTTTTAAGTGGGTCCTGCAAAAAATAATAATAATATTGGTACCCACTTTGTGATAGGGTCCTAAGAGTTAGGTCTTAGGAAACCAAACCCAAGTGGGTTCAGTATCCCCCTTACAAATATAATTTTTATTTTTATGAATAGTTTCAAAAAAGGTATTTATATATTTATTCCTAATCAAACTATTGTTTGTTTTAGGAATCCATATTTATATGGTTTTAGAATTATTTTTCCTTTTTGGATAAGTATTAGTATTAGAAAATTTTCTCCAGTTTTCCTTTTTAGGTGGAGATTTTGATTTCTTAGTGTATCCTAATCCCTTCTTATTAGAAGTGGATTGAGAATTTTTAATGATATTGGATAGATTTTTTGTACCTTTATTAAAGTTAGAAATATTTCTAGTAATATAATCTAACTTGGTTTTGAGGCAAGTATTATGTAACTCTATCATTTTGATCTTAGTTTTTAGCTCATGATTTTCAGAGACAAGAGAGTCATTCTTTTCTTTTTGAGTTTCAATTTCTTGACTCAATAAAGTAAGTTGAGAGTTATCATTAGATAAGATATCTTGAAGTTTTTCATGTTCTTCTTCTAATATTTTCTTTTCATCATTAAGCATATCTCTCTCGAATTCTGCTTTTCTTTGATTTTCTAGAGCCTCTTTATATTTTTTTTGATGCTTTTTAAGGTATCAAGGAGTTCTGAATTAATTTCAATCATATCATCAAAAGTAATATCATTTATCTGACTTTCTGTAGCTATGAAACAGACATTTGCTTGTTTTTTCTCACTATTACTGCTGCTTTCTGAAGAAGAAGAATCCAATTCATCCCATATTACTGAAAATGCTTTTCTTTTAGACTTGTCCTTTTGATTCTTATTGTGATATGTCTTCTTTTGTTCTGGACAGTCTTTTTGCATGTGTCCTTTCTTGTGGCAATTAAAGCATTCTAGTATTGATGAAGATGACTTATTGTTGTTGAAGTTTCTTTTTCCGCTGTTTCTATTTCCTTTTCGGTACTTTAAAAACTTTTTAAAGTTTTTAGCAATGAATGCAAAACCTTCTTCATCCGAGTCTGATTCTTCTTTCTCAGCATGGAATGCCATATTCTTTTTATCTTGTGCTTGTACTCTTTTAGCCTGCAAATTCACTTCATAGGACATTAGATTTCCTATCAACTCTTCTGGTTTCATGGTTGAAAGATCATTAGCTTCTTCAACAGCTAAGACTTTTCTTTTCCATTCATCCGTTAAAGAGTTAAAGATTTTTGAAATAATATCGAAGTCAGAATCCTTTTCTCCAAGTCCTAGTAAAGAGTGATATATATCTTGAAATCTAGAGTACATATCGTTTATAGATTCATCCTGCTTCATTCTAAAATTTTGAAATTGACTTTTGAGCATGGATATTTTGCTTTGTTTAACCTTGTTAGTCCCTTCGTGAGTAACTTTAAGTGTTCTCCATATTTCATAAGCAGTTGTGCACATGCTAACACTGTTAAACTCATTTCTATCTAAAGCACAAAATAACATATTCATAGCCTTGGCATTTGCAGCAGCATCTAGTTTTGGTATGTTTGATCATATAGAGTATTCTGTCGTAGGAATGTTATACGTTGTTTGAGTGATATTCCATGAGTCAAAACCCCTTGCTTGCATATAAATGCGCATACGAGTTGCCCAGTAGTTGTAATTCATGCCATTGAATAGTAGAGGTCGTGCAGTAGATTGACCTTCATTAAAACTAGTGTTAATAGTGCTGGTGTTGTTTTCCATCTTAGCAAAATATCAGATAACTGTGTAACGGTTATAAGATGCCTTGCTCTGATACCAAATGAAAGTTACCGTGGATCGTGCTATATGGAATTATATTATACTAGTGCGGAAACAAACAATAGCAATGAAAAGTAAGTGATAATAAAACAAGCACACCAGGAATTTTTATACTGGTTTGAACTTTCCGTTCTACGTCCAGTCCCAGACTCCTTTATGGAATTTCACTAACAACAATCCTCGCTTAACCCGGAGGAATAGGTTTATACAACCTTTGAACAAACGAACAAGACACCTGAGCAGCAGAACAGGATTTCGCCTCAACAGCCGAAGAGGACTTCAACTTATACAGAATGTATGTGACACAATGTGTTCTTAATAACACAAATTTGTCTCTTGATAGTACAAATTTACTATAATCTTTCTCCTTTATGATATATGTGTAAATGCGTGAAGATTAAGGAAGTAGGAAATAAATTTGAATGATGTTAAAGGTACAAAAATATTAGAATCAAGAATTTCAAGAATAGAATAATAATCAATAGAATTGGTGATTTTAAAACTTGATTCTAATGTGTTTATATAGATAGCAAATAGTTGTAATTGTTCATGAAGAGTTATCATCAAGAGTTATGTTTATCTGTTGGATTAAAGATCGCACCTCTTCATGAATGGAAATGTCTTTTCAAAAAAAATAGCCGTTGTAAATATTCAAACGTCTGAAATTAAAAATTTAGACTTCTGAAATACAACGAAATCAAAGCAGAAAGAAAATAGGCAAAAAATTGTTATATTCAGACGTCTGAAATATAAGTTTCAGACGTCTGAATATTGTAGTTTACAACATTCAAACTTCCAGAATCAGATGTCTGAATTGAGGCATTCAGGCGTCTGAATGTAACATGAAAAATGAGATTCTCTTTAAAACACGAAAATATGAAATGATAATGTTAGTGTATATCATATAGGAGAGATTTTAACATATTTTAAACTCTAGACACAGACTTGATACATACTCAAGAGTCGTAGCTCATTTGAATCCGGTCTTTGATTGATTCCTGTAAAAAACAAGTTAGTATACAATAATGACGTATATAGTTGTTATAGTCAAAATATCGTAATTACGAAAATATCGTAAATACGAAGTTTCAACATGTTTTACCTATACGTATATATACATTTACTTACATATATATATATTTTCTACTTATTCAGAAATTTGCTATTGAAAATTTTGTATATTTCAATAAATTTATAGATTTAGATATTGCCATACTAGAAAATTTATCTATTCGATTTATAAAAATTTGTAACAACCCTGTATATTTTGATTATTTTAATTGTATATTTAATTATTTTAAATGAAATTCCTAATTTAAAAACTTTATTTTGTTTAGTAAAATGAATAAATTTTGTTATTTTAAATATAACTTTTTATTTTTATGTGAATTATAATTTCAAACATGAATAAATTGAATATTTTTCAAAAATGTGAATTTTGGTCAATTTGGTCAAACTCTGACTTTTAAATTTTACATTTAATATTTGAATTTTTGAATTCTATCTTTCATTATGAATATAAATTAATTTTCAAGAATTCTGCGTTTTGTTTTGTTGTAATCTGATTAATATTGTGAAAGTTATGTTTTTTGCAATATTGTGTGTAAATTGTTTTATTTAACAAAATTGTTTATTTTAATTGATATAAATAATATTTTAATTGTCATAGCATGTTATAATTTGTGTATATATGTGTAATATGACATGTTATGTATATATTTTGTAACGACCTATAAATTTTCGATGTTAAATTTTTGTTATTTTAATAATATTTTATGAGTTAATATTGAAAGAAATAAAATATTGCAATTTTATAATGGAATGATAACAAAATTTAGACTGAAACAATGTTATTACAAGTCAATTGTCAACAGTCTAAATGAAACTCCAATTCATTTTATTTAAGCATGATACGTTTGGTTATAAAACTAAATATAAGTAACAAATGTAAACATTTAGTTATTGTACAAAATAGATAGTTAATGATAATTAAATAAGATCAGTATTGTGTAAGAAATGATCATATGGGTGGTATTAATGGTTACACTGATTTATAGTGGGATGTAAAGGTAATAAATTTATGTATAATTTGGGTAATAAAATAAGTTTATTAATGGAGTTAGATTGGTTATATTATCTTAGGCTATAAACCAAATAGAAGAGAACAAGCGTAAATCTTAAGGGTATAATAAAAATTATTATATATTACCTAATTTATTGGTCAATCAATTTATTTGAAATAAAGTCCTCTTGAATGTTAAGTAATTTTAATACTGTTATGGAGGCAACGTTACTTAATGATTTTTAATTTTAGTAACGGAAGAGTGAATTGGAATTTACAGAGAACATAAATTATTTATAAGTAAAAAGGAGTATATATTGAACAAATTTATGATAATTGGATAATGCAGTGTTATTGGAAATTAACTAGTGTTATATATGGGATTTATACCTGTGTGGGCAAGTAGTAAACTTATAAATGAAAGAAAGTGAGTAGGTGACCCTTTATTTAGGTTATTTATTCATTTAGTATGTTAAATAAAAATTTGGGAATCAGATCTCAATTAAGGGAAATTAAGTTGTATGTTAATTTGAAATAAAATCTATTAAATATTACATTTATAGGGAATGTAGTACGAATGGTTAGGGATTGCCAAATTTGGTAAAAAAGGATTGGACTTAGGAAACTTTGTTAATTGATTTAAAACCTTAATTAGTACGTGTAATTGAAAAGATTTACATTTTAAAAAATAATAACCGTTGATACAAATCTAAGATGTATATAGAAGTATTAATGTAGTAAAAGACAAACAAATATTAACTATGTTATTTGTGTAATTAATGGATAGGAATACCAAAGGCTAATTGTAGTAAGGAATATAAGTGGTAGAATAATAAAAATTTATGATTTTATTTTTGTTAACATATGGTAAGAGATATGGTTATAGTCTTAATTTAAATTTCTACTAATAACATGTATTACAGTAAGATAAAAAATATGATAACATACGTCAGGTGTATTTAATGACATTGTTTGAATGTAATTAATAACGGTGATTATAATAATAAATGTTAATAAAGAATAAGAATGAATAAGTTTAGTAAAAGAGTAAACATTCATTTAGTAAAAATGTTTGGCAACTGAAAGATTAATTGTAGAGATGAGAAACTATTATTTAGTAAGAAATATATATAATTACTATTTGTAGCGAATAGTGTATTAATATGTTTAAATTACAATTAGATAGGAAATAATTGTTATACTTCAAATTACATTCATTTAGTCCATTTTGAAACTTAATCAACTGAAACTAATGTAATTGAAAATTTCCAATTAATAGGAGAGAGAATACTAATTGTAAATTAATAGGTGTAAATAAAAGCAGCGTATGTTTTGTGAAAATATAGGGAAAGTTTGATTTAATAAAAAGAAAATTTTACATCAAATAAAATGAATGTTTCATCTGTGAATGTACGATTAATTTCATTAAAATAAGAACAGAAAGATTGATTTTAAAGAAAGAAATATATGTTTATTTGAACTGTGTTTTATCTTACAGACTGATTACAAGAATAGGAAAATAATCTATTTATTACGCTTGTGTATAAACAATAAATTTGTAAACGTGTTTAAATAAACAATTGTTCTATTTCTTTATCCATTTTAGTTGTCTGTTTTAAAATCTAACTTTGTTAGTAACTGCAATTAATGTAATTCAAATGTTTCAATTAAAAAGAGAGGAAACGTTGATTGCAATTAATAGATTTAATAAAAGAAACGCACGTTTTATGTTAAACAAAAAGGGTGTTTTAATGGAAATAAAAGATCATTTTGAGAAAACAAAATTGAACGTTCTCATTTTTAAGGTAAGTATAAATATTTTATTTTGCGTAAATAAAAACCTAAATGCGTACAAAATTCTACTTTCGTTTGCAAATTTTTCCATTCCTACGTACATTCTCTTATCTACTATTAATGCCTGAAGCTTTAATAATAAAACATGACATTTATTTTTGTCCCTCCACATTCATTTCCTAATTATAAATAACCTACATCTTATTTCTTCTTTTACATTTTTTTTCTCCTAACATCTCATATTCAAAAGCTCTTATTCTTGCAACTCCAAAAGCATTCTTTTATAAAAATGATTTTTTTTTCATTTTTCGTACTGGAGAAGAACAAGGTCCTATAGCGTGCTAAAGCTTTTGCTGAAGTGGATTAAATTTTTGTTAGGTATGTCTATTTGTTTGTTTAAATTATTTTTGTTTTCAAGCGATTTAACGCGTGTAACTTTGTCATACAAACTCCGTTTCACACGCGATTTTTTTGTTAGGATCGTAATAAAATTTCGGATCTTTTGACGCTGGTTTGGATAAATTTGGAGACTGTCCAATTTTTGAGTTTAAATTGAATTTAAATTCAATTTAAATTCAAAAGGAGAGTGTTTTAACCCACTCACAACTTCTAAGTTTTCTTATGTTTGTTAAATTGATTTAAGATATGAGTAGAAATTTATTTATGACTGTTTTGCATATTTTTTTCATCATCTCAGTTAAATCGCATTTATTTAATTTAACTATTAATTAATTTTATTATTGCATATGAATTGACAGTTAAAATTTATTTATTTTGCATATAAACTACTAGTTAAACAGTTATTTATTTATTTATTTTGAATATAAACTGTTCGTTGATACCTGTTATATTTGATATGCTCTACTGATGTTTGTTTAAATTGATGATGATTGAAATAAAATTGGTTGATGATTGATATTGGGTGAATGGATGGTGTGTTCTATATTATATAAACTGCAAGGTATTATGCATTTTCATTTCATTTGGGATTGCAGTTTGAAATGATATACAACCGCATTTTTTTTATTTTTAAATTTGCGGATTGAAATGATAAATATCCGTATCACTTAAGCATAGGATAGAAAATTATATACAGGCACCGCACTATATATATAAAATTATTTTTGAAATGATTTCTATGGTTTGGATAGGATGCGGTTTAATAAATAGTAATTTTGATCTTATATAAAATCTTATTTTATATATACATATATAGTTAAATTATTGAATTTAATCTATGTATGAATTTATTAAATGGAAATAAATAAGTTGAAAAATGGAGTTTGATAATTTATATTTATGATTAAGTACAGGTTTAAGATATTGTGTGTATATATATAGAGTTTTAAATAGTTCAAATCAATTAAGATTGGAAATTAAATTGGAAATTTATTTCGAATTAGGCTTATTTAAAAATTAAACTCCACAAGTTGGTGTAAACTTATTAATCTTGGAAATTTTAAAGGTATGATATTTATAACTGGATGTTTATTCAAGATAAATTAAATGAATAATTCTAGTATAAATAAATGGAAGGAAATATTAGTGTTAATAAATTGGGTCTTATTTAAATGGTTGTAGATCTATTATGTAAACGTTTCAAAACTAAATAATAGGACAATGAATTGCTGAATAGAAATTCCCAACCTTAGTTTTGAAAGTTATTAAATACTCAAAGTTTGAAAATATTGAAATCGAAGTGTTTTTATTCAAACTGAAAGTGAATCTAAAGGTTATGGGTTTAGACTGAATTTAAAGTAAATAAAATTGTAAAGGCGTGGAAATTATTTACTTTATAAAGAAATTTTAAACTCAACTGTTTTATTTTATATACTGTTGAATATCCAAACCATTTAAGTTTTGAAAGTTATGGTTTTAAAGGTATGAATTTCGAAGTATTATGTTTTGAAAGTTATAATTCAAATGTTTGGGTTTCAGATATTATAAATTTTAAAGCAGTATGATTTTGGAAAAGATATATGAGAAATAAAGATGATATTATACTGATTTGGGTTTATAAATGATATCAAATTTATTTGGTTTTTAAAATGAAAAATGGTATCGTATTATATGGTTTTGAAATGGGTATATATTCTGGTTTTGAAAGTATAACTATTTTGATAAGACCGCGGTGTTATAATAACGTTTGGTTGTTGAAGAGACCGGGATCGGAAGTTGTCATACTCTCTGCCAACTCCGAAAACCACTTTAACAACCGTGTACGCTGTGGAGATTCCAGAATGAAGTAGGATGGTGGCGGCGTTTCCTTTGAGGTAAATACGTGGACCCAACTCCCGTGAGTTGGCATAAGGTGGCTAAAACAGGAGCGATTCTCGGGCCAAGGGGGTTAGCGCCCTTTATCGGACACATCCCTTCGATATTATACTTTGACTTTGGATTGATTCGGCGGCCCCCTTTATTTATTTTTTATTTTGGGGGTGTTTGTTCGAGGTGGGCGGTAGCTGCGGCTATGCGTTACCACCAATCCGGATAGCAATTGATATATCTACCCTGGTATTGCCTAGTTGTGCCGTGTCACCTACACTAACGCACCTTATACGATTTTGATTTTGTACCATACTTATGGAGTGCCCTCTGACGACGTCCAGTACGGGGGAGATTACGGTACTGTATAGACTATGAGAATATATAACTATGTTAAGGAGGAAAATGTAAAGCCTTAACGCTATTTAAAAGTAAGTTTATTTTACAATTAGACACTAGTATAATAGCGAAATATACTACATAGTAGATAGTTTAACGGATCCTTAGGAGATGTAAATCCCGAGCATCTCTTAAGTTACTGCACTCATATTTATATCTGTTGATTTAACTTACATAAGATCTTTTAGTTCTGACTCGAGTGTTTTGTCTTTTCAATTCGCTTGGGTCAGTCCGAGCGTTTCAGGTTTTGAAGATTTTATTCTGGAGGACGAAGATGAAGATTTGTAGTATTGCTATCTATTATATTATTCCACTACACCATTTGATTCCGCTGCTTTGATATTTATTGGTATGTGAACTGTGATATTTATTGTATAAAGAAAAATAAAACGTTTTGTAAACAGTTTTATGAACTGTATATTTATTATTATATTTTATCGTTCCGCTGCAAGATTCTATTTTGTTTTTTTCTTCTTTCTTCATCTTCTCCGTGTTTATCTTATTTACCCCATAACAATCTGCCCTTTCATATGGTTTGAATTGGCACGTTCGTCAATTTAAAGCGTGCGAAAAGGCGGACGTTACATATTTTATTTTTAAAACATTTTAAAAGTATTGTTATAATTTTTAAATGTTAATTGTATATTGGTTACAACTTTTAATTCTAGTTTCAATTATTAAGTTATTTTCTTAATTATTTTCTATTTTTCCTTAAAATAATTTATTTATTTTCCTTTTTTACTTTATTTTGTTTCCACTTTTATTTTTATTTACTTATTTTATTTTGTTTATTTTGATTAAAAGAAAATGGAAATGTGAAGAGACAAAAGCTTTTCATATTCTTGTGTCTTTTCATTTACCTTTGTCTTTTCAATTGCTTTTGCCTTTTCATCTTAGCTTGTCATTCATTTCTTGCACAGCAGTGAATTTCATTTCTCATTCACATGAGAAACTTTCTCACATCTGAAAAAAAAATCACGGCCATTTCTTTTTTTGAGAAAATTTTCTAATGGCATCATCTCCTTCTTCTTTGCATTATTTTCAATGATTTTGCCTTCCTCTTCTTCTAGCTTTGCTCGGCCCCACTCTCCACCATCACCACCAACCACCACCTCATCATCCATGGAAGCAACCATCAGCCTCTCCTTTGACCAAGTCCAGGTCGTGCATCCATTTGATGCTAGCTCCACAAAAGTTTGCAAAAACTCCACCAAATCATTGCTAGCCGAGCCTATACTCCACCTAGCCTTCATCTGTCACTTCGGCCACCACCCTAGAACCACCACCCATCATAACATCACCTATGGCCATCACTCCACCTTTGCCCAGATCTAAAACCTCCATGGCCGAGCTCAATATTGACCAAGCCGAGCCAAATTGTTGATAAGACTCCACTATTTTGCCTTGTCCATTCATATACCCTATTTATAATTCTCCTACCCTCCACATCTCATGTAGTCGTGCCATATTGATGCCATACCCAAGCCAAAGCACACCATAGCTGAGCATATGCTCCACCTTAGTCAAGCATTTGGATGGTTAAAGGCAAGGTCAAGTTATTTAGCTCTTTATTGTTTTTATCTCAAGTTGTTTCAATATTGTTTTGGGTTGAATATACTTATATATACTGTTTTGTTTTGGGTTGTTATTTATAAGATCATTATCTTGGCTCTCTCCACTCACTTGGATAAAATGTCGTGCTGTGTTGTGCCATATCGTGCTTTCTGGAATTTATTCTGTGTGTTTGAATTTGCTATCTCTAGCGTAAAAAGGTGAGTATGCACTCATGACATTTATACTTATATAAATTGTGAATTGACAACAAGTGAATGTGTATGATTATTATATCATGTTATACCTGCCTGTGATATGAATCATATGATGTTAACGCTGTTTATAAACCTATCATATCATCTGTTACTGCTATATGTTGCTTTACTGTTTATTTATACCTGTTTCTCACACTGCAAGTTCCCTGTAGAATAGAATCACTATGGGTTAAAATGATACATATCCGAACAGACTTTAGAATAGGAAAAAATCATTATGGGCTGAAACGATAGGCCTGAACGATTTTTATTTATTTTAATTTACTTGGGATTGCGGGTTTGAAATGATAGAACCCGGATTTTCTTTGCAAATTACAGATTAAAATGATATATTATCCGCATCACTTGACTTAGGTTAGAAAATATTATACAGACCTGTAGTTATTATATATATTTTCTAGAATTTTTAAAGTATTTTAAAATGTAAATATTTGATATTTCGATTTAAATTGAGTTAAAATGATTTTTATAAAGGATTTGTGATTTTTCTATAAGTTAAATATGATAAATAAATAAATGGTTAAGTGAAATTTGAAATATGTCTATATTATAAAATATAAATTTATTTTGAAATTTGTGATTTTGGAGTTTAAGTTAAGTAATAAATACAATAATTTTGATTTAAATTTGAATTTAAATGATTTTTATAAAGTGTTATTAATTTTTCTATGAATTAAAATGGTTAAATAAATGAATGTTTAAAAGTGTAATTTGAAATATAACTTGACTTGGAAATGTGAAATTTGGTTTAAAAATAAAAGTTAAGTTAAGAAAAATAAAATGGAAATTAAGTTATGTTTTGAAATGGTAATCAAAACTTAATTGTTAAGTTAATTTTTAAAATACAAAGAATAGAAAATTGTGCACTTGACTTTAATAAGTGAAACATTGAGAAATTTGATATGTATTTGTGAAATTTACTTTATAAAAATCATAAGTTAAAGGGTATTAAAATGACCATTTTTAAAGTGGAAAAATATGAAATTCTATAAGATAAATGGTTTAAATTGGAATTTTATTATTGCTGAAATTGTATTGAAAAGTTGGAAATTGAATTAACAACATTCAGAAATGCTATCATTTCTGAAGTTAAGTTAAAATCTGTTGTAAAGGACATTACAGCACTTTGTAAGTGTTGTAGCTGATGCAAGTGAACTAAAAGGCTAAAATTGGTTAAGGGCTATTGCAGCACTTGGTAAGCGCTGAGTTGCAGAACTAAAACTTAAATCTGAAATTAATAAAAGGGCTATTGTAGCACTTGATAAGTGCTGCAGTTGGCTGAAAATGATATTTTTTGAATACAACCGAACTATTACAGCAGTTTTTAGATGCCTTCTTTGCTGAATTGAATTGTTTTCAAATGTAACTTACCGTATAATTTTCTAAGTACTGCGAAAGCTGAAATTTCGCTGTTTTAATGTATTTAAGTGAATAAATGAACTCTGAAAAGGCTAAAATTTTGGGAATTTAATATTTGATTTGAAGGTATAATGACTCCACCTTTTTATGGTTTAAATGAATGCTTTTAATTCTAAATTATAAATCTTTTTGGAATTTTAACCACGGGTACACTTCTCTATATGCCTTCTAATTTTTAGATGTACACCTTCAATTTGAGAGTGTGACTAGAGGTGAGCGATTGCTACAGCTCTGCGCTACCCTAGCCACATTAATCCTGTTATTTGCGTAGTTTACTTTAATATAGACATTTCTATGATAGCGTTTCTTACCGTTTAATTGATGGTTTAAAGGATCCTTAGAGGATGGACGATCCCAAGCATCCTTTAAGTTATTGTGCATTACTACTATAGTTCACTTGAGTTGGTTTACATTGTATAAGTATGCATGTCCTGACTCGAGTGTTTTGTGTTTTACTTTACGCTCGGATCAGCCTGAGTATTCACAGCTTTGGATTTCCCTTTCTAGAGCTAGGAATCGCTAGAGATGAAGCACTAGATGAAAAAGAAGATCAATTGTGGATAAATTAGATCGAGAAAATTTGATTCCGTTGTTTGGAAAGAAAGACAGAGAGGAAGTCGAGTTACGGCATAAGAAATTTTTTATTTTTTAAAAAGTAGGTTTTGGTGGATGAGTGAAGTATTTGATTGAATAGGAGGATAAATAGGTCAGAGAAGATGTTTAGATGTGTGCGAATAGCATCACACTTGATCAAAATGAATATTTTTTTGACAACTGGTACTTTATTAATACACTAAAATATTGTGTATATTAAAATAATATGTCTCATCAAGATCTTGCAACCCTTTAACCTAGATGGCTAAGTTGTAAGGAAGAGGAATGCATATCATCTGCATTCAACTATTTGAATATTTTAATATAGATGGGTAACTCTATCTCGTCTCCAAAGATCTGGTTTTTCCAAACTTCTACATCTGAAAATTTCGCACAATAATTTCATGTTATAGGTCCTTGATTTCTACCTCTCCTAACTAAATCCAGATTTGCTAGAAAATTGTTGCAGCTCATGTGTTGTGGACTACTAGGTGTCGAATCTGATACTGCATGCTCAGATAACGCCAAACTCAGAGCAAATTTTGCTGGAAGATGCTTGTTATGAAACATACTTTGGTTGCTTTCTAACCAAATGTTCCATATTGGAGTGCTTATTGTTGTATTCAATAAATTTGTATGCAAACTATTGTTCTTGAGATTCCCTAAAATATATTCCAAACATGATGGTAAGGTGTTTGTATTTGGGGCCTGAATTTGTAGTTTCCATTTCACGATGTTCCATAGTTGAGTTGAATAAGTGCATTGAAAATACGAAAGATGTATGGTTTTGTCCCCATTGCAACACCATTTACATTCAACTATTTGAATATTTGTCCACCATCTGATTTTTTCTAGCGTGTTTAATCTGTTTACTACTGCCAAGTATAGACACACAGACATTTTGGGCAATTAATCCTACTTCATGCATGATGAAACATTCCTTGTGCTGTCTCTTATACTCGAATGCATTCTACACAGATTTAAGGTTCAACTGACCACTATGAGAAGGCTTCAACCACCAGAAATCGTTATGCATTAAATTAAAAATGTTGATGTTTGGAATTCAATTACATATAATAGGGGTAAGATTGGAGTTGTTGAGGCACCACTCGCCATCTGAGATTAATGCAGATACTCTTCTATCAGGACCACTGTGTAAGTTAAGTATTGCCACCCTAAAACATTGATTAGTGAGTCACCATCAACCCAGGGGTCAAACCAAGCACTTGTACTTGTTCCATTTACCATTTTCTTCCAATTAGGCCACTACATCTTTCTCTGGTTTTCATTGGTATTTCCATTTGTAAGAAAAATTGATGTCCTCTTGAAGAATACAAAAATTTGTTTGACCATATGCAGTTAATATCAGATAATATTACCGATATGTCATCGATATCTCATATCACTCCTTAACCGGTTTTTTTTCAAAGTATCGTTTAAAATATCATTACCGATATATCATCCGATATTTGCTGATATATCGCTTCGATGTTTACTGTAAAATCTCCAATATTTTTTAATATCGTTTATTATTGTACTCCTTAGAGAAAATAAATTTACACATAAATATCTTCACATTTCTAATATTTGTTTTTAGTATACTGTGAGTAACAATACGTAGAAATCCTAATGGACTAATTGTTTAGTTTTGACCTTTAGTCTATTTCATCTATATTTTAACAGAGAGTGTTGAAAATTTTCAATATATAGGCCACATATGTAAAATAAATGCGCCGTGTTATTTTAGTGTAAAGCCTAATTAAAATGATCAAATTATGAATTAAAGTTAAAAGACTTACATGTATAATTGTCATGGTATTAATGTATGGATACCGAGGCAATTCTATTTTGTTGAAGGGTCAAATTAGAAAATGCTAACTTTGTAAATAATGTGTTATGCTTCCCAAGTTACATAAGCTCCAGTTATTCTCCTAATCTCTTCCATGGAAAAAATTCAGATATAGGGTTTATGTCAAATTGGAAGGCCATATCCAACTCTTATCTTTTAGATCTATCTCTTTATCTTAATCAATTTATAAAAGCAGCAACTACGAATTCAGATCTAATACAATTAAGGTCTAAGGTTTGTGTCAATATGGAAAAACAAACCAAATTTACTTTTCCAACAGCAACTATGAATTCAGGTATGGCTTCCGCTAACCCATTTACTTTCCTCAATTTCTTTTTAATAAATCAATATGGTCACTTATTCAGATCTAGGGTTTCATGATTAATCAGTTATAAAGTATATTGAAATCCTAACAAGTTATATCAGAGTTACCCATCATTGATTTCATTGGGATTTTTTTTTAATTATAAGTAAGTTTTGAATTGAACTTTTTTAAGAAATCCTACAATAATCTTACTTAATTTTCAGATCTGCTTGATCTATGCATCAAGGACATTTTGATGATGATTTTGGATTTGGTTTAATGTCGATTTTTTGCTGTAAATTAGAAGGCTAATTTATGAAATTGTTATGGTGTAGAAAGGTAGGTAGATCTAAATGATCTATATGTTATTATGAAACGGTTAGAATTTTGAAATCATTAAATTATGAGAAATAATCCAAATTCATCTAAATTTTGAAAACAACTTATATTGGTTAAAGCATTCACATGTTTATTATAGTATGTTTTGTAAATCAGCTGTGAATTTTAAGGTGAGGAATGTTTTGGATCGGATATATACGGTCATTTTTTAATGTTTATAAATGGTATAAACATATATATATATATGCATATATATGTATATATATTTGTATATTTATAATTTAGAACCATTTATGCAAGTGTTGAATTCAAATAAATACACGAAAATATGAAAGAGGGAAAAGCTCAAATTATTATTCAACGCACCATCACCTTTTATACAGGGCAACCAGGCCGAGAGAAAAAGGCCCAAACAAAGTAAAGAAAACAAAAGAAAGCAACAAGTCCAACTAAAATAATATGTACATACAAATACATGAACTGAAATATAAACTATCTACATAATACTCACAAGACTCCCCATCAAATTAGAGCATATAAATTACTCATGCCCAACTTGCTGCATAAGAAATTGATCCTATTTCCATTCAAAGGTTTGGTGAAAAGATCAGCTACCTGCTCCTCTAAACTTCACATAACTGGTACTAACAAGTCCCTGTGGTATTTTTTCTCTGATGAAATGGCAGTCCACTTCAATGTGTTTTGTTCTTTCATGGAAGACCGGATTAGATGCTATATGAAGAGCTGCCTGATTATCACACCACAATCTCATAGGCATATCACACTACAATCCTATTTCATTCATAAAATGCTTAATTCACATTAATTCACAAACTATGTTGGCCATTGCCCTATACTCTGACTCAGCACTTGATCGAGATACCACACTTTGTTTCTTACTTTTCCATGAGACTAGATTGCCACCAATCAACACACAAAAACCTGAAATAGATCTTCTATCTAATTTTGAACCAGCCCAATGAGCATCTGCAAATGCCTCAACTCTGCTATGTCCCTGGTTTGTGTATACTATACATTGTCCAACAGTACCTTTCAAGTAGCATAATATTTTCCATTGATCAATAGTAGGTGAACCCATATATTGACTAATCATACTGACTGAATAAGCAATATCAGGTCTTGTTGCAACCAAATAATTTAGCTTACCCACTAGTCTTCTATATTTCTCAGGATCTTCAAATAATTCTCCTTCTTTTGTAAAAGATATATTAGCTAACATGGGTGTATTACAAGGCTTAACACCCAATTTTCCGGTTTCTTTCAATAGATCAAGAACATATTTCCTTTGTGACAAGCATCTCCTATCATTACTCCTAAGAACCTCGATGCCTAAAAAATATTTCAATTCCCCTAATTCTTTTGTATGAAACTGTGAATGAATAAATGCTTTGAGAGCAGAAATTCCTCTTTCATCATTACCAGTGATAATAATATCATCTACATATACTATTAACAAAATTAGTGTACCTTTCACATTCCTGTAAAAGACTGAATGATCTGCTTTGCTCTGTGACAAACCAAATTCGTCAATTGCTTGACTGAATTTACCAAACCATGCTCTCAAGCTTTGCTTCACACCATATAAACTTTTCTTCAATTTGCATACCTTTCCATGCTCCCCTGAGCAACAAACCCAGGGGCTGCTCCATATACATCTTCTCAGCTAGATCCCCATGAAGAAATGCATTTTTGATATCCAGTTGGTGTAATCTCCAGTTATGTTGTGCTGCCAAGGATATGAACACTCTTATTGAAGTCATCTTAGCTATTGGTGAGAATGTTTCAGAATAGTCAATTCCATATGTTTGAGCATACCCTTTTGCAACCAAACATGCTTTCAGTCTTTCAAGAGACCCATCTGAGTTCATTTTTACTGAAAATACCCATTTACAGCCTATTGCCTTTTTATTCTCTGGTAACTGAACTAAATTCCATGTATCATTCTGATCCAGTGCACTTATATCCTCTAGCATAGCATCACACCATCCTTTCTTTGATAAGGCTTCTTCAGCTGTCTTTGGAATGGAAATGGAATCCAGTGTAGAAATGTAGGCATAAGATTTTGGGGATATGTTATTGTATGTCACAACGGATGAAATAGTGTAAGTACATTCCTTTTTCCTTTACGCAATGCAATAGGTAAATCAAGGCTTGATTCCGGCACATGAGTATCTTCTGGATCAGAAACAGGTAAAGACGGAGTGTTAGTATTCAACTCCTCATTTCCATTGTGATCACTATTCTGTGTGAATACATTAGGATATACCAAAAATTCATAATCGTCTTTTGTTAAATGTTCATCATGGGTCTCTTGAATTTGGGAAATTACTGGTGATGAATAGAAAGGTTCATTTCAACAAAGTTAACATCAATTGATACAATATACTTGTGAAGACTGAGACAAAAACACTTATATCCTTTTTGAAGTCTTGAATAACCAATAAATATACATTTCAATGACTTTGGATCTAATTTTGTTAATTGTCGATTGACATCTCTAACAAAACAAGTACATCCAAAGACCCTCGGTTTCACTAGATAAATTGGCTTATTTGGACATAGAACTTGAAAAGGTATTTCATAATCCAAGACAGTTAAGGGCATTCTATTAATCAAAAAACATGAAGTACTTACTGCCTCTGCCCAGAAGCTTTTTGGAACATTCATTTGAAAAAGAAGAGCTCTAGCAGTTTCCAATAAGTGTCTATTTTTTCCTTCAGCTACCCCATTTTGTGCTGCTGTGTCTACACATGAGGTTTTGTGAATGATGCCATGTTGTGCCATGTATGAATTAAACTGATTGCTTGTATATTCCTTTGCATTGTCACTTCTTAAGATTTTGATTGATGTATTAAATTGATTTTGTATTTCAGCACAGAAAGTACAAAATATAGAAAACAACTCTGATCTATTCTTCATTAAAAACAACCAAGTTACACATGAGTAATCATCAACAAATGTAACAAAATATCTATACCCTTGCTTAGACATAACTGCTGACGGACCCCAAATATCAGAGTGTACAACTTCAAAAAATGAACTAGATCTTTTATTATCTCTAGGATATAAAATAACACGATGATGCTTTGCATATTGACAAGACTCACAATGCAATGTAGATAAAGAGCTAAATCGTGGACATAGTTTCTTGAACAGGGACGATGAGGGATGGCCTAGCTGATAATTCATTTGAAATGCAGAAGAAATCATACTTGAGCAACTTATAGATTTGGATGGCACAGTATTAAGCACATATAAACCTCCATATTCTTCACCTCTACCAATAATCCGTCTCATCGTTAGATCCTGAAACTCACAATGATCAAGAAAAAATGATATGCTATATTCCAGATTCTTAGTAGTCTGACTCACAGATATCAAATTAAATGATAAGTTTGGCAAATATAAAACTGAACTTAATGGTAAATTTGAATTTTCCCTCATTTTCCCATTTCCTTGAACAAATGTTTGTGATCCATCAGCTAATGTAACAGCATGAGTTGACTGCTTATATTGTATATCTAAAATCAAATTACTATTACCTGTCATATGGTTAGTTGCTTCAGAGTCAATGATCCATTTTTATTGACTTGTAGAATTGGAAATAGTTGAAACTGATGCTGTTAATCCCTGATTTGTTGATTCCTTCTTCAATGGTTCTTGAAATTTCATATACTGATCATAATCTTCTGCTGACATAAGAACATATTTCATATCCTTATTCAACTGTGAATTCTTGTATTGAAGTTTCCTACACTCAAATTTCATATGCCTTGACTTCTTACAATATGTATAGAATTTCCCTGATTTGAAGATCTAAACTCTGGAACATTTGGCCTTGGTGAATTGTAATTTGGCCGTGGTGAATTATTCCACGGTGATTTGGTTTCAAATTGAGTTTTATGATTCTGGTTTCCCTGCATATAACCTCTATTGCTACTAATCAAAGCACTCTCTACACTAGTACTTGATACTTGTGCATCAGCAATATCAGAACGAAGAATTCTGCTGAACACTTCTTGTAACGAAGGGATATCTGAACCAGATAAGATCTGAGACTTAGCAGATTCAAATTCTGATGTTAAACCAGCCAAGAAACTCATACTTGCCATTTGTTCTCGTTGTTGCTGCTGAACCTTAACATATGAACTGATTGGAAGAAGCATGTTGAATTCCTCATATGTCTTCTTGAAGTTCATAAAATAACTCATAAGAGTTTGTTCTTGTTTCTCTGCTCGATAGAATGATTTGCACACATCATACATCTTGTTAGATTTCCCTTTCCAGAATGTAAGTATTCTAAATATTCCATCAGCTCCTTAACAAACTTACGATGATTGACCAAACCAATTACCTCATTATCAACTGAATTTCTGATTTGTAGAAATAATCGAGCATCAGATCTGAACCACATCATGTCTTTCTCATCCTTTGAATCTGCCATGGGTGGATCTTCAGTTAAATGGCTATTTTTATATATACTACAAAGATATAATCAGATCGTCTTACTCCAATTTAAGAAATTCAAAATATTCAACTTATGATCTGTAATTTTAGGCATCAATTGCATCACATCATCGTGATCTTGTTCTCCCCAATTCTGGCATTACTTTCTGCACTGCTTTCTCCCATCCTCACTGGTTCGATCTAAAAAACCCTCGCTAGATTTGAATCTTGAATTTCGTGGCTCCGATACCTTGTTAAATTCAAATGAATACATGAAAATATGAAAGAGGGAAAAGCTCAAATTATTATTCAGCCCACTATCACCTTTTATACAAGGCAACCAGGCCAAGAGAATAAGGCCCAAACAAAGTAAAGAAAACAAAAGAAAGCAACAAGTCCAACTGAAATAATATGTACATACAAATACATGAACTGAAATATAAACTATCTACACAATACTCACAACAACAAGAAATATAAATCTGGTTCCATGGTTATTTTGCCTTACTTGACTTTTAATTAAGTAACTTGGATAATTATATAAGGTATTTGGGTTATTTTGGAAATTTTGATTAATTGGAAATAAAGAATGCTCCTTTAATGTGTTTATATTTATTTTTTTATTGAAATAAATCTTAACATGACACTATTTTACATTTTGGACCACATAATGGTCAATTGCATACACTTTTATCATAATTGCATAAATGCGGTTGTTATAGTAATAAATAAATTAATTTATTACCATAAATGCAGTAAATGCTTCAGTTGCAATAAATTTAACGATGCCACATGTTTGTATTTGGAATAAGAAAAGACATATTTTTTATTATTTGATGCATCTATATTTGATAGATACGGATATTTTATATGTATGGCCTGCTTATTAAAAATAAGTTTCACTTTCATGCTTTGGGTATCATGAAATATAAAAGGAGTGGCAATTTTCATATTTTTGCCAAAATGCATGGTTACCGACCTTAATTAAGTATTCAAACAATAAACTAAAGATAAAGTGGTATAGTAGCATTCTGTATAACCTTATTGTGGTTCAGATATACATTATAGTTACTGCATTCATTCACGTAATTTATTACGACATTTACTATGTCATTTATGTATAATTTTATATGGCATTTAATTCTGGCATTTATTCGTGACATTTGTTATGTGATTTATTTATGATATCTTGTATCATACTTATTTGGAAAATGTCATGAATGTAAGCACATACTTAAAGTAAAAGACTATAACAGCTATGATTAAAACATGTTTTGCTATAGTCATAATTTTAAGATTTTTAAGTGTCTTGTAGACTTAAAATGCTTTTGGGAGTATTTTATAGCACTTGAAATATTGTACCTACACTAATAAATAAATTCGAATATATTTTTGGTGTCTTTTTTGCGAACTAATTGTAAATATTCTACGTTTCAAGTGAGCTAATTGAAATATCATATCACCAAGGTGACCTCTCTTATTTTAGTTGTTAATGAAAATGTTTGATATTTGTGTGTATTTATTCATGCGGATATTAGCCGGCCCAAAGGAAGACTGATATTTGGCCGAATTACTTACACATGTGTGGTGATAAATATGTGATAATTATAAGGTTTTACAAGTGAATAGCTAATCGGCCAAAATGAATATTGTAATTTGACTTGAATTTATTATCAGTATTTGATCATTACAACAAGAGTACCACTTACAGTTAATATTTCTGTACAAAGACTTGATATTAATATTATGCTAAGTATCTTAAGAAGAGACTTACCAGTTATTTGAATTTTCTTTGGCTGATATTTGAATGTGGGCATATACGGTCAATCCTTAATTTTTGTTCAATTTTCAACTAATTTAACTAAAATGTCTGCCAATTTTAATGTTATCATCTTATTTGTGTGACGACCCGATATTTTTAACAGTTTAAATTAGAATAATAAATTGATTTTAAATATTTAAACGTTAATTGTAAATTTGACTCCCGAATATTAATATTTACTTGATAATTAAATTATTGAGTTATATAATTTGAAATTGGGTAAAATATTGAATATAGAATTTTAAGCCTGTTAATAACAATTTGAAGGCTTATAAAATTTATAATGATAGGACTGAAGATAATAGAATGGTTGGAATCTAATTTAAAGGTGATTTGTCAGTTTTAATAATATATCGTGTAAATCGATAGTTTACAATATACTATCTACACCATCTCTATTTTATTTATATTTATGTATGCTTTTAAATAATACAAAAGGTATAAGTATGTATACATTTATAAGTATAGGATAAGTGACATGACATGGTGAAGACAAGTGGCATAATATGGACCATACACTTATCTTAAGATGAAATAGAATTATGACACATGTATCACTTTGGTGTACACTTCTAGAACACCTTAAATGATTACTAAATAAGGTATGTGTCATGAAATAAAGCTTGAATAAAAAAATGAAGGACATGTGTCACAAGATTTAATAAAGTAGTGACACATATCCCCATTAGGTGTCCATGTGTAGAAACATCTTAAGACACCTAAGTAGGCATGTGTCAACATTCTAAAGCTTGTGCAAAAAGAATTAGACAAGTGTCCAAAACTAAAATTACCAAACTAGCCTTGAAAATTACTATATAAAGGGTGGAAATGTTCACTTATTTTTCTTTCTTTCACAAAATAAAAACAAAAGTAAGATAAAGTGAAAAAGCTTGGAGAAAGCTAAGGAAAAAGAGTCAAGGCAAATACACAAGTTTAAGGTGAGAAAACCTATTTAAATTTCTAGCATTCATGTTATTCTTGAAGAGATAATAGTTGTAAGTAAAAGTGAATAGGTTCTATCAAAAACGCAGCTTAGTAATTTGACCATAACTTTCTCAATCCTTAATGAAATTTTGATTTCTTGGATGTTCTGGAAAGCTTATTTCATGTGCTACAACTTTAATGTTTTGTGTTTTCTGTAATTTGGATGTTAGCCATGTCAAAATTGAAATTTTCTACTGTAATCCCGAGAGCAAAACCGATATTAGCTCTGTGCTTAAGGCTGAAACTAAATTTGCCATAACTTCTTCGTTCCTCAACCGATTTCGATAAATTTAAATGTTGCAGAAAGCTTAGACTTTGTTCTAAAACATTTATGTTTTGAGTTTTCAAAAATTTCTATGTTATCTTGGCCAAAATTATAATTGTTTATCGTTGTCCCGAGGCAAAATGACAGAAGTTATGAGATTCAAATCTTAGAATTGTTTTATGCATAACATTTACAATTCTTATCGGAATTCGGTAATATTTAATGTTGCGAAAAGCATATAAACTAAGCTACAACTTTTGCTTTATTCATTTTGCCTGATGGCGAAGTTTTCTATGCTAAAATTGCAATCGTTGGTCGCTGTCCTGCAAATGCATAAGTTCAGGCTAAGCTTAATGTTTTTAGTAAAATGATCATAACTTTTAAACCGTTGATCCAAATTTTATTATCTTGGTCATTCTGGAAAGCTAACGGAAAGGCCTATAACTTTTATTTATATCATTTTCTGAAATTCGTTGACTAAGATGTTGAAAAACCTCTTGCAAACTCGCTGTCCTGTTGTTGTAGAGTACTCAATGTCTTGTGCAAACCTAAGCTAGTATTTTATGCATAACTTTTGCGTTTCTTATCCAAATCCTATAATTTTTAAAGTTTTGGAAACTGCAGGAAGAATGTGATAACTTTCATATGTATCACTTTTTAAGCTTCGGCCATCTATATATATGAATTCGAGGTGCAAGCTCCGGTTAAATTTCTGCCCGAAATGAACATGTTTGTTTCTAAGAAAATGAAATCGATGATGTACTTAGAAGTTAAATAGTTTGTAATTAAGAATGAATTAACAAATTAACTTGTAATTAAGTGTTTAATTTAAGTTAAGAACTTAGAGAAGTACTTTAAGGATTGGTTAACGAATATAGCTAAGAAAGATCAATGATTAAAGGCTATTAAATGATTCATTGATGTGATTAATTTAAGGTAATTAATTTTATTAATTAATTAAGGGTAATCAATTGTGAAATTTGAAAGGTATAATTACTTAATGTAATTTATAAAGTAAGGTTACTTAGTAAGGTAATTAGTGATACTTGAAATTACTGGATGTAATAAATTAATGGATGGATAATAAATGGAAGTAATTTAGATTTAAATTACTTGGTGAAATTGATAAGAAGGGTAAGTTCTTAGTAGAAACAATTGAAGGAAAATTTATCAGGAGGCTAATTAGAGAAATTTAACTATCCTTTAAAACAAGTACAAAAGTGATAAATTTAAGATGGATATTTAGGAAATGATAAGTTACTGGAGTGTAACTAATTATTAGTAAGTAAGCAAGATTTCAATGATGGATATTGTGGGTTTTAATTAATATAATTAAATTAGATGTGTAATGATGTAGTCAAAGCCCGATTAATTAAGATTGATTAATCCATAACAAATGACTTGTAAGAAATTAATTAACGTAAGTGATTAAGGGTTAATGTAATTGAAATAGTTGGGTAATTCATGAAGTAGTTAAGACTTCTTCTTGATTTGGTTAAGAATAATTAATATCGAGAATTTAATTAAAAATAATTACTTGAAGGTAATGGAAGGATAATTAATCCAGGGTGATTAATCAAGATGAATTATGAGGGGATGATTGATTAATTTGTTTGGAATTAATTAATATTGAATGAAGAAATCTGAGTGATTGAGGTTTGAAATTCAATTAGAATAAATTGAATTGGTTTGTATATGATTAAGTTTTGTGTATGGATGATTGATTGGTATTGGTTGCTTTGAATGAGTTGATATCTCTGATATGAAACGTTGTGTATTTCATTTGGATAACTTGGGTAAGGATGGCACGAATTTCGAAGAGACCGGAGTCGGGTATTAGTTAATACCCGAAATCACTTCGATTCTTTACAAATTGATACGTGGAATCAATAGGGTATATTGGAATGATTTTAAGTGCATTGTACCATAAAATCTAAGTTCTGGCACTAAGAAGTTGATGTGTGAAATAAGTGATGTCTATAACAGCTTATGAAGTGGAAATTGATATAAGTTGCCCGGGTTTATATGAGTTGTAAACTTTTGCATTCCATGTTAGTTGGGTTTACTCACGCTGGTTTCCAGCCTGACTCGGGTGTTACTTTGGTGTAATGCTCGGGTCAGACCGAGTATTACAGATTTTCAGGTAGGTACGTTCTGGAGCTCAGGAGACGAGCTGGATGGCAAGTACGTATAGAGTATTTCCGCTGCAGTATATGATTATATATCCGAGACATGATTTGTATATGATCAGTGACTGTATATATGTGAACATCTGATGTATTAGTGTAATCAACAGATAAAATATTCTTTTGTAAACTGTTATTATTTATTATATTTTATCCGCTGCGAATGTGAGATTTTGGTGTTCTGTTCTTCTTCTTCTTCTATCTCTTTCTTCTTTTCCATAACTATCTGAAATTTTCGGGTTATCGAAAATTTTGGGTCGTTACAGTTGGTATCAGAGCTGAAGGTTAAGCGAGTACCTTGGCTCTGATGGGATTACTCATTAATGATAGGGTAACTGGTACCCTAGAATGAGTTGAGTGAATATATATATGAGAGAGCGTACTTGTTATTTTTTTATATAAAGATTTTAAATAATTTTATATAAGAATATGTTTTGATATATATAAAAAGCAATATTTCTTTCAAATAAATATAAAGGGTATTGGTTGTTAAAATTATTGAAATTAAATTGAGAAGTAATAGAACATAACCAAACTAAAATTGAAATTGAATAAAGATAAGTTTGAAATAAATTCAAACTGAAATTAAATCTTGAAATTGGGAAAGGTTTCAGGATAAGGATAATCAATTAATTTATGTAATTAATTAAACTTTATTTAATGAGATTAATTAATGGATAATAATTGGAATTGATAAATAAGAAGGAGTTACTTGATGAAGTAGCAAGAGGTAAGTAATTTGAGGGACAATTTCTTAATGAAGGTAATTAAGAAATAAGTTAATTACCGAATGTGATTAATTAATAATGTAATTAATTTAAAGAAATAAGAAATAATATTATTTAATGCATTTGAATAAATGGTCCTATTTCAAACAAGAGTTGTTTGAAAATTTAAAAAGAAACTTGTTTTGAATTTAACCAAAGGTGGTTTAAAATTTTAAAGTATAACTTGGTATGTAAAAGAAATTAATATGTATACATGTGGATATACATAATATCAAAGGTGGTTGGAAATAACTCTAAATGGCGAGTTTTGAGTTTGAAATAAGATGTGATACCCAAGGTGATAAGTTTTTTTTGAACTTAATAAGTGGGAAGATTATTTATGAGAGGTTTAAAAATTGAAATGGAAGTTCAAATTGGGTAAGGTTGACTGGATTAAGTGAATTGAGTTTAAGTGGAGAAAAAGTTAAATAAGTTGGAATGATCAACCTGATTTGGAAATTTGAAGATGAAATTAAGATTTAACTTGGGAAGTTAAATGGTTAATCTGAACGGGGTGTTTGTGTGATCTCAAATGGGTTTGAGATCTGGAATTTGGGATTTGATGGATATTTTAGAATGGAATTTTGAAATTTGGACTCAGAATTGAATTGTTTAAAAACTTTAAAGGAAAATTGATTTAAAGGAATTAAATCAACGTTTGAAGTATTAGCTCGAATTTATATATGATTCGAGATGGTTTAAATTTGGAATTTGAATTGGTTCAAATTGAATTTGATTTGAAGTTGGAAGGAAATTGAGAATCAATTCAACTTGAATTGGGATTAAATCCATTTCAATGGAAATTGAAGTTATTTAAATTGGAATGGGGTCAATTTAAATGGAAGAGGAAATTTAAATTGAATTGATTGGGAATGAAGATTGGGGAGTGAACAGTTTTGATTCTGGACTATTTTTAATATAAACTGTTTTAAAACAAACCTATTTTTCCAAGCTATTCATTATATATACAACCTTTCTTTTAAAAGCCAAACTATCTTATACTTGTTTTACAATTATTTTTGAAACTGTTTAACAATTTTCTAACTATTTTATAAACTAATTACAATTTTCAACTATTAATTACTATTTTATAGCTATTTTGGAATTATTTAAAATTTCTATGACTATTTAACCATTTTCCAATTATTTTACAATTACTGAACTATTTTACAGCTATTTTACAAACTAGTAATTATTTTCCAACTACTTATCTATTTTCAAAAATAAAAATAAAAATTTCAGGCTATTTTCTAAATAAACTGGTCAGAGTTCAAACTGTTATTGGTTAAATACTCAATAGAGATAAGAATAGAGGTGATAATCCAAAGGGATTAAAGCAATCGTGAGTAAGTGAATGAAAATCTAAGTGAATGTGAATAAAAATGGAATTGATTTGTCTAATAACCAATAAAAAAAATACGTAAGGTGTACGTATGTTATTCTATTCGCATAGTGATTTGATCCAAATTCGAGCACAGAATTTCGAGATAGTTATATCGATCCGAGTGAGATTTTTCACTCGATTTTCGACGGCGAAACTGGATATGGATTGTTGATTGGTTCTGGATATTCTTTATCATAGTTAGACTATGCAAGGAGAATGACGGTTTCTGATCAAGAAACCAGATATGTGTCCGCACTAGGAAGTCGGGTGGACGATACTAGTTCGGAAATGAAATTGTGTGATCGAGTGAGCGATCAGATTGGTATAGCGTACGGATGATATGTGTACATCGTACGGATTTGAATGAAAATGATATTGAAAGGAGTAATCAAATTTGAATATTTGATTTTGAGTAAACAAAGTTAAATATCTTTGTTCAATAAAATGAAACTCCCCTTGATGGATCTTTTGCCAGAAGAAAAGGGTTTTTGGAAATGTTTTGAAGTATAAAAGGAATTTTATACAAGTTTGAAATGATTCAAAGTTTTAAAAGATTTTATATATCTGAATATATATATAAAGGATCATATGAGGATTTTGGGAAAAGGTTTTGGGAAACTTTGGATTTGGATTTGGAAAGGCTTTTGATTTTTGGGTAAAATCAATATAAGAATTTGGAAAGCATAGTTTGAGAATTATCGATTTTGGAATAATCGATTTGGTGTAAAGGAGCTTTGTATGAGATCATACTAGGTGTATGATTTAAAGATACTATATGTGTATAGTATAAAATGTTTTGATGATGGCTCTAGGGAAAAAGGCGCTCCCTTGAAATGAACTTCTCAGGAGTACCACCGGGTGGTGCTGCCTTGAGCCCCAAGGGGGGTTCTAAAGTTGATCCTGTGAGGAGTCCGGACGAAACTAGTTCCTGGAGATTATGAGTAAAGTATACCATAGCGAAAGTCGTATGTGTCACTGAGAGCCAAGGTCTACGTTTGATTTTATATCGGTAGACTACGACCTATGGTATAACATAGCGAAAGTCGTGTGTTCCGTTGAGAGCCAACAGTCTGCGTTTGATTTTATATCGGCAGACTGCGACCTACGTAGGAGTGGAAAGGTTTCATTTCGACAGCGAAAATCAGAGGCCGCTGAGAGCCTGCAGTTACATGGACTTTTGCTGCGACGGCAACGTAACCATGAGTGTAACTGTGATCTGTTGTGTGGGTTCCATGGCGTAATCGAGAGGCCGCGGAGAGCCTGCAGTTACATGGACTTTTGCTGCGATGGCAACGTAACCCTGGAATGTAACTGTGACCATGGATGGGGGTGATGATTTCCAGAGCATTCTCACCAAAGATATATCCTCTATTTTCAAAAATGTTTTCTATATTTTCAATAAAATTATTTTCTAAAGTATTTTCACTGGGTGTTGAAAATGGGTCTGCTAAGTACTTATAGATTTTCAGTTCTACGCCTGATCAACGTATGACTGAATTTCTGCGAGAACAAGGATGGACTGTTTGAGACATCGAGTTATAAGAAATATGTTTTATAAAATATTATCCGAATTTAAAGGAGTTTCTAAATTTTAATAATTAAAAGGGAAATCCAAATAGGAATTATAAAATAAGAACTCGAGAAAATTTAATGAAGTAAGTTTCTTTGTAATAAAAGTTGGAAGTAAGCTAATAAATAATTATTTGATAAAGTATGTTAATAAAATTTTACTCGATTAAACAAATGGAGTGTAAATTAATAATGGAGTTTGAAAATGAATTCGAATTTGTCAATAGAATTCGACTTGGATTTGATAATGAATTAAATAAGAAGAGATGTTGTAGAAATAAAATAGAGTTGGATTGGAAAAGTGACGGTTTGAATTACAAATGAAATTCAAACGTGATATGAATAATATTTAACGAAAGTTGCAAGTAAATTGAGAATGGCTTTGTATAAATAAAATAATTTCGCAAATGAATTAAGAAAGTGCAATATAAAATGAGTTAATGGAATTAAATAATAAATGGACGAAGTCTGATTGAATAAAAATAAAATAAAAATAAATCAAGGTTGTGATAGAAATTGTATTTGATTCCAAAAGATAAATGTGAATGGCCTGACAAAAAGGGTATGTATTTAAAATTCTGTATGGAATTGGATTGGGTTTTGATGTGGCCGCTTGGCATTTGTTTTATTTTGGAATTTGGGAGCCCGTAGAGGCCTTTTGTAGTAGTACCGAGCTAGCCGCGCAAAGGAGACGCTGGCAAACCTTTTCGGAAATTTAGAGAGTTAGAAAAAAAATTGAGAAAATTTCGATAACTCAAAATTGGTTTTAAATTGAAATTTAAAGGATTGAGAAAAAGGGTATTGTGTGAAAACTATAGAAGGTTTTAAGAATGTTTGATTGTGGGTTTTGGGAAATGTAAACGGGTTTTGAACCATTCATCCTAACTATAAATTTCGGGGACGAAATTCTTTTAAGGGGGAGAAATGTGACGACCCGATATTTTTAACAGTTTAAATTAGAATAATAAATTGATTTTAAATATTTAAACGTTAATTGTAAATTTGACTCCCGAATATTAATATTTACTTGATAATTAAATTATTGAGTTATATAATTTAAAATTGGGTAAAATATTGAATATAGAATTTTAAGCCTGTTAATAACAATTTGAAGGCTTATAAAATTTATAATGATAGGACTGAAGATAATAGAATGGTTGGAATCTAACTTAAAGGTGATTTGTCAGTTTTAATAATATATCGTGTAAATCGATAGTTTACAATATACTATCTACACCATCTCTATTTTATTTATATTTATGTATGCTTTTAAATAATACAAAAGGTATAAGTATGTATACATTTATAAGTATAGGATAAGTGGCATGACATGGTGAAGACAAATGGCATAATATGGACCATACACTTATCTTAAGATGAAATAGAATTATGACACATATATCACTTTGGTGTACACTTCTAGAACACCTTAAATGATTACTAAATAAGATATGTGTCATGAAATAAAGTTTGAATAAAAAAATGAAGGACATGTGTCACAAGATTTAATAAAGTAGTGACACATAACCCCATTAGGTGTCCATGTGTAGAAACATCTTAAGACACCTAAGTAGGCATGTGTCAACATTCTAAAGCTTGTGCAAAGAGAATTAGACAAGTGTCCAAAACTAAAATTACCAAACTAGCCTTGAAAATTACTATATAAAGGGTGGAAATGTTCACTTATTTTTTTTCCTTTCACAAAATAAAAACAAAAGTAAGATAAAGTGAAAAAGCTTGGAGAAAGCTAAGGAAAAAGAGTCAAGGCAAATACACAAGTTTAAGGTGAGAAAACCTATTTAAATTTCTAGCATTCATGTTATTCTTGAAGAGATGATAGTTGTAAGTAAAAGTGAATAGGTTCTATCAAAAAACGCAGCTTAGTAATTTGACCATAACTTTCTCAATCCTTAATGAAATTTTGATTTCTTGGATGTTCTGGAAAGCTTATTTCATGTGCTACAACTTTAATGTTTTGTGTTTTCTGTAATTTGGATGTTAGCCATGTCAAAATTGAAATTTTCTACTGTAATCCCGAGAGCAAAACCGATATTAGCTCTGGGCATAAGGCTGAAACTAAATTGGCCATAACTTCTTCGTTCCTCAACCGATTTCGATAAATTTAAATGTTGCAGAAAGCTTAGACTTTGTTCTAAAACTTTTATGTTTTGAGTTTTCAAAAATTTCTATGTTATCTTGGCCAAAATTATAATTGTTTATCGTTGTCCCGAGGCAAAATGACAGAAGTTATGAGATTCAAATCTTAGAATTGTTTTATGCATAACATTTACAGTTCTTATCGGAATTCGGTAATATTTAATGTTCCGAAAAACATAGAAACTAAGCTACAACTTTTGCTTTATTCATTTTGTCTGATGGCGAAGTTTTCTATGCTAAAATTGCAATCGTTGGTCGCTGTCCTGCAAATGCATAAGTTCAGGCTAAGCTTAATGTTTTTAGTAAAATGATCATAAATTTTAAACCGTTGATCCAAATTTGATTATCTTGGTCATTCTGGAAAGCTAACGGAAAGGCCTATAACTTTTATTTGTATCATTTTCTAAAATTCGTTGATTAAGATGTTGAGGAACCTCTTGCAAACTCGCTGTCCTGTTGTTGTAGAGTACTCAGTGTCTTGTGCAAACCTAAGCTAGTATTTTATGCATAACTTTTGCGTTTCTTATCCAAATCCTATAATTTTTAAAGTTTTGGAAACTGAAGGAAGAATGTGATAACTTTCATATGTATCACTTTTTATGATTCGGCCATCTATATATATGAATTCGAGGTGCAAACTCCGGTTAAATTTCTTCCCGAAATGAACATGTTTGTTTCTAAGAAAATGAAATCGATGATGTACTTAGAAGTTAAATAGTTTGTAATTAAGAACGAATTAACAAATTAACTTGTAATTAAGTGTTTAATTTAAGTTAAGAACTTAGAGAAGTACTTTAAGGATTGGTTAACGAATATAGCTAATGAAAGATCAATGATTAAAGGCTATTAAATGATTCATTGATGTGATTAATTTAAGGTAATTAATTTTATTAATTAATTAAGGGTAATCAATTGTGAAATTTGAAAGGTATAATTACTTAATGTAATTTATAAAGTAAGGTTACTTAGTAAGGTAATTAGTAATACTTGAAATTACTGGATGTAATAAATTAATTGATGGATAATAAATGGAAGTAATTTAGATTTAAATTACTTGGTGAAATTGATAAGAAGGGTAAGTTCTTAGTAGAAACAATTGAAGGAAAATTTATCAGGAGGCTAATTAGAGAAATTTAACTATCCTTTAAAACAAGTACAAAAGTGATAAATTTAAGATGGATATTTAGGAAATGATAAGTTACTGGAGTGTAACTAATTATTAGCAAGTAAGCAAGATTTCAATGATGGATATTGTGGGTTTTAATTAATATAATTAAATTAGATGTGTAATGATGTAGTCAAAGCCCGATTAATTAAGATTGATTAATCCATAACAAATGACTTGTAAGAAATTAATTAACGTAAGTGATTAAGGGTTAATGTAATTGAAATAGTTGGGTGATTCATGAAGTAGTTAAGACTTCTTCTTGATTTGGTTAAGAATAATTAATATCGAGAATTTAATTAAAAATAATTACTTGAAGGTAATGGAAGGATAATTAATCCAGGGTGATTAATCAAGATGAATTATGAGGGGATGATTGATTAATTTGTTTGGAATTAATTAATATTGAATGAAGAAATCTGAGTGATTGAGGTTTGAAATTCAATTAGAATAAATTGAATTGGTTTGTATATGATTAAGTTTTGTGTATGGATGATTGATTGGTATTGGTTGCTTTGAATGAGTTGATATCTCTGATATGAAACGTTGTGTATTTCATTTGGATAACTTGGGTAAGGATGGCACGAATTTCGAAGAGACCGGAGTCGGGTATTAGTTACTACCCGAAATCACTTCGATTCTTTACAAATTGATACGTGGAATCAATAGGGTATATTGGAATGATTTTAAGTGCATTGTACCATAAAATCTAAGTTCTGGCACTAAGAAATTGATGCGTGAAATAAGTGATGTCTATAACAGCTTATGAAGTGGAAATTGATATAAGTTGCCTAGGTTTATATGAGTTGTAAACTTTTGCATTCCATGTTAGTTGGGTTTACACACGCTGGTTTCCAGCCTGACTCGGGTGTTACTTTGGTGTAATGCTCGGGTCAGACCGAGTATTACAGATTTTCAGGTAGGTACGTTCTGGAGCTCAGGAGACGAGCTGGATGGCAAGTACGTATAGAGTATTTCCGCTGCAGTATGTGATTATATATCCGAGACATGATTTGTATATGATCAGTGACTATATATATGTGAACATCTGATGTATTAGTGTAATCAACAGATAAAATATTCTTTTGTAAACTGTTATTATTTATTATATTTTATCCGCTGCGAATGTGAGATTTTGGTGTTCTGTTCTTCTTCTTCTATCTGTTTCTTCTTTTCCATAACTATCTGAAATTTTCGGGTTATCGAAAATTTCGGGTCGTTACAATTTGGGACTAACTCAAAGGATTATCAATAAAACATGTTGTTTGTTCTCAACTTTATGGGTCTAGCTCCAGCAATTTGGAGGGTCACATTCACTCATATTATGGTTGAATGCTCTTATAATGTCATGAAGAATATTCAAAGGTGAGACAATTCAAAAGGAAAGAGTCAAAAGTTCATGAAGTAAAATATTTCAAAACGTTTCAAAGATGCAGTATCCATAGGGATAACTATTTTAAGGAGTTCTTTATTGAGAATGAAAAGCATTTTGTTAAAATGGTAAGGAGAAACAAGCACGCTTTATATTACTTGATTCCATAAAGTCAAAATAAAGGAAACATAAATAAGTACTATATGAAAAGTATTGCTTCAAGAGTTAAAGGCACTTAAGTTATTGTTATTTTTTCTTATACTCTCTTCGTTCATAGTATAACCATTTTAAGATTATTTTTGATTTTCTTATGAATAAAATGACCTTTATTGAGCTCATTTTACATTGTGGCAAGAAGAAGAAAGATTGAAGCATGGTAAGATATAAAGAACCTATTTATCGTACATTGTAAATAAATGTATAAATAAGGATAAATACGTCGCTAAGGATCTAGAAGAAAAGAAATAACATATAAACATATTTACAATTGTTTCTTTAACAAGATAGGTAGATATATAAAGTGAAGTTTACTGGATATTTTTAATATATTATTGAGATTTCAATAATATTATTTGGATTTATTGGATTTTTTGTTATGCTGTCACTTAAATAGATTTCGGTTTTTTATTTCTAATATGAACACGCTGGGTTATTATTGTTCATTTAGAAATAATAAGATCGATTTATGAATAAATTTAAACATTGTTGAAATTAAAGCTCTTAATGTTTAAAATATAGCTTATATATATATATATATATATATCTACTTATGCTAAATACCTTTTATAATGAAGTCTTAAATTTTGATTTGGTGAATAATATGATTATTTGTTTCAACTTACTAAGTAATTGTAGATTAGGCACTAAAGATAGCAAATACTTTATTGGTATTCTAAGCGACTTAAAAGCTACAAGTTTTATAAACCCACAACAAGAAAAAATTATAAGATGTGAAATGCTACAATTTTTGAGGATTTTGAGTTTGGGGGGAGAAATAAAGTATGGATCATTGTCTTTAAGGAGAATCATTATCTTTGATTCAACTACGGTTACTTCTTCGAATAATGTATAGGATTTTTTTGCTTTCATTAATAAGAAGTAAATTAAGAACCATAATAAGACAATGTTAAACAAAATTTTAAGGTATGTATCATTGTCTTTAAGAAGAATAATTATCTTTGATTCAACTACAGTTACTTCTTAGGATAATATATAGGATTTATTTCCTTTCGTTAACAAGATGTAGATTAAGAATTATAATAATACAACGTCTAAATTCCCTTCAACTTAAGGTTATTGTTTCAAGAAAACAAACTCGACAACCTCGAAGTGTAAGGTCACTAAAGAAGTCCACTTGAAAAGAAGAAATACTATTCCGATGACTATATAGTATTTTTTCATAAAGATAAATATTGGATTAGTGAAGATGATTCTTTGGGCTTGCATCAATCCATATAAGGTACTAATTTAAAATGTAGATTTAAGGTATTAATATATAGTCTAAATCTATAATGATAATAAAGTTTGAGATCTTTCTCACCACCTCAAGGTAACAAGATCATTGGTTATGAATAATTATTCAAAACAAAAATGGATCAAGTGAGTAATGTGGAAAGGTATAAGGCTCATTACAGAAAAGACTATAATAAAAATGAAAATAATGTTTTATTTTTAAAGAGACTTTCTCTTTGATTTTACTAAAAGACTCTTTAGAATTATTTGAAACTTGTTGTAGATTATGATTTTAAGCAATATCGGAGGGATATCAAAGTCGTGTTACTCAATGGAGACATTAACGAAATAACTAAGAAAACCACTTATGGGTTACCCTTTTGTATTAGGGAGTCAAATACACCGTTATCGTTCATGAAGTGCTATTTGGATTATCACAAAAGGGCTAAGCAGATAAGACTTTACAAAAAAATGAGGGGGTTTGGTATGCAATCTGCAAATCAATTCTCTTGGCCTATATAGTAGTATAAGAACATCCTTGAAGCTACAAAAATGCAAAAGATTCCTCTTCCATTTGCGGTATAGAGTCTAATGCATGCTAAAGCATATATACATATGGATATTGCATGCATTACTTGGAAGATATCTTACTGACATTAATAGTGGATCAATTGTTAGTAACCAAAATGGTTACGAGATACTTTAAGAAATAAAGGATTATATGCTCAAGACGGATTGGTTGGAGATCATAAGACATTACACTCTGAATATTTTGTATGCCAAGAGTACAAAAAATCCACTTCAAATAACAATAATATTATTTTTGTTGTTGTTATTTTTTTGGATGAAGCTATATAAGGAAAGCTGTCATATAGATACTTATAGCCTTCTTCGCTATTTTCCATTATGGGGCATTCAAGGATGGAAAATAATTGTATAATTTTGTCATAAAATAATGGACCATTGAATAAAGAAATTGAAAGATCGTTAAAGTAATATTGTAAAAATAAACAACATATTATTTTCTAGTAAGGGGAAAGTGCAATATAGATTCTGATTCATTGAGTAAGCTATGACAAACTCCACTATAGCGGATCCGCTTACAAAAGGACTATCACCTATGGTCTTTTATGATCCTCTTGCTCAATTGGTGTAACTTTTATGTAAGAATATTTTGGTTCGGGGGGAGGGTTGCAATTGGTACGGTCATATGACACATTGCTCTGTACTTTGGTTGTAGATATATATTGTTCTTTTTTCTGATCAGAAATAAAGTAATAAAGTTTTGTTTGCACTCTAAGTTCTTCAAATATTGAATGTTTTGATCCCACTAAAAAGTGGGACCAGTTGGAAATAGACATGTATAGATCACATCTCATGTAATTTCCATGCCACGCATCCATGAATGATCTATGTCATTTGATTGTATTGGTATATGTGACCATTGATTGGTTTAGTTACACTGATAGTAACAAAAGCCACTTTAATTCTTTGTCAGCATAGTAAATGGATGAGATTGTTTTAGAAACACCTTATGTTATAAATAGAAAATTTTGAAGCTCATAAATTTAAATACATTTATAAGATTATTACATATATGGCCTAGGGGGAAATTGTTGGAAAATTTCAATATGTGGGCCACATATGTAAAATAAATGTGTCTTGCTATTGCGATGTAAAGCCTAATTAAGGTGATCAAATTATGAATTAATGTTAAAAGATTTATAGGTATAATTATCATTGTTTTAATGTGTAGATATTGGGGTAATTATATTTTGTTGACGGACCAAATTAAAAAATGTCAATATTATAAATAAGGGGCTATGGTCCTCAAATTACATAAGCTCCAGTTATTCCCTAATCTCTTCCATGAAAATAATTCAGATCTAGGGTTTATGCCAATTTGAAAAATCAGATCCAACTCTTATCTTTTAGATCTACCTCTTTCTCTTAATCAGTTTATGAAAGCAGCAACTATGAATTCAGATCTAATATAAGGTCTACGGTTTGTGTCAATATGAAAAACCAAACCAAAATTACTTTTCCAACAGCAACTACGAATTCAGGTATGGCTTCCGCTAACCCGTTTACTTTCCTTTATTTCTTTTCAATTAAATCAATATGGGTCACCTATTCAGATCTGGGGTTTCATAATTAATCAGTCTTAAAGTATATTGAAATCCTAGCAGAGAAAACTCAATTTATTTCATTATTTTATGTACTTTATTTCATGGGAAGACTTTTCCACTAAAAACTAGATTGTTTAAGAGCCACTTTAGTTATATCTGATTGGTAAGTTAGGTTATGCAAATTAATTTTAAAAGCAATTATCATGTACCTAGAACTAAAACTTTAAAGGGCAATAAAGTTATATGTTTGAAAAATCAATAAGTAACATGCTAGAAGTGTTAATGATGTCAAATCAATATTATTTATTTGATAAATTAAGTGAAAATGAAATGAAGAAATTTTAAATGTGGAAAAAATTGCAAATTAATATTGATGTTTGGATGACTTAAAAAATTGAATATAGTATAAAAATGAATAAAATAACAAAAATGCACATTGCATAAATTTATTGATTTTTATAAGCTTATTCTTTGACTTATGTTTAATAGCATATCCCTGTAAACATATTGCGATCTTTAAACTATATGCAATCACTCTTTAATAGTAATTTGGCAATATTGATCCAAGTATTTAAAAACATAACCTCACTATAACATTTAAATTAGTACGATATGGTTTATAACATGTTCTACACATGTCCAAAATATAACTAATATTATCTGATTTTACCATGATATTTTAAAATATATCATATCGGTACTTGATCAATACGTATCCGATACTAATATTAACTATTTAGGTTCGACCATTTTTCCTTTGTTTCATCCACTTGGCCTGTAACGATCCAGAATTTTGGTTATTTGAAATTGGAATATTTAATTGATTATAAAAATTAAAAAGTTAATTTTTAACTTGAATTTTAAATATAATGATTTATTGGATAATTTAATAATTAGAATTTAATTAAATAATCGAATCTTGAGTTTTAAGCTTGTTAAAATTAATTTCAAGGCTTATTAATTTTTATTCATAAGAATGAAGATAATAAGACTTTTAAAATTAAATTTAAAAGTGATTTGTTCGATTTTAAAAATAACTCGTTTTAATTTACGAGTAAAAATAGCCTTTCGGAGCACAGTCTTGGATTTTGATGAAACCAATCCCATTAGACCTGTAATAGTGTATTATTATCGAATTTCAAATTTCATAGCGTTTATAGTTATCATTTGGTCGTACGTGATATAAACGCATTGGATTTAATATTGAAAAATCAATATAATAATTAGTCCAAAAACTATCTTCTTCATATGATCGAATTAAGACTTGAAACCTTTTCCATTGTGTTCGAAATAGAGGTATAACATTATGAACGCCTAGCAGTATGTCTTGATAAGGATTCAAAATTTTGAGCTGCGTAAAACGAGATATTTGTAATTCAAATAACATATATCCTTTCACTCAATCACTGTACCCTTGCCGTTCAACACACATTTCCTCCTTTCCTTTTAAAATGTCTAGCCGACTGTACACAGAGGAAGAAAAAAATTTAAAAATGGAAAATGTTATTTCTCACAATATACTTGATAAAAAATACCAACCACTTCCTAAAATCATATTTGTCGATTCTCTTCAATCTGATATGCAAATTGTAGGGTGCGAGGATGATTTGTTAAACTTGATAGCAAGGTCGAGAGCTCTTTTTGAGCTAGGGTTTGGAATTTTCGAGTTTGTGCCGGCGATTGGTGGATTGGAGGGCGTATTTGAGTTCGTAGCAGAAAATAGCATCTCGGGGCAGGGATTTGTCGAGGGTGATTGCCATTTGGAGGGCGTGACTATCACCATGTCGCGATCAAAATGAGCAGGTCACGATTCCATCCGAGATGTTGAAGTTGGAGTGGAGATGCTGGGTAGGTGGAGATTTCTACGAGGTGAATGATGGTGGGGTTCGTTTGTTGAATGATGGAGCAAGGAGGGGGAATGAGGATGAAGAATGCACAACCATGGCATTAACCGATACAAACGAGCATAGGCATGAGACTGGGGAAGAAAGCTCTTGCGTGATGGGCTAGGCTTTGTATTTAGGTGGGTTTTATTTTAAAGAAATAAATTTGTGTTTGAATTTATTTTAATTAATCGGTGAAATTATAAATATCATTACTTGCTAATTCTAGGTCGGATTCAAACGTAATTTTTTGCGTTGCGTTCATAATAACATATTATAAGAAATGGAATTGAATTGGTGGCAATTGAAGCTAGCGGGAATTTTGGTAAAATTAAACGTCCGTTAAATTTTAAAATTTAAACGAATCGCTTCAGCGTCGATGAACATCAAAGTGAGTAAATGTCACTCATGTAGATGACTGGCATTAATTTTAAATAATTAAAATTAATTATTGATTGATTGGTTGGATTGATAAATTATTATCAGTTGAATGTGATATTATATATAGTAGTATATATATTAGTAGCTGGATTGATTATTCCCGCGTATTTTAGCGGATGAGATCCTATGCGCCCAGCATAGTAACATTCGATATAACAGCTATATCCTGCCTCAAAGAGAGATTGGTGTTTTTGTGGTTTATCTAACATTTTTGCTTGTAGGGAAACAGATTGGAGGGATCCAACTGGATTTCTCAAAATTTTGAATTTAATTTCATATATAGTCATACATGATATGTTTAAATGATCTGTGATAGATTATAGTGTGGTTTGAATTTATTGGATGCTATGGTAGCACTGGCCTAGATTTTGGTATTTAAAGTACCTTAAATATATATATATATAGAGAGAGAGAATTTGAAAAGAAATTAAAAAGGGATTTTGGAAGTGAAGTATTTATATTGAAAATTGGATTAATTTAAGAAATTGATTTGAATAAAAGAAATAGTTTGACTTTAAGATTGTACTTAACTATTTCGAGATGTTGTAAACAGAGATTTTGAAATAATACATATAAAGGATTTTAAATAATAATTCTTCAGTGATACTTTTTTTAAATATTAAAGGGTTTTAAAATCGAGATTTTTAATAGATTGGGAGAATAGAAATGAATTTGGAAATAAATATAAACTTGGTTATATTGGAACTTAGATAAGATTTCAAAACTACGAAATGAAAGTTTAATCGAGATTTGGTTGGTTTTTAGAATATAGTTTGGGTATTTAAGGAATTGATAAATAAATGGAATTTAATTTAGAAAATTGATTTATAATGGACAGTGATGTGAAACTGTTGTAAATTGGAAATGAGACTATGGGATTTATAACAATGTTTACAAATAAAGTGAAATGATTATTATTTGATAAATTGAAGATATAAATTCACGGTAAGAATTTATAATGAGATGGGTAAATCGGTTTAAAAAGAAATGATATTTTTATTTTTTTAAATTTGAAAAGGATTTATGAAATTGTGATGCAAATCGATTGGTGGTAAATCGAGAGAGATTTACAAATATTAGATTGGTTACATTGGAATTGAAAAATATATTTCTATCGAGAAGTCGAGTTTGTTTTAAAAGGAGGATTTTTAATTATTAAACTAGGTAATTTAAAAAAAGTAGCACAAAAATATTTCGGAAAGTTAGTTATTTAAATATTTTTAAATTGTCAAAATGAATTATAAGTTTTATAAACAAATCTTGTAACTCAATTAAAAGTTTATTAATAAATCAAAATTAATTATTGTTTCAAAGTTATGTCATTATTTTAATTGTTAAAGGTATATTTAATTATTAAATAAAGTTTTCGAAAAGTAATGGTATATTTTCATGGTGAAATCAGAGGCAGAGATTGCCTGTAGTTAAGTTTGGATTTATCTGGGGTAGCGACATAGTCATTGAGCTACGAATCCATGTTTGATACGGCATGGTTCTTTCCATATTTACTTTAAAAGGTTTTTTTTCAAATATATTTGAAAGAAATGGTTTATGAAAATACTTGTTTCGAAAAGATAAGCATATACCCTTTTGATAAAGAGATATAATTTGTTAAAATTTAAATTAAATAAGACTTAATGATTTCAGTAGGAAATGAAATCTTAGGTTGAATGAATGTTTATTTGATAGTTAAATTACCGACTATCAAATCTGGACCAAAAACATAACTTTGGAAATATCTAGTAGAAACACGGAAACTATATGGTGCAGTTATAATTCGAAAGTGCTATACTATACGTATAAACTCATTTTGTTCTTCTAGGACAATGATAAGGAAATCCATCCACTAACAGTTAGGAGATGATCTCCGATCCTATTTTCGTTTGTTTATTATCTAAAGAACCAGGTTTGAGTTTGTTGATACTTGGTTTTGATTCATGACACAAAACTATCACTACAACATATAGATTTGACGACTGTTACGAAAAAAGAGAATATATACTACATGGAGACAAGACATTAAAATCGATGCATCAATTTTTATATTATCTTGTTTTGAGTCTTAAGTCAATTTTGTAAAGATCTCTCCTTGTTTAACGTATATATTAGCTTATATATAATCTTCCTATTTTCAAATGATTTATACATATAAGCATATAATATATGTATATATACACTATCAAAGTTTTTCTTTAAAATCATAGGTAATATATATATATATATATATATATATAAATCTATGAAAACTGTGCAAATTGCACAGAAATTACCAGGTCAGTCGCCTAACCTGACAATTTTTGTGAAACATGTAAGGTGCATAAATAAGCAAATATATATTAAAGATTTCATTTGAATATCCAGTCGACTGCCCCAGAGGTTCAGTTGACTGAATTTCTACATCGGCTATATTTTCTAAAAAGACATGACTATTTGTGAAGAGTTACAAATCTCTACAAAAAGATTTGGACGCAATACTTTAACTGGAACTCTTCGTCAATAGTTGCTGCTTTTGAACATATATAAATACATACTCTAACTTGATTCCAACCCACTGAATTTTCTTATTTCTTATCTAACTCTCTTGAACAACTCGCAACTATACTCTCAAATATTCTGCATTGACATATTCTAAGCAATATTATACCTTTTTATTCTTCATAAACTTCAAATATATATATTTATACTCTAGGAGAAGATCATAGGAAGGGTGTACTATAAACAAACTTATCCTTGTTATTAGAACAAAAAAGTCAAATAATCTTTTGTATTTGTTGAAGAAGTCCTATTCTGCTGCTCATGCATGTGAAGTCATATTCGGCTGCTGAAGCGAAATCCTATTCCGCTGCTCAGGTCCCTGTTCGGCTGCTTAGGGGTTGTATAGACTTGTCTCTCCGGGTTAAGTGAGGATTATTGTTTTAGTGAAATTTCATAAGGAGTCTGGGACTGGGCGTAGGACGAAGATCCGAACAAGTATAAAAATCTCTAGTGTCATTTTTATTATACTGCTTTTATATATCGCATTATTCACTATATAGCTGTCATCATTACACTCTGTATTATCATATATCCATATTACACGATCCACATCACACTTTCATTTGTATCAGAGCTTCGTTATCATATAACCGTAACACGGTTATCTGATAATCTAATAATATGGAAACCAACACTAGCACTAGCATTAACACTAGTTTCATTGAAGGACAATCCACTGCACGTCCACCACTGTTTAATGGCATGAACAATAACTATTGGGCCACACGAATGAGAATATATATGCAAGCAAATGGTTCCGATCATGGAATATGATTCAGATAGAATATATTATTCCTACTGAAGAGTATTTTACTTGGACAAATACATAGAAACTAGATGTCACAACAAATGCAAAAGCCATGAATATGTTGTTTTGTGCCTTAGATAAAAATGAGTTTGACCGTGCTAGCATGTGCAACACAACATATGAAATATGGAGTACACTCAAAGTTACACACGAAGGAACTAAAAAAGGTCAAAAAAGCAAACTCTCCATGCTCAAAAGTCAGTTTCAAAACTTTAGGATGAAAGATAATGAATCTATAAATGATATGTATTCAAGATTTCAGGATATCTACCATTCATTAGTAGGACTAGGAGAAAATATTCAGATTTTGATATTGTATTCAAAATCCTTAACTGTTTAATGGAAGAATGGAAAAAAAGTACTCGCTATTAAAGAAGTGAATGATATTTCTAAAATAACTCCAGAAGAGTCAATAGGAAATCTAATGTCCTATGAAGTAAATTTTCAGGCTAAATGAGTTCAAGCTCAAGAGAAAAAGAATATAGCATTTCATGCAGAACAAGAAGAATCAGATTCAAACAAAGACAATCTAGCCTTTATTGCCAAAAACTTCAAGAAATCCTTGAAGTGTAGAAAGGGAAACAGAAATAATGTCAAGAGAAGCTCAAACAACAATAAACCATTGTCTTCATCAGTTCTGGAGTGCTTTAACTATCACAAAAAGGGGCATATATAGAAGGAATGTCCGGATCAAAAGAAAGAATATCGCAATAAAAGGAAGGACAAATTCAGAAGGAAATCTTTCTCAGTTACATGGGATGATTTAGACACCTCCTCCTCCTCGGAAAGCGAGAGTAACAGCGATAATGAACAAGCCAACGTATGCTTTATGGCCAAAGATAATGAGGTTAGTGATTTAACTTTTGATGATATGATAAAAATAAATTCAGAATTGTTTGATACTTTAAAAAGTATCAAAAGAAAATATAAAGGGCCTGTTGAAAATCAGAATAAGGCAGAATTCGAAAGAGATATGCTTAAAGACGAGAAAAATATATTGGAAGAAGAACTTGAGAAAACTCAAGAATCGCTTTCAAATATTAATTCTCGACTAATATTACCGAGTCAAGAAACTGAAACTTAAAAAAAAAGAATGATGTTCTTGTTTCTGAAAATCATGATTTGAAAACTAATATCATAATGATAGAACTAGAAAATTCGAGTGTAAAGACCAAATTAGAAGGAATCACTAAAAATGTATCGAATTTTAATAAAAGAAGAGAGAGTTTATCTAGAATTATTGAAAATTTAACCCTCTAACAATAAAAAAGGACTAGGTTATAAAAAAAGTCAAGAATTCACAGTCCGGTAATTTAAATAATGTTAAGTCTAATAAAACGCCAATCTTTTCAAAAAGATCAATTTCTAAAACTATCAATACAAGGGTTCCTAAAACAAATAACAAGTTAATAAGGAATAAGTATATTAGATCCTTCATAAAAAATGTTCATAATAATAAGAATTATACTTATAAAAGGGATACCGAATCCACTTGGGTTTGTTTTCCTAAGATCTAACTCTTAGGAACCTATTAAAAAGGTGGGTACTAACTTCATCTTATATTTTTTACAGGTCCCACTCAAGAAGAGAGGAAAATAGATACTCGACAGTGTTTGCTCAAAACACATGGCAGGAGACAAAGATATGCTGACAAACATTACATACTCAAACGGAGGTTCTGTCACTTTTGGAGATAATTTCAAGGGATATATCATCGGCAAAGGCGATGTGAGCAATTACGGTACATCTAATTTGCCTCTTATTTCAAATGTTTTATTAGTTAAGAATCTAAAACATAATCTATTAAGTATAAGTCAATTATGCGATAAAGGTTTTAAAACATCTTTCTTTGAAAATAAATGTAGTATCTTCGATCAAAATCAGAATCTTATTTTCGAAGGAGATAGAGATAAAATCATTTACGTTCTGAATATGATAATCATAACTAAGACATGTGTTTAATAGCCAAAGAAAATGATCCCGGGATATGGCACAAACTTTCTGTCATATAAATTTCAAAACTATAAATAAATTTTCTACAAATAATCTCGTAAAAGGATTACCAAAGATGAGTTTTAAAGGTAATAACATATGTGACGCATGTTAATTAGGTAAATTAACTAAATCTTCATTTAAATATAAGAAAGTCATTTGGACATAACAACCACTTGAACTACTTTATATGGATTTATTTGAACCCACCCAAGTTCAGTATATAAATCATAATAAATACGTATTTGTAAAAGTTGATGATTTTTCTGGATATAAATGGACTATCCTTATGAAAAATAAGAGTGATACTTTTGAAATTTTCAAAACATTTTTAAACGAATTCAAAATTTAAAAGGTACTAAAATTAAAAATATCAAAAGTGATCACGGAGGTGAATTTGAAAACGAACTGTTTGATAACTATTGTAAAAAGAAAGGAATATTTCTTATCTTTTCATGTCATAGAACTTCACAACCAAATGGGTTGTAGAATGAAAAAATCGGACTTTACAAGAATGTGCAAGAATCTCACTAAATGAAAGCACATTACCAAAATATTTCTGGACAGAAGCCGTTGCAGCTGCCTATTATGTGTTGAATCGTGCTTCCATTAGACCCCTCACTTAGAATACACCTTATGAACTTTTTAACAGTAGAAAACCAAACATATCTTATTTTAAAGTATTTGGATCAAAATATTTGTATTAAATACCAAAGATGAGCTTGGAAAATTCGATTCAAAATGTGATGAAGGTATATTTCTTGGATATTCGAAACGAAGAAAAGCTTATCGAATTTTCAATAAACGAACTAATATTATTGAAGAGACATTCCTTATATCTTTTGATGAAAGCTCTTAACACGAATATAGAAATAAATAATTTAAGAGAAGATGAAATTATTGTTTATAATTCTAGAGAAGATGAAAACATTGTTAATAGTTTAGAAAATAGAAACAGTTCCTATACAATGAGATCTCCTCGAAGAATCTTACGAAATCATCCTACAGAAATTAAATTTAATGGGTCATGTAGCTTTTCTTTCTACTATAGAACCTAAGAATACTATGGAAGCATTATCCGATGAAAATTAGATTATAGCTATGCAAGAAGAACTAAATAAGTTTGAACGAAATGAAGTTTGGAAACTAGTACCCAGACAGACCAGACTGTTATGGGAACTATGTGGATTTATAAAAATAAAGCAGACGAATTAGGAAATATAACTAGAAACAAAGTGATATTAGTAGCACAAGGTTATAACCAAGAAGAAGGAATAGACTATGAAGAAACGTTTGCTCCAGTCGCTAGACTAGAAGCAATACGAATCTTACTGGCATACGCATGTTTTAATAGCTTTAAACTCTATCAAATGGATGTTAAAAGTGCATTTTTAAATGGTTATATTAAAGAAAATGTTTTTGTTGAACAACCTCCTTTATTTGTTCATGAAAAATATCTAGATCGTGTCTATAAACTTAAGAAAGCTTTATATGGTTTAAAACAATCATCATGTGCATGGTATGAACACCTGAAAAGCTATTTAATTGAATCAGGATTCGAAATAGGAAAAGTAGATCAGACTTTATTTATAAAACACTCTAAAAATGATATTTTAACAGTTCAAATATAAGTAGATGACATTATATTTGGTTGAACTAATAATAAATTATGTAAAGAATTTTCTGAAATAATGACTAATGAATTCGAAATGTCTCATATGGGAGAATTATCGTATTTTTCAGGTCTTCAAATAAAACAAATTTCAAATGGAATATTTATAAATCAAGAAAAATACTATAATAATATCAAACGATTCGGAATGGAAAATACTTCTGCCAACCAACACCTATGAACACAACAGCACATCTTGATAAAGATGAAAACGGCAAAAGTGTAGACCAAAAACTATATCGTACTATGATTAGATCATTACTATACCTATAAGCGAGTCGACAAAATATAATGATGAGTGCATATCTATGTGCAAGATTTCAAGCTGATCCAAAAGAATCACACTTATGATCTGTAAAATGAAGACTACATTATCTTACTAATTCTAAAGATTTCAGATTTTTCTATCCAGAAGATTGCTCTTTCAACTTAGTGTCATTTGGCGATGCTGATTTTGGAGGATCACGAACGGATAGAAAAGGTACAAGCAGTACATGTCACTTCATTGGTAAATCATTAATATCGTGGTTTAGCAAGAAACAAAATTGTGTCTCACTATCAACTTGTGAAGCAAAATATATTGCTACAACATTTGCTTGTGCACAAGTAAACTATATGCAACACACACTTAAAGATTTCGGAGTTAATTTATCAAAATCACCAATTTACTATGATAATTCCAGTGCAATAAATCTATCCAATAATCCAGCAAATAACCCTAGATCTAAACACATAGATATTAGACATCACTTTCTACGCGACAATATAGAAAAGGATGTGATAAATTTAGATTATGTTCCATCTGAAAATTAAATAGTCGATATTTTTATTAAATAATTGTTAGAGAACACTTTTATAAAACTACGCCGAGAACTCGGTATAATGTCAATTAAAGATATATAAATGATAAAATAAGAAATTGTGGACTAAAAACTCGAAAATAAAATTTTTGACAAAAATTCATTTTTATGACCATGCTGAGACTCGAACCTATTACCTACTGTGAATAGCCTAGATGTCTTAACCACCTGAGCTATTTTCATTACAGTCCAGGCCGGGGCATTTCTTATATGGTGACAACTATATTCTAAATTGTGTATAACACTTATATGTTTTCTGCATATTACATTTACATAGATAAATCACAATAACAGAATACCATCAAAATAGAAACTAACATTCCTAACTAACAATTTTGATGTAACTAAAATTAATACAATCCATTCATTTCGTCCTTTTTATTCTCAAAATTAGTCTATAAATAGGTATACTTATTCTCTGTTATTCATATAAACTAACAAAAATACAAACGAACTATCATTATGTCAAACCCTTCACAGTCAACTCACTCCATTGAATTTCTATTCTCTTCCGAATCACCAAAAACACCCGCCCGTCATTCTACACCATTTTCTAAATCTCACGATCATACCGGATAAACTCCGGAGAAAAAGAAAGGAAAGAAGATGATGTTTGACATCTCCCCGACCACTAAATAAAAAATAAGTGATTTGCATCACTATTATTAGGAGTCGTTGATGCTTCAGCGTGAAATACATTAGGAGCAGAAAATCAATTCGAGACGTCTAGGTATTATAGAACACATTGCTATGAAATTTTGCAGTGCTTCATCCCATCCAATAGATGAACATGTCGTTTTGCCTATTCTCGGCCTTTTACTTCATCCCTGCCATGACGACCAGTCTCAACAAACTCATGGGATCGAAATGAAGCATCTAATGTTCGACGCAAATAGCTACAGGGCTACAAAACTCCTTGTCCTTCAAAATAAGAGTAGCTATTATTATATGTTATTTTTCGAATAATTTAACAAATTATGTACAATATTTTTAATAGAACAAATCATTTCTTTTCCTTCATATTTTTTTTCGACACATATCTGGTTCTAATACTCAAATAAATAAGTTTATAGCTTCATAAGTTTGAATATATAAAACATTACACAACACCAGGATGATTAGGAAAATTTACACAGGTTAGTCGACTGGACCAGTGTGTCAATTGACTGTATTGGGATATTTTTTTTTAAAAACCAGATTCAGTCGACTGTCACAGTGGATCAGTTGACTGGACCAGAAGATAAACTTTTAATGACCAAGATTCAATCAAATAAATTAGGCCTTCATTTGACTGAACCAGAAGTTCAAAAATTTTGAATTCCAGGTTCAGCCAACTGAACAACCGATTCAGTCGACTGATTCGTAGATCTAAGCCAATTTACTGCTCCTACCCACCCATTCTCACCTTTTAACCTTAATTTCCCCTTTATTCTTCACTCTCATTTCAAATTTTCAACTCTTCTAAAACCTTGTATCTTCAAAAACCTAATTTTTACCTCCAAATGACTAAATTCAATGGCTCCAAAAAGAAAAGAACAAGCATCTTCATCTTCCCAACCTCCTTCCAATGAGCAAATCCAACAGTAGCTTTTCGATGATACCGCAATTAGAAGATGGAGGAGAATGCAAGATTTTTCGTATTTTTGAAGGTTCGTTTGTAAAATTTGCCGATTTTCTCCTTATCATATACAAGAATTGGCTCGTCGAAGCAATTTGGAGTCTTTGTTCAATATTGATGAAAACAAGCATGAAATAAACCGAATTATGGTCCAGCTATTCTATGCTAATCTTAATTTAGGTCACCAAAACATTCAAAACCAAGATGATTGTGTATGGAGTTTGATTCGTGGAAACCAATATTTTTCTCGTTAGATCGAATGGCTCATATTTTAAAATCTAAAAATGATGGTATTGAATTAAGTAATGTTGATTGTGATATGGTCGTTCGTGACAATATAAGTCATTTACTTTTGGAAGATGATATGCGCCAACTCAAGTCTATGTCCTTGAGGCCTAAAGCTAGAATTATACACCGTGCATTAATGAAAGCCGTAACTCCGAGAACCAAAAGTTACGAACTTATTTATGAACACAACTTCAAATCCTTATATGCCATTTTCGAAAATATCATAGTTAATTTGCTTCGGTTAATTCTTGATGAGTTCTTAAGCTTCAACAATGGTTGAATGAATGTCATATATTGCGGTAAGTATATTATGCGCTTACTAAAAGAACGTGAGATTCCAAAACCTGGCTCTCCAGTTTCTACCGTCGGCTACTTAAACTCTCGTACTCTAGCATTAACGAAATTACCCGTTACTCCTATCATTACTTTTGAAGAATGGACTCAATGCCAATTACCTCAAGATCAACCACCACAACAACAAGGCGAAGCATCTCACCATCCAACTAGCCAAAGATAACTGTTCGTCAACAAGACGAAATTATGATTCCCAATCCAGGCCTTCGTTCACATGAGTCAATTTCCATGATATGCCATAGCCAACAAATTCTTCAATCCCATATCACTAAGGTTGACATAAAGCTTGATAAAGTTAAAGGATTTTTCACAAAGTTATGGCAAGCTATCTCGTGTTCACCCGGCACTTCCTCTGGGTAAGCAACCCGTCTTTACTTGGTCTTCCTCTTTCGATGATCAAGTACATAGCAGCGACAACGGTCGAAATGGAGGCGATAGTGGTGGTCAAAGTTCTCATGTTGATTGGGGTAAGCATATATTGGAGTAAGTTATTACTTTTCTTATATTATAGAAACATTACTCTTTTATTTCACAACATTTTGGCTTACTAAATAGATTTCGTATTTTATCTCATGGTGATAAAGTTATGTTTTTCGATATTGTAATGTATGAATGTTCTATTCTTTCATAATATCTATCAATACATCATACTTTTATTTATGTCGTTATTCCTTTTTGGCGATTACAAAGGGGGAGCAAAATTATCACTAACAGTAAGAATGCAGGATATAGATCGTCAAAGATTCAGGGGGAGTAAGTATTTATATACAGTCAAAATCTATATCTATTTACAAGATGTCATCAATCAAGAAAGGGGAGATGTTGAGACTTGGTTTTAATTCATGACACAAAGCTATCACTACAACATACATATTTGTCGACAGTTACGATAAAAAGAGAATATATACTACATGGAGACAAGACATCAAAATCGATCATCAATTTTTATATTATCTTGTTTAGAGTCTTAAGTCAATTTTGTTAAGATCTCTCCTTGTTTAACGTATATATTAGCTAATATATAATCTTTCTATTTTCAAATGATTTATACATATAAGCATATAATATATATATATATATATATATATATATATATATATATTACCAAAGTTTTTCTTTAAATCATATATATACAATCATATATAAATATATATATATATTATCAAAGTTTTTCTTTAAATCATATATATATATATATGTGAAAACTGTGCAAATTGCACAGAAATTACCAGGTCAGTCGGCTGACTTGATAATTTCTAAACATGCACAGGTGCACAAATAAACAAATATATATTAAAAAATTCATTTGGATATCCAGTCGACTGACCAGAAGTTCAGTTGACTGAATTTCTACAACAACTATATTTTCTAAAAAGACACAACTATTTGTGAAGAGTTAAGAATCTCTACAAAAAATTTGGACGCAATACTTCAACCGGAACTCTTCGTCAATAATCGTGCTTTTTAACATCTATAAATACATACTCTAACTTGATTCCAACCCACCGAATTTTCTTATCTTTCTTATCTAACTCTCTAGATCATACTAGCAACTATACTCTCAAATATTCTGCATTAACATATTCTAAGCAATATTATACCTTTTTATTCTTCATAAACTTCAAATACACACACACACACACACACTCTTGAGGAGAAGATTATAGGAAGGGTATACTATATGTGTACTGTCATAGGTGGTACCATGGTGCCTAGTCATTGTACGAAAATCCATTCTCCAATATGTATCTTTACGATTTTGGTTGTAGAGCCTAGTATGCTGGAATTTAATTAATGTAACAACTTCGGCTATTTGAATAAGTATTTCTACTTAGACACTATTTTATTATCAAATGATTTTGATATAAAATGTTTTGGTTATCATAAGGTAAAAACCCGTCGTGTTTGTATGTGGCGTGATCTTACGAGATACCTTTGTTTATCAAAGGATTTTTATAACAGTAATAATTCAAGTTCGGTGTATTTTTCTCACGCTGGTTTTCTAGATTGACTCGGGTTGTATTTATTATAATGTCCAGGTCAGACTGTGACGCCCCACCCCGAGACTTACATTAACAAAGAGTATTACTGGCTAATACTATCTGCTAATGTAGAAAACATGGCTGGATAGGAGCGACCATTTATAGCTTTGTCTTAAATATATATTGAATACGTCGACGATGCCATTTTTTTCAAGTGGATCGATATATTCAATAAATACTTAATAAAAAGCCATATGTGGCTATAGGATCTATCAGAACAAATTACAATGATTTGAACGCAAATCACATCACATAATAGTAGATCATCACATATATATGTATGTATGTATACATACATACATACATACATATATAGATACAGATACATCATAGAATATATAAAATGATACATGTCGAGTGGTATAACAACCACAATATACAAGCGATTCAAAAGAATATACATATCAAAGTAGCAAACCAAAAAGGGACTACATAAAAAGCTAAAAAAGGCTTGTAGAATAGAGTCCATGAGGAAGCAGAATATGTTAAGTTCAAATGTACCTAACCTGAAACATCTCGGTCTGACCCAAGTATAAAATATACGGGTCAGTCTAGCTAAGAAAATCAATTAACAGGGATACACAAATATATAATCTCAGAAGTGATAAAATAAGCTATAAAACGCTAAAAGTAGAGAGCCTCATATCATCGGCATTCATTAAACATTAAATATGGTTTAGGGGAAAACCTAAACCCACCATATTGGAAAATCCAAAACACGCATAAGTAGATCCCATCTCAAACATGCCATATGAAAAATATATCTCCAAAGAGGAGAATATAATCTCAAATAAACGCCAAAAGGCAAATCTCATATAATGTCACCAAAAGCAAATCTCAAATAACGCCAATGTAGGCAATTCAAATCTCAAAAATAGAACTTCCAAGAGTTCAAATTCCCAAAAGGTAATTGCCAGAAATATATATCGAATGGTTCAAAGGATCAGTTCTAGAAAGGGGCTATGAACTAGGGAAAATAGTCAAAGAAACCATCTCAAAAGTGTTTGCATGTGCATGTGGCCGAAGCCATGCCAAGTACTGTTATCTCAATAGGTACCTCACCCGAAGGCAAAACGTCACAATCACAAATACGCCGCAATGGCAAATACGTCGCAATGGAAAACGTCTTGAAGACAAATATGCTGCAATGAAAGTTGCTGCAATGGCAATGACCCGAAGGTCCAGTACTGGCACGCCGCAATGATAAATGTGTCACAGACTCTCGAATAGAAACCCGAATAGTGTTAACGTGCATCTCATAACATAAGCATGCACTAAACGGTTTACTAACCGTTAGTAAATTTCACACTTAAAGCAGTACATTTTTTACCTCATCTCATCGGTAAACTTGACCTAAAGGTCAAAACGATCAAACAGACAAGTCTGGAATTAACAGATAAGATAAACGCACATGTCCCATACCAAATGTTTTAGAAAACCGTTTATTTCTCCTTCTCATTCGTTCGAATAGTACAAAAATGTGTATTTCATATATAAAATAATTTATTTGAGAAAACAGGCTTTTAAAACCATTTTCCAAAATCAATTTTGAAGACAATATTTGAAAATTCCCTTATTACAAAGAATAAATAGATTTCATAGCTTAAAATAATTTAAAAATATTACGTAATAATTATTTTAAATGCTAATTTATTTTAAAAATTATTTCAAAATTGTTTGGAAAAAATCTATGCTCAAAATCAAAGAAATAACTCAAAACAGTCATTCAAATTCAATTCAAATTTAATTTAAATTCAATTCAAATTTGAATTTCAAATTCATTAAAACTTGGCTAGCCTATTGATAGGCATCATAGCCCTCAAAACATTTCAAAAATATCACAAAACACGAAGTAAAAGTCAAAGTCGGACGGAAAAAGAACAGAAAAACGCATAGGAAAAATAATACCCATGTCTGAAATCTTCATTGGGTTCAACTTTCAGACGTGAAACAGGTGGCCAAACGACCTTTGGTAGAACTAAAAATTAGTGTGCACAAAGTAGAAAACTTCGGCTTTCAAATAGAAAAAGAATCGATGAATTCGACTGGAAATGAAAAGGTTACACTTTTTCAAACATGGACTCAGGCCATGTTTACAACAGTTCAAAAACAAAAACATGCCCAGGCCTGAAAACCATCTTGGATCCAACTTATAGGCCTAAAACTGAGGAGTAACTTATCTCATATTGAGCTGAAAATAGGTGTGCACATAATAGAAAACTCCATCTTTCAAAAAAAAAAGAATCAATGAATTTCGACTGTAAATGAAAAAGTTACACTGTCTCAAACATGAACTCAAGCCATGTTTGCAACAATTCAAAAACATGCCCAGGCCTGAAAACCATCTTGGGTCCAACTTGCAGGCATGAAATAAAAGACCAAACTACACATATTGAGCTGAATATTGGTATGCACATATTAGATATCTTCATATTTGAAACCTAAAAAGAATCAATGAATTCCAACTAGAAATTAAAAAGTTACACTGTCTCAAACATGAACTCAGGCCATGTTTGCAACCTAAAAAACCAAAAATGTACAGACCTGAAAACCATCTTAGATTCAACTTTCAAGCATGAAATAGAGGACCATATTAACTCAGATTAAACTAAAAATTGGTAAGCACATATTATAAAACTTTATCTTTGAAACAAAAAAGAACCGATGAATTCGAATAAGAAACGAAGGAGATATGCTGTTTCAAACATGGACTCATGCCATGTTTACAGCAACACAACAAAATGTGTACAGGTAATTTCTACGCTGCGCATTGATTTTGCAGCAAAATTTTCAAGTATCGAAGAAAGAGTTTTAATATGAAATTTTATACACTCATACTGCAACACGTGGACTATCAACTGAAGAAAATCCGGCAGCATTTTGTTGTAGGAATTGGAAGATATTAGCATGCAAAAAGACAACCCAAAACAGTTTTCATAAAAACAAAAATATCAACAAAAAATGAAATATTGAAGCTATTTTACAACCATTTTGGCATTTTGAAGCTTTTTCTTCAGCTGGCATTAAGTGAGCAGTAGCTCACCTTGTTCTTGAAGTGCACAAATCGAATTTTGAGCTGAAATATTGAATCTTTGAGCTAATTTTTCCTTCAAGAACCTATAAAAGCTTGAAATACGAACATGTAAAAGAGAAAAACAATTAATATACAATTAAATTCTCAAATTTAGATTTTGATGAAATATTTGTGTTTGGAAATGGATTACCTTTTGATTTCTCTTTAGATTTGATAAAAATAGTAACTTGTCTAAAGAAATTTGGGGATGTAAAAGCTTTTGGTTGAAATTAGTGGAGTTTCTTTTTCTTATTTTCTAGAAAGAAGAAGAAGATGGTGAGTTAAAAATGTATGTACTATAAATTTTATCACTTCCTCTTTTAGGTAATGAGCACTAATGGGCCAAATGGACTCAAAATTAAAAGGAAACAATTTATGTTAAGCTAATATAATTAACAGAAAGCCTAGTGTGTTCATATTTACACTATGTATATAAATAAATGTCATTTTCTTTCAAACTTTCACACAACAAAGTATGTACATTTACATATTTATGAAATAACATATTTTATATTATATTAAAAGGTGAATTTTAATTTTTAAAATATTTTTATTATTAAAATCCTTTATTTTACAAAAATACACAATTTTCACAAATAAATGCATAAATCCTTATTTTTAACTTCAATAATTTGACAAAAATTATTTTCTTCCATAGAAAAATAAGAAAAACCATTTCAAACTCGATTTTATAGCCAAAACATATTTTTAAACCAAATTTCATCTTTTGATTAAATAAACAACATTTAAAAATCAAATACTTTCTTTAAAAATTATTAAAAGAAGTAATTGGAAATAATTGATAAATTATTGCATTTACACTAAATAAAAATCATTTTCCATTCATCATTAACTCAAACAAACAAAATATAGTTTCCAAATTTTATTTTCATATTATTTTCAAAACTCATTGTTTATTCCAAATAAATAATTTAAAATCTCCAATTTTATTTTAATTCACAATATTAAATTATAACTACCGTTATAATTTAATATTACAGGTAACCTCCAAAACCAGGGTCGTTACACTGATCGAGAAATACAGGTTCATGTTAGGATGCTACGGAGCTCAGGGTATGAGCCGGATGACGAGGACGTATTACACGTACTTGATCATATTCCGCTGTGTATTGTAGGCTGTGTGTTCCGCACTATTGAGGACAAGTTATTATAATTATCCAATATTGAGTTGTTGATTTGTTTTACCCTGACGATTGTATGTATAAATAACAATTATAGTTCTTTTTGTATAAAGACATGTTATTATCTATTATATATTGTTCCGCTGCGATTGTGAGATTTTATTGGTTGTTGTTTCTCTTTTCTTCTACCTCTTCCTTTTCTTTTCCTCTAACTATCAGTTTTTCTGACATTCTATTGCTCGACATGTAACACAATGGACGTATTAGTGTCAATTTTCGAGGGTCGAAAATCTAGATTTCGTTACATTTGGTATAATAGCTAAAGGTTAAGCGAGAACTATGACATTAATGGGTTAACTCATTAGAGATAGGGTCAATAGTAACCAAGAATGAGTTTGAGTATATTAATAGATAAGAACGCGTATTTGTTAGTGATATAAATTTTTTATATTGTGTTGGTTGATTGTTGAATGGCTTATCGATTTTGGTCAATACGAGGAATTAACGTTATTGATAGGGATCTCTAAACACTTGAACAGAATAATTCGACATGGTATTGTTTTGAAATTGGGTAAATAAAATAATTTTACCCAGATTATTTTTATATACAAAGGAATAATTTTTGAAAATTATTATATATGGTGTGCTTGGTTGTAGAAAATGGTAATATTAAACCATTATAATTTGTTATTGTGGTGATTGAATAAAAGTTGATAGAATGGTCAACAGTTAATAAATTATTTCGTATAACGAAATGGAATTTTGTGAATGTGATTTTGTAAATGTGATTTATAATTTGAAATGAAATTCCAGAAGTATATTTAAATATGATTTGTTAAAAGGGTTTGAAGGCTGGAAATTTAATTCCGTTGGTTTTGAAATGTTTTTCAAAGTCTAGGAAAAATAATAGTGATATTATTTGAAGAATATTTTTGAAGTGGAAATATTTAAAAGGAATTTTAAAGGAAATAAAAGTACTGAACTCACTTCGGTCGCTAGAAAATAATTTAGGTGGTGACTACAGCATCATCGACGTTCATTTTCGAGTTGCCAAGAGAGAAATTGCTACCAGTTGGGGTTTTGTTTTGGAAAACTGGTTTTGGTTTGAAATTCAAAAGGATGATTTGACATACCAAGGGATTTTGGGTATATATGATTTCAAAAATGATTCGAAGTACTTAGAACAAATTGTTTAAAACTTGGAATTTTGATTTAAAATGTTTTGTGGAATATGAGTAAGTTTGATAACTTATAAAATTCGAAATTTGAACTGTGGAATTAAACTTAGCTTAAGTTAAATAAGAGTGAACTTGGAAATTTAGCATAAGTTAGATTAGATGGAGTATTTATTGAAAATAGAATTTATTAGGATTGAAAATAAATTAGCGGATGAACTAATTAATTTAAACGGAATCAAAATTGAATTTGAATAGGATTGGACATAGCCTTAGTAGTGAAGCGGTAATGAACATAAGAGCTTTTGTATAAAATGTTTATAACTGAATGGAAATGAAGTAACTGTGAATAAAATAATTTGATATAGCTAAGAATCAATTGGAATTTAATACATAAGCTGTACGTATATTATTTTATTCACATAACGTTTGATCCAGATTCGAGCACAAAATTTCGAGATAATTTATACCGATCCGAATTAGGATTTTTCACTCGATTTTCGACGGCGAACACTGGATGTGGATTTTTGATTGATTCTAGGATTCTTTATCATAGTATATGGCTATGTAAGGAGAATGACAGTTTCTGGTCAAAGAACCAAATCTGAGTCCGCACCAGAGAGTCGTGTGAACAATACTAGTTCGAAAGTGAAATTGTATGGTCGAGTGAGCGATCATATTTGATAGTGCGTATGGACATATATGTACATCCTACATGTTTTGGTGAAATAAATATTGGAAATTGAAAATGCTGAATAAAATGATTTTGAATTAAATGATTGAATATAGTCGGTAAACTAGATACAGGAATATATAAAAGCAAGAACTAAATTTGATGCCTTCGATATCAAAAGAGTATTAGATTGCCTAATAAAAGGTACATGTTTAAGATGTTGTTTGAATTTGATGATTCTATGATTGAGACATTGGCTTTTATTTTATTTTGATGCTTGAGCCTATAGTAGTTGTTCTGATCTAGCTGCACAAAGGAGACGCCAACAAAAAATTTTAGAAATTTAAAGAGTTAGAAAATTTTGAAGAAATAAAATTTGATTTTGGATTATAACTTGGAATGATTGAGAGAATAATATTATTTGGAATCTATGGATAAATTTGGAGATCAGTAAAAGTGATAGTGTGGTTTCAATAAATTGATTTGGAAAGTTGTTTCAACTATAATCGGTTTTGGGAAAGTTAATGGGTTTTGGCCATTCTTCTTACCTTGAAAATTTCTGATACGAAATTCTTTTAAGGTGGGAGGAATGTAACGACCCAGAATTTGGTTATTTAAAATTGGAATATTTAATTGATTTTAAAAATTAAGAAGTTAATTTTTAACTCGAATTCCAAATATAATGATTTATTGGATAATTTAATAATTGAAATTTACTTAAACAATTGAATCTTGAGTTTTAAGCTTGTTAAAAATAATTTCAAGGTTTATTTAATTTTTATTTATAAGGACGAAGATAATAAGATTTTTAAAAGTGATTTTTTCGATTTTAAAAATCGTTTTAATGAACGAGTAAAATAGCCTTTCGGGACACACTGTTGGATTTTAACGAAACTAATTCCATCGGATCCGTAATAGTGTATTTTATTGGATTTCAATTTTCGTAGCATTTAGAGTTGTCATCAAGTCATACAAGATATAAATGCGTCGTATTTAATATTAAATATTCAATATAATGATTGGGTCCAAAAAGCTATCTTCTGCATACGATCGAACTAGGACCTGAAAACTTTTCCATTGCGTTCGGAATAAGGGTTTAACATTATAAATTCCTAGTAGCACACTTCAATATGGGTTCAAAATTTTGAGCTGCATAAAAAAGATATTTATAATTTAGATAATATATATATTGACTTGACCATATTCACATTAGCCCATCCTTTCTTTCACTCAATCACTGTACCCTTGCCATTCAACGCATGTTTCCTCCTTCCCTTTTAAAATGTCCAGCCGAGTGTACATAGAGGAAGAAAAAAATAAAAATGGAAACTTTAGAAAAATTTATTTCTCACAATATACTTGATAAAGAAAATACTAGACACTTCCTAAAATCCTATTTTTCCATTCTCTTCGATCTGATATGCAAATTGTGGGGTGCGGTGATGATTTTTTAAACTCAACAGCAAGGTGGAGAGCTCCATTTGAGCTAGGGCTAGTAAATTTTCGAGTTTTGGTCGGTGATTGGTGGATTGGAGGATGTATTTGAGTTTGTAGAATAAAAAAGCAACTCGGGGCAGGAATTTGTCAAGGGCGATCACCATTTGAAGGGTGTGACTATCATTGTGGTGCATTCGTCACGAGCAGGCCGCGATTCCATCTGAGGTGTTCGAGTTGGAGTGAAGATCCTAGGTAGGTGGAGATTTCGACGAGGTGAATGATGGCGGGGTTCGTTTTTTGAATGGCGAGGCAGGGAGGGAGAATGGGGATGAAGAATGTACGGCCATGGCGTTTAATGTTACAAACGTGAATAGGTAGGAGATTGGGGGAAGAAAGCTCTTGAGTGATGGGCTGGGCTTTGTTTTTGGGTGGGTTTTATTTTAAAGAAATAAATTTTTTTTTGAATTTATTTTAATTAGTCGATGAACTTATAAATATCATAACTCGCTAATTCTAGGTCGGATTCGAACACAATTTTTTGTGTTACGTTTGTAATAATGTATTCTACAAAAATGGAATTGAATTAGTGATGGTTGAGCTAGCAGGAATTTGAGTAAAAATTAAACGTTCGTTTAATTTTAAAATTTAAACGAATCACTTCAGCGTCGACGAAAATCAAAGTGAGTAAATCTCACTCATTTAGATGACTGACATTAATTTTGAATCATTAAAATTAATTATTGATTGACTGGTTGAATTTATAAATTATTATCAGTTGAATATGATATTATATATGGTAGTATATATTAGTAGTTGGATTGAATGTTCCTACGTATTTTAGCGGATGAGATCCTATGCCTCTAGTATAATAGCCGATGATCCTATATAACGGCGATATCCCACCTCAAAGCGAGATTGGTATTTTTATGATTTATCTAACATCTATACTTACAGGGAAACAGGTTGGAGGAATTCAACTGGATTCCTCAAAAATGTTGAATTTAATTTCAACTATAGTAATATATGGTATGTTTGAATAATCTGCGATAGATTATAGTGTAGAATTTTATTGATGCTATGGTAGCACTGGCCTAGATTTTGGTATTTTAAAGTGCTATAAATATATATTTTGAATTTGAAAAGAAATTAAAAAGTGATAGCGGAAGTAAAGTATTTATATCGAAAATAGCATTAATTAAAGAAATTGACTTGGATAAAAGAAATAGTTTGACTTTAAAATTGTACTTAACTATTTCGGGATATTGTAAATAGAGATTTTGAAATATGTATATAAAGGATTTTAAATAATAATTGTTAAGTGATACTTATTTTAAATATTAAAGGGTTTTAAAATTGATATTTTTAATAGATTGGGAGAATAGAAGTGAATTTGAAAATAAATATAAAATTGGTTATACTGGAACTTAGATAAGATTTCTAAATTGTGAAATGAAAGTAGAATCGAGATTTGGTTGGTTGATTTGGTTGGTTTTTGGAATATAGTTTTGGGTACTTAAGAAATTGATTTATAAATGGAATTTAATTTAGAAAATTGATTTATAATGGATTTAAGTGATGTGAAACTGTTGTAAATTGAAAATGGGACTATGGGATTTATAAACAATGTTTATAAATAAAATGAAATGATTATCATTTGATAAATTGAAGATATAAATTGATGGTAAGAATTTATAATGAGATGGATAAATCGGTTTAAAAAGAAATGATAATTTTATTTTTGGAAATATGAAAAGGGATTTAAGAAATTGTGATGTAAATCGATTGGTGATAAATCGAGAGAGAATTATAAATATTAGATTGGTTATATTGGAATTGAAAATTTTATTTTTATCAAGAAGTCGAGTTTGTTTTAAAAGGAGGATTTTAAATTATCAAACTAGGTAATTCAAAAATGTTTTCAGCATAAAAATATTTCAGAAAGTTAGTTATTTAAATGTTTTTAAATTGCCAAAATGAATTATATGTTTTATAAACAAGTCTTGTAAATCGATTAGAATTTTATTAATAAATCAGAATTAATTATTGTTTCAAAGTAATGTAATTATTTTAATTGTTTAAAGGTATATTTAACTATTAAATAAAATTTTCGAAAAGTAATGGTATACTTTCATGGCGAAATCGGAGGCAGAGATTGCCTGTAGTTAAGTTTGGGTTTCTCTGGGATAGGGACATTGTCATTGAGCTGTGAATCCATGGTTGATACGGTGAGGTGCTTTCCTTATTTATTTTAAAAGTTTTTTTCAATTATTTTTAAAAGGAATGGTTTGTGAACATATTTATTTCGATAAGATAAGTATAAACCTTTTTGATAAAGAGATTTAATTTGTTAAAATTTAAATTAAGACTTAGTGATTTCTGTAGAAAATGAAATCTTTGGTTGAATGATTGTTTATTTAATAGTTAAATAACCGACCATCAAATCTGGACCAAAAACATAATTTGGAAATATCTAGGAGAAACACGAGAATTATATGGTGCAGTTACCATTCGAAGGTGCTATACTATATGTATAAACTCGTTTCGTTCTTCTAGGACGATGATAAGAAAATCCGTCCTCTAATGGTTAGGAAGTGATCTCCGATCTTATTTGCGTCTGTTTATTTCCTTAAGAACTGGGTTTAAGTTTACCGGAAATATCAAACGTTGTTTCGAAGAGATCAAAATCGGACAAATTATTCAAAAAACAACTTTGATCCTACGAATACGTTTTCGAAGTAAAGGCAAGAGCATGTAATTGAAGATGGAGCATTAAAGTATAAGGGCTAAGCGCTATTAATCCTGAGGATAATTCCAAAACGGATGTAGTGGGAATAGTGCCTTCGGTTTTTTTAAACCCAGACCGGACTTATATGGATGAATTCTTTCAGCACATTGTCATTGGGGGACAATGAGCATTAAAGTGAAACTTCCTTAAAAAGGTAATCGTAGCCTCAAGCCTCATTAACCCGAATGACTGAAAATCATAGAAGATGCAGCAAGGCTAAGTGGGTCGCATCCAATTAGGGTATGTTTATCACCTTTCTAGATACCCTCGGATATTATAATTACGATGCATGGGAAAGCTCGATAAGGGTGGGAACACTCAGGGTGATAGCACATTCGTTACTATCCAATAAGGGTAGAACCAGTCTTGTGTTGTAGGGGATCCCGACGAGGTCCTCGATATATTTTTCTAGATGTATACTATGATAGGTGGTACCCCAGTGTCTAGTCATTGTATGGAAATCCATTCTCCAATACGTGACTTTACGGTTTTGATTGTAGAGCCTAGTATGATGGAATTTAATTAACGTAACAATTTCGGTTATTTGAATAAGCGTATGTACTTAGACACTATTATAATATCAAATTATTTTGATATAAAATATTTTGGTTATCGTAAGGTAAAAATCCATCGTGTTTATATGTGGCATGGTCTTACGAGATACCGTTGTTTTTCAAAAGATTTTTATAACAATAATAATTCAAGTTGAGTGTGTTTTTCTCACGATGGTTTTCCAGACTGACTCGGGTGTTATTTTATTATAATGCTCGGGTCAGACCGAGTATTATAGGTTCAGGTTAGCATGCTACAGAACTCAGGAGATGAGCCAGACGACTAGGACGTATTACACGTACTTGATTATATTCCGCTGTGTATTGTAGGTTGTATAGTCAGCACTAGTGTGGACAAGTTATTATAACCGTCCATGATTGAGTTGTTGATTTTTTGTACTCGATGATGGTATATATAAATAACAGTTATAGTTCTTTTTGTATAAAGACATGTTATTGTCTATTATATATTGTTCTGTTACGATTGTGAGATTTTATTGGTTTTTGTTTCTCTTTTCTTCTACCTCTTCCTTTTCTTTTCCCCTAACTATCGGGTTTTTGGGCATTCAATTGCTCGGCATGTAATATAGTAGGCGTATTAGTGTCGATTTTCGAGGGTCGAAAATTTTGTTTAGTTACATGGCCTAGAGACCTTTTCGTTCCAAATACCTCTATAACAATTTGAATTTTAGATTTTCATCCATTTCATGCAGGCTCCTCAATCTTATATCCCCTTCTTGTTTAGATTAGCACATTATATTCTAATTAACCAAATGTTTTCACCCTGTCATAAAAAGTTAGCAAATATACTTTCCTATTGATTTATCACATTTTTTAGCATTTGGCATATTTTAAGGACTAAATTACCTTTTTGATTAATTCTAATATACCACTCACACTTAACAATCTACTACTCCAACCATTTAATTTGCTTTTAATTTTTTTCAGTACGCATATTATAATCAGCTCTCTTTAAGGTGGAGCTACTAAGTGGTATACCCAAGTATATGACCGAAAAGGTGTGAAAGTTTATTTTCAAAATGTTTGTCAAAGTTACTTTATTATTTACTCATTTGCTAAAAAATACTTTAGATTTTTGGTCATTCTTAGTGAGACCTGCATATCTATCTAATTTTTCCAACGCCCCTTTAATAGGAGCTGCATTATTACTTGCAGCTTTAGAGAAGATTAGAAGGTCATTTGCATATAATAAGTGATTAATAACGGGGTCAATTTCATAAATTGGTGATAAGGTTTCCTGAATATGTTCAAAATCAAATCGAACAGATAGATACTCCATTACTAATGCGAATAAATATGGAGATAATGGATTACCTTGTCGCAATCCTCGATTATCAGTTAAAAACCACACGATGACCCATTAATCAATATTGAGAAGGTAGGGACATTGTACATTCAATGATTATAGATGATTATGGAGATGGTTTTTTGTGGGAACCCCATAGGGTTAGTAACATCGCAAACTCTCTACTAACTTTATCATAAGCCTTTTGGAGTCCACCTTAATGCATAAATTGCAAGAACCTTTCCGATTAATGGTTCTAACCATCTCATAAGCGAGTGGAGAGTTTTCACTAATGTTCCTCCTCGGGATAAAGTTATTTTGGTTGCTAAAGACCAGTTCATCCAAAAAAACCTTAATTCCGTTGCAAAGAATATTTGATATAATTTGTACATGACACTGCAATAAAAAATGGGCCTATAATCTGATATGGAGTTAGGATTATTTTTGAAGAACAAAAGTAATAAATGTGTGGTTAATTTCTTTAATTATACGACAATTTTATAATATTCCTTTAATTACTGAAATGAGCTCCTCCTTTAGCATATCCTAATGCAATTTAAAGGAACTTGCATCAAACCTATCCAATCTTAGGCCGCTATCAATTTCAATTTGACATGTAGCTTTCTTGATCTCTTCCTCGTCTATTTGTATTTCTAATTTCAATCTAGCCTTTTTTGACAAGATTTTTTTGCATGTAATATCTGAAAATTGAATGTGTTAGTTCAGCCTTACAAAGTGAAGCATAGCAATCTATTATTGTTTTTTTAGGTCATTTTCCTCCAATATTAGCAGCCTTGATTGTCTAGCAAATGCTTTAGTTCTTTTTTTTTGTGGAAGTCATATATGGGGAAATTTTTTAAACATTGATCACCATCTTTCAGCAAATAGATTTTAATTTTCTGTTGATTTTCTATTGTGTGACTGTGAATAACCCTCTCAAGTGTAACAAATTAATTTGTACCATTTTATTTTCGAATCATCATTTGGATTTGCATCATGTCGTTTGAATTAACTTGCATATTGCTATTGTCCACATTTTTATTTTGCTGTTTCTTCGGATTTCATTCTTGAGTAAAGCTACGCATTTTCCCACTATGTCCAAAGCATCACCTAGGGGTCTCTACTTGTAGGCCAACTCTTGTCAGCTTAGATTGTCTTTATCGTCTAATACTGGAAGTCTGGAATTTTATTTGGGAAAATACCAGGCATCTACTTCAATTAATACCCAAGCGCAAAGGATCCTCATCATACCCTACGTTATTTGATCAAATTTAAAATGTACTGCAATAAGCAAATATTTTGAAAAAGAAAATGGTTTTCAACTAATACAAAATACAAAAGATCAGATAGATGAAAAGATAATTTTGTTGTAGTTATTTAACACAATACTAATATTAACTGCTTTTTAATTTTCTTTCTAAATGTAGAAATATTTGTGAATAGAGAGGGAAACCATTCTACAGAAAAAAATCCGGCAAATAAGGCCTCATTCATGGACGTTGATAATGCAGCATTTGGCGTTAGATCTAACTTATCATGGATAAGTTGGAACTACCGTTTACGTCAGCGGCTAGTTGGGGATCGGTTTGTCACTCCAAAATGTAGCGGTTGAATGAGAAATAACTACTACTTCCGACGTTACTAAATTAAGTCGGATGCACTTTTCATATCCATTTTTTCCTATTTAAGATGTCATCCTCAAATTCATTCTTCACACTCAGTATCCAGCCATTTCTTTCTACTCAAATCTAGATAAGATTTCGACTATAATACTTTAGCAAATGATTTGCGAAGCTTGAAAGACTCAATTGATAACGATGATTTATCTTGTTCCAATGATTCATAGGAGTACGACAATGACCTTGAAGTTATTATTGGATTGATGATAAACATGTTTTAGTTAATTCGCATTTGATCCACATCATGCTTCTTCTTACACTGTTCGAATGTTGATGGTTGATGCTATTAACAAACATGAGAACAGAAGCCAAGATCTTTTGTGAATAAAGGGAGCTATTTTTGTACATCTACAACGCCATATCTAATAGGTATAATTTAATTTTTACTAAACAAATAGAGGTTCCTAAAATCAGGGTTGTCAATGAATATCCAAAAATTTGAAATTCGTCTGCATCCATATCTGAAAGTGGATAAATATCTGATATCGAAAAAAACAAATGCGGATGCGAATACGAAGACATCTGGATTCAAAATTTATCTGTCCGTTTTTTTTTTAAAATTATAGTTTAAATTATGTGCATTTTAGTATAATGAATATATTTATTTATTGTTATATTAAGTTAGAAGTTTATATTATACACATTTAATGCATAGTAACCGCTCAAAACTATTTATTATCATCTTTTTTTTGAAAAAATGTACTTTTAAAATATTCAAAGAGCATATACTTCAATAATATCCTTATTAAAAGCTTGCAATCCCTCTAACCTAAGTGACTACCTCATGTCCACATATTAGCAATACAACAATGCTATGACAGAGAAACCAAGTTGTCAAATAGATGGAAGAGTAAAAATACGATGGAAGAGTAAAAACATGGCAGAGACGCACTCAATACCATCCATACGAAACAACTTGGGGTCATAAAACAAAACAAAAAAATACAACAAAAACAAATAAAAAGAGAGAGGCCACATGTAGGGGCCTTCAAACTCAAAACATGAAACATCATCGAACTAAACCACTTCAATAATCAAATAGCATGAGAGAGAAAACGAACTTCCGAAGCCTTTGTTAAAAAATACAGATCTAATGATCTCGTGAGTTCCAGATTGAAAAAAGTTTATGTTAAATCAAAAAATTGTTTATTTTTTATATTTTAATAGTCAATGAGATTGAAAAAAAATTATGTTAAAATAAAAAAAAATCGTTTATGTTTCTTAATTTATCAGCTGCTAGCGGACGTGATAATTATTCGATATCAATCTGCACCCACAAATTAGGATATGGATATGGCACTATCTATGTCCAAAAACATCCATTGACAAACCTACCTGAAATGATATGAATGTTTTGCTACATGATAAGCCATGGAATATCATATTGTGTTTAGTAGATGAAAATTTTAATCAAGAATTTGGCTGCGTTAGAACTTGTGGTATGGTCTTACAAAGTGTCTTACTTATGGCCGAAGAGATTATTAAACCAAAAGATTTTAAGTGTTCTTAATAATTAGGTATGATACATGATACTACCTTTTTTCTTGAAATGCAATTGGACCTATAGACGGAACACATATCCATGCGAGAATTAGTAAAGAGATATTACCAGTATTTGTAGGTAGAAAAAAGTATCCAACGCAAAATATTCCCGGTGCTGTTAATTTTGATTTAACATTTAGTTTTGTAATATTTGGTTGAGAAGACTCCGTCTATGATAGTAGACTGTTAAATCATGCTATTGAAGTAGGAAACCTTCTCGTACCCTCCACCCAATACGTTTTGCCTTGTAGATTCAGGGTACAAGCTTATAAATGGACATCTACCAACTTATTAAAATGAACGCTATCATATTCTAGAGTTTTAACAATCTCAAGAGTGTTTCAAAATTGCATAACTAATGAAATCTTCAATTTCTATCATTCTAATTTGTGCATGGCTGTGGAAATGATATTTGGTACTTGGAAAAAAAATTCAACATTTTACAAGATATGCCAAGCAAGCGCAGTTTGTCATTGCAATTTGTGTAGTTCATAAGTTTATAAGAAAATACAACGGTACAAATCAATATTTTAAAGAAATTGTTAATGTAGAATTTTGATAAAGTTATACAAAATATTGAACAACGTCAGAACAACCATGGTAGCGCAAGTAGGGGTGAGCACTTGGTGGGTTTTGAGGTAAAAAATGTAAAATCGAATCAGATTCGAGAAAAATCAGAGCCGAACCAAACCGAATCGAACCGAATTAGTTTTGGTTAATTCGGCCAATGGCCGATTTAACTGAACTAAAAGGGTAAGTAAGAGAAATTAATTGTCATATGTTATTATTCAAATTATTGATTTACTAAAAGAAAACTTAAATTTATACTTGGAGGAACTTCATTGACTATTTTTTAATGTTCAATAAGAAAATTTGACATTTTTCAATAAAGAAACTTTATTTTTTGTTACTAAATCAATTACTAAAACCACTGCAATACTATAATTTAGAAAATCTAGTGAAAGTTCTGGTAATTTGATTAAACCGGTAACCAATTTTTTCATTTACAAATCGAATTCGAACCGATTTGATTTCATAACCGAATCGAACGCTTGAAAGGAACCGATTTGGTCAGTTAGTTCTGTTCTAACCGAATATTTTTCACCCCTAAGTGTAAATTCGTCAAGTATAGTCAAATTGTTGCAATACGAGATCTGATCAAAAACGCTTTAGTTGTTGTAGGACGATCTTGATGTATTAAATATTTATATGGTTCTTTGTATATAATTTGAATCTGTGTTTGAATTTGAATTTGATTTTGAATTTGAATTTCAATTGTTTTAAACTAAAAATTATTAATAATATGGTAAACATAACCATGCATTCCACAATTACATATTGTTTGTCATATTCAACCTCTAATCTAATTTATCCAAGAATACCACAACATTTAACATCTAACTACTAATGGGAATTGTCGTTGAATGCACATGAATACCATGCTTAATTAAACAACTGTTGTTGAAATGGATCCTAATTAATTTTCATGAAATTAAATCCCTTTGTAAACCCAGATTATTTTATATATATACATGTGTGTGTGTGTGTATACACGTATACATACATACATACATATATATATGTGTGTATACATCTATATGTGAAAATTATGGCTTTGAGCATTAAGTATATGTAAGCAATAAATTAATGAAGTGGTTTTATAAAAAGATGAAGTATATTACACATGTTTCTACCATGAGATAGATATATTTCTAAGACGTCTCATATTTCAAACGCATATCTAAATGCTATCATAAGTCAAGCTAAGAAGCCAAGCTTCTCTCCATTCTTCTTGGCCAAGCGAATCAACCCTTGCCTTTGCTTTCCATCCGCCCCTATCGACTTGCAGAACTCATTAATAACCTGAAACATTCAACCAACCCATAAATTCCCATTCATATTATAACAAAATAGCACTTAGTCAGCATATATATACCTGCGAATGAAGGGCAATAGCCTTCCCTCTAAGTTGATTAAACCTCTTTTTACCAACAACGTTCCTAGCTACAACCACAAGAGGAGCAAAAAGCCCTTTTCCTTCATTCACATTCCCCATCCTCGGATTCGATCTCAACGGCCTCCCAACTCGAATCATCGACACAGATTTCGACAGCAACGCCCGGTCTTGTTCACCTGTAAAAGAGCCATTGTTGGTCCATTTTCCATTGAAGGTTGAAGATAGGGTGACTGCCATAGGAATGAATATTAATGCACTAAATGTTTTTTGTGAGATGTATTTCATGTCTGTGAGGATATTGTTGTGTATATATCGTGGCCTTTTGTTATGAATGAGAGGTGTGAGCCACACAATTGGACAGTTGGTGTTTGTTTTAGATGCGTACGTTGATTTGGTTTTGTGACTTGGAAACTTTCATAGTTAATGGCTCAGGTAAGCTCCACATGTCTGCGTAGTTTTTTACCTTCAATATGCTACTTGTGAAACAAAACTTTAATATTACGATGGGTTCCAACTATCTTTTGAAATTCAGCAATAGGTGGTCGAACTTGCAAGTTAACTGCTTGCTACGCAAATTTGACCGAAGAATGATCGTAACAGGGATGAAGTAACTAGAAGTTACTTGATGATTTAAGAGAAGGATGTTGATTTGTATGTGCTACTTTCTAGGAGTCGAGTAATAATGCAATTCAACATACAAGCTGTGTTAGGCTTCCATTTTTCAAAATATCACGTTGTACAATTCAACATACAAGTACAAAGTTCTGTCACTGCATTTAGATTGGTGTTTTTTTGTAATTACAGACGGTGCTTATTTGTACTAGTAATGGTTCAGTTATTGAATGCTTTGGGGTTGAGTTTGAATGGTTAGGAAATGGAAAATTAAAATAGTCGTTGTTTTAAAATTGAGTTGTTTGTTTTTCGTTTTCAACCATCTACTTTAAAATGTTTGAAAAACGCGGAAGAAATGAAAAACGGTTGATCCGAAAAATGATTTTAACATTGAAAATGATTTTTTTCTTTTTTCTGCCAAAAAAGTCAGGTGGCCTTGGTCTTAGAAATATCAATGATTTGAGAGAAGTCTGTAAACACAAATTTTTTTGAAATTTTTTGAATGGGAATCCATTATGGGCTAGATGGATGTAAGTAAAATATTTTAAAAATAAGAATTTTTGAACTACAAGTATTGAAAATCATCATTTTTTTTCATGGAAAAATATTTTAAGTTGCAGGGAAATTGATCTCAAACTTTTGAAAAGAAAATTCAAAATTGGTAATCAGACCAGCTTTTGTTTGATCCACGGATACATAGTAAAACTTTGGTCAGTCTTTTGTGTTGGAACAACTTATATTGGTTTGGTGGGACTACTGAAAATGTAAATATCATTATTCAAAAATCAAAATAATAATTGGAATACATTTAGCCATCTTGCTAGATCAATATTGACCCAAATCTTCAAAATGATATACGAGACTGGAAACTTTCAGAAAAAGGTGTTTTCTCTTTCAAAAAAAATTGAGAATTTATTAGAGGTTATGAAACGGAAGTTGATTGGTATAATGTAATTTGGAATAAATAAAATTGTCCCATTGTGCTTTCTTTGCAGTCATTAACAGGTTACCAACAAGGGACAAGTGCTTAAAACGAAACAAAAAGGGGAAACAGTTTGTCTACTTTGTAAACAAGAAGCAGAAAATATTAATCATCTATTTTATGATTGTGTTTTCTCAAAACATATTTGGTTTATTGCCAAAACAAAGCTTAAGATAAATCAGCATCAGGCTGTGCAAAACATCAGGGAAATCATCAAACTCAACTACAAGGCCAAATCAAAATAATTCAGAAAAGCAAGCATAATTCTAACAACAACTATCTTTCACATTTGGAAAGAGAGAAATCAAAGATTTCATACTCAAAAGGAAGCTGGAAGTACTCAACTATGGAAGACAACTGAAATAGAAAGTCAAATTCTTCTCAACAAATTTGAAAATCAATACAAATACTTAGACAATTCTAATCAAAATATTTAGAGATTAGATGACTATGAAGATGGGTTAAAATTTGCTTGCAGAATGGGAAAATCAATTCTGATTTCCCTGGAGGCAGACCCTTTCACCACAGTGGCAATCATTAGATGAAGGAGCCTAATAGCCTTAGGAGTTCCAACTATGAGATCACATTTGCTGGTGGCGGCCACCTCTACCATCAATCCAAAAACTTTTCCCGTCATAAAAAGGAAAGCATAGATAAAATTATTATAAAAAACGACTTTAATAATAAGTCATATTTAAATATGATCTCTCTCTCACTTTACCTGATATAGGCGGAGGCTACTGCACACAACAGGGAGCAGGAGGCCATGGCTAATCTCCTGTAAAAGGAAAATTTTTCGCAACTGGATATGAATAATTAGTGGATTTTTGATGATCTTTACAGAAGCAACATCAACAATCATGTATATCACTTATCTGTTTGGACTAGAGGAGAAAGCAGCAAGCTTCATGCAAATCAAAATCTCACTACAGCTGACTATATCATTCCAGACAACTTGGATCATAGCTTATCAGAACATAGCTACATATTATGTAAGCAAAAGGGACTCCTTTGGATCGAGAATTATGTCACAACTGATCGTGATACTTCAAATATCATGGATCTCCACTTTTCAGAGCTTTGCAACAAGCCCCGAAAGAAAAAGGAGCTTACTTAGAACAAGTTCATCTATTAACAACATGGATGGGGATAGTAAGGAAGATACTTTACCTTGGAAGCCTCCTTGAATTTTCAGGCTTTATATCGAAATCGCCTCATTCCCTTTCTTGATTTGGGGTTTTTTTTATTTGCTTTCGCTGAGTGGAGATTGTTTGCAACTAGGGTTGGTTATTTGCTTTTGTGGTTCTATTCGGGTAGGGTTTTGTTTGATGTATCCGATCCTACCCTATTACTTTTGGGCCTTGGGCCTTCTTTTTATGATTACAAAAAAAATCAACCGCTATCTTCTTTCATGACCATTTCCCCTTTAAGGTTTTTCAACTCATCCTCCCTTACTACGTCATTTAACATGCATATTGAAAACACAAAAGACAAAACTCATTTTTTAGCCAAACACTACTTAAGTTTTTCTTAGTTTTTCTTTTATTCAATAACAATACTTAATAATCAATGTGAAATAAAAATAAATAATCACTAATAATAGCTGATAGTTAATGGTTAATAATTATTATCTAATCACTAAAAAACAAAAAACAAGCGTAAATTTACTACTATAACTAAAAACCAACACTTCGTGCGTTAATATGACATGAGACAAATGCAAACTACACTCAGTGACAAACAATACATATGGTAATGCACAAAGCCTAATGAGAATAAAAGAAAATACATGACAATCGACTAAAACTGCTATGGCATCATCTAGCTAGAGTTCTTGCCCCACCCACGTGCATGTTTAATCATCATCTTCTCCATGATCCCTAAACCCCTTGGAAAATATTTGTTCAAAGACAATCCTTTGTCTCTCATAAAATTTAAATGTCCAACTTCAAGCACGTGCCTATGCATTCCTTTTGTCGATCAAATTTATAGTTAGTACATATAAGCAAAACCTCCAGAGGTACTTAAAGACTTGAATCGGGTTCATCTCGCTAGACATCCATGTAAATACTGAAATTATTTGGTCTTTAAATAAAAACTGTTTAAAAACAAAAAATGATTATCCTTAAAATTTCAAGGTGGGTACCGAAAATCAATCTCAAATCAGTTTATAAATATCATGACTGGTTAGAAACCAAATCCTAGTCTTTAATTCAGTTTCTAAGAAGTCTTAAAACAACTAAACATTCAATGTTTTTACCCTAATAAAACTAATGGTTGATGTTGGTAATTCATGTGAATGAAGTTGAAACCCACTGTAATTCACCTAACAACCCACCTGATGCATGATAATGTCTAGTTGGTATCATTATCTGTTTAAGGAAGAATTTAAAGTTGTATTTTCTGCTGGTTAGCACTGACCAAGTTGGCTAGCATTCAAACTTATTGTTAGAGATCCTTGTACATGTGAATAAAGATATAATCTCACATTGCCAAAAACAAAGAAGTTTTCATTTTTATATACTCCTTCCCATCAACCTATACTAGCTCTTTAGATTAGGTAATTTTGTGCGAGGGGGAGAACCTATATGGTCATGGTTTAGACACACACGTGAATGCGCCGTCCGACCGACCGGGTTTGGATCTCATGTATTATTATCCTTTTGCTAGAAAAAACAAAGCCTGTTTTGAAAAGTAAAATTTTCAAACAGACGCAAACAATGATGAACAGATATGTCTATTTTAGATAACGCGATTGTTGGTGAAGGACATAAATGATCATTAAGCATTGTAAATGACTGACGAACAAAAATGACAGTTCGACTTTGCAGATGACTGACGAACAGAAATGACCGTTGAGCATTGTAGACGACTCTTTGATTTAAAACAGAGGTAAAACTTTCTGGGCGGACACAACCTTGAAGTCTATAAAAGGAGATGAATAATGATCACATTCCACATCCTTTTCTCTTCATATTCTTCATCTTCATTCCATTCTCAAATCAAAGTATTATCAAACCACAGAGTAGACATACTTGTTACAATCTCGTGCAGATTATTCTGTTGTATCTTGGAAAAAATTACAAATAATGTTTTAAGGAGATTGCTAAGGCAAGTCTCATAATTCCTTACTAGTTTATATCAGTATCTTATTATTGTGCATTCGTGTACACATTTTGTACGGTTCTTGCACTGTGTTTTTGCTATTACCTACTGTTTTGGTAATACAACCATCTACATCTTAAAACTTTACTGCTTTTACTGAAACTGAAATGATAGCAATTGAATTATCAACAAAAACTGCTACTTGCAGCAAACCTGATCCGTTCAAAGGAGATAGTGATGATTTCCAGACGTGGCAAAATCGGATTTTATCTATCTTACTACACTAGGTCTGCAAAGGTATCTCAAAGAGAAGGAAACGACGTCAAAACTAGACGAAACTAGAGAAACACACAGAAATGTTTTTGTGGCTATTGACGCATGGAAACATTTAGATTTTCTATGCAAGAATTACATTCTAAACTATCTAGACAATATGCTGTACAAAATATATCAGCCTCATCAGATAGCAAAAGCTCTCTGGAATGCACCTGCCGCAATACACAAGACATGGAATGTCAGTTTAAAAAAATTCATCATAGACAAATTCAAAGACTACAAGATGATAGATTCCAAATCTGTAACTACTCAACTACAATGTAACGACCTTGAATTTAATTACCATAATAATGAATATTTAAATATATTTTTCATTTAACTAATTAATGAATCTTATAACTCAAAATAAACTCCCTTTTAATAATAACTAAAGATGGTGAAATAGTTTTTTGTAAGAGCTCGGAATTTCACAACTTTGATTTGCGAATATTTAACTTATTTTAAATATACAAATAATAGATATTATAATGAAAATAAAACTCTTTTAAATAATAATTAATGATGGTGAAATCGTTTTCAATTTTTATTTACAAAAATAATTAGTTCAAAGAAAAATAGAAAATGTGTCTGGAAATCGTTTTTTGAATTTTCAACTTTTAGGTGTCAGAAAATTGTCGAAAATGTTGTGCACATTTAGGCAACACATACACACACTTTTATAAATGAGTTAGGACTTTTAATATAAGTAATAAAATACATGATATGACTTTTTATGTAAATGTTTAAAAACAAACTATAAATGTAAATAAAAGTGACATAAGTTGCCATATCTTTAGAACCATGAAGTACTTAGGTAATAAATGCATGTTGGCTTGGAAAAATGAAGGGTAGACAAGGTAAAAATGATTGGTTAAACGGGAAGACATGTATATTAATGTGGCCAAAATCTAGAGGAGGTTAAGTACTTTAGGATAATATGGTAATTTGATTTATACACTTAGTATATAAGGCATTTTCATAACATTTCCAGCACTTTGCATTCATTTCTATTTCATAAATTTTTCCTAAAGCTTTCATCTTAACTTCCATGGCATCCAAAAATAATTCCTAAGTAAAAAATCTAGTTCCATTCTCTTTTAAGTGTTAAATCATTGTTAAAACTGTTCTCTTCCACTTCTACACTTCCTCCTCACAAAAAAAGTCCATACACCCCTCCACCATGTTGGACGAGCACTAAGACCCCCTTAGGGCAAATACTTTTCAACTAAAAGCCACTAAAGACTCCACCTTTCCAAGTTAAAAGCAAAAACGTAGATTGTGGTCAAGTTATAAAAGAAGTTAGCTTGAGTTAGTCCATTTTCGGTGAATAAAGTTCTCAACGTTATTCAAAGTTATTAACTTTGTACATGATGTATATTTGATGTGCACGTAAATGTGCATATATTTACATTCAAATTTTATCTATTTTATTTAAATAAATGTCTTATCTAGGCATCTTAGCATGTCGAAAACCAAATTCAATTAGTTTCAAATAATCATATATTCATCTACATTCAGTAGCAAAATAGTCATTTTTTGTGCATGTGTTAATTTGGAACTTTTTACTTGGACATTTTTCATAATTCTTATAGGAATTTGGATGTATATGGAAGATGATTTGATGAAGACATATGCATGCAAAAGAGAATACAAAGGAGGGATTATGGAAGCAATTCAAACGCATGATCATGGAGGACCCTACCTACCTACTTACCTAAATATACAATTAGAAGCTGTAATGACCTGTAAATTTCGATAATTAAACTGGTTAATTTAATAAGATTTTTGTAATTAAATTTAAGAAAAAAATGAAAGAAATTAATTTAAATTTTATTTCCCCTTTTATCTCAAACATCACGCATATTCAAGGGAATGACAACACCCTTTCAATTCATGTTCACGTACTGTTCAAAAAAAATAATCTTTTGTCATTCCTTTATCAAATCAATGTACGTTACTTTTGGATATGTGGTCCAAGATACCACTGCAAAAATTAACTATTTGATTTAAATATTCTTTGCCTTATAAACACAATAATTCAACATCACATATCAAAGCAAAAAAATTTGTTTCCCTTTTTGTTCCCATTTGATTTGCACACGTTACTTTTCCTTGCGTGCAAAGCTTCTGCCTATAAATGCAAACCTCATATCACATTTCCTCACCTCAAAATTTTCTGCATCTCCATTTGCTTCTTTCTTTTTCGTGAGCAGGGAAATCAGGTAATGGTTTTATTCATTTTTTTCCTTCCTTCTTCTTTTTGTTCGTTATATTTTGTCGTCCACTTCATGCTCATCTACACCCTACCTTCCTCTCTCCATCTAGTGAAGTGGTCAAGTCAATATTTGATTCCATTCGTTCAGTTTATTTTGAAATTTTGTGTTAAATTTTACTTAGTTTTGATGTTGAATTTATTCGTTTCCTTTTCAAGAATAAAAAAAATCTGGTCGCAGCCTTCACCACTATTTGATCGTGCTTCTGTGCATTCTCTTTTCAAAGTGTTACCATCATTCTTGAATCAAAATCTTCGATGGCAATAAGGTGAGTATTCCTCACCAGACAAACATACTTGTATATTTGTATATTAATCACAAGTATAATTGTAAACTTATTTTATTTAATTTTATCTGCCTATGATATTAACTTATGATGTTAAACCCCATTTTTTAGTTGACACATCATCAGTTGTATTATCTATTGTTATATTTTGCAGTTATATTATTTATTATTATTTACTGTTTGAATCACACTGCAAGTTCCCTGTGGAATAGAAATCGTTACAGGCTGAAATGATAGGCATGAACGATAATTATTTATTCATTTATTTAATTATTTAATTATTTATTATTTAACTTGGGATTACGGGTTTGAAATGATAAAACCCGGGTTTTCTTTGTAAATTGCGGATTGAAATGATATATATCCGTATCACTTGACCTAGGCTACTATATACAGACCCGTGGTTTATATAATATTTTTATGAAATGTTTTAAAAATATTTTAAATGGAAAATTTATAATATTATGGTTTAAAATGTATTTAAATGATTTTTATAAAATTTATAATGATTTTTGAATGAGTCGAAATGTTAAATAAATAAATGTTTAAGTAAAATTTTGAAATATAACTTATTTTCGGAAATTCTGAATTTTTGTTAAAAGTGAGATTTTAGTTAAGTAAAATAATTGATAATAAGTAATATTTTGGGAATTTAAAACTTAATTGTTAAGTTAATAATTTAATTAAAGAAATGGGAATTTAATACTTGGATTTAAATAAGAGATTCATAATAAAATTTGATTTTTTGTATGAAAATTTACTTATAAATTCATAATAATATGAGTATTGAAATTATGACTTCATAATGTGAAAATATATGATTTGTAAGTTAAATATGATCTAAATAAAAATTTACTTAGTTATGAAATTATAGTTAAACGTTGAAATTTTAAATATAAAGGATATTACAACATTTGTGAATGTTGTAGTTAAATTTAAATGAACTTAAAGGCTAATTTGAACTAAAAGCTATTATAGCACTTTGTAAGTTCTATAATTGATAAAGATAACTAAAGTTTAGTTGAAAATAAAGAAATCTATTACAGCACTTAAATGCTGTCTTTTGTAAATGAACTGTTTTAACCTATAACTTTAGGTAGCATTTTATAAGTGCTATGGAAACTGGATTTTTGATTGTTTTATTAAAATTTAATGGAAATAATCTTTGGGAAAAAGGCTTAAATTGTGGAATTAATTACGTAAATAAATAAAAATAAGGAATTGACTTTAAATGGTTTTAAATGGAAGATTTTAACTTTTAAATGTGAGTTGAAAGGCAATCAATTCCAGAATAAATTAAATAGATTTAAATGGTATATTATATTAAATAAAATGACTGATGTTTAAATAAATTTTGTTCGAGATGGTATTATGATATTGAAAGGTATTTGAAATTTATTTTGATTTTTAAAGTATAAATACCATTTTTAAAAAGGTTGTAACCACGGGTTATAATAACGCTTGGTTGTTAAAGAGACCGGGATTGGATATCTGGCATACTCTCTGTCGATACCGAAAACCAATTTGACAACCGTGTACGCGACGAAGATTTCAGAATGAAGTAGGATGGTGGTGACGTTTTCTTTGAGGTAAATACGTGGACCCGACTCCCGTGAGTTGGCATAAGGTGGCTAAAACAGGAGCGATTCTCGGATTAATGAGGTAGCACCTCTGATCGGACGCACTTCTTCGTATGCCATTCTATTACTTTTGTGATTGTTTTGGTGCGCACCTTTGATTTGGGAGTGTTGTTCGAGGTGGGCGGCAGCTGCGCGCTGCGCGCTTCCATCCGTCCGGATAGCAATTGGTATATCTACCCTGGCATTGCCTAGTTGTGCCCTGTCACCTACCATAGCGAGCCTTGTACGAGTTTGATTTGTGTCGTACCTATGGAGTATCTTCTCGTAGTCTTCAGATCAGGAGATATGCAGGTACTGTATAAACCACTAGCACTATTTATGTGTTAAGGTGGAAAATGTAAAGCCTTAACGCTATTTAAAAGTAAGTTTATTTTACAAATAGACATTATTATAATAGCGAGGTATTACTACATAGTAAATAGTTTAACGGATCCTTAGAGGATGGACGGTCCCAAGCATCCTTTAAGTTACTTGCTCTATATTACAGTACACTTGAATTAGCTTACACTATATAAGTATGTATGTCCTGACTCGAGTGTTTATATTTTATTTTACGCTCGAGTCAGCCTGAGTTGCAGTTCAGTTTTCATCCCGGAGCTAGGATTTCTGTAGATCACTTTCAAGCTGCTGGCAAACTTCCTTTCCAGTTCTTTGTCTAAAATTTTAAAATCAAGACTAGTGGACATTTGGATTGTTCTACTGATGATTTAAAACTATATTTGGATTAAAGACTATGTAATTTTTATTTGATTGAGACTATTTATAGTGGCTTCATGGACCACTAAGTATTTTTAAATTCCGCTGCGAGTATTCTGATTCTGTGTCTGTGATTCTGTGATTAATTATTTACTGTATATTTTGAGATTTGCCAAATTTTATTTACAACACGGTATTTTGAACAATTCAAGTCCGACATGTGCGGATGCGAATGGTTGAAAATATCGGGTCGTTACAGTTGGTATCAGAGCTTTGGCTCTAGGCAAAACTTAGAATGTATGGTAAATTTGATTTACAGAATCACTTTCATTCGAGCTTGAATCTCTTCCTTTTCGAATTTTGGAACGTTCCCTGCGGTTCCAAAGCTCATTCGTGTCCCTCACTATTCATTTTCTTTCGATTCTGGAGTATCCCATAACTCCACTTCGGATGATCTTTATAGTGAATTGGCGGTTTCGCCAATATTCTAATATAGCGGTGAAACTCCTTTACAACTAGCATTGATTCACCGGAGATTTATATTTATCCTCGGTTTATATGCTAGTATCTTTGGTTATTCTGAACTCTATCTCTTCAGATCGAATGTAGATTTACCCTAGAAAATCCACATCGATCTTATTCTTTAAGTCACGGTTGACCCGGTTAAGGTTGTCCGCGATTTATATAAACTTATCCAGTTCCTTATTCTGTTGTTTAATCATCGAATATTCTGATTCCAACTTATCTTTAAATCAAAATTCTCTTTGATTTGAGTCCATCAAATTTGAATCTCTATACTTGTTTTGAAAAAAATTATTCCTATATTTGGGAAAAATCTAATATTATATATATAAGTATAATTTTCAGAATTTAACTAGTTGTTTAAAGATAATAGTGTTTGATTTTATTTATGGTTTTATAAACCATTGGTTTTGTCTTATATAAATAATTGAACTATAAAACATGGTTATAAATTTATTTGGAAACAGAAATGAATTTAAAACAAGAATGTAAGAATTTAATTTCTGATAGTTTCAAACTTTGTGTTTAAAGTCTTAAAAGGATATATTATTTAAAGGGAAATATTATTTAAAGTATTTTCGAATAGAAATTTGTTTCCAAAGAATTTTAAAGTTTTAAAAATTAGTGCTCTTCTTTTTGTCGCTGGAAAATAAATTTCGGTGATGAATGCAGCATCATCGACATTCATTTTCGAGTATCGAAGTGAAGAGACCACGCTGTAGTTTTGCTTCAAGAATTAAATTGATTTGAATTTCTAAAATATGAATTAATTTATAATATATATAGGTATATGATTTAAATTTGATTTGACATATACTATATGTATGTATTTATTTATCTCTAAAGTGTTTGAAGTTAGTTGGAAATTTAATTCATAAATTTATGTTAAAAGGTGATTCTAATGATAAAATAAAGTCAAATTTTGAATGAATATTTAAACTTGAATAATAGAATTGGAAAAAAATTTACTTGTATAATTGCATGCCAATATAACTTACCTAAATCATTCAGAAATTAACTATGTAATTGGATAATGTACAATATAAAAGGATTTTATAAACAAAATTTGAGTGGTTATAATAAATGTTATACACTGAAAGTTTCAGTTACAAAAAGACAAATAGAGGTAAATAGAATAAAAATAATAATTGAATAATATACAATATCAAATGGTGTTAAAGGAAATTTAGAAATAAATTGGAATAGTTATAATAAATGTAATCTACTTAATATGTGCGATAAGATATATTAAGTAGAATATATTTAATAATAATCTGGAATAAAGGAGAATTAATTTTTTTGAGTAAAAGATGATTATTATAAATGACTATACAAATTTATGATTTTAGAAATTGTTAATTTCAAAATAATTGGATAATAAGATAATTAATTTGGAAACAGTTAAGATTGATTTAACGTCAGTAAAAATCAAATGAATTAAATCAATTATTGAATATTAATTAATTTAAATTGAATTTATATGGTTTAAATAAATGATTCCATTTTGAGTTTCAATTTAGTTTTCTTTCAGGGTGTTCTATTCTCCTACCTCCTTCCTTTTCGAGTACGAAAAGTTTTGAGTAGGGGAGAGTGTAATGACCTGTAAATTTCGATAATTAAACTGGTTAATTTAATAAGATTTTTGTAATTAAATTTAAGAAAAAAAATGAAAGAAATTAATTTAAATTTTATTTCCCCTTTTATCTCAAACATCACGCATATTCAAGGGAATGACAGCACCCTTTCGATTCATGTTCACGTACTGTTCAAAAAAAAAATTCTTTTGCCATTCCTTTATCAAATCAATGTACGTTACTTTTGGATATGTGGTCCAAGATACCACTGCAAAAATTAACTATTTGATTTAAATATTCTTTGCCTTATAAATGCAATAATTCAACATCACATATCAAAGCAAAAAAAATTTGCTTCCCTTTTTGTTCCCATTTGATTTGCACACGTTACTTTTCCTTGCGTGCAAAGCTTCTGCCTATAAATACAAACCTCATATCACATTTCCCTACCTCAAAATTTTCTGCATCTCCATTTGCTTCTTTCTTTTTCGTGAGCAGGGAATCAGGTAATGATTTTATTCATTTTTTTTCCTTCCTTCTTCTTTTTGTTCGTTATATTTTGTCGTCCACTTCATGCTCATCTACACCCTACCTTCCTCTCTCCATCTAGTGAAGTGGTCAAGTCAATATTTGATTCCATTCGTTCAGTTTATTTTGAAATTTTGTGTTAAATTTTACTTAGTTTTGATGTTGAATTTATTCATTTCCTTTTCAAGAATAAAAAAAATCTGGTCGCAGCCTTCACCACTATTTGATCGTGCTTCTGTGCATTCTCTTTTCAAAGTGTTACCATCATTCTTGAATCAAAATCTTCAATGGTAATAAGGTGAGTATTCCTCACCAGACAAACATACTTGTATATTTGTATATTAATCACAAGTGTAATTGTAAACTTATTTTATTTAATTTTATCTGCCTGTGATATTAACTTATGATGTTAAACCCTATTTTTTAGTTGACACATCATCAGTTGTATTATCTATTGTTATATTTTGCAGTTATATTATTTATTATTATTTACTGTTTGAATCACACTGCAAGTTCCCTGTAGAATAGAAATCGTTACAGGTGGAAATGATTGGCCTGAACGATAATTATTTATTCATTTATTTAATTATTTATTATTTAACTTGGGATTACGGGTTTGAAATGATAGAACCCGGGTTTTCTTTGTAAATTGCGGATTGAAATGATATATATCCGTATCACTTGACCTAGGCTAGAAAACTATATACAGACCCGTGGTTTATATAATATTTTTCTGAAATGTTTTAAAAATATTTTAAATGGAAAATTTATAATATTCTGGTTTAAAATGTATTTAAATGATTTTTATAAAATTTATAATGATTTTTGAATGAGTCGAAATGTTAAATAAATAAATGTTTAAGTAAAATTGTGAAATATAACTTATTTTCGGAAATTCTGAATTTTTGTTAAAAGTGAGATTTTAGTTAAGTAAAATAATTGATAATAAGTTACATTTTGGGAATTTAAAACTTAATTGTTAAGTTAATAATTTAATTAAAGAAATGGGAATTTAATACTTGGATTTAAATAAGAGATTCATAATAAAATTTGATTTTTTGTATGAAAATTTACTTATAAATTCATAAAAATACGAGTATTGAAATTATGACTTCATAATATGAAAATATATGATTTGTAAGTTAAATATGATCTAAATAAAAATTTACTTAGTTATGAAATTATAGTTAAACATTGAAATTTTAAATATAAAGGATATTACTGCATTTGTGAATGTTCTAGTTAAATTTAAATGAACTTAAAGGCTAATTTGAACTAAAAGCTATTATAGCACTTTGTAAGTTCTATAATTGATAAAGATAACTAAAGTTTATTTGGAAATAAAGAAATCGATTACAGCACTTAAATGCTGTCTTTTGTAAATGAACTGTTTTAACCTATAACTTTAGATAGCATTTTATAAGTGCTATGGAAACTGAATTTTTGATTGTTTTATTAGAATTTAATGAAAATAATCTTTGGGAAAAAGGCTTAAATTGTGGAATTAATTATGTAAATAAATAAAAATAAGAAATTGACTTTAAATGGTTTTAAATGGAAGATTTTAACTTTTAAATGTGAGTTGAAAGGCAATCAATTCCTGAATAAATTAAATAGATTTAAATGGTATACTATATTAAATAAAATGACTGATGTTTAAATAAATGATGTTCGAGATGTTATTATGATATTGAAAGGTATTTGAAATTTATTTTGATTTTTAAAGTATAAATACCATTTTTAAAAAGGTTGTAATCATGGGTTATAATAACGCTTGGTTGTTAAAGAGACCGGGATCGAATATCTGGCATACTCTCTGTCGATACCAAAAACCACTTTGACAACCGTGTACGCGGTGGAGATTCCAGAATGAAGTAGGATGGTGGTGACGTTTTCTTTGAGGTAAATACGTGGACCCGACTCCCATGAGTTGGCATAAGGTGGCTAAAACAGGAGCGATTCTCGGATTAATGAGGTAGCATCTCTGATCAGACGCACTTCTTCGTGTAGCATTCTATTACTTTTGTGATTGTTTTGGTGCGCACCTTTGATTTGGGAGTGTTGTTCGAGGTGGGCGGCAGCTGCGCGCTGCGCGTTTCCATCCGTCCGGATAGCAATTGGTATATCTACCCTGGCATTGCCTAGTTGTGCCATGTCACCTACCATAGCGAGCCTTGTACGAGTTTGATTTGTGTTGTACCTATGGAGTATCTTCTCGTAGTCTCCAAATCAGGAGATATGCAGGTACTGTATAGACTACTGGCACTATTTATGTGTTAAGGTGGAAAATGTAAAGCCTAAACGCTATTTAAAAGTAAGTTTATTTTACAAATAGACACTATTATAATAGCGAGGTATTACTACATAGTAAATAGTTTAATGGATCCTTAGAGGATGGGCCGTCTCAAGCATCCTTTAAGTTACTCGCTCTATAATACAGTACACTTGAATTAACTTACACTATATAAGTATGTATGTCCTGACTCGAGGGTTTATGTTTTATTTTACGCTCGAGTCAGCCTGAGTTGCAGTTCAGTTTTCATCCCGGAGCTAGGATTTCTGTAGATCACTTTCAAGCTGCTGGCAAACTTCCTTTCCAGTTGTTTATCTAAAATTTTGAAATCAAGACTAGTGGACATTTGGATTGTTTTACTGATGATTTAAAACTATATTTGGATTAAAGACTATGTAATTTTTATTTGATTGAGACTATTTATAGTGGCTTCATGAACCACTAAATATTTTTAAATTCCGCTGCGAGTATTCTGATTCTGTGTCTGTGATTCTGTGATTAATTATTTACTGTATATTTTTAAATTTGCCAAATTTTATTTACAACGCGGTATTTTGAACAATTCAAGTCCGACATGTGCGGATGCGAATGGTTCAAAATATCGGCTCGTTACAGAAGCTAACGGGCAACTAAGTGGAGGTTAAATCTTCATGCACATTTAATGATGGATTAATTAGTGGCTAATGGTTACTTGGTGGCCACACTTCCTAAAGGGCATTTTGAAAAGCACCCTAAAAATTGAATTAGGGTTGTATGCATGTATAAATAGTCCTCTTATGTACATGTAAATATCTTCTACTCTTTGAAATTAAAAAATGCAAGTTATAGTCTCTCATGAAATAAAAATGGCTTCCTAGCTTCTTTCTCTTCTCTTTTCTACTTGTGTTTCTTTATTTTTATGCTTATTTTTATTCCGCTTTTTCATGTCCATAGTTAGATTTATATTTATGCACTAGTTTATTTCATTTCGTTCTAGTAGTTAATCTTCTTTTTCTTTATTTATTCGTTAATCTTCTTTTCTTTTATTTATTCTCTAGTTTACTTTATTTTCAATGTTGGAATCTCAATGGATTGAAGTGATAACACAAATGAGAGGCTAAACCCCTATAATTTGGGGGTAATGAACTTTTCTTTTATCATGTAGATTTCAACATAAATTTTCTGTGTATGATCTCTTTTATGCTTTATGATAAAATGGATGTTTATGTTTTATGTTGAATTTGATAGCCTACTTTGTTCATAACAAATAGGCAGTGATTGTCTCATTAATCACAAATTGCCCCTTCATCTAAATATGATCATGGCAATGAAGTGAAGTTTGAATCAAAATTTTATGATCCATGTTACTAATTAGTAGTAAATAGTTTATGCTTAAACTAAATTTTGGTTTCATTTTCTATGATATGTTTCATGAGATATGAAAAGTAGGACTAGAGTTGTATTGTAGTTTGATGGTTTGATTTGTGTTAATTAATAACTCAAATAGACCATGCTTATGATAAATACATCACTAATCCTACTTAGATTAAAAAAATATCATCATTTGATTTTATGTTGATTTATGTGAAAAATATAAGAAAGTAGATTTGCCTCTAAATTAAATTTCAATCACATAGTTTTTAATCTCAACATTTGCTTAGCTTTCTAGTTTTCAAAACAATCTCCACTTTTGGTTTAATTTGATTGATTAGAAAATTTTAAAATCTAACGATTCTCTGCGGATCGACCCATACTCACCACGTACTAAATTTTGTACGTCGTGTGCTTGCGGTTAAAATTAACTCAAAATTTATCGACGTTTTTCTACCTCAATAGAAAATTTGTCGTTAAACAAGTTTTTGTGCATTATAGTTTGATGGTTTGATTTGTGTTAATTAATAACTCAAATAGGCCATGCTTATGATAAATACATCACTAATTATGCTTAGATTAAAAAGAGATCATCATTTGATTTTATTTTGATTTATATGAAAAACATAAGAAAGTGGATTTGCCTCCAAATTTAATTTTAATCGCGTAGTTTTTTATCTTAACATTTGCTTAGCTTTCTAGTTTTCAAAACAATCTCCACTTTTGGTTTAATTTGATTGATTAAAAAATTTTAAAATTTAACAATTTCCTACGGATCGACCCATACTCATCATGTACTAACTTTTGTACGCCGACTCAAAATTTATCGGCATTTTTCTAACTAAATAGAAAATTTGTCGTAAACAAGTTTTTGACGCCTTAGCCGGGGAGTAGTTTTGATTTTAATTTTCTATTCTTCGAATTATTTGTTGTCTGATTTTTTTATGTTTTTATTTTGTGTGTGTTTGTATTTTAAATAATAGATTTTTTTTAGTGGTTTTGTGATTTTTGTGTGCATTCTGATTTTGCTATTTGTTGTTTGCTAGTTTTCCTTTTCCATTTGCATTTACACTACTTAAAAAAAAGCATACACGATTTCCAATTTTTTTTATGCCATTCGATCTTCTATTTCATTTACAAGTTTTTATTTTACATTAAAAAAAATTCTCTCCATTTACACATTACTGTTTCTGTTCAACCTGCTACTGCCTGTTATAGTAACTTCTCCAACCCACCTCTGTTCACATAGCAGCGGCTCCTCCATTTACACCAGAAAACTTATTAGCAGCCCTCTACAACCAATCACACTCCACCACCAAGTCCCCTGTTCTGCCATCAAGTCACTGCACACCCCACAAAACTGTACGACATACAACTCCTTCAACTGCAATAAAACTGCACACCCCCACAAACACAATCCCCTACTTCAACAGCATCACACATAAACATACACTTCCAGCTACTACCATACCACAACAGTCATACTTCCATCCCTTCAACCTATCATACAATACTTCCCTGGCTACAGCCTACCACTGACCATACTGCCACTTTCTTCTTACAATCATCACCTTCCTGCATTGTGCATATCTGCCTGTACATCATCTACATGATCAACCTCCCTGTAGCCGCTGCATTCAACTGATATTCAACTCCCAATACAAACTGTCACACATCCATTTTCTGCCTTTCAATTCACAACACAAGTCATTCTTGTTTCTCCTCACCACTAACCATCATTTCTATTTCACTACTTCAACCAAGATAATTTCAAATTGACATAATCCTCACCTGCCACTGCAATTCATATATTCCTCACATAGACACACTAATCACTTCCATAAAAGCAGTCTACCCACAAACCATTCACATTACATAACCACTACTGTGCAGTTCATCACCATACAAATAACATCAAGTGCCGTTCATCAAAAACAAGTCTGCACTTCTCAACATACACGCTTCAACTTCCAACCTCTCGTTCATTCCATTCAACTGCTCCCATGCTTCCTCTCATAACCATTGCCTTCTACAGACACTTGACCACCAGCCCCTACCATTTGCAATTGCTCACTAACATAACAACTGATACAACACAGCAACCATCATCAGTGCATCACCACAATCGCCTGCCACATCAACTTCATCCACCTCTCCGCCTCACCAAAACAAACTCCAAACATTCTGTCACCATACTAGCCATCACCATACAAGAACTGCTACATTTCCATACATCGCCCTCGACCAGAGACCACACTTAACATCATTGTACCCACTGCCTTTCATAACAAACAACTACTTCCTATCATCTTCACCCACTGCTTCCTCCACACCGACTGCAAGTTCAACTTGCCTTGCCGAATCACCCAATCTTCCTCAAACTCAAACTTCAACTCAACCTGCACACTCCCCAAATCCCCAAATCTGCAAACTTGTTCCAACTGTCACATTATCCAACCCCGACCACTACACTGCTAACTGTCCACCATCACCAGTGCCAGCATCCGCATCCTCCTCGACTTCAACGTGCAAACATAGCCCACTTCAACCAACAACCACGAACTCGCTCGACAATCGAACTAATTCCTCACCTCCGCAACCGCCAACCATCGCGAACACCTCGAATGCCACCAAAAATCTCAATCACCCAAATCCATAGACCTCACCACAACTCAATCGCAAACATCGACAAAACCAAAGCATTCGCCGAACACCCTCGACCACTTCAGCAAGTCGCAACTCGATGTAGGGTTAAATTTGAAATCGAGAAAGGCGTATGGAATGGAGGGATATTGATTTCGCTGGTAATTTGTGAAGTGACTGGGAATAAAAGTCTGGTTTTGGTTTTGCTCTGGTGATTCTTGATTAATTGGGCCGGGTGGAGATTTTTACTTATTTATTAATATTACCCTTTTTTTAGTTCATTTTTCTTTTTGTCCTGTCATCTTTAACAAAAATTCTTTTTTTTCCCACTTAAAAAAATTAAACAAACAACAAGTGTTTATAAAAAAAGAGTTTTCATTTGTTATAGTTTCGGTTGTTTTGTTTTCAGTTGTTTTAATTTCTTCTTGGATAAACTTATTAAAAAAAAGAATTAAAAAAACTGTATGTATATCTTTGTTTTATTTTCAGGTTGCAGAAGCAGAAAATAAAAGAAAGTACAGCTATCAAAAAAATAAATTGTTTGTTTGCTTGCTAAAAAAAAGTTACCGCTTTAAAAGTAAATTGCTAATAAATTCTTCACTCTCTAGTATCATGCCATTTCCCTTGTTTTTACTTGAGCTGCATTGTCGGTTGGTTGCATTTGCATTTTATTAAAAAAAATTCAAAAATAATAATAATATATAACTTCACTTTAATTGCATTGTAAATTCACGTTTAATTTTTGCTTTGCATTCATCTCATCTTGTTTTCTTTTCTAAGGACAAACCTCACCGTTTCTTTAGCCCACAAACGCATTTCATCGTAGAATTTGACTAATAACAAAGGTTAGACATTCGACTTAAGGGTGTCGCGAGCTCATCTCGGACTTAATTGTATCTTCACATTTGTTTTCTTTGAACAAATTTATTTCTTGGTGTCTAGGCTACGATAGAGTAATAATCATTTATAAAAATTACGGTGATTCGTAAATATTATAGTGGTTGTTCCTTTGAAGGTACTTAACCCTTTAGCTGCATTGCTACGGTGATTCATGATGCACCGATGACCCCTACCCGTTACTTGGCTGAGAATTATTTTTGTTGATTTAAGACAAAGTGTGATTATACAATTTTGGGTTATAGGCTACTAAGGATAGAAAACTGTAATTAAGTCCTTTGCATTCATTTAGTTGCATTATTTCGTGCACATTTAAAAAAATCCAAAAAATTGTAAATTTTACTTATTTTTTTCCCAAAAAAATCCTTTTAAATCCACTCCTTTGAAAATTTTCAATAAAAAAAATTCAATAAAAAACATAAAATCTTTTCAAAAATAAAAAAATTTGCAAATTTAAAAACAAAAATCAAATTTCCATTTTCTAAAAACAAAAAAAAACAAAAATCCTTTTGGTAAATATTTGAAAATTCAAAAAAAAAATATATATACAAAAACAAAAACATGTTAAAAAAAAAATTGAAATGCCAAAAGCAAAAAAAAAAAAAAATCAAACTTCTCTTTTGAAAATAAGTTTCGCTTGGTAAATATTTTTCTTCCTTTTAAAAAAAACAATTTTTCACTTCATTTTCCAAATCTAGTTTCATTCTCTAAACTCAGCTCTACCTTTTTTCTCTTCTAGACTTTCACTTGTGCATGAGTACTTAGACTCGTGACACAACAACAAATTATTGGACTCGCGACTCAACAACTAATCGTTTAACTTGAACAGACGATTCTTCCGAAATGGCGAACGAGAACGTCCCTCGAACTCTTATGGATAGAATCTTTCCTGATAGAGTTTCTATTCCATCTTACATCACGTTACCCGCCCCTACGGGTAACCATTTCGAAAATCACTCAAACCATATTGCCACGCTTCCAAAATTTGGCAATTTCGAGCACGATGACTCATACATTTTCTTGACTAAACTCGAACAAGTTTGCGCAACCACTAAACTCCAACAACTTTCTGATGATGGAATCAAACTTCGATTAATCCCATTCGCTCTTACAGATTACACTGAAAAATAGTTGTACAGCTTACCATCGAACCGATTAAAACTTGGGAAGAATTCGTAAAAGGTTTCTTAAAAATGTTCTACCCCTTGGAAAAAACGAGTAGAATCCGAAACAAAATTGTAAATTTTCATCAATTCAAGGGAGAACTATTTGGAAAATATTTTGAAAGATTCAAATAGCTTTTGATAAAATGTCCACACCATAACTTAGAGAAATGGATGATTTTCCAAATCTTATATGATGGAACTGAAATTAGCTCACAAACCATGCTCGAATTAATGTGCCAAGGCAACTTTCTTTCCCAACATCACGACGATGCTTGGCAATTTCTTGAAAACCTCGTCAAAAAATCGTCCCAATGGGAATGTTCGAATGAAAAATCAATTTACTAACGATCGAGTGCACATCAGTAGGAACTTCTTTTGCTTTGGAAGCTAAGATCGACGCAATGATTAAAAATTTCTATAACGTTTTCTCATCGAATCAAATGAACCAAGCTTCCCAACCAATGTATTTTAAATGCAACGATCCTATTCATATAGCCGATCAGTGTCCGAATTCCGTCGAACAAATCAATGCTTTCAATAAAGCCAAAAATGACCCGTTTTCTCCAACATACAATCCTGGTTAGAGAAATCATCCAAATTTTTCTTGGAACCAAAACAATCCCAACACGAATACGGTTCGTCCCAATTTTCAAGCATTCCCGAATAATGCTTCGAATCCTCCCTTTCAGCCTAACCATTTTCAACCAAACTTTGCTGGTTTGTCTCATAATCAACCGCAACAATCAAATTTTCAACCAAATTCTACTCTTCCTTCCCAAGACGATAAACATTTAAGTTCACTTGAGAAAACTCTTGAAATGTTGGCTAAAGCAACTACTCAAAGTCTTCAATTAAACAACAATTTGAAAATTTTATTGACCTCGTATATGCAAAACACAAACCAATCAATTGCAAAACTCAAAATGCAAATGAGTCAATTTGCCACGTCTGTAAGTGAACGCGAACGTGGAACATTCCCTAGCCAGCCCATTCCAAACCCCAGAAATCAAAACGCAAATTCAAATCAAGCCCATGTTGTTCAAGATAGTAACGTCACCCAATTGAATGCTACCACAACTCTACGTTCCAGTAAAGAAATCGATAATCAAGTCGTTAATCCAAACGATTTATCGGAAACCTCTCTCGACACTTCAAACGAATCAGAATAGAACGTGGAGCCAAACGTTGAATCGAATGCCAATCAAAATTCTTCTTCTTCTTCTACTCGAGTAGACCCGCCTACCGAGTATCGTGTTCCGTTTCCACATCGTCTCAGACCCAAGACACACTATGACCAAATGGAAAGGATGTTGGAAATTTTTAAACAAGTGAATGTTAACATCCCGCTTCTTGACATTGTCCAATAAGTCCCCACTTACATGGAATTTCCTAAGGACTTGTGTACCCAATAGCGACACACTCAAGTGACCAAAAATGTCTTCTTAGCTGCCAGTTTGAGTGAAGTCTTGTCCCAATCCATGACCGTAAAGTACAAAGATCCTGGTTGCCCTACGATTTCGTGTACAATTGGTGACAAGACGATTAACAAATGCTTGATAGACTTAGGTGCGAGTGTAAATTTTATTCCATACTCCATGTACGAACAATTACGCTTAGGTGATCTCAAACCCACAAAAGTCATGCTTCAATTCGTTGATCGTTCCATTAAGAAGACCATGGGAGAAATCAAGGACGTGCTCATTCGAGTAGGCAATTCATATTCACCGTTGATTTTATCGTTCTCGAAACACAACCCATGAAAATTCCCGCGATTCAAATTCCATTGATTTTAAGCCGACCATATTTAGTCACCTCAAATGCCTTAATCAATTGTTGTAACGGATCGATGAAAATATCTTTTAGAAACATGACTTTGGATCTTAATGTTTTCAGTCTTGGAAGCCAATCAAATGAACCTCACGACCAACCATTGGAAGTTAGTGCCATTCACGAAAACATTTAAAACGAGACACTTTCCCTTAACGACGAACGCGTAGCCGAGTACGAAAGTTGTTTCATAAAATTCCCTACGAGATTGAATACACTCTTTCTTGTGAATTGCTTCCAGTTGAGTCTGAATCTCAACCCAATTCTTTGGCCGAGCAACTCACTAAGTTGGACCTCAAACAACTTCCCAATCACCTTAAGTACGCATACTTAGGTGAAAACAAAACTTGTCCTGTCATAATTTCTGACGATCTTTCTCTTGATCAAGAAACTTCTTTTCTCTTTATTCTTTCGAAAAACAAGAAAGCAATTGGATGGTTGATCTCTGACATAAAGGCAATTAGTCTCGCTCTTGTTCAACATTGCATCCATTTAATCGATGATGCCAAGCCTGTTCATGACGCGCAACGAAGACTTAGTCCAAAAATGAAAGATGCGGTGCGTGATGAAATTCTTACACTTCTCGACAACAGAATCATTTACCCAATCTCTGATAGTCCATGGGTTAGCCAATTCACGTTGTACCGAAAAATTCTGAGCTAACTGTTGTTAAGAACGATTCAAACAAACTTATTCCAACTCGTACTCAAACAGGATGGCATGTTTATATTGACCATCGAAAACTAAATGCCGAAACACGTAATGATCACTTTCCTCTTCCTTTCATTGACCAAATGCTCGAATGTTTAGCCGACCGTGAATTTTACTGCTTCCTTGATGGTTATTCAGGCTATAACCAAATCTCAACCACTCCCGAAGATCAAGAGAAGCCGACTTTCATGTGTCCATTAGTACCTTTGCTTATTGACGAATGCCATTCGGACTTTGTAGTGAGCCTACTACTTTCCAACGATGCATGGTTGGAATTTTTTCCGATATGATTGAACACTTTCTAGAAGTTTTTATGGATGATTTCTCTATCTTTGGCTATTCTTTTTCCCAATATTTACATCATCTCAAGTTGGTTCTAAATCGATGTAAAGAAAAACATTTGACTTTGAATTGGGAAAATGCCACTTTATGGTCAAACAAGGTATAGTCCTTGGACGTATCATCTCAAATAAAGTAATTGAGGTAGATAAGGCGAAAGTTGATGTAATTGCAAACCTATCCATTCCCAAATCTATTAAGGACATTCGATCATTTCTAGGACACGCTGGCATTTACGGGCGCTTTGTGAATGACTTTAGCAAATCGCTCATCCTTTGACAACTCTTCTTGGAAAAGACGTTCCTTTCGATTTTAACGCTGATTGTATCTCTTCTTTCGAACGTCTCAAAAACGAATTCATCTATGCTCCAATCATCTGTGCACCAAATAGGGATCTTCCTTTCGAAATAACGTGTGATGCCTCAAAATTTGCAGTTGGTGCTGTCTTAGGATAATGCATCAACAAGATCCTTCATGTTATCTAATATGCAAGCATGACTTTGAACGACTCTCAACTTAAATACACAACCATTGAAAAAGAGCTTCTAGTAGTAGTTTTTGCTCTCAAAAAATTCCGACAATATTTGATCGGGTCATACATTATTGTGTACATGGACCATTCTACACTTCGATATCTCTTCGTTAAAAAAGATGCTAAATCTCGCTTAATTCGTTGGATCCTTTTACTACAAGAGTTTGATCTTACAATCAAAGACAAAAAAGGATTCGACAACGTCATAGCCGATCACTTATCTCGTCTTGCGAACGCACCATCTTCTTTGCCAATGAATGAAAACTTCCCCGATGCACAACTTATTTCAATTTCTATCAATCCATGGCACTCTGATATAGTGAACTACTTAGTCACTAAAGAAACTCCCTCATCTTGGTCCAAACAGGACAAATACAAATTCATGTCCCAAGCGAAATATTTCTATTGGGATGATCCATACTTGTTCAAATATTGCCCTGACCAAATCATCCGACATAGCATTTTGGATAATGAGATCAAGAGTGTTCTTTCATTTTTCCACGATCAAGCGTGCTGTGGACATTTCGGTCCTCGAAAAACTACGAAAAAAGTGCTTCAATGTGGTTTCTATTGGCCTTATCTTTTCAAAGACTCATTCGAATTTTGCAAAACTTGCAATCGATGTCAAATGCTTGGACGAATTTCTTGATGAAATATGATGCCTCTAAACCCCATTCTTACGATTGAAATCTTTAATGTTTGGGGTATCGACTTTATGGGACCTTTTTCCAACTCTTTTGGAAACTTGTATATCCTTCTCACTGTCGATTACGTATCAAAATGGGTCGAAGCCGTTCCTTGCAAAACCAACGAACATAGAATTGTTATGAAATTTCTTAAAGAAAACATCTTTCCGAGGTTCGGCACACCTTGCATAATAATCAGTGATAACGGAACCCATTTTTGCAATCGATATTTTGAAACATTAATGAAGAAATACTCGAAAACCCACAAGTTATCCACTCCATATCATCCTCAAACTTGTGGATAATTTGAAGTTTCGAATCGTCAAGTAAAACAAATCTTGGAGAAAACTGTCAACAAAAATCGAAAAGATTGGTCTCAGAAATTGACCAACGCGCTTTGGGCTTACCGTACTGCTTTTAAAACTAACCTTGGGATGTCCCCATTTCGTTTAGTTTATGGTAAAGCTTGTCATTTACCCATTGAAATCGAACACAGAGCGTTTTGGGCAATAAAGAACTTAAACTTTGATCTTGAAAAAGCTGGCGAAAATCGAAAACTACAACTCAACGAACTAGAAGAACTTAGGAACGACGCGTATAAAAACGAGAAAATTTACAAAGAAAGAACAAATTTTTTTCATGACAAGTCAATCCTAAGGAAAATGTTTTTGCCTAATCAGAAAGATCTTTTATATGACTCAAGACTTCATTTATTCCCTGGGAAACTTAAATCGAGATGGACCGAACCATTTATCGTACGAATAGTTTTTCCACATGGGGCCATAGAAATAGAAAATCCCAGGCTTGGATCGATTTTCAAATTCAATGGTCATCATGTGAAACCTTTCTTGGAATTGCCAAGTAACCATGAGGAGGAGCTCATGATTCTTCATGAGCCAAGCTATGTCTAGTAAGAATGTTAACCCTCATTTGTAAATATGTATATATTTTTTCCCATTACACTCATTATATCGTGCATTGACTATGCGGACACAATCAAAGTTAAGTGTAGGGTGGAGTCTCATTCTCATTTTTTTAAGTTTCATGGCATTTTTGAATTTTCATTTTCTTTTAACTTAAAAAAATTCAATATTTCTAAATCTCAAAAACATATTCTTTTTAACATTTTGATTTATTTTTGAAGAAGCACCATAGGATAAGTATAAGTTTTGGTTAATAAATTGAAATTTTTGAAAACTTATTTATCTTAAAAATAAATAAAAATGAAGTTTGATTACAAATAACAATAGTTTAACTAGTATATAGGAAGGTTCATATGTGTTAATTATGAAGTATATTCTAACTGAAAATCTTTGTTTATAAAAGTGGTAAATTTAAAGCAAAGGATATAACATTTTTATCTTCTAAGTTAAATGGTGCTAAGATGATTTGCAAAACTCTCTCTTTCTAAAAAAATAGAAAAAAACACATAAAAAATTTAAGTACAAAAAAACATTTGTATATATGTATATATTTTAACACCTAGAGTCATGCGTTCACACTCGTGTGTTCACTCGCCATGCTCTGTACCCTTCTCACGTAAGCCCGAAAGGCAGTGCACAATCGGTAAATCCGGCCTCAGTTTATCCGAGTTAGGTGTATGTATTTAAAAATTCTTTTTAATAATGCCTACAGTCAATAAGTGTTCACACTTGTGTGTTCACTGGCCCCGCTCTGTATTTCTCTCACATCAGTCCGTAAGGCAGTGCGCGGATAATATATCTGGCATCAGTTTACCTAAGTTAGGCATATGTACGTATTGTTAATATCAATAAAATTTTCAAATAAGAGAGAGTAAGCAATTGAAATCTAAGCACTATTTTTACTTGTTTTATTTAACTTGTTATTGAAAAAGAATGAGAATACCACTTTGACAAAGTTTGATAATCAACTAAGGATCCATTTCATAATTACATTGTGTTACCAACCGAAATAACTATCCAAACTATAGTCTATCTGTTATGACAACTTAATTTTTGTTGGAAATTTTGATAAGTAAAAGGATTTAAATTTCTTGATAATGACCAGAACTTATATTTAACTTATTAGTGTCGATTTGAAAGTAAATCCTTCATTTGTAAATACTTTTAGAAACTTGCATTCATCCCATTGTAAATAATTCTTGCATTTTGTAAATGTTTTCACTTTGCATTTGGATTTTGTGGGTAGTTGAAAACCCTCACGAGACAACACTCATCCTACTGGAAACACCCAGAGGTTTAACGGCTTGTTTCATACACTCAATGCAATCGTGCTCCCTACAAAAACGGATTTATCTTAGTTTTTCTTTATTCGAGGATGAATAAAAAGATAAGTGTGGGGGTATTTGATGTGCATGTAAATGTGCATATATTTACATTCATATTTTATCTATTTTTATTTAAATAAATGTCATATTTGGGCATCTTAACATGTTTAAAATCAAATTCAATCATTTTCAAATCATCATATATTCATCTAGGGGCAAAATAGTCATTTTTTATGCATGTGTTAATTTGCAACTATTTACTTGGACTTTCATAATTTTTATTGGATTTTGGATGCATAAGAAAGAGGATTTCATGAAGATATATGCATGCACAAGAGAATACAATGAAGAGATAATGGAAATAATTCAAATGCATGATCATGGAGGACTCCACTTTCCCACTTACCTAAATCTACAATTAGAAGCTAATGGACAACTAAATGGATGTTAAAGCTTCATGCACATTTAACGATGGATTAATTAGTGGCTAATGGTTACTTGGTGGTTACACTTCCTAAATGACATTTTGGGAAGCGCCCTAAAAATTAAATTAGGTTTTATGCATGTGTAAATAGGCCTCTTATGTACAAGTAAATATATTCTACTCTTTGAAATTAAAAAATGCAAATTGTAAGCTCTATGGTTTATGAAATAAAAATGGCTTCCTAGCCTCTTTCTTTTCTCTTTTCTACTTGTGTTTCTTTACTTTTATGCTCATTTTTTCTTATGCTTTCTTTCATTTCATATTCATAGTTAGATTTACATTTATGTACTAGTTTAGTTCATTTCCTTCTAGTAGTTAATTTTCTTTTTCTTCGTTTATTCTCTACTTTATTTTATTTTCAATATTGAAAGTGTTGAAATGATAACATAAATAAGAGGCTAAACCCCTACAATTTAGGGGTAATGAAGCTTTCTTTTGTCATGTAGATTTTAACATAAATTTTCTATGTATGATCGCTTTTATGCTTTATGATAAAATGGATGCTTATGTTTGTTTGTGTTTTATATTGAATTTGATAGCCTACTTTGTTCATAACAAATAGGCTATGCTTATCTCATTAATCACAAATTGCATCTTCATCTAAATATGATCATGGCAATGAAGTGAAGTTTGAATCAAAATTTGATGATATATGTTACTAATTAATAGTAAATAGTTCATGCTTAAACTAGATTTTGGTTTCATTTTCTATGCTATGTTTCATGAGATATGAAAAGTAGGACTAGAGTTGTATTATAGTTTGATGGTTTGATTTGTATTAATTAATAACTCAAATAGGCCATGCTTATGATAAATACATCACTAATCCTACTTAGATTAAAAAAAGATCATCGTTTGATTTTATGTTGATTTATGTGAAAAATATAAGAAATTAGATTTGCCTCTAAATTGAATTTTAATCACATAGTTTTTAATCTCAACATTTGCTTAGCTTTCTAGTTTTCAAAACAATCTCCACTTTTGGTTTAATTTGATTTATTAGAAAATTTTAAAATCTAACAATTCCCTGTGGATCTATCCGTACTCGCCACGTACTAGCTTTTGTACGCCGTGCGCTTCCTATTAAAATTAACTCAAAATTAATCGACATTTTTCTAACTCAATAGAAAATTTATCGTTAAACAATATTTATTAATTTAATTTAATTCTTATTTGAGTAGTTATGATGTTGAATTGGTTATCCATAAGTGTACTTGGAAATGGTGTTGATTTGGTTATATATAATTATGCGTGTATGTGGTGTTGTATAAAATTGAAATCGGAAGTTAAATATAGAAATTAGTATGGTTTGATCTTGCTTATGTTTGGAATCATGTTATTGTATTGTGGTTATGATATTGGTTATGATCTTGGTATATGTTTTTCATGCTAATGAAGTTAGCATTTTTGCTAACATAAGCGACTTATGAAATCCCTCTTTGAAAGTTTGAACTTTGGACTTAAATTTTGAAAATATATTTAAGTTTATTGGTTAATTTCAAAACCTACATCTTTATATTTACAAGATAATAATGTTTTCAAAAGCTAAAGTTTTAAAGAAGACTTAGAAAATAAATTTTAAGTTTGGAAATTTCGAATTGTATAGTGATAATCGTTATAAGTGCAGTTCGTGAAAACGAATTCTTTTCGAAATCTAAAAATGCATTCACATAGAAATAATTTTGGAAAATGTTTTAAAACTTATATTAAGTAACTAAAAAGGTATTTATTTATTTAATAATTATTTAATTAATTAATTTAGCAATTAATATTTAATCATTAGATAATAAAAGTAATTAATATCTAAGTGTTAATCAATGAAGTTAATATTAATTAGTTAATTAATTAAAGTTAATTATTATTTAATTAATAATTAAGGGTTTGTTATTTTTAGTTATTCATAAAAAGGGGTTTAATTAATTATTAGTTAATTACCGATTTATTTAAATTTAATTAAGATTATAGTTAATACTTAACTAATATTTAATTATTATTTAATAAGGATATAATTTATTATTTAATTAATAACAAGGGTTTAAAATCGCTTTGTTTTAAAACACTGCTTTTGTTTAAACTGTTTTTCTTTCAAAAAAATGTTTTAAATCAAGGGATTTCTTCATCGACTACCCTTAAATAACCTCCAACAAATATGAAACCAAAGTTAATGTGGTGGAACCTTTATGGGAAGTAAGTTATCCCATAGTTAGCACTAAAAGCCGATGAGTAAGCTAATTCTTTTGTTTATGAGATCTAGAATTTATTTCTTGGCAGCAGATAGAGTAAGATCGAAATACCGAAAACGTGATAGATATGGGAGGGTTAATTTCTATCAATGGGTCATGTTAAAATTAAGTATATGGTTATCCATATGCAAACTCTACACACTTACCCTAAGTAGCTGATTGTCCGCTATTTTTAACTTGACCCATTTTAACTCAGAAAGTATGTTGTGTATATTTGAGTTCCCATTGAGGAGTCGAATACTGGTTACATACTTCCAAAAGAACCAGAATTGAGTTTTCCAAGAGCTATCGCTTAGTTTGGAGACGCTGGTTCTGAGTAAGTATATTTTATCCAAACCACTCCAAACTAGTAACGTTTATGATGCATTGTTATGAAGTATGCTATGGAGCTATACTATTCTTCTTGAGGGCGATTCCAAAATGGAAGATAGTAAACGTTGAAGGTTTGTTTGATCCCGAAAAACAACTTGTATGGATGAATGCTGCCATTGCATTCGATTCCCGGAAGGTAATGTTAGCATTCCAATATGGTCTGCTAGAAGGAAGGTAAATGTGTAGCCTTAAGCCTCACCACCCGAAGGTGCCTAAAACAGGGTACAAGTAACAGGGCTATATGGGTTGCGCCCATTGGTGTATGATCATTGCCAAATATAGAGTGATATCTATGGTTTATATATGATTCGGGATCCCTTTCGCAACCAATGGGTGATCATATTCGGCACCATCCAAATTCAGGGGTAGGTCGATACTATGTTAGCATGGATATACTAAGTTCAGGGTCTGACCCTAGGTACATTTTATCTAGATGTGTACTATACGGAAGGTAGTCTCTTACCTTGTCACTATTGGAATCCATTTTTCAATACAAGCCTTCGGACTTGATTGTATACATATTATGCTGGTATTTAATAATGTAACAATTTCGGCTATGGTTCCATATTTATTTTAAACCTAGACATTATGATAATATCATAGGATTTTATATAGAAATGTTTTGGTTATCGTAAGGTAAAATCCTCTCCGTGTTTATGTGCGGCGTGCTCTTACGAGATACCTGTAATATAAAGGTTTTTTTTTCGAGGTTAAGCTTGTGCCTTACTCACACCACGCCCATGTCTGACCTGGAGTTTATTTATTTCATTTAAACTCTTGGGTACTCAAATTTTTATGAGTAACCAAGTAGTCAGGTTTCTTTGGATCATTCTGGAAAGCAGTATGGAGTAAAAGCTTTCACTGTATCCAATAGTTATGTTTATTTTCGCTATAGTTGTACATTATGTATTAGTAATTTAGGAAGGCTGATATAGCTAAAAATAGTACTTGTTGTAAATTTGATGTAACATTTTAGAGTAACCATATGTACTATTCTGTGATGATGTATATGTAACTCTGTCGTTTGTGAGAAAAAACAGTATTTGTTTCCTTTATCTTTTTGTTACCCGACAACCTGTTTTTCAGACACTTGGATAATCAGAACATGATACCCATATTGTATTAAGTGTCTTCTTTGGGTGTAAGTAAGGCAGATTGTCACATACATGACCAATAAATTATCATCGATGAACATGAATCAGAATGCCATAAAGTTGGAGAATCTTTCTTGGTTGAAGCAATAATAGGAAAGCTGCCTCCACCATGGAGAGACTACCGCAACTATCTAAAGCATAAAAAGGAGATTTCTTTACAAGACTTCATTATTAGATTGAAGATAGAGATGGATAACCGTTAGATTACAAAACAAAAAAGTGAGGAAGCATTTGTTACAAAAGGGTCAAAAAAGAAAAGACACTTCCATAATAACAAGAAGAAGATTTTTTCATAGAAGAGAATAGGCTATAAAAGAAATCCAACGAAAATAATCAGTTCAAGAAGTTCAATGACAACTATTGGATTTGTGGCATGACGGGATACGCCACTAAAGATTGCAGACACAAGAAGGAGAACAATTCAGAGGAAAATATGGTGGACAACATGGAAGTACATGGATCTAATTTTTCTTCAGTTGTGTTATAATGCAATTTGGTTAGAATCCTATAGAGTGGTGGTACCACATAGGTGCTACTCGACATATTTGTTCTAATAAATCTATGTTTTTCATTTATAACAAACTCGATCAGGGAGAAAAAATCTACATGGGTAGTTTCCATGATTGAGGGCAGTAACACAGTCACCCCCGAGTTCACTCTAGAAAATCTGTTACATTGAATGACGTGCTTGATGTTCCAGACATCTGCAAGAACCTAATCTACGGATCTGTACTACCAAAGAAGAGATTATGAATGGTCTTCGAGTCAGACATGATAGTTCTGTCTAAGGCTGGATTTTATATAGGAAGGAGATATTTATATGATGGCCTTTTTAAGGAATTGTAGCTGTAATCGGCAAAAATACAATGTATTCTGATTATGCAATGCATAAAAATGAAGTTTTTTATTTGGTTGTATATGAAACTCTATTATGGCATGTTAGATTAGGATACATAAATTTTTGAAAAATGAAAACATAGGATTAACTCCAAAATTTCAAGTAGACAAAATACAAATGTGAGACATGTGTAGAAGCAAAAATAGTTAAAAAAACCAATACATGTTATTGATAGGAGTACTGAACCATTAGGAATAGTTCATACCGGTTTATGTGATTTCAATTCATTGTCATTAAGAGATGGAAAAATGTACTTTATCAAATTCATTGATGATTATATACAATATTGCTATGTATATCTTTTAAATAGTAGAGATGATGCAATTACATCATTTATAAAATACAAAGCTGAAGTAGAAATTCAGTTTAATAAAAGACCAAGATATTGAGATCAAATCGAGGTGGATAATATGAATCACCATTTGAATAATTCTACGTAGAAAATGAAATAATTCATCAAAGAACAACCTCATATTTACCACAACAAAATGATATTGCCAAGAGAAAGAATAGAACGCTAAAGGACATGGTTAACGCTATGCTATTAACTTCTGATCGACCAACAAACCTGTGGGGGGGAGTCCTAAATATGTCTACTCACATACTAAATAGGTTTATATACAGAAAAATTGGAACAATTCCATATAAGATATGGAAATGACACCCACCAAGTTTTAAATACCTCAAAGTGTGGGGGTGCTTGTCAAAAGTTCCAATTCCACCTCTGAAGAAAGTTAAACTTGGATCAAACACTTTAGACTGTTACTATTTAGGACCCATCGAAAATAGTTGCGCTTATAGATTTTTAATCTTCAAGTCTGGTATAAATGACATCGGTATAAATACAATCATAGCGTCAAGAGATGCATCATTCTTTGAATATGTGTTTCCACGAATGATCGAATATTTATCCCTAAAAAGACAAGAGAAGAAAGGGATGAACCAAAAGAAGAAGAAACTTATTGTGAAAATAATGAAATTGAATCAAGAAGAAGCATAATGGAAAGAACTTCCAAGTCTTTTGTCTTAGAATTATTAAGCTACAAGTTAGAACATGAACCTCAAACTTATAAAGAGGCAGTGTTGTCTTCAGAATCTTCATGTTGGAAAGAAGCAATCAAAAGTAAGATTGATTCCATTCTAAGTTATAAAAATTGGAAATTACTTGACATTCCACCTAGAATAAAATTAATTAGTTGCAATAGATGTTTAGGAAGAAGATGAAATCAGATGGCTTTATTGACAAATATAAAGCCAGATTGGTAGCCAAATGATATTGTTAAAAAGAAGGTATAGACTTCTTTGATACTTATTCGACGGTTACATGAATAACCTCTATAAGAATGTTAATAGTAATTGCATCCATCTATAATCTAGAAATTCATAAAATGGATGTAAATTCAACATTCTCCAATGGAGATCTTGATGTGGAGATTTTCATGGAGCAACCTAAAGGTTTTATTTTCAAGGGAAATGAGAATAAAGTCTGTAGATTAGTCAAATCATTATACGGATGCAAACAAGATCCAAAACAATGGCACGAAAATTTGATAGTGTCATGATGAAAAATGATTTTCATATAAATAAATGTGATAAATGTGCTTATTACAATCAAGTTGGACAATCATAAATGATGATTTGTCTATATGTGGACAATATGCTAATCTTTGGTCTCAACATTAAAGTTATAGAGACCATAAAGAAATGTTAAACAACAATTTCGATATGAAAGATTAGAAGTTGTAGACATTATTTTAGGAATAAAAATAATAAAATCACCTAATGAAATTGAAATTGTCTCAATCATCTTATGTAGAAAAAGTGATTGAAAAATTCCAAAATTATGGAATCAAAGGGGTAAGAACACCTTTTAATTAATCGAAAGTACTGCACAAAAACACTAATGAGAGTGTAATGTAACTAGAATACACTCGTGTAATAAGGTGTTTAATGTATCTCATGAATTGCACAAGACCATATATTGCTTATGCAATAAGTCGATTAAGCATGTATAAAGATAACCCAGGGAAGGAATACTGGAAAGCAGCAATGAGATTGTTGGGATATCTGAAGAAATCCATAAACTTTTCTTTACATTATGAAAAATATCCTACCGTCTTAAGTATATATTGATATAAATTTGTTTTTAGATTTAGAGAAATCTAAATGAACAAGTGGTTATGTTTTTACCCTAGCTGGAGCAGCAAATGTCATGGAAATCAACTAAACAAACATGCATAGCTCGATCCACTATGAAATCTAAGTTCATCGCATTAGACAAAGCAGGCGAAGAAGTAGAATGACTTCATCAATTTTTAGAAGATATTCCATTTTGGCCTAAACCTGTAACAACCATATGTATTCACTGTGATAATCAAGCAGAGTTAAGTAGAGTGTAAAACTTTATGTATAATGGAAAATCATGACACATTCGTCGATGCTACAATACAGTTAGACAGTTACTTCAAATGAAAGTATTTCCATCGATTATGTAAGAACTAATGATAACCGAGCGGATCCATTTACTAATGATTTATTAAGAGAAAAAATTGACTACGGATCAAGGGGAATGATTTTAAATGCCTAGACCTAAAAATAGTTACCTTATACAGAAATTTATCCTAGATACTAGAGATCTCACAGACTAGGATTAATAGGCAAACCATTTCTTAGTAACTCAAGAAGTAATGCATTTGTTTAGACTTAGTCCTACTCAATTCCTATGATGCATAATATAATGCATGCCTACAGATTTATTAAAAAGTTTAAGCTATACTTTTAATGATATCCATATCTTAAAAATATCAATTGGATTATACATAGGATACACCTTCCGGATGCGATCACCTATGTAAGTGTCAGCTGGGTCGGCTCTATGAGAATATTAAGGCTTAAATTCTCTAAATACGCTCGTAGAACCAAATTTTTTTAGGACCAAAATAAACACAATCAAGAGATTTGACGTGAAGGGAAACAATGCTTTGTAAAGCTTATTGTCTAGTTATATACTAACGGTTGACGGTTCAAGATGAAATAATTCACCGATTAGCCAAGTATATCCGATATTCTTGACTAGGTATAGTTCAAAGTGTAATATCTACTTATCCTCGATATAGTATTTTTCCATATGTACTATGTTATATTCCCTTTTATGTGGTGGAGACATAAATCATCATTCATGTGGGGGATTGTTAGAGATCCTTGCATATGTGGATGAAGATATAGTCCCAGATCACCAAAATCAAATAAGTTTTCATGTTTATATACTCTTTTCCATCAACCTATGTTGGCCCTTAAGGTCAGGTAATTTTATGCCAGGGAGAGGACCTATATGGCCATGGTTTAAACACACATGCACGCACGTCGCTTGCCCATTCGACCGACTTGTAGGGTTCGGGTTTAAGTCTAATGTATTACTATATTTCTGCTAGAAAAAACAAAGACTGTTACGAACAATAGTTTTTTCAATCAGACCCAAACAATGATGAACATACATGATTGTCTCAAATAATGCGAGGATTGGTGATGGATAGAAATGAGATGGGTAGAAACGACTGTTAGGCGTTGCAAATGACTGATGAATAGAAACGACCATTAGGCTTTGCAAATGATTGATGAACATAAATGATTGTTAGGCATTGCAAATGAATGACGAACAGAAACGACTGCTGGGCATTGCAAATGACCGACAAATGAAAACGACTGTTGGGTGTTGTAGATGAATCTTTGATTCAAAAGAACAGATCAACCTTCTAAGCAGATGCAACTGTTGAAGGCTTTAAAAGGAGAGGAATACTAATCACATTCCCCATCCATTTTTCTTTATCCTCTTCATCTTCATTCTATTCTCAAATCTAAAGCATTATCAAATCATAGAGTAGATATACTCATTATAATCTAGTGCAGATTATTCTATGGCAACTTTACATATAAAGTTTTTAAGCAAGGCAAGCCTTAGAATTTCTTATTGTTTATATCAATATATTATTATTGTGCATCTTTGTGCTCGTTTTCATACAGCTCTTACACTGTTACTTACTATTTTGGTAATAAAACATCTACACTCATTTAGTGTCTCTTTAAGTGATCTAAGGAGTGTGCTAGTGACTGTACATAGAAAAACTTATCATTTTTTCAAGGGGAAATTTTGGTTGAGAGGAGAATTCAAAAACCAAATATATCTTATATAGGAGTGTACTAGGTCATATTACAAAAACAGTAAGTAACAACAAAAATACACAGTAAACATTATAGGAAAACATGCAAATGGATACACAATAACAAGATATTGATATAAAACAATAAGGAATTTTGAGGCATGCCTCAGCAATCTCCTTAAAACTTTATTTACAAAGTTTTCCAAGATAAACAAGAATAATCTACACAAGATTGTAAGGAGTATGTCTGCTTTGTGATTTAATAATGCTTTGATTTAAGAACAGAATGAAAATGAAGAAGACAAAGAAATAGGGATTAGGAATGTGATCGATATTCGTCTCCTTCTATAGCCTTCAACAGTTGCATTTGCTCAAAAGATTATGCATTTTCTTTTGAATTAAAGAGTCATCTACAATGCCCAACAGTCCTTTCTGTTGGTCAATCATTTGCAACTCCCAACGGTCGTTTCTACTAGTCAGTCATTTGCAATGCATAACAATCATTTATGTCTGTTACCCATTGTCGCTTTATTTGAAACAGTCATGTCTGTTCATTGTTGTTTGCATATGTTTGAAAAAACTACTATTCAAAACAGGCTTTATTTTTTATAGAAAAAAGATAGTAACACATTAGATCCAATCCCGACCGGTCTGACGGCGCACGCGCGTGTTTAAACCATGGTCATATGGTTCCTTCCCTTCGCACAAAATTATCTGACCCTAAGGGCTAATATTAGTTGATGGAAAGGAGTATATAAACATGAAAACTCTTTTTCGGTGATGTGGGACTATATCTTCATTCACCTATGCAAGGATCTCTATCAAAGAGTTTAAAAAATTACTTCAAGCATCCATCAATGTTGTTAATGTAGAACATTTAAATTTCTACAAACTTGAACCAACTTTGGATTTATTTATCAACTTGAACAATTTCTTTTTTAGTTAGTCTTTGCCATATCTTCAATTCATATTATTTGGAAAGATATTTCAAGCGTAATCATCTAAAATCCTTATATACTAAGTTTCCAAATTACAAAACTAACTACAATTTCTAAACAAATTTCGAATTTATAGAAATTTGAGAGAAATATATTGGAATATTTTTTGTAAAATTAAGAAAATCAAAAGCCGATGTAAAATGGTGAGAAAAATATTTTATAAAATATTGTTTGGTGTGAAAAGACGGTGATAGAAGGAAAAAGAAAGTTCATATAGTCCTTTATTTTATTGCTATTAGTTTAATTTTTCCAAAAAGAACAAAACAAATTCTATTTAGGCTATTTCTATTCACACAGCGAAAATCACTTAACAAACACCGTTATTTTTATTTAAAAATGTCTTCCTAAGTTACCCTTCTTTTTATTGTATTTTTATTTTATTTGCTTAAAACCCATAAGATTATAATCTTAAAATTAATGATTTTTGATTAAATACATTAAAATAAGAAGTTAATGATCTTTTAATCTTGAAACCTACAATATTAGTTAAGAATTTTTTTGCATCTAGCTGCTTAAATTCAAAAGTATTTAAGCTTTCTTCTTAAACTAGAGTTTATTTTTTTAAAATTAATTAAAAAATATTAGAAGATTGAATAATTTACAATTTTGGTGATAAATGTTTCATTTTGTTTAATTTTGACTAAATTTGGTGCTAGGATTTTCTAGATTTATATAAATGAATTTTAAGTTTTAAAGAGGGAAGATAATGAAGATGAAAACAAGGGTAATTCGGTACAACAAATGGTGTACATAAAATAAATTTTGGTATGTACTAGTTTATAATATTTTCTGATGCATGTTAACTGATTATTGGTGTATGAATTGAATTAACTTTCTATTTGTACATCATAAATTACCGTGTGTACGCCAATTTTTTCAATCATGTAAGTCACTTTTTAAATTATACTTAATATGCAACATTCATATTACAAAACTACCTGATTTTGGAATAAAACAAAACAATTATCTCATTCAATTAACTCTCCCTCATGCATTAATCCTAGTAAGTTTCTGAAATTCTCCTTATTCGCTTTTGCAATTTTAATTTTAATTTCCACTACTTTAAATGGAATTCAAATTTGTTTAATCATTTAGATATAACAATTTGAATTTAATTTCTGAATATTAAAATGTAAAGGTATTAGTATTTTGATACTAAGTTTATACTTGATTTAATTTAAGTAAGAGATAGAGAAGAATTTAATACTCTGTGAATCATACTATTTTAGTACATAATTTTGAGATTTAAAGTTTTTGTTTATTTGAACTATTTAATTTTTTCGATCATAAAAGTGGTACTTTATTTAAGCAGATCTCTCATTTTGACGTGTCATGATTCGGACTTATAACCTCTAGAACCTATGTCTAGAGTGTCATAACATTGACCAGTTAAGCTAGTGATCCTTAACATTTTGAGCAATAATTTAACTATCTTGATTATGCTTGAATATATCTTATATATGAATAGAATTTGATAGTTAAAAGAAATTTAATTTTTATTTAGTTGATGATGTAGGATATTTTATTTCTTTAAGAAAGAAATTATGTTGACCATATCATGAAATTAAGTTGATCGTCATGAATCCCATGCTATGAAACTTATAGTTAATGTAACGATCTCGATTTTTGAGTCAAATTTGAATTGATAATTAATATAAATTTTGGGTTAAAATGGTGAATTAAATTGAGTTATTCCAAAATATATAAAGATATGTGTTGTTTATTTATATATATGTATATAAATGGATTTTTAATTTAAATATAATTTCTAGCTGGAAATTTAGAAAAAACATTTTAAATAAATATTAATTATAAATTTGATTATGGATTAATTTGAAATTTTTTGAATAAATATATTTATGAATATATATAGATTGAAAGTTAAATTGTCAATAAAATTTTGATTTTGGAAAATTCAAAATGTAAATATTTATAAATAAATTGGATTTATTATAGAAATTAAGTTTTAAAACATTTTCTTTAAAAGGTTATATTTTGAAATTAATATAATAATTTTCTAAAAGATTGAATTTGAACATTTTCAACACTAGTATTATTTATATAAATTTAAGTATAATAACTTAAGTTTAATCTTAAATTTAAACATAACTAAATGTAATTTGTATGAATGTATATATAAATGTATGTATACATTTAAAAGTATAATAAACTGTGTTTAAAAATAATATTGGTTATGAAGATCAGAACATTTTCTTTTAAAAATATAATTTATAAATATATAAAACATAAATACTTAATTAAAAAAATGGTTTAAACATAATTTGTAAATTAAATTAAGGAGTTAAACACAAATTATTTACATTTTGACATTTGTAAAAATATAACAACTTGCATAAACATTTGTATGGATGGGATTACAGATAATTACAAGTGTAACTTATGATAACAAGTGGTAAATGCATGTTTATTTTAAAATAAAATTTAACTAAAATGTATTAAAAGAAAAGACAATTTCATTTCTTCTCATTTCAAAACCTGTAAACAAAAAAACCTGGAAAGAATCAAAAACCGAGATGAAGATCAAAAACAAACCTGAGAATTAAAAAGAAACATCTAAACAAAATAGAAATGAAAAGCTGAATCAAAAGAGAAATCAAAACAAATTCAATTTCTTCAACTTGAGCAAGGAAATTCAGATCAACCCAAACAGATCATGTTCAAATTCAAAACCTAAAGATAAATTCAAGCAAGGATTAAAAGTCAACAATCAAAACAAAAACAAATCAGAAGTAAATCAGTTCAACATCAAGCTTCAACATCAAAAGTCTAGATCAAAAAGTCAATTCAGTTTTCAAATAACATCTCCAAGTCCTCTGTCTTTCAAAGAAAAAAACCCAGGTGAGTAAACCCCTTGACCTTGTTGTTTATCTTAGTGTTTGAAGTTGTATTTGAAGCTATGATGTGAATGTGCTAGTATGGTTGTATGAATATGACTGCATGTTGTAAATATATGTGTGCATGCTTATATATGTAGGAAAAAATCACCTCTATTCTAAGTTTACAGGCCACCAAACCTGTTCAAAATTCAAAAGCTTTTCTTACAATTCTTTTTAGGCTTGGTGGCTTAAACAAAACATGTTAAAATTAACAAGATTTGAATTTTACAAATGGTTTCAAGTTGAAAAGGTTGGTAGCTATTTTGAAATTATGGAATAACAGTGAATTTTTTTTAAAACATGAAAAAAATGTCTTGAATTCTTAATTTGATTCTATAATATGATTCGAAATTGTTAATGATGGATTTTAATATGAAAATCACAATTTTGAAGTTTATATTCATTGAGAATTATGGAGATGATTGAAAGGGGGTTATTCGTCGATTGCCGGAGATTGGCAAAGAGTTAGGTGACACAATTGATACTGGAGGTGGATGGAAGGATGGGTTGCTCGGGAAAAATGGTGAGCAAATTTTTTGATGAATATGGCGGCGGCGGCGTGTCAAAATAGATTTTAAACCCTAAATTAGTTGAGCTCGGAATAGGGGTTGCTGCATCGTCCCTAGGGCATCGAGTTGCACTGGACCAATGGGGATGGGAGCATGGGGTCATGTTGAAGATTGGGTCATGGTCGCGTGGCGTCTAGTGATCAAAATTAGTGGCGCGAAATGATTTATTCGATCAGTCCAGTTTCTAGTAAAATGTTTGACTCGGCTCGATTTCAAGTTGGACGTGGTTGAGGCAATCTGGGTGTCGGGTGAGTGAGGGTGGTCATTAGCAACATGTTAGTGGCCGTAGCGTCAATCGGAGTAGTGGCGAACGCTGGTGCATGTGCACAAGCATTGGGTGGTGTCCGTGGTTGATGTAAAAAGAAGAAGATGGATTTACTCGAAGCCATACTCGGCTAAACTTGCAAGTGTCTTGGGTTCGTTCTTGTGATTACCAGTTTAACGGGTTTTAAACTTTTTAAAGTTTTAAACAAAGAAAAAAGACCACACAGGATAACTCAAAGAGGTTTCAGGGGGATTGGGTGTTCGACTCGGGTGAAGACCCGAAGTGGTTTTGGGTAGACGATTGAAACAGTTTTTGTTTTAAAACAAAATTTTCCAAATTTACAATTAAAACAAATTTAAACACCTTCTTGATTATCTTTTTAAATAATAAATGCTTTTTTTTTAATTTTGGGATTAGTGAAGTTTTAAAAAAATCATTTCAAATTAATTTAGTTTTAAAGTGTTTTTATACCCACATATAACCTTACTTTTAAAAGTTTATATTGAATAAATCTTATAGTTAATTAAGAAATAAAATGTTTTCTATTGTTGATTAACTTAAATATCTTTAGGTAATCCATGTATTAATGATTTATCAAATAAACTTGAATGTAATTAAGCGATTAATTGAGATAAATGGGTTATTTTAATTTGAAAATTCAGTGATAATTATTTAATTAAAGATTAATTAAGTATTAATTAAGGTGGTCAAGTATTAATGATGAGTAATTAAATTATAATTACTTAATGAGATTAATTAAGTAAAATTACTTATTGTAATTAATAAGGATTATTACTAAATTAGTTAAGGGTTAATTACTTTGTATAATTATTATTAAAGGATACTTAATTAACGAAGGTAATTAAGGAATGACTTATTAATTAAGGGTTAATTAATTAATTAAAGATAATTAATTAAAGGATAATTAAATAATTAAAGGTTAACTATCTAATGATTAAAGGTTGATTTATTTATTAATTAAGATTGATTAATTAATAATTAAAAGTTGATTAGTAAATGATTAAAGGTTAATTAATTAAGATGGTTTGTAATTAATTAATATTCATTAACTAGGATTAATAATTCATTCATAAGTGATTAATCTGATTTAAGTTAATCAAATGAATAATTAATCTTACTTGTGGATTTTGAATTGTATGAAATGCTTTGAATTGTTTGATATCCTTGGTGTGTGATGCTTTGTGATATGAATTATTTTGATTCGAGCTGTGATGAATATAATTTATTTATCTGTGATGAATGTAAATTATTTATCTATGAATCTGTGAATGGAAGATAAGCGTTATAGATTATACCAATTATCGATATTGCTGTGCTTGAATCTATGATGATTGATGATGTTGCAATATTGTGTAAAACCTCTGGATTGCACCATGCACACACAAATATGGATTGCACGAGGAAATTGGTTAAGTCGCAGATATTTGAATCTAATATTTTGAAATGGTTTTAAAGTTGAATTTTGAATCCAAATAGTTTTGGAAATGGAACTGGGTTAAATGTGAAAAGCTTTTGAAAAGGAGTTTTAAAGATAAAAGTTATTTTGAATAACTTGATAAAGTTTTGAAATTTAAATTGTTTGATTTGAATTTAAATTCAAGATTTGTAATTGAGTTCTATGTTTGGAAATTATGGTTTGAAAAGGTTATACAAGTTATAAATGTGTTTTTATGGGTTTTAAACCATTTTAAAAGTAGTGTTTTGGGAATTTGAATTTAACCCAAGTTTTATACTTGGGCTACAACTTGTGCAAAAGTAATCGGATTTTTCCGAAACGAAAACTATTTGTTTTCAAATAATAATAGCTTTCATATAAAGAAAGGATTTCCAATTTGTGTTGAAAAGATTTCAAGTTTGAAATAGAAATGGTTTTGAAAGCTATAAATGAATCTTTTTGAAAGATTGTTGAACCTTGTTTTGAAATTGAAAAGGATCTTAAAGGTATATCTTTTGTATAAAAGATTTGGTATTGAAATAGTTTTGAAAGGTATGAATGAATCTTTGTGAAAGATTGGTGAACTTTGTGAAGTGAATCTTTTTGTTTAAAAGATTTGAAAATGGTAATTTGTTTAAACCATTTGAAAGAAAAGTTTTGGGTAATAAGTTGTGACTTACTTGAGATCCCATTATCCATATGGTTTTAAAATATTGCGCTCATTATTCGGTTTAGCCTGGAGAGGACTTTGTGTCATATAACCCATTTCGAATAATGATACGACGATATGGATAGCATTTGAAGACCGGTGGTGAAGACCGGGTATTTTCGAGAACGAAAGGATAACCCGTCGAATGTCTCTACATTGAGTCATGCCAGTACAGAGATCTCCATATGTTATGGGGAGTCTGATCGGGATTGTGAATACCCGGATTGCAAGGGCTTCTTTATGAAGTGCCTTCGGTTCTGTTCGAATCCGGAATAGACTTGTATGGATGTGTGTCTGACATTGCACTTTGAGATGTAAAGCTGGTTTCTATCAAATACATTTCTGTTTGGTGGCGAAGAATTTATTCTCTTTGCTTAACACCCTTCTCTGAGAGGTACGAGCTCAGAGGTTATGTAGTTGATGATCACTAGTGATACATTCCAAATTTGGTAATGTGGCATACGAAGTGCTGCTAATCATTTGTTGATTAAAGCATGGATTTTGTGTAAAGCGTAGCTTTGTGGACAAGACTGCATCAGGACCTCACACCTCGGAAATGGTTGAAACAGGAAAGATGCAGTAAGGTTATTAGGGGTCGCGCCCCTAGGGTATGTCCATTTCTTCTGGTAAATGGTGGTATCATGGTATGGAGCCCAGATACTTAACTCATGTGGTCACTACAAATTAATTACTTTATGGTTTCTTTGTGGTTGAGAGCTCTCGGATAAAGGTTGCAAATGACCGAGGATGACATACTTGTAGGTGTTACTTCCGGGCAGGGGTACCCCGGCATTGTGTTGGCAGAGATCCGTGTAAGTTCTCGGGGAGTCCCTCCAGAGGCGTACCCTTATGGATATAGGAAGTTCCTTATCCCGACCATTTATTGGAAATCCAATCTCCAATATGCGCCTTGTACGGTTTTAGTTGTAGAACCTGCCATTTACTTATGGTGGTCACCACTGTTTAGATGGTAGCTATAGTAGGCATAGATCGAAATGTCTATGCTAGCTAAGATTAATATTATACTTTCGAAAGGTTTTCTGCACTATGCACTAATAATAATATCAAAAAGGTTATCGCGTATCAAGCATGTTTGACTATCATAAGGAGAAACCTCCTCCAATTATGCGTTTGCATGGTGTGTGCGGTGGCGGCGGGGGGCCTTATGGTAGTTTCATTTTCCAAAAAGCATTGCGGATTTCAATCTTAAATTCTTTTGTTGTTTGTTTTTGTTTAAAACTGTTTTCTTTTTCTCACACCAGTCCCATGACTGACCCGGAGTTTATTGTTCCCTTCCTAAACTCTGGATCCCCATAATTTTCCGCACGGGCAGTCTAGAGTTGGGATTTTCAGATAATCAGCTAGTAGATGTAGATTTCGGTAGCCTCCCGCTTTTTATTTTGAATCCTTTGGAGTCGATGACTGACCTTGCGTAAGTCAACTTGATGGTGGTTCGAGCTTCTAGATTGGAGTCTTTTGAGATTTGGCAATGAAGTTTTACATATTGGATTATCCTTTGGAAGACTTTTTGTGCTATTGTGTTCCGTTGCTATTGGATTTATTTCATTCCTTTGTATCTTGTAGCTCTGATAATATTGATCAATTCTCATTATATCATTGTTGTAATCAACTATTGTACATCAATGATATTATTCTTTTTCTTCCGCTATGTTGTTTTACTTAATGTGTTATAAGCTTCATTCGATCTGGAGTTCGATGTTTGAATCTACGGCATTCGAATACGAGTGAGGTATGGGTGTCGATTTTCGAGTGCCGGATTTTGGGTTGTGACAAGTGGTATCAGAGCTAAAGTTTGAACTTTAGCTATTTGAGTATAACACATTAGGTAACTCATTAGAGATAGGGTTACAAATACCCTAGAATGAGTATTCCCTAAGATATCCATTCTTGTGCCTCAGTAAATTCTCTTACTATCCACTGATAGTGAGTATGAGTGCAAGAAGAGGACGAGATAGGGGACAGAGGAGTACCACTACAAATAGTCAATACCTACAACAATAAGGAAACAACTCTTCTCCTTTGATTCAATTTAAATTCTTTAATTGCTTCATGGAAGCTCCGGGAAGAAGCTTCGGTGTGATGATGGCCGTGCGAATCGTGTAAATAAGTTTCTATTTCGTATTCTCTTCATCAAATTTCTATCAGCTTTTCATTTTTAACTTTAACGAAAGTGTAATTTTATTGGAATAAATTGGTAAATTAAATATGAATTTAAATTAATTTGTATCAATAAAACGATTTCGGTTAAAACCAAATTTGAAATTCTATTGTAATTTCTTGTGAGGATCAAAGTCCGAAGAGGGATAAGCCGGTGTAAACTATGGGGTATTCCGACCTGAGTTTGGAATCCATACCTAGTGTTTGAGAATTATGGAAAGTTGAATCTATTTGTCTGTTCTTTTGAGGTCTAGATACATTCTACAAATGGTTAGTTAGCCCTTCAGACTAACTAATGCCTTGTATATTTCGTACATCTAGTGACCCAAGCATCTTGAGAAGTACTGAATGAGTTCGTTCTCATATTTATTTATATTCTGATTTGGTGAGCCAAATGCAGAATGAATATTCAGTTTAATCTGGTAAAACAATTTCCATCTATTCTTTGTTGTCCCCCTACCTAGCAAATTTTGAGGATGAAATTTCTTAAGGGAGAATCTGTAATGATCTCGATTTTTGAGTCATATTTGAATTGATAATTAATATAAATTTTGGGTTAAAATTGTGAATTAAATTGAGTTTTTCCAAAATAAATAAAGATATGTGTTGTTTATATATATATATATATATATATATATATATATATATATATATATATATAAATGGATTTTTAATTTAAATATAATTTCTAATTGGAAATTTAGAATTTTTTTTGAATAATATATTAATTATAAATTTGATTGTGGATTGATTTGAAATTTTTTGAATAAACATATTTATGAATATATATGGATTGAAAGTTAAAATATAAATAAAATTTTGATTTTGGAAAATTCAAAATGTAAATATTTATAAACAAATTGGATTTATTATAGAAGTTAAGTTTTAAAACATTTTCTTTAAAAGATTATATTTTGAAATTAATATAATAATTTTCTAAAAGATTAAATTTGAACATTTTCAACACTAGTATTATTTATATAAATTTAAGTATAATAACTTAAGTTTAATTTTAAATTTATACATAACTAAATGTAATTTGTATGTATGTATATATATATATATATGTATACTTTCAAAAGTATAATAAACTAATTTTGAAAATAGTATTGGTTATGAAGATTAGAATATTTTCTTTTAAAATATAATTTGTTAATATATAAAACATAAATACTTAATTAAAATAAAGGTTAAAACGTAATTCGTAAATTAAATTAAGTAAGGAGTTAAACACAAATTATTTACATTTTGACATTTGTAAAAATATAACAACTTGCATAAACATTTGTAAGGATGGGATTACATATAATTACAAGTGTCACTTATGATAACAAGTGGAAAATGCATGTTTATTTTAAAATAAAATTTAATTAAAATGTATTAAAAGAAAAGACAGTTTCATTTCTTCTTATTTCAAAACCTGTAAACAAAAAAACCTAGAAAGGATCAAAAATTGAGATGAAGATCAAAAACAAACTTGAGAATTAAAAATAAAAATCCAAACAAAACAGAAATCAAAAGCTGAATCAAAAGAGAAATCAAAACAAATTCAATTTCTTTAGCTCGAGCAAGGAAACTCAAACCCAAACAGATCAGGTTCAAATTCAAAACTTGAAGATAATTTCAAGAAAGGATTAAAAATCAACAATGAAAACAAAAACAAACCAAAAGAAAATCAGTTCAACATCAAGCTTCAACATCAAAAGTCCAGATCAAAAAATCAATTCAATTTTCAAATAACATCTCCAGGTTCTCTGTCTTTCAAAAAAAACCCAGGTGAGCAAACCCCATGATCTTGTTGTTTATCTTAGTGTTTGAAGTTGTATTTGGAGCTATGATCTGAATGTGCTGGTATGGTTGTGTGAATATGACTGCATGTTGTAAATATATGTGTGCATGCTTATATATGTAGGAAAAAATCACCTCTATTCTTAGTTTACAGGCTACCAAATCTGTTGAAAATTCAATAGCTTTTCTTACAATTTTTTTAGGCTTGACGGCTTAAACAAAACATGTTCAAATTAATAAGATTTGAATTTTAAAAATGGTTTCAAGTTGAAAAGGTTGGTAGCTATATTAAAATTATGGAATAACAGTGAATTTTTCTTAAAACAGAAAAAAACAAATGTCTTGAATTCTTAGTTTGATTCTATAGTATGATTCGAAATTGTTAATGATGGATTTTAGTATGAAATCACAATTTTTAAGTTTATATTCATTGAGAATTATGGAGATAATCGAAATGTGGTTATTCGCCAATTGCCGGAGATTGGCGAAGAGTTTGGTGACGCAGTTGATACCAGAGGTGGATGGAAGGATGGGTTGCTTGGGAAAAATGGTGAGCAAATTTCCTAATGACCGTGGCGGCGACGGTGGATCAAAATAGATTTTAAACCCTAAATTGGTCGGTCTTGGAATAGGGGCTGCTGCGTCGTCCCTAAGGCATCGAGTTGCACCGTACCAATGAGGATGGAAGCATGGGGTCGTGATGAAGATTGGGTCATGGTCGTGTGGCGTCTGGTGATCGTAATTGGTGGCACAGAGTGATTTATTCGATCAGTCCAGTTTTAATAAAATGTTTGACTCAGCTCGATTTCAAGTTCGACGTGGTTGAGGCGATCTAGGTGGTCGGGTGAGTGAGGGTGGTCGTTAGCAACGTGTCAGTGGCCGCAGCGTCGATCGAAGTGGTGGCGAACGCTGGTGCATGTGCACAAGCATTAGGTGGTGTCAGTGGTTGATGTAAAAAGAAGAAGAAGGATTTACTTGAAGCCATACTCGGGTAAACTTGCAAGTGTCTCAGGTTCGTTCGTTGTTATTACCAGTTTAACGGGTTTTAAATTTTTTAAAATTTTAGACAAAGTAAAAAAAACCACACAAGTTAACTCAAAGGGGGTTTCGGGGGGATTGTGTATTCGACTCGGGTGAAGACCCGAAGTGGTTTTGGGTTGACGATTGAAACAGTTTTTGTTTTAAAACAATTTTTTCCAAATTTACAATTAAAAAAAATTTAAACACCTTCTTGATTATCTTTTTAAATAATAAATGCTTTATTTTTATTTTGGGATTAGCGAAGTTTTAAAAAAAATCATTTCAAATTAATTTAGTTTTAAAGTGTTTTTAAATCCATATATAACCATAATTTTAAAAGTTTATTTTAAATAAATCGTATAGTTAATTAAGAATGAAATGTTTTCCATTATTGATTAACTTAAATGTCTTTAGTTAATCCATGTATTAATGATTTATCAAATAAACTTGAATGTAATTAAGCGATTAATTGAGATAAATGGGTTATGTTAATTTGAAAATTCAATGATAATTACTTAATTAAAGATTAATTAAGTATTAATTAAGGAGGTCAAGTATTAAAGATAAGTAATTAAATGATAATTACTTAATGAGATTAGTTAAGTAAAATTACTTAATGTAATTAATAGAGGATTATTACTAAATTAATTAAGGGATAATTACTTTGTATAATTATTATTGAAGGAGAATTAATGAATGAAGGTAATTAAGGAATGATGTATTAATTAAGGGTTAATTAATTAATTGAAGATAATTAATTATAGTATAATTAAATAATTAAAGGTTAATTTATTTATTAAATAAGATTGATTAATTAATAATTAAAAGTTGATTAATTTATTTTAAAGGTTAATTAATAAACGATTAAAGGTTAATTAATTAAGATGGTTTGCAATTAATTAATATTAATTAACCAGGATTAATAATTCATTCATAAGTGATTAATCTGATTTAAATTAATCAGATGTATTTGTGGATGTTTGAATTGTGTGAAATGCTTTGAATTGTTTGATATCCTTGGTGTGTGATACTTTGTAATATGAATTATTTTGATTCGAGCAGTGATGAATATAATTTATTTATCTGTGATGAATGTATATTATTTATCTATGAATGGAAGATGAGCGTTATAGATTATACCGATTATCGATATTGCTGTGCTTGAATCTGTGATGATTGATGATTTTGCACTATTGTGTAAAACCCCTGGACTACACCATACACACCCAAATATGGATTGAATACGGAAATTGGTTAAGTCACAGATATTTGAATCTAATATTTTGAAATGGTTTTAAAGTTGAATTTTGAATCCAAATAGTTTTGGAAATGGAATTGGGTTAAATATGAAAAGCTTTTGAAAAAGAGTTTGAAAGATAAAAATTATTTTGAATAACTTGATAAAGTTTTGAAATTTAAACTGTTTGATTTGAATTTAAATTCAAGATTTGAAATTGAATTCTATGTTTGGAAATTATGGTTTAAAAAGGTTATACAAGTTATAAATGTGTTTATATGGGTTTTAAACCATTTTAAAAGTAGTGTTTTGGGAATTTGAATTTAGCCCAAGTTTTATACTTGAAGGGATTCAACTTGTGCAAATGTAATCGGATTTTTCCAAAACGAAACTATTTGTTTTCAAATAATAATAGCTTTCATGTAAAGAAAGGATTTCCAATTTATGTTTAAAAGATTTCAAGTTTGAAATAGAAATTGTTTTGAAAGCTATAAATGAATGTTTGTGAAAGATTGTGGAACCTTGTTTTGAAATTGAAAAGGATCTTAAAGGTATATCTTTTGTATAAAAGATTTGGTATTGAAATAGTTTTGAAAGCTATGAATGAATCTTTGTGAAAGATTGGTGAACTTTGTGAAGTGAATCTTTTTGTTTAAAAGATTTGAAATGGTAATTTGTTTAAACCATTTGAAAGAAAAGTTTTGGGTAATAAGTTGTGACTTAACTGAGATCTCATTATCCATATGGTTTTAAAATATAGCGCTCATTATTCGGTTTAGCCGAGAGAGGACTTTGTGTTATATAACCCATTCTGAATAATGATATGACGATATTGATAAATCCGGTGGTGAAGGCCGGGTATTCTCGAGAACGAAAGGATAACCCGTCGACTCTGCACTGAGTCGCACCGCTATAGAGATCTCCATATGTGATAGGGAGTCCAATCGGGATTGTGACTAACCGGATTGCAATGGCTTCTTTATGAAGTGCCTTCGGTTCTGTTCAAACTCGGAATAGACTTATATGGATGTGTGTCTGACATTATATTTTGAGATGTAAAGCTGGTTTCTATTAAATACATTTCTGTTTGGTGGCGGAGAATTTATTCTCTTAACTTATCACCCTTCTATAAGACGTACGAGCTCAGAGGTTATGTAGTTGATGGTTACTAGTGATACATCTCCAATTTGGTAATGTGGCATACGAAGTTTTACTGATCATTTGTTGATCAAGGCATGGCTTTTATGTAAAGCGTAGCTTTGTAGATGAGACTGCATCAAGACCTCACACCCTGGAAATGGTCGAAATAGGAAAGATGCAGCAAGATTATTAAGGGTCGCGCCCCTAGGGTATGTCCATTTCTTCTGGAAAAGGATGGTATCACGGTACAGAGCCCAGATACTTAACTCATGTGGCCACTGCAAATTTATTACTTTGTGGTGGCTTTGTGGTTGAGAGATCTCGGATAAAGGTCGCAAACGATCGGGGATGGCATACTTGTAGGTGTTACTTTCGAGCAGGGGTAACCCGACCTTGTGTTGGCAGAGATCCGGGTAGGTTCTCAGGGTGTCCCTCCAGAGGCGTACCCATTTGGCAAGTTCCTTAGCCCGACCATTTGTTGGAAATCTAATCTCCAATATGCGTCTTGTATGGTTTTAGTTGTAGAACCTGCCATTTATTTATGTTGGTCACCACTGTTTAGATGATAGCTATAGTAGGCATAGTTCGAAATGTCTATGCTAGCTAAGATTAATATTGTACTTTCGAAGTGCACTATGCACTAATAATAATATTAAAAAGGTTTTCGCGTATCAAGCATGTTTGACTATCATAAGGAGAAATCTCCTTCAATTCTGCGTTTGCATAGTGTGTGCGGCAGGAGGCCTTATGGTAGTTTCATTTTCCAAAAAGCATTACGGATTTCGATTTTAATTCTTTTGTTATTTGTTTTTGTTTGAAATTGTTTTCGTTTGCTCACACCAATCTCGTGACTGACCCGGAGTTTATTGTTCCCTTCCTAAACTCAGTGTGCCCATAATTTTCCACACAGATAGTCTAGAGTTGGGATTTTCAGATAATCAGCCAGCAGATGTAGATTTCGGTAGCCTCTTTTTTATTTTGGATCCTTTGGAGTCTTTGGATCTTGGCGATCATATCGATGACTGACCTTGCTTAAGTCAACTTGATGGTGATTCGAGCTTCTGGTTTGGAGTCTTTTGAGATTTGGCATTGAAGTTTTACATGTTGGATTATCCTTTGGAAGACCTTTTGGTGCTATTGTGTTCCGCTGCTGTTGGAGTTATTTCGTTCTGCTGTATGTTGTATCTCTGATAATATTGATCAATTCTCATTGTATCATTGTTGTAATCAACTGTTGTATATCAATGATATTATTCATTTTCTTCCGCAGTGTTGTTTTACTTAATGTGTTATAAGCTCCACCCGATCTGAAGTTTGACATTTGAATCTGCGGCATTCGAATACGAGTAAGTTATGGGTGTCGATTTTCGAGCGTCGGATTTCGGGTCGTGACAGTTAATATCCTAATTTTAGGGCTATGAAATATACATTACTTTTTATACATTAAATAGTTAGATGTCCATTATATTTGGTTGGAAACAATAAATCTAAATTTGGTAATTAGTAATAAACTAGTGTGAACCCGTGCTACACACACGGGTTGTAGTTACATTTTTTGTGATTTTATATTCTATCTTGTTTTTGCTTCATTTGAGATGACATTATAATTCTTAGGTTTTCCGTGTTCGGAAAATATTCAATTTATTAAGTGTAACTGTTCATGCCGAATACTATTCCTGATTAGTATAAACCCATGTTATGCAAATAGTATGTTGTTGAAATCTTATTGCCTTAGTAATAGTTTTGACAATATTATAATAGTTGTTAGCACGAAACTTGTTTAAATAACTTTCATATACATGTGAATTTTATGTGGTAAACCACAATATCAAACCTAACAAAATGTAGCATACAACAATTTAATATCTTAACATAACAACATTGAGGATATAACATAAGAATCATAAGATATATATTCGGGATGTAGATACTTATTTATCAAATTGTAGAAGTTGAGAGTTTTTGGGAGATGGCGTTCTATCAGGAGTATTCTAGATATAGTATGATACTGACTTTTCGTCCTTGAAGAATCATCATTTTCAAATTCTTCAAATACTGTCCCAAAGTTTGGATTATCATGCGGTTGCATGTAAAGAAGCTTAATATAATTGGACCAGTAGAAGGAAATGTTAAGATAATTCGTGTTGAGGAAAGTTTTCATGAGATTATTTTCTGTATTGAGAGAGATTTGAATCTGAATATGAAATGCTTTATTGCTGAAATGAAAAGAATGATACAAAATCTCTTGTACAGATTGTTATTTAAATACATATTAGTGGGCTTTATACAATCCAGCCCATGTACATAATAATGTAAAAGCAACGAAAGCAACGGTTGTCATGATCCTTGAATTGATGAGTGGCTGAGATATAAAGCTCTTCATATATATACGCGGATTGCCAGATGACTGCTGAATACTTCATTATCTCATTTTCGCTTATTCCCCCCTTTGAACCCTAGCTCTCTTAGGGTTAGGGTTTGAGTAAAATCATTGATTTTCAGTAGAAATTAGTGATGATCTTTATTGATTTGAGTTGCGACAGAAGGTTTCTGAGCTGAGCTATGAGAAAGTCGATGGCTTTGTGATGCTTTCTTCTCTCGACCTTCGCTTAAGAAGAACATATCAATCTTGAGTTCTGAATTGATTAGATCTGAGTTGTTTCTTGAAACTTTGATTTGTCTTGCTCCGGGGAGAGGTGATTGAGCTTTCTCTGAATGTAGCTGGCTTTGCTAGACTGAAGGTCGATTTTCTGTAACTCTGAGATCGCTTTGAATTGTAGAAAATTTCTTTTTGATAGCGACTTGGTCAGTGTATTCGCCATTTGGTAAGTGGCTGGTAAGTGGTTTACTTGTAAATTCCCTTTGAGTACTTGGTCTCTGACAAAGTGTAAGTCTATTTCAACATGTTTAGTCCCTGAGTGCATTATAGGATTTGCAGTCATGTAAACGGCACTCTGATTATCGCACCATAATGTTGCTTTGATGTTTGCATTCTGCCTTAGTTCCTTTATGATTGACTGTAGCCACATTACTTCTGCTGTTGCACTTGCTATGCTTCTATATTCTGCTTCAGTGCTGGATCTAGAAATGGTTGATTGTTTTTTTGAGCTCCATGATATTAAGTTACCTCCAACAAATATACAGTATCATGTAACTGATTTTCTATCATCAGGATCAGTACCCCAATCTGAGTCTACGTAACCTGTTATATCAAGATTTTTGCTTGCTTTGAATGTAAGTCCATGATTGATTGTTCCCTTTAGATATCTCAGAACCCTTTTCATATCCTTCCAGTGCTCATCTAGTGGATTCTACATAAATTGAGAGAGTATGTTAACACTGAAAGCAATATCTGGTCGTGTTATAGTGACATATTGTAGTGCCCCTATAACACTTCTATATTGTTTAATATTACTTATGGTTCTCCCTTGTTTTTTGATAAGTTTTGATTGCTGATCACGGGAGTAGCCATATGTTTAGCATCTTCCATTTTTGTTTTCACAAGCAGTTCTGTTATATATTTTTTCTGACATAAAATGATTTCTGAATTGGAAATCGTGTGTACTTCTATTCCCAGAAAATAATTGATATGTCCCAGATCTTTGATTGAAAACTGCTTGTTCAGATAGCCTATAACTTGATTGATTTCATCCTGGTTGTTTCCTGTAACAATTAAATCATCAACACAGATTAATATGTAAATGATTGAGGATATATCATTTTTAATGAATAATGAGGTGTCTGATTTGATAAATTTATATCCTATTAACATTAAAGTTGATTTTAATCTATCAAACCATACCCTCGGAGCTTGTTTAAGCCTATATATTGCCTTGTTCAGTTTACACACAAGACTCGAGTCTTGTTCATAACCATATGGTTGCATCATATAAATTTCTTCTTCTAGTATGCCATTTAAGAAGGCATTGTTGACATCTAATTGCCTTGTATTCCATCCTTTATATATGGCAATTGTGATAATAAGCCTTGTAGTAGTGGGTTTGACTACTGGGGAAAATTTCTCTGTGAAGTCAAACCCATACTGTTGGGTGTACCCTTTGGCAACTAATCTTGCCTTATATTTATTGATGGATCCATCAGGATTCCTTTTTATCTTGTATGTCCATCTGCAACCTATAATATTTTTGTGTGCAGGTTGACATACTAGATCCCAAGTTTTGTTTTTCATAAGAGCATTATACTCTTCATCCATTTCTGCCTTCCAGTTTTTATTTTTTGCAGCTTGATCAAATGTACATGGCTCATCAGCATTTATGTTGGCAGTGTATATCTTGGGTTTGAATATCCAACTTTTGGCTCTGGTGATCATGGGGTGACTAGGTCTGACTGGAGCTTCAGTTTGAGGTAACTCAGTATTTGCATTGTTATTGATACTGCTTTCTGAATCATAGTTTTGATCTTCCTCATTCATTGGATGTGTAGGTGAGTGGATGGCATGACTGTGATCATCTTCCTGCTCTGAGTTTTGTTGAGCAGATATTGGAGAGTGTGATTGATGATCAGCTGTAGTCCTCCTCATTTCTTCTGAGCTCTTGTTTTCAGATACCAGTGGTAACTCAGGTATAGATATACATGGATTATGTACTTTTTCTGTAGTTCTTACTTTAGAACATTTAAAAGGAAATACTTTCTCATTAAACATAACATGCCTGCTTATAAAGATCTTTCCATTATCATCAATACATTTGTACCCTTTCTGATTAGAAGCATATCCCAGAAAGGTACATTGTTTTGATCTAAAATTTAACTTATTATTATAGAGTCTTAAACATGGAAAACATAAGCATCAAAGACTTTTAGACTATGATAATCTGGTTTTATTCCTTGCAACTTTTCAATACGAGATGTACCATTTAAAGTTTTGGTTGGCAGTCTATTAATGATATAGACAGCTGTACTGAATGCTTCTGGCCAAAACTTTAGTGGTAGATTTGCATGAGCTAGTAAACTAACCCCTGATTCTACTATATGTCTATGTTTTCTTTCTACTAAACCATTTTGTTCTGAAGTGTAGGGACAAGTAAAGCGATGAATTATTTCCTTTACCTTAAAATAATCTTTAAGTGGCTTATATTCAGTCCCTCCATCTGATTGTATGACTTTGACATATATGCCAAGCTGTTTTTCAATCATTGTAATGAAGTTTATCACAACGTTACATGTGTCTAATTTATTTTTCAGAAAGTATATCCAAGTGTGTCTTGTGTGTGCATCAACAAAAGATATATAATATTTAAACCCATAATCTGAGTGTATTGGGGAAGGCCCCCAGAGATCAGTGCCAATGAGTTCAAGTGGCTTAGAATACTTTGTTATAGAGTAACCAAATGGTAGTTTATGTCTTTTCCCCATTTGACAATAAGTGCATACATAGGGAAGAGGTATATTATCATATACTATATTATTTTCCGAGAGAACTTGCTTAACAACTCTAGTACTTGGATGACCAAGTCTAAAATGCCACATATCAAAGATACTATTACTGTTTTCTATTTCACAGTAATTACAATAGTTTTTATCATTTGTGTGTTGGCTATTATTGACAGATTTAAATCTGTAAAATCCTCCTTCAACATCACCCTGCAATAAAACATCTTTAGTTAGTATATCTCTAATAAGACAGTACTTAGGATAAAACTCAAAATAAACATTGTTATCGTTAGCAAACTGAGATACACTTATGAGATTCTTTTTTATTTTGGAAACTCTCAACAAGTTATATAAAAATAATTATTTCTTCCCTTTAATAGTACCATTTCCTATATGTGAGATATTGATACACTTACCATTCCCCATGCAAATGGATTTTTTACCTTTGTATTCTCTGTTACCAAGATTTAAATTGTCAAGATTATTGGTTATATGGTTGGTTGCTCCTGAGTCTGGGTACCAGCAGTCATCATTCATGGATTGATTATTTTCACTTGCATTATGATCTTTGTTATCTGATTGACTGCTAGAACTAGTCTGAGCCATGTTGACACTGTAATTTCCACCTTTTTGATTGTTGTTGTGATTAGAGTATCTAAAATAGCCCTTTACAATAGTGTGTCCAATCTTTTCACAGACTTGACACTTTGGTCTGTTGTTACTGATGTATCTGCCCCTTCCTCTTGATCTGTTGGATAACCTCCTCTCTGTATGCCTCCTTTTTGTGTAGTCTGGTCTGATTTGTTATTATTTTGAACTTTGTTTCTTCAAATGGCTGTGTAGTTGATTGTGAACTCTGATTCTTGTGGTCTTTTGTTATCAATTCTAGCCTCATGAGAAAGTAGTATAGAGTAAACATCATCAAGTGATGGTAATTCCTTCTGTGATGCTACAATAGCAATAACTGACTCATAATCCTCACTCAATCCATTGAGGATGGTCAGAATGTGTTCTGAATCTGAGACTTTGTGACTTGCTGCCTCCAGTGAATCACATATTCCTTTGATTTTGAAAATGTATTCTCTCATGGTGCTGTTGTCTTTCTTTATGCTGTGCAGTTGTCTTTTATAATACATCACCTTGGCAGCTGATAGTGTATTGAACACTTTTTCAATAGTTGTCCATATATCATTTGCAGTTTTGCATCCAATAACATGTGATAGCAAATTTGTGCTTATTGATGATAAAAGGCAGGAACAAATTAATCTATCCTGCCTATGATATTTGACATAATTCTCATTACCGACAATTTTGTTTTCTTGATCAGTTATACATTTGGGAGGAAATGGGATAGTTCCAAGAATGTGGCCTTCAAGTCCATATCCATGGACTACAGTCTCAATTTGTAATCTCCAAAGAAGAAGGTTATCTTCATTCAATTGAACTGTGACAAGATTGCTTTGTAGGCTAATCACTATTTTGATAAGTTTCTCTGCGGCAATACTTGGCTGGCTACTGTTACTTTCATTAGCTGAACTTGCCATGCTGGGTTGATTATTCGATTCATCACCCATGATGATCTCAAAAACAAGAAGCAATAAAGAAAAGCAATGGAAATGCAGAGTAACAGAAAATATTCAATTGAATACAGAAAATAAAGGTACTGAGTCAAGAACTTCTCATAGTGAATTTGGTGCAACTGTATGACATAAATGATGATCTATTCTTTGATCTGATATGTCGTGCAGGAGGGCACCTTCTTTAGTTTTGGGATGATTCTTGATTTCTTGATTTATTTGTTTTCTGGTTTTCTTGATTGATTTTCTGTGAGAATATGTGAATGAATCTTGATGCAGCCACTATTGTTTGGCACGGCACTGGATTGTATCACTGACTCAATAATCTCTTCAGATGATGAACTTAATTTCTGAATGAAGGTTGATCACCCAAATGATGACACAGTTTCTGATGGAATTTGATCAACTGAATAGATGGCTGTTAAGCCTTTATAAGCTCTGATACCATGTTAAGATAATTCGTGTTGAGGAGAGTTTTCATGAGATTATTTTCTGTATTGAGAGAGATTTGAATCTGAATATGAAATGCTTTATTGCTGAAATGAAAAGAATGATACAAAATCTCTTGTACAGATTGTTATTTAAATACATAGTAGTGGGCTTTATACAATCCAGCCCATGTACATAATAATGTAAAAGCAATGAAAGCAACGGTTGTGATGATCCTTGAATTGATGAGTGGCTGAGAATAAAGCTCTTCATATATGTACGCGGATTGCCAGATGACTGCTGAATACTTCATCATCTCATTTTCGCTTATTGGAAAACATCATAATTTTGGTACTAATTTATAAATGCTTATTTTGTGAACTGGACCTTTAAAAGTCGAATATACTTTTGCCACTTGTTACTGCACATGTCATTGATCAACTTATTATGTTCACCTCTTTCGTCTTAAGCTGGAGTAAATATTTCATTAATTCTGGTATTGGGAAGGTGATAGAGTACTCACACCTTAACCAAAAGGTTAATTGATTATGGGTATATGTCTGCATTTTTGGTTTAAAAGAAGCCAAAGATGTTGGTTTTCGTTATCGTGGACATTGCTAGAGCTCAATCCTATGGTTCATATCACTGTACAAAGATACTCTATGCTAAGTTCAAACCAACACTTTGTTAGGAAATCTATTCTACGGTTTCGATGATAACAACTATACAATGGAAATCGTATGTATGTATATATCTATACTTACAGGTAGTTGATGAAGTAGCATCACCAAAGAGATAGAAACAAGAATCAAAAGGCAATCAAATCGATCAAATCGATAGAAGTTGAAATGGAAATGCACAGACACAAAGAAAGCAAGAATACACACTTTCAGACGTCTGGGTGCACTTACCAGACGTCTGGATTATTCCTCTGTATTGCAAATCAGTACAAAACAGACGTCTGATAAAAATACCAGACGTCTGATGATATTCTCTGGTTTTATATTTCAGAAGGAATCAGACGTCTGGTATTAAACTCAGATGTCTGAAAAACAACCATACACAAAAAATATATGAAGGGCAGACGTCTGAAACATGCTCTTAGACGTCTGATTTTGAATTCGACAGAGCAATTTCAAACTCCAACTGTCACACTCGAAGGGACACGTCTGCTTCTTTTCACCGCAATTCTTCATCATCATCAAAAGCGACTTTAGGGAGATTACAACAGATACAACTATACAAGATAACCCTTCATCAGTATAAATAGCATCAGCAATGCAAAAAAATAGATATATACTTACTTATGCTATTGATTTCTATACTCTGACTTACATCTGTTCTCAAAGCAATCAACTACTTACACTTCCATATATTCTGGATTACACATTCAACACTTTCTAGTTAAATATATTGGAAGTACTTGTATTCAACAGTCAACATCAGTGTTATAAGAACACATCTTTGACAAAGAAACTCTACTATTATAAACCTGTTCCTCCGGGTCAAGTGAGGGTTAGTTAGTGAAAGGAAATTCCGAAGAGGAGCTTCGGGACTGGACGTAGGATGGGAGGTCCGAACCAGTATAAAACCTGGTGTGATTAGTTTAATTTACCTTACTACTATTATCTATCTAGTTTTACTGTTGATTACTTATACTTGCACATACATATCATACGATCCACTCATATAGACTTTCAATTGGTATCAGAGCAAGGTTTGATCAAAGAACAGTAACACGTTTTTTTTTCTCTTTAAATATGGCAAGTATTTTTCAAGAAGGACAATCCACAGCATGACCCCCACTTTTTAATGGCTCTAACTATGCATATTGGTCAACACGTATGAGAATTTTTATGGAAGCTAACGGTCTAGAAATTCGGTCAGCCATTCAAGATAAATATGAAGCACCCACTACTGCTATGAACACTTGGACCGATGCACAAAAAACCTTAGCATCAAACAATGCTAAAGCTATGAATGTTTTATTTTGTTCTTTAGACAAAAATGAATTTTCACGTGTAATGCTATGCACCACTGCATTTGATATTTGGCGTACCTTACAAATTACACACGAAGGTACAACAAAGGTCAAACAAACTAAAATTTCAATTTTGCAAAACCAAGTCTCATCTTTCAAAATGAAACAAAATGAAACTATAGTAAACATGTATTCTAGATTTCAAACTATTCAACATGATCTTATGGCATTAGGAGTTAAGTTTACTGATTTTGATTTAGTTTCTCGAATACTCAACTCTTTAACACCTGACTGGGAAAGAAAGGTATTGGCTATAGAAGAGGCTAATGATCTTTCTACCCTCAAAGTTGAAGAGTTGATAGGAAATTTGATGTCCTATGAAGCTAATTTGCAGGCACGAAAAGAACTAAATTTGGAAAAGAAGAACATAGCATTTCAGGCAACAAAGAATGATGATTCAGATTTAGATGAAGATGAGATAGTATTCATTGCCAAAAACTATAATAGATTCAAGAAATTTAGAAAAATGACAAAATCTCAAAAAGAAGGAAAGTCCAACTCGACAAATCAATCTCAAATCAAATGCTATGAATGTGATCAATATGGACACATGAAGAAAGATTGCCCAAAACTCAACAATGATAAAAAGAAGAATAAATTTGAAAAATTCAAGAAGAAGAAAGCTTTCAAAGTAACATGGGATGATTCGGATTCTTCATCCTCAGAAAGTGATAGCGATAGTGACGAAGAACAAGCAAATGTGTGTTTTATGGCACAAAACGATGAGGTATGTCCGGAACTTAGCTATGACGAATTATTTGAACTAAGAATGGAATTGGATGATAAATTTAGACAAGTTAAAAAACTGAATAAAGAATATATAGTTAAAATAAATAGATTAGAAATTGAAGTAGGTATGTTAAAAGATGAAAAAATCATTCTAGAAGAAGAACTTGAATTATCTAAAAAAAATACAAAAGTAATTTAATAATGAATGAGGCTACCACTATAGAACTTGAAAGCACAAAAAAAGAAAACGATAATTTTTTGAAAGAAAATACCAACCTTAAAAATGATATTGAATTGTTTAAAATTGAAAATGTAGAACTAAAAGAAAAGCTAGATAAGATTACAAATAATGTGTAAAAATTTAATAAAGGAAAACAAGATTTGGAAAACCTTATAAAAATATCAAAACCATCAAGCAACAAAATTGGAATAGGTTTTAAAAATTCCTCTAAACAAAAAGAAAAAGTTGCAAAAAATGTTCGTTATAAAAAAACTAAAAGTTTACCTAAGTCTACATTTAATACCAAAATTATAAAAATTTGGATTCCTAAAACAAATAATCATTTAATTAGACAAAAGTATATCAATAATTATATAGAGAATGTGGTCTATAATAAAAATTATCTTTATAAAGGTACCAAACCATCTTGGGTATGGCTACCTTCTCCTAACAAATAGGACCCTAATAATATATGGGTACCAATTGAAACATTTTTTATTTTGCAGGTATCCAAAATAAAAAATAAAGAGAAATGGATACTAGATAGTGGCTGCTCTAAACATATGACCGGAAATTCAAAGATGTTATCAAATATATCGTACATTGATGGTGGAACGGTAACATTTGGAGACAATTCAAAAGGATACGTCGTGGGCATTGGAGAAGTCATCAACTCTGGTATATCAAATTCTTCTATTATTACAAATGTTTTATTAGTAAAAAATCTAAAACACAACTTACTAAGCATTAGTCAATTATGCGATAAAGGTTTTCAAATAAATTTTGAAGAAGATAAATGTAATATTTTAGATAATAACAAACAACTCATTTTTGAAGGATTTAGAAACAAAAATATTTATGTATTAAACATGAATATAAATAAAAATTCAAACTTATGCTTAACCGCCAAACATGATGATCCATGGTTATGGCATAAACGATTTTGTCATATCAACTTTAAAAGTATTAATAAGTTAGCAAAATATGAACTAGTAAGGGGATTACCTAGAATAAACTTCAAAGTAGAAAATTTATGTGATGAATGTCAAATTGGAAAACTAAAGAAAAGCTCGTTTAAATCTAAAAATAATATTTCTACAAAACAACCATTAGAACTGTTACACTTAGATTTATTTGGCCCTACACAAATTCGGTCTATAAATCACAACAAATATGTCTTTGTAATAGTTGATGATTTTTCAAGATATACATGGACTTTGTTTTTAAAACATAAAAGTGATACTTTTGGAATGTTTAAAATTTTTGCTAAAAGAATTAAAACACAAATGAACTTAAAAATTAAAAATATCCGAAGTGATCATGGAGGAGAATTTGAAAATGATCATTTTACAAATTTTTGTAATAAAAAAGGAATAACTCACAAATTTTCTTTTCCTCGAACACCGCAACAAAATGGTGTCGTAGAAAGAAAAAATCGTACATTACAAGAATGCGCATGAACATTACTAAATAGTAGTGGTTTACCAAAACACTTTTGAGCTGAAGCTATTGCGACATCTTGTTATGTATTAAATTGTGTGACAATACGTCCTATGACTAAACAAACGTGTTTTGAAATATTTTTTGGTAAAAAACCTAAGGTATCATACTTTAAAACTTTCGGGTCAAAATGTTTTATTTTAAATACAAAAGATAACTTAGGTAAATTTGATCCAAAAGCCGATGAAGGTATCTATATTGGATATTCGGATCGGGGTAAAGCATATGGAATTTTTAATAAAAGAAATAATACCGTTGAAGAAAGTTTACACGTTTCGTTCGATGAAAATCTTTGTAATCTTAAAACTAACGATGAAGAAGAAAATATTCCACTAATAAACCCGACAAATACCGTTAATAATGACATAAATATTGAAAATAACACTCTGGTATCACCTCCTAGAATTCTTAAAAATCGTCCAATAGATAATATTATTGGAGACCTTAATACAAGAGTAACTAGAAATCATCTCAATCGTATAAGCCATATAGCATTTCTGTTAAACTTTGAACCAAAAAATTATAAAGAAGCATCAAATGATAATTTTTGGATAATAGCTATGCAAGAAGAATTAAATCAATTCGAACGTAATAACGTATGGGAATTAGTACCACGACCTAAAGATCAATCGGTAATAGGAACAAAATGGGTTAAGAACAAACCAGATGAAAACGGAGATATTATTAGAAATAAAGCACGATTAGTTGCTCAAGGCTACAATCAAGAAGAAGGAATAGATTACGATGAAACCTTTGCTCCTGTAGCAAGATTAGAGGCCATTCGTACATTACTCGCTTTTGCAACATATAATAATTTTAAACTATTTCAAATGGATGTCAAAAGTGCTTTTTTAAATGGGTTTATCAAAGAAAATGTATATGTAGAACAACCACCACTATTTGTTCATGAAAAATATCCCGATCACGTATTTAAATTACACAAAGCTTTATATGGATTAAAACAAGCCCCACGAGCTTGGTATGAACGTCTTAAAAATCATTTAATTACATCAGGTTTTCAAATAGGCAAAATTGATACAACTTTGTTTATTAAAAGAGAAAATAATGATATTTTAGTAGTGCAAATCTATGTCGATGACATCATTTTTGGCTCAACTAATGAAAATTTATGCAACCAATTTTCAAATATTATGAAAAGTGAATTTGAAATGTCCCACATGGGAGAATTAATTTTTTTCTTAGGTTTACAAATAAAACAGCTTGATAATGGAATTTTTATTCATCAACAAAAATATTGTAATAATTTATTAAATCGTTTTGAAATGAATAAAACCTCAAGTAAACCAACTCCAATGAGTACACTGTTCACTTAGAAAAAGATGAAAACGGAAAAGATTTTGATGAAAAGAATTATCGTAGCATGATTGGTTCTCTTCTCTATTTAACGGCTAGTCGACCTGATATTATGATGAGTGTATGTCTTTGTGCTCGATTTCAAGCCAAACCAAAAGAGTCACATTTAAGAGCAGTTAAGCGAATTTTACGTTATCTTTCTAGTACTAAAGATTATGGGTTGTTCTACCCTAAAGGATCCTCATTTGAACTTATCTCATATAGTGATGCGGATTTCGGAGGATGTAAAACAGATCGTAAAAGTACTAGTGGAACTTGTTATTTTATCGGACAATCGTTAGTTTCTTAGTTTAGCAAAAAACAAAATTGCGTTTCCGTATCAACTTGCGAAGCCGAATACATCTCCGCGGTACTAGCATGTGCTCAAGTAATATACATGCAACAAACACTAACAGATTTCGGTAAAACTATCATCAAGTCTCCAATTTATTGTGATAACACAAGTGAAATTAATTTGTCCAAAAACCTAATTAATCACTCAAGAACCAAACATATAGATATACGACATCATTTTCTAAGAGACAATGTTGAAAAAGGAACCATTTCATTAGAATACGTTAGTACCGAAAATCAAGTAGCCGACATTTTTACTAAACCATTAAATGAACAAACTTTTTCTAAGCTTCGACGAAGTTTAGGAATTTGCTCACTAAATGATCTTTTTCCTTAATACATTATATATAAAAATTTAAAGCTACATTTAGTTACCAAAATACTGACCACAAGATATATTATTGATTTCTGCACTTCTAAGGTTTTTAGAAAAATAATAACCACAAGTTAGGTTATTTATTTCTGCACCTTTAAATTTTTTAATTTGTCTATATTTACATACTTTCCAAATTATAAATATAGCCAAATAGAAAAACTTTATTCAACCAATTAATTTTTTTTAATATATATAACAATGTCTTCACCAAATTCTTATATATCCATCTCCATATCAACAACCTCGACGGACAGCGCGGTTGACACACCACAACAACTCCCAACGCCTACCCCAAAGCAAGAACCAACTCATAGGTGGTCTTCGTATCACACAGGTTTTACACCAGATAATAAGAAAGCTAAAAAATCTCTGTTTACGTCTCTTAACACAAAGGAGAAAATCAATGAAATCCATCATTACCAAAAGCAACAGATGGATCTTCAACGGGAACTTTATTTCGAACAAAAAGTTACGGCACGGAGGCTAAGCTTTCTCGAGCAAGTTGCAATAAAGTTTTGTTCGTCACGCAAGAAAGATGTTCATGAGCCACTTCCAAACCTTGTAGTTCATTGGATCTATCTTCTTCGTATCGTACTCCTTCAGACCCTTCACCTAGACGATATTCTGGCTCTCCACGAACACACAAACGTGGAAATATATGGTCTCCACTTCGACCATGGAATGATGATGAGTCAAGAAATCCTAAAACTCTGTCTCCATCTAAATAAATTATTTATATTAATTGGTGTATGTATCTATAAGTATACGTGTTTTATAACAATAAGGAAATTTATTATTTACGTTCAATAAATAAAATTTCTATCATTTTTTTGACAATCTACAAACTTCAGACGTCTGTCAACAGATATCAGACGTCTGATACTCTGATATTATACTAAAACTATTGATATGTGCATATATCAGACGTCTGAAATAATGCCAGACGTCTGAAATTTTTCTCTGAATCAAAATATTACAAGTAAACTAAAAACCAGACGTCTTAACCAAGATCTCAGACGTCTGTTTTTTAACTACTGGACAAAAATTAGGGCAAACCAGACGTCTTATTCCTTTTTCAGACGTCTGATTCCCAATCTACCATATAAAATCGATTAGATAACGTCATTTTTTATCTATTTCAAAAACATTTTTTTTCCCCGACGATCTTCTCAAATAGAATTTTTTTCGTCCAAATCATACAGCATTTTTTAACAACAATGCGGCCTCGTACTAAAAATCCTACTAAAAAGAGAAAGCAAGATCAACCAACGACATCTTCACATCCGTAAGTTTGTTCGGATGATCAAATCGAACGTTGGATGAATAGAGCTCCTCATTCTCTAAAAAGGTACGAAGATATTCAAAAAAAGAAACTTCACACAGGTCCCTTCTATAATTTATTAAAATTTCCTATGTATGACCTAGACGAATTATGTGAAACAGCCGGTTTAGAAACCCTGATTTCTTTTCAAACAAATGATATTCAAATTGACCAATTAGCCATCTTCCTATTCTACGCAAATTTAGATAGCACCGCAGTTTGGAATACTGAGAATGAAGAAAATTGGCTTTGGTCCAGTGTATATGGAAACACAATTCGATTAACCCCTGGCTTAATAGGTCGAACCCTTGGTTGCTCTGACACCGGGGAAGACTTGCACAACATTCCCGATATGAGATTTAAGCCTAGGGATAGTACTACACATCAAATTTGGGAAGATAATATGCCAAAATTTGCTTCCAAGTATTTACGCCCGAAGGCTCGACTGCTAACAAGGATGATAATAAACACCATTATTCCACGACTAGGTAGTCATGAGCAAATCACAGAAATGGAGCATAAAGCATTGTATGCTATATTTAGTTGGACAAGAGTGAATTGGGAAAAATTTATTTTTGATGAGCTTAAGCAATTCTGGAATCGCTCTCGACCTTCCATTATTTACCCGACTTATATTATGCGGCTTCTTCGAGCTAATAACATTCAATCGTATTTATCAACATTCGAAGAAATTTCACCCAAATATTCTTCAACAAAATTTTTCTCCTTGATGCAGTTGCCCGAAATTCCCCCGGAATTCATGACATTTGAGGATTGGACGCGCAATCGACAATCTCGACGTGTTAAGCCTCCTCCTCAACCACCTATGATTCCTTCTCAAGGAGAACAAAAAAAAAAGCAACTCCTTCTCCTCCTCAACCTTTTGATTACCCGGGACAAGAGGATATTATAGAGACTCGACTAGAAACAGAACCAAATGAAAGTATTCGAGATCTCACTCTTCGAAATCAACACATACTGTCCCAAAATCGAAGACACTTGGCTAAGCGAATTGACAACCTTGAAGTATCATTTGCTACTCGCCTAGCCACAGTTGAAGATTCCCTTTCAACTACTTTGTCAGTGCTAACAGAAGTATTGCAACGGGTCCGTGGTCCAACTCCACCCTCTGAGTATTGGCCAACTCCCGTTCCTTCCCCTCCTACAAAGCACTCTAAATTATTTGAGGATGAACCTCCAAAGGAAGCTATGATATCTCCTTCAAAAACTAGTACTTCTACAAAAGAAGATCAAAAGGAGGATGATACAAATAAAGTTTCGCCAAAGGAAGGTGATCCAAAACTAGCTTCACCAAAACAAGATGACCCAAATCAATCCTCTCCGAAATAAATTTAAGTTTACTTTTGTAGCTTTTGTGTACTTCTGAAATAGAACAATGCATGTAAAAATTTTCTTAATGAATATTTTTTTCCGACATATTGGCTTAATTGTTATAAATTCTTTTTGATAATGTCAAAGAGGAGAAATATTAATATTCTCATAAAACAATATGAATAAGCATATATTCAGGGGGAGATTTCAAATCTATATATAAGTACATTGAATAAGTTGTCATCATCAAAAAGGGGGAGATTGCTAGGAAATCTATTCTACGGTTTCGATGATAACAACTATACAATGGAAATTGTATGTATGTATATATCTATATTTACAGGTAGTTGATGAAGTAGCATCACCAAAGAGATAGAAACAAGAATCAAAAGGCAATCAAATTGATCAAATCGATAGAAGTTGAAATGGAAATGCACAGACACAAAGAAAGCAAGAATACACACTTTCAGACGTCTGGGTGCACTTACCAAACGTCTGGATTATTCCTCTGTATTGCAAATCAGTACAAAACAGACGTCTGATAAAAATACCAGACGTCTGATGATATTCTCTGGTTTTATATTTCAGAAGGAATCAGACGTCTGGTATTAAACTCAGACGTCTGAAAAACAACCATACACAAAAAATATATGAAGGACAGACGTCTGAAACATGCTCTCAGACGTCTGATTTTGAATTCGACAGAGCAATTTCGAACTCCAACTGTCACACTCGAAGGGACACGTCTGCTTCTTTTCACCGCAATTCTTCATCATCATCAGAAGCGACTTTAGAGAGATTACAACGGATACAACGATACAAGATAACCCTTCATCAGTATAAATAGCATCAGCAATGCAAAAAAAATAGATATATACTTACTTATGCTATTGATTTCTATACTCTGACTTACATCTGTTCTCAAAGCAATCAACTACTTACACTTCCATATATTCTGGATTACGCATTCAACACTTTCTAGATAAATATATTGGAAGTACCTGTATTCAACAGTCAACATCAGTGTTATAAGAACACATCTTTGATAAAGAAACTCTACTATTGTAAACCTGTACCTACGGGTCAAGTGAGGGTTAGTTAGTGAAAGGAAATTCCGAAGAGGAGCTTCGGGACTGGACATAGGACGGGAGGTCCGAACGAGTATAAAATCTTGGTGTGATTAGTTTAATTTACCTTACTACTATTATCTATCTAGTTTTACTGTTGATTACTTATACTTGCACATATATATCATACGATCCACTCATATAGACTTTCTCACTTTTATGTTTTTCTTCCAATATAGCTAAAAAAACAAAAATATGAGCATTTGTTTTCATTTTGACATTGCAAATTTCATACACACACATCGTTCTTCTCAAACATTTTGACACGCGCCCATGCAAACAATCCCACCTATGCAGGAACATGAATATCCATGCATACACAGACAAGGGCGGACCTAGGAATTAATACAAGTGTGTGCTACCTTTAAAGCTGATTTTTTTTCCAGTGCAATTTCAATTGCTACTATAAAACAATAATAAAAAAAAAAATCTTTGTAACAATAAGTAGATTGATATTTCACTTCCGATACATAATATTTAGTTTAATTGTGCTCAACGAGTCTTTAAAATTAGGCTACAATCATTTTAAAATTAATTTACACAAACTACTTTGACAGAAGCCAAATTTAACAAAAACTTTAAAATTAGACTACCATTTCAATTTTGAAGCAAAAATCAATCGGTGTAACTATCATTTAGAGAAAACGATTAGATACAATCAAATAAAATGTTTGCAAATTGTAATACAGTTAATTAATAATTTGTTAAACCAGCAAATAGCAATAGATTATAAATTAATTCGCCTACAGCCTAATGAAAATAAATGCGCAAATTGCAACCAAATTTAAGATTTGAGCCATGAGCAGCCTAACAATTAGAGTTTTTTCATTCAAATTACTAATCTACTAACTATTAATTCACAAAAATAAAACAAAGTAGACAAATGAAAAATCACCTGTATGGCCGAATTGATTTTTAATATTGAGTTAGTCGGCGTTTGGGACTGGGTTTTTTCTGCTGTGTGTGATGATGTGAATTACGATGGGAGATCTAGAAGAAAGAACGGAAAATAGAACTGGAAGAAGGAACATCGACAGAGGCCTTCCTCCTTTTATTTCTGGATTGGGCTCGGCTGGGATAGTAGGATATGAGAGAACTTTTTGTTTTTCTTTTACCCTGGGCTGCAGCCCAGTTGAGCCCAGGGTTAGGTCCGCCCTTGTACACAGATGCAAGTACATGCCCATACACACATGAAAACATGTTCCTATGTGCAAAAACGCACAAATGCACGTAGCTAACATGTTATGTGTAATGAAAGAACTCCGAAATATTGGATTGTAAATTCTTGTTGGATAAGCTTGATTTACGCAGAAATCAAATTTTAATAAACAAAAGTTTAAAGTTTGGTCCATAAAGTTTTATTTTAAAATATATTACAACGTCAATTATAAAAAAAATATTGATACTTTCGAGAGTTGAAAATTGGAGCCCTAAGTCTGCCCTAGCAAAAGCAATACTTTATAAATCTGATAGTGTTAATATGGATAAAAAATCAAATGGAAGGAATATTGAAATATTATTACAATGTAAAACTATTGTAAAAAATAATGTTCAATGTCCATTATACTTATTGTGAAGTAATCGATGATTGAAATTTTAAATGCATCTACCTAGTTAATATATAGACCATGCCACAATATCCTAGCATAAGTCACACCAGTTGTGCTATTTTACTGCGGAAATATAAAAGTGAGGTAACACAATGCGTATCAAGTGTAGAGATAAATGGTCTACATACATAAAAGCATAGGCATTTTTCACATTAGTGGATCAGGTTGAACAAATATATACTCTAGGACGCAAACACAATTAATATACTGTTAAAGAGAACAAAAGCTTACCTTTAGTGGCCTTGAATATCAAGTTTAATGTCAGTAGAATATTACTAATATAATCTTTAGTAAACACATATGCATGATAGTCAGCGCAAAGTCAATATAGAGCCATGAAAGTTTCTCATCCTTCCACTGGTTAGTGAAGCATTGTTTATGCATCAACATTTCTAACCGATAACCTATAACTTAAAAGGACTCGTGTCAAACAAAGAATACCAAACCAAAATTTGAAAATTTAACTGAAAAGAGATACTCTAAGATTGTTGTCAAACAAAGATTTCTATCATTTTCAAACATCCCAAAATATGGAAAGTTTTAATTGAAACCCATAACTAAAGGGAAGATGTCACGCACATATTTCTTGCAAATTAAAATTAATTTAGGCCATAAGCTTCTGGACTTGGTGTATGTACCATATATAAGGCAACTTACAGTAAATAAAACATAAAAATAACTATATCCTTTAACGGTTTCTTTTCAACTTCTCTTGTGTTAGAATAGAAATAAAAGGAATTATAATATGACATGAACCATAAACACCCTACATTTTGAAACCGCTAAAACATATATCTTAACATTTACCGAAGTACCCAAAATAGTGGTAATTGGACCAGAATGGGAAGCTAAATCCAAGTGGTAAGTACAAAGCAATTATGGTTTGAACTTTCCAAGTAAATGGAACTCAACTTCTGGTTTGTATCCTATAACTCCATCAAACATAGAGTCCATCAAAATTTTGATTTGTACAACAATGATATAAGTTCCACCAAAAGTGAAATAGGTGGACAATTTAAAAATTACATCGCTTCCCCTACATAACTTTTGTTCATCAAATGAACAAAAATTTAGTAGAGGGTAAGTTGATCGAAGGATATCCAAATGTCCGGTTAGTTAAATATATAAAGGACTTTGTCAGTGTTGTGACTTATTGTGTACACATGCATCAGACATATGAATACTTGCCTATTGTAATGAAAGCAGCTTCCAATTTAGGATATGAATACCATATATCATATTTGATATTTGATGGTAGTTTACACGTTATCTGAACAAAATTTATGGAGATGAAGATACAAAGCAATCAACTATATTTTTATGCTACTATTTGTTAGTTCGAGCACGTTTAAAAGTCAAAAGCGCGTGTAGGAAAAAATAAAATTCACTATAACACATGAACTCAACATATCTGTTGGGTTCCGTGAAATGAGTTGCTAGTGTAAGTTGTTATGCCCAATGAGATTAGAATAAGAGTCAAATACTCTAATTTTCAAAGAAACATGTAAAAGGAGGATAATCCATGTCAGTAATTTCTCGTCTTTCAAATGAAAGAAGTTTCCATTATATGTTTATTTTTTATCTTAATGATTCACCCTAAGACATAGTAAAAATAATTTTCACAATAGCAATACTGTTCTTAAATAATTGGAAAACTAGGACAACTTAATTTATATGATATTGAGAAATATAGCTCATTTTATCATTGTAAATTCTATAGCTATGATAATTATTATCCTCCCCATTCATCCTAATTGATGAAAGGAATCCCGTATTATTATTGTGAAAATTAATTTTAATGAAGTGGAGTAAATTTAAACCAAAAGTGGAAAATGGTATAAATTTTTTGAAAAGGAATTGGATGCATATATAAAGAGATTTTTTGGGTTGTAACCACCTAAGTGAACTGATTGAGTTTCATACCCTAAGACGGTAGCCATTATCCTATGTTATTGAAACTAGGGATCTGTTGAATAAAAGTGTGACTAATGGGTAGTAACATGTCTAAAGACAGTGTCATTTTGAAAAAGTTTAATGCATAATTGCTGATAAAAACATTTAGTCCTAGAGATACTGGAAAAAAGAGAAATATTAAGTCTATGTATTTAATAATAGAAATCGAGCACAATATGCATGCACTTGTTTATATGTAATAACCTGCCTTTTTGGACGGTTTAAATCGACGATAAACCACACACGTCGGACTCAAACCATCGAAATGGTGGACTGTTATGGGGTAAATAAGAAAAAGAAGAGAAAGAAAGAAAACAAATACAGAATCTCGCAGCGGAATGACAAAATATAACAATCAAGTAAATATTTCATAAAGTTATTTACAAATAAAATTGATTTAACTTTATAATACAGGTCAGAGTTACATACGACAAGAATAAATAATAAATAAATGCAGCGGAACAACATGATGCAGTGGAGTAAATATATAATAAATAATAATAGTACAAAATCTTCGTGTTCATCATTCAGAAAGCAGTCTTCGATAAACTAAAAAGCTTAGATTGACCCGAGCGAATTGAAAAGACAAAACACTCGAGTCGGAACTAAAATATCTTATGTAAGTTAAATCAACAGTAAATAAATATGAGTGTAAATGCATCAGAGATGTTTACGGGGTTTGACATCTCATATCCAGTATCTAACATGAGTGCAATAACTTAAGAGATGTTCGAGATTTCCATCTCCAAGGATCCGTTAAACTATCTGCTATGTAGTACAATACGCTGTTACAATAGTGTCTACAGTAAAGTATTAAAATAGCATTAAGGCTTTACACATATCCCCCTTAACACATTTTATATATTTCCTTAGTCTATACAGTACCGTAAGCTCCTCCGCAAGGTTTACTCAGAGGGTACTCCATAGGTATGGCACAAACCAAACTCGTAGAAGGTGCGATAGAGCATGTGAACACGACACTCGAGGCAACGCCAGTGTAGTTATACCAATTGCGGATCCGAACTGGTGGTAACGCATAGTAGCTACTACTGCCTACCTCGAAACACACTCCCAAATCAAATCAAGGAGTGGCCACCAAATCATCACAAAATCAAAATATGTTATCGAATCAGAGGAATGACCTCACTTGGTCCGTAATGGCTTCTGTTTTAGTCACATCTAAGCTGACTCACTGTAACAACCCGCTATTTTGGACTATTCGCATCCGCATATGTCGGACTTGAATAATTCAAAATACCGAATTGTTAATTTAAATTTGGAAAAATTGAACATATACAGTAAATAAATAATCACAGTATCACAGACACAGAGTAATAATATGCAGCGGAAGCAAAAGATAGTAGTTTATGAAACTACTATATATATAACAGAGTTAAATAAGTTACAACAGAAATCTCGAATACAATAGTCAAATACAAAAATCAGAATTCATCACTGGAATCAACTGAATATCTGGAGGCTGGATAGATAGTTGGATCTCCAAGCGAAGCTCCAACTCCAAGGTGAGTCTCGAATACTGGTACACTCAGTCTGACCCGAGCGTAAAGCAAAACACAAAACACTCGAGTCAGGATTAACATTATTTTATCAATAAATCCAACTCAAGTGAAATAACAACTGAAATACAAGTAACTCAAAGAACGTTGGAATAACCGTCCTCTAAGGATCCGTTAAACTATCTACTATGTAGTAATATACGCTAAATAGATAATGTCTATCAGTAATATAAAATATCAAAATAGTGTTAAGGCGTTACCATTATCCCCCTTAACACATTTTATATAAGTGTTATAGTCTATACAGCACTGTAAACTTCACCGTAAACTAGTGGGATATCAGGGAGTACTCCATAGGTATAACACAAAACAAATTCGTAGTGGTCGTGTATATAGGGATACAAGTATGACAAGGCACATGAGGCAATACCCAAGGTAGTGAAACTACCGTTTGCCTGATCCGGACTGGTGAAAACGCATCGCCGCAACGATCGCAACACCGCGAAACAACACTCCCAAAATACGAGGGTGCACCGATCAATAACAAGTAACGAGTAGTTTCGAAGAAGTGCATTCGCTCGAGGTGGCTAACCCCATTTGGCGGCACGGCTCCTGTTTTAGTCATTTTCAATTTGACACAAGTGTCAAGGCTATCCATTTTATCGTTTCTTTCTTCAGTCATCACGTACATCATTCCAACCACTTCATTCTAGATCATCACTCCACGTATAGTTATTAAAGTGGTTTTCAGTTTTAACCGATTCCGGTTTCTTTAATAACTTTCGTTATTATTACACCGATTGGTCGTTTTATAAATTTCAAAACAAATCAAATTCAATTTCAATTCGTAAACCAACATTTCATTTGTCTTTCTAAATCAATTTCCAAAATTTACGTTTCAAAACTTCCAAATTACCATTTCAAAATCTTATAATTCGATTCCAATTTTTATTTAATCAATTCAATATTGATTCAAGTTCGCATATAAGTTTCATTCCGAAATTATTTAAATTAATTTAATTTAACATTCAAAACAATTTAAATTCATTTATCGATTTCATTCAACATTCGTTAAGTAAATTTAACATTCAAAACAATTTCAATTAAATTACCAATTCATTAAATCAATTACTTAAGTTTGATTTCATTATCAAAGCTTACAAATTTAATTAAGTTGGATTCGACAAATCAAATTCATTAAATTGCAAGTCCTACATTAATTTCAATAAATCACATTTTATTTCTTGTTAAGGAAATTCAATTTCACTTATAAATTTCAAGACTCAATTAATAAAGCAACTAAATTTCACATATTCGAGAAGTTCAATTTCATTTATTAACATACTTAAATAATTTTCCAAAACTTAATAAATAAAGAAACCCAATTTTATTCATTAACGAAGTTCAAATTCACTTATTCAAAAGTTCAATTTTTCTTATCAAAGGATTCAAATTTTATTTAATTATCAATTAATTCAATCTTATTCAATTATTAAGTAATCTCAAAACTTAATTATTAGATAATTTCAAAACTTAATAATTTCAAACTAAATTATTAAAAATTTCCAACTTAATTATTAAATAATTTCAAACTTAATTGTTAATAATTCCAAATTAATTATTAAATAGTAAATTTTTAAACACGTTCTTTCATCAATTACTACGTTAATATTTTGTTTCAAATTTCAAATATTCACATTTCTTTTCCTTAAAATTTTAAATTCCAATTTTATTTCAAAACCTTATTATTATTCAAATAAAATTCTTTATTTATTTAAATCAAATTATTGACCAATCGGGTTTAATTAAATTCTCTATCCTAAGTCAAGTTCATTTGGGTATTTATCATTTTAACCCGATTCCAATTCAATTCAAAAGTCAAAGCATAACAAAGGGAACTTGCAGTGTGATAACTGAGGTGGTGTCAAAGTAAATAAACAAACAATAAGAACAATCAATAACAATCCAATAATTAATTCAAATAATCCTGAAATAATCGTATTAATTCACATTGTTGTTTGTGCAAATTAATATAATTATTTCTAGAATCTACACTGTCATTTCATGTAGATTAAAGATTATTACACTAATATTTATACCGTTCTTCAATTGATATCAATTATTCAATTTCATACAACATCAATTTAAATAGCAAACATTTAAATGGTTCAAGGTGTATTTTACCAATTTACTACGTGTCAATTAATTCAACATTTAAAGGGTCATATTATGCAAATGTCATCTAATCCAATTCATCATATATCAAATCTAACTATCCTACGTCAATCTCAAATTATTTATCACTTACTACATTAACAATTTAACGTCCAATGTCAACATCCAACAATCAAATATTTATCAACCAAACTGGTTTATCATTGCAGAAATAACAGATAATGGTGTCAGATGTCAAAGGTGAACAGATACAGGTAATAGCATATATAACAGTGTAATTAACTACAGCAGCATATTTCAATCGTCGTTTCAATTGAAATTAAATTTAACAAAATAAAAAAATATTAATCGTGAGTGATTGCTCACCTTTCGAGGCTAGAGAGAACAGGAGATGACACGAATACGAACATAGATACGGACACTGAAATTGAGTTACGAATTCAAGCTCGAATCCCAAATCAAATCTAGATAGGCACGGATCGACGAACACAGCTGATAAATAGAGATCGATGAAAATAGATCAAAAACTACTTGATGTAGATCAAAACGAAATACATATATATTATTCCATTATATTATTTCTTAACCAATATTAGTTTGAAACTCATTAAAATTATATACATATGTTTCCAAAATATAAAATAGTTTTGAAACAACTATTGACTACACATTCTGTATAAATCAAGACTGCAAATATATATACTGACTACACAAATTTACATATATATAGATAACATCAATATGCGAATTATTTATATATATATTACACATCAAAACATCTATTTATATGTTTAAAACTTAGTTCACATATATTAATATATGAACTAGTATATTTATACAACTACACAAGCCCGGACGCCGGTATAATTTTTTTTTTACACAACAGATTGTATAGCATTGCAGCACTATGTATATATAACTGTACTTTGCTTATTCAGTTCAAAACCTTGCTAAAATCATTTATCTGCATTCGTACATACGTAAAAGATAACTACAGATATATAGCTATAAATGTTAGCTCAAGTGTAAACTTTCTGTAATCAAACTTGTATAAAGCATATACGTGTTTAATAGGTACATAGAATATAAGCTATAATTAAACATGTACAACTGATGTGGACATATGTATGACTTGTGAACACATTTCTATAATTTAAAAATATAACCGTATAAACTTATATATATAACTAATCCATAAATAAATATCAAAGCCTAAATACCCACTCAACTAACCATATAGCAGGTGTATGCATATAGATATGTTATCACCAATATCGAACTTCAAAATATACTAACTGTAAATGATAACTTACATATAATATAGTATTCTAAGCATATAAATTTGTATAGTTTCAAAGTATAGATATAAAATGTTTATTACACCATATATATAGATCAGAAGAATACCGCTTTAATATAATGACACATATATACAAACTTGATATATAAAACACATGCGCAGGTACTTCCTTATAACAGTACAACATAAACTAATGTTTATAGATATTAATATATACCCACTTACAAGAGATAAATATTTGCACGGATGGAGAAACGAGGTTGGAAGCAGAAGACGCAGCATCAAACGAAGGTGGAAGCTCGGCTGCATGCTCGGCTTGGGAAGGAGACAGTGTCGGCTCAGGTAAGAAGAACGAAGTGGAAGGAGGAGCTCGGTCGGTTGTGACGTGGCTTCGGCATGCAGCGCTAAGGGAGGTTCGTCGGGTGGAGGGTGTGTGGAAACTGTCGGTAGTGGGTAGGTTCAAGGAACGTGGAGATGGAGAGGGGAATGGTTGCGCGAGCTCCGGGTGATAGGTCGACACATGTGAAGAAGGTGAGACGGCTGTTGAGGCTCGGCCGGTGGTTGTTTGAGGTTGAAGGAGGGGAAGCTGAGCAAGTGGGTAGGCATACGTGCATGGTTCTCGGCATGGGGAGGAAAGATGAGGTAGGGGAAAGCGGCCATGGAGGAGGGGCTCGGGACAGGGGAGAAAGAGACGTGGGAAGAGGTGGCAGCTATGGAGGAGGGTGGAGGGAGAAGAGGGTGTGCATGTGAGGTCGTGGAATGGAGGGAAGAAAGAGTGAGAGAGGAGGGGAGATGGAAAAAAACCTTTGGAAAAGAATGAGGCTACAGAAAAAAAGCAAAGGCGTAAGTGGGAATGGAAGAAAGTGGAGTTGTGGTGGAACAGAATGCAAATGGCAGAGAGAATAATGGAACAGGGAGATAGTGTGAAGTCCCAAAAAAAAAATTCTTGAAAAGGAAAATAAAATTTAATGGTAGTAAAGCGAAAGCATGAATTCAAGGCTATCAATAATCACAAAAGCGGATGACCGTTGAAATTGAGTATTCAAATGGTCATGGAACACAAAGAGATTTGAACGGATACCGATACAGATAACATTTCGCAGATCTCGCTGCGTATCGGACGTAAAACACAGAACTGAATATACCGCAGGGATCGGCACGATGAGACGATCAAAATGGTATACAGATATTAGTAGTTCGATTGCATTATAGAAATTTCAAATTTTCTACTACGGAAAATGCATGAAAAATAAGATCGACGGAGCTAAAAATGTCCGAATTTGGAAAAATGAAAAATAGTGTTTGCTCAGAAGATGGTTCAGAATTTTTCTATGTAAAAATATTTAGATTCCGAAAATATTTTATTTTCATCGCTTTTTAACTGATTAAATTGAAGTAAATTTACGCACGAAATAAACTTTCATATTTTCGGACGAAAATTTACCAGTTGCTATGTTTAACTAGACGCATTTCAAATATCAAATTTATATTTCAAAATTTTATCGTTTAAAATTCCACAAAATTTCAATTAATAACGTTACTAAAATCGTTAAAATTTACGGGTCGTTACACTCACGGGAGTCAGGGTCACATAAATACCTTATATAGAATCGTTCACCAAACCATCCTACTTCATTTCTGGAATCTCCACCACGTACACAGTTGTTAAAGTGGTTTTCGGTATTGGCAGAGAGTATGACAATATCTTATCCCGGTCTCCTTAACAACCAAATGCTTATTACACACCGGATGGTTCTTTTACATTTTCAAAACCATTTTATATTGATATCAAAATATCATGTTGAATTCAAATCACATCACTTTTGAAATCATATTCACTTTCGAAATCATATTTCAAAATAGGTCAAACCATCATTTCAAAATCATCATATTTTTGCTCAAAATACGATATTAAAGTCCCAACTTAGGTTATTACATCATTTAAATCACATTTACCTTTGAATCAAGGATTTAAATATAACCGCTTTCACTTTACTTAGTCTGAAATTTAGAGAATAGTTTAAATAGTTATAAATAGTTTAGATAGTTTAGTATAGTTTGAAAATATAGTTTAAATGGTTTGAAAAACTTTGAAATAATTTAAAAGGAGAATTAAAGTAGTTTAAATAAATTTAAAATAATTTAGTAGAATTAAAATAGATTTAAAAATTGATTAAGTAAATTTAAAATAGATTTAAATGGGTTAATTAGTTTAACATAAGATAAAATAGACTAAATTGGATTAAAAAGATTAAAATTGATTAAAATAAATTAAATAGTTTAAATTATTTAAATGGTTTAAAATATTTTAAATAGATTAACTTAGTTTAATCCTTTGAAAATCTTACCAATTAGAATATAAAATAACATTTCTAACAGTTTATATTTTTTTTTCCAATTAACATCAAATTTAACTATTTCTTCCATTTCAACAAATCTGGACCACATCCAGATTTCAAATCAAAACCAAATTTCAAATCTTGAAATATTCATTTAAGCTATTCTGATTTCCATATTTTCAAAGTTACAAATTTCAAACATTTCAATCACTCAGTTTCGGTAAGTTTCATTTATACTTCAAATTCAACTTTAGAATTCCAATTTAAACCCTCTGAGCAATTTACTTAATACAATTCCAAAATTTTACATTTTATCTTTTAAACAATTCAGTTTATATAAATCAAATTCGATTTTCAAAACATCATTTAGCTGAATTCAAATTTTAAAGATTTAAAATCATTTAATTTAACCAATCCTCTGTCCATATATAAACCTTATGGTCAAGTGATACGGATATTTATCATTTCAATCCGTAACTATTTAAATTTACAGGTATATATCATTTCAACCCGCAATCCCGAATTAAAATAAAATCAATAAAATCGCTCGAGTCTATCATTTCAATCCATAACGATTTCTACCAAATCTATCAAATCGTTCGGGAATGTATCATATCAACCTATAGGGAACTTGCAATGTTATAACAATATAAAAATATAACATCTAGTCATCCAATATCGAAAATCAACATACATCACAATCATCACCCAAATCAGCCAATAAACATCAATAGATAACAGATTATCATTAACAGATATTAAATTGAAAATTAAATTCAATATTAAATTAAACGATGATTAAATGCAATAAAGGTCATATTTAACTGGAATGACAATTTAAAAATACCAAACATCAACCAATTAATTTCTAATAACACCATAAATTTAATTTAACTAACATAAGATAATCTAATAGTTGTGAGTAGGTTAAAATACTCACCTTTAATTTTAAATCGATTAAAATCCAATTTAGGCCTAAAATTCAAATAGTCTCAGAATCCAACCAAACTAGTTCCATATTATCCGAAATTTCAAATCGCATTGGAAGAAACAGCGTCCGAAACCGAGCTCGTATGAAAAAGTTATGTATTTTAGAACAATTGAAATAAAAAAATAAAGATAAAAATAAAAGAAATGGGAAAAACATTCACACTCACCAACCCTAGCTACAGGAACCCTAAAAACAACGGCCTCGTGTATGAGCAACCCAGCCGCCACCTATTATCCAATCGCCGCTTCCTGGATGCGCTATCCCTTGATCCAACTCCATCACCATAATCCCATTGGCCTGCTGCCCCCTCCTCCATGTGCAGCCACCTCCGGTCATGGCAGGAGGTCCCACCACCGTAGGCCTTCAATGGTGGATTCTGACGAAATCTGACACCCCTGACACGAGCGAACATCAACGGGAGACCTGCTCTCCATCCTCTTCCCAATGCCGCTTCCCAATCGTTGATCGGATGACGATCCACCGTTGGATCGTCAAAAGTTCAATTGGACGACCGAAATTAATTCGGAGATTACTGGACAAACGGTGATTCGATTCAAGAAATGAATTGCATCAGTGGATTGCGCTCGTCGAGAGCTTCGAAACGATATATAATATGTCAGAGTTTTGGAAAGTTTGATTTTTGAAATTGATTTTGAAATTGGATTTAGGGTTTGGGAAATAAGTTCTGCCATTATAAGAAGGAGATAGTCAAAAGATGAAGTAGATAGTCAAAAGTTGAAGTATGTACAAGAATAAGAAAAAAACGACTAGGGTTAGAACAAAACAATATATATGGACAAGGCCCGATAAGAAAATAAACACAATATTAAAACCTTTTTATAACACTAACTAATACGCTCTCTCATATATACGCTCAGCGACTCATCATAGGATATTACTATCCTATTAGTAAAGAGTCAGACCCCACAAAGCTTAGGTTTTCACTAAACCAAAGCTCTGATACCAGATGTAACGTCCAGCCTTTTCGTACGCTTTAAATCGACACACGTGCCAATTCAAACCGTACGGAAGGGCGAATTATTATTGGGTAAATAAGAAAAAACAGGAAAAGAAAAACAAAATAGAATCTTACAGCGGAACGATAAAATATAATAATCAAATATACAGTTCATGAAGCTGTTCATAAACATTTGATTATATTTACACAATACATATCAGAGTTGCACATACCAACGAATAATAATCGATGCAGCAGAATACAGTGTGTAGTGGAATACTATAATATAATAATAGTACTACAAATCTTCGTCTTCGTTCTCCAGAATAAAATCTTCAAATCCTGAAACACTCGGACTGACCTGAGAGAATTAAAAGAACAAAACACTCAAGTCAGAACTAAAATATCTATGTAAGTTAAATCAACAGGAATAAATATGAGTGGAACGGTGTCAGAGATGTTTACGGGATTTGACATCTCCTATCCAGTGTCTAACATGAGTGCAGTAACTCAAGAGATGCTTGGGATTCACATCTCCTAAGGATCCGTTAAACTATTTACTATGTAGTGATATACGCTATTATAATAGTATCTAAAGTAAAGTATAATATACTGAAAATAGCGTTAAGGCTTTACATTTTCCACCTTAACACACTTTTATATTCCCATAGTCTATACAGTACCGTAATCTCCCCCGTACTGGGCGTCGTCAGAGGGCACTCTATAGGTATGGTACAAAACAAAATCGTATAAGGCACGCTAGGGTAGGTGACACAGCACAACTAGGCAATGCCAGGGTAGATATACCAGTTACGCTTCCGAGTCGGTGGAATGCATAGCCGCAGCTACCGCTCACCTCGAGCCATACCCCCAAATCAAAGAAATCAAAAGTGGCCACCAAATAAATCCAAAGTCAGAGTATAATATCGAAGGGATGTGTCCGATAAACGGTTCTACCTTCTTAACCCGTCAATCGCTCCTGTTTTAGCCACCTTATGCCAACTCACGGGAGTCGGCTCCACGTATTTACCTCAAAGGAAACGCCATCGCCATCCTACTTCATTCTGGAATCTCCACCGCGTACACGGTTGTTAAAGTGGTTTTCGGAGTTGGCAGAGAGTATGACAACTTTCGATCCCGGTCTCTTTAACAACCAAACGTTATTATAACACCGCGGTCTTTTCAAAATAGTTTATACTTTAAAACCAGAATATATTATCCATTTCAAAATCCTATAAATACGATATCATTTCTATTTTAAAACCCAATCAATATGATATCATTTTTATTTCAAATATATCCTTTTCCAAATCATATCACTTTCAAAACTATATACCTTGAAACTCATAGCTTTGAAACATAACTTCTAATACTTAGATGGTTTAGATATTAAATTACTTTATATAAGAATATAGATTCTTTAATTTCACAAATAAATTCCAAATACCGATTTGAACCTCCAAATAACCATTTCGATTTCCACATATCTCAAAGCTTTAAATATTTCAGCATTTTGAAAGAATTCTTTGAAAAATTCATCTATATAAAATTCAATTTCTATTATTTAGATTTGAAATGTTTACTTAATAAATCAAATATCATTTAAGTAAAACCTTTAAACTTCAAAGAACTGGATATTCCTTCAATTTCATTAACTTGATAAAATTCATTTAAATCGACTTGATAATCATTTAAATCCTTTAAACCAAAATCAAGTTATTAAGATCATGCCCTTTTAAAATCTCCATTTTTATTTAAATTTCAAATCAAATTTATTTAAATACAATTCTTAAATAATTCAATTCAAACCAATTTCATATTTATCTTCCAACTTAAACTTCATCTAAGTCATTTAAAAACTCTATATATATCCAATATCTTAAATAGGTGCTTAACCATATAATATGAAATAATCAAACTCCATTATTAAACTTACTTTTATTAAAAAAATTTATACATAGCTTAAATTTTAAAAATTTAACTATATATACATATAATAATATTTATATAACATCAAAAATTAATATTTATTAAACCGTATGTTTCTTTCCAAACCATAGAAAATCATTTCAAAATAATTTTTTATATATACCGCGGTGCCTGTATATAATTTTCTATCATATGGTCAAGTGATACGGATATTCATCATTTCAATCCGCAATTTAAAAATAAAATGCGGTTGTATATCATTTCAAACCGCAATCCCGAATGAAAATAAATGCATAAAAACTTGCAGATTATGATGATATAAATAAAACATCCATTCATCCATCATAAAATCATACATCCATCACAATCATCATCTAAAACAATCAATCAATATAAATATATAACTGATAACATAAAACAGGTAATTAACTAGCAGTTATATTCCATAATAAATTAAATAATGATTTTATTTAAATAAATGCAATTAACTGATATGATGATTAAAAATATACAAACAGTCATAAATAAATTCATAATCACAACATAAATTAATTTAACAAACATAAGAAATATTAGAAGTTGTGAGTGGGTTAAAGCACTCACCTTTTGAATTTAAATTGAATTTAAAACCAATTTAAACCCAAAAATCCAACAGTCTCAGAATCTGTCCAAACTAGCGCCAAAATGTCCAGAATTCCAATACGAACCTAGCGGAGAAAACCGAGCGCAATTCAGATATCGTATGAAGAAGATACATACGTTAGAACACTTGAAAAGAAAAAAAAAAATTAAAACAGAATAAATAACATCATATTGCCACGTCAACACCTTCAGAAACGCGTAACCCTAGTTCGTGGTCATCACTCTCGAAAGCACTGAGCAGCCGCTGTCTTCGAACCGTGAAACGCCTCAACGCCACTACACTTCGTCAAGATCCAGTAACCCCATGCGACTGCTTGTCCAAGGCCGCACGCATGCTGCACAGGCGAGCGCCTCCGGCTCCTCCAACACCACCAGCGCCGCATGAAAACCCCCCAAAACGCGGCTATTCCTATGAACTGCAACCCAAAACGACCGTATGGATGGACTTGCCTTGACACTCCCTCCACGACTATGCCTTCCGATTGAGTCCACGGCGTAGATCCAACGTTAAACGCCATAACCCAAAGTGAACGGTCGAGAATTGTTTCGCGATTTCTGGGCAAGCGGTGAATCGATTCAAAAAACGAATAGTACTAGAAGATTACGCTCATTGAGAGCTTCAATCTATAATTTTTCCAAATTTTTCTGAGGAGTTTGAAATTTTTGCTTTGAATTTGATTTGGAATTGGATCTGGAAATGAGAATTTGTTTGTCTGCCATTGAGGAGGAAAGAATAGCTGAGTCGTACGTACAAACAAATGAGAATTAGGGAGACTAGGGTTTATAACCGGGTATTTATAGGTAGGGTTGAAATAAAATAGATGGATCGGGTTGAATATACGCGCTAACGACAAAGTGGCCCAAAAAGCCCGTTCGACTCCGGAATGAAATTGGGTCAACCCATATATCAAAATAAATGTTTTAAAATATTTCAAGCGTAATGGAAAAGGTTTCAAGTCCAAATTCCATCGTATGAAGAAGTTATGCTAAAATCAATATTTTCCAAATTGATTTCAATTAAATCGACCTCAAGGCATTTCGCGTTCGTACGATTAAACGACAAGTCTGATTGTTAAGAAACTTGAAATCCTACAATAATTCACCATTACAGATCCGATGAAACTGGTTTCGTCGAAATCCGAGTCAGTGGCCAAAATGGCTATTTTTATATTAATCAAGTAAACTGAAAATAAATTAATTAAATCAAATTTTTAAATTTAAATTCGATAATTGACAAATTTCAACAATTTTAATTTCTTAATCATTTACAATGATTTTAAACAAATTTATATGTCAATTTAACGTTGATTCATTCATCCTTTCCAGCGTTAAATTTTATTTTTCTTACATTCAGGAATTATAAATTTAATAACTTTATTCATTACTGTATTCTGTTTCAATTTTAATAAATTTGTAATTATCACTTGAAATCTCAATAAATCCATTTATTCGATTAAATCTTGTTATTCAATAAATTCCATCTTATGGTTATAAATTGCATTGATTTATATTACATTCCATTAATGTATATTTTATTTTATATTAATTCCCATTAACGAAATATTTTATTTCATTCAATTTCAGAAATCCATTTATTAGAGCTCAAACCCAAATAAATTTATCAACATGAATTTCAATTGTTTTCATTCACTCAATTGCCATAATATGGATGGAGTTTACATTTGTTACTTAAATAACACTCTTCAATTTCTAATTAAATCTACTCTAACTGCACTAATTTAGTCAATTTCTGCGATTGATTTCAAATTAAATCTTATGAACTACCCAAATAGGTATCTTATAACAATTGCAACCATTAAACTTTAATTATCTTTAAGTTTATTTTCTTCAACCCAATATTATAATTACCCACAAAACCTTGATTTTATTCAATGCCCATTTATTATAATTTAAATTCCTTAATTTAATTCACTGCTTACATTTTGCTTTCATATATTCAATTTGTAACTAAGTATACATCTGCATTATTTCCATTGATTTGACTTGCATTCAATTTATTAATAATTACCTTAGTTACATTAACGTAATATTAGATTACAAATTTTTGTAACTGCTTTCCAATTTAAAATCAACCAGCTACAAAATAGGTAACATCCAAAATCGTTACCGTTAATACTTTAGTCGCATTAATAAGCTTTTATTATTCACAAATCAAAGTTTCCATTTATTAAATCAACCAATTCATATTATGAATAAAATTAACACTACTTAAATTTACATTAACAAAAAGTTAAATTTGGATTTATTGTAATTGATTACCAAAGTTTATTTACACATTAAATAAATAAACCTATATAAATTGTCACCTATTTGCTTTCCATTGCCTTTATAATTTCGTTACTTATCAACCCAAATTATTATTCCATATATACACTAATTTATTCCATTCTATTTAAGATATCCATTGCATTACATACTTCAATATTTTATACCTTTATTACATCAATTACTACCTTATAAATAAATCTATGTTCCTATTTAATTTATATTTATTAAAAATTTATTTCAAATTTCAATTAACAATAGGTAACATACAATAAATATTACCGTTACCCTTTAATCACATAAATAAGCCTTTATTACTTACACATCAATGTTGCCATTTAATTTCATACTACTAATTACGTTCACTTATTATTCACTCTTTCCGTTACTTCATAAATCATCATAAAGTAACAGTTAATTACTTTTCTTTAAACTAGAAATTCATTCAAATTCATAAATTATTAGCTTTAAGTAACCCCATTACGTTTCCTCTTAGTTATTTTCATTATTGCATCACAATTTTTATTAAAAATTCACAATTTTTTTTATTTTCTTTAAATTTAAATTTTCAAAATCTCATTAAATTAACAATTTCAATTATTGAAAATTTACAGGTCGTTACACATGCACACAGTAATTCATCTTATATTCCAACAAAAATACATTTCTGTTATAGAATAAAGAAAAATAGAAGCCATTGGAGAGAGACAAAAGATATATTATTCACTTCTGAGAATAGATTTGTATTTACATTACATAGCCTCCGTTATATAAAGGCTTCAGAGCAAAGGACTTAACCAATTCCACGATGTGGGACTAAACAAAAAACCATAAAAGCATATTCACTTATATATTTACATATATTATAATACTCCCCCTTGAATATGCGTCTTCAAAATCTTGAATGCTCGGATAATTTGAAATTTCTGTTTCAAAACGTGTATGATGATTGCTCCCCCTCATTATTATCTTGCTTGCATTTATCGATTTAGTCGATATAGATATTGTCTGTTGCCTCATTAAAAACCTCTATTAGAAAAACCCAGTGGGAAAAAATCTTGAACGAGGAAAAGAGTGCAACTTGTGAAATCATAAATATCATACTAAAAATGATATCCGTTATAAGAGTTTGATACTTCAGGATCAAAATAATGCCTCATTAAAATCTTGCTAAGAAAAACCCAATGGGAAAAATCTTAGTGAAGGAAAAAGAGTACAATGACATATTTTATCTTCTTATTTCTTTAAATAAAGCTTGATACTTCTGGATCAAACTAATGCCTCATTAAAATCTTACTAAGTAAAACCCTATGGGAAAAATCTTAGTGAAGGAAAAGAGTACAATATAGTATGCCATACTTCAATAATTTACTGCATCTGACAGAGTTTGATACTTCTGGATCAATTTAACACGTCAGTAAAAACTTTACAAAGGAAAACCCGATGGGAAAAACCTTAGTCAAGGATAAAAATATAATTTAACTTAAATAACATATTTGAGATGTTATTTCTTGAAAAGACGTTTGATTCTTCTAGATCAAGATAATGCCTCGTTAAAACCTTAATAAGAAAAACCCAGTGGGAAAAATCTTAAATAAGGAAAAAGAGTACACTATAGCTTATTTCAAATGTTACAGGGAGTTGATACTTCTGGATCAAGATAATGCCTCATTAAAACCTTACTAATAAAAACCCAATGGGAAAAATCTTAGTTAAGGAAAAAGAGTGCATTATAAAATACTTATAGATGCTCCCCCTGATTTGAAGTTTCCTCTGAATTTGTATTCGTCTTTCGATAACTCAAATTGGTTATAGATACTTCTGGATCTATAAATATGTGTCTCACTAATAATACAATTTATTAATAGTTTCGTTCAATAAAATCAATTTTTTTAAGATTGTTTCTTTCAAATATAATTTGCATTTTATGCAATTTTATGCTACTTTTATGAAAAACACTTCATGTGTTTTCATTTTTATGCTTCGAATTAGTTTTGCGCATTGCAACTATACATCTTTCATGAATATTAAATATTTCATTACAACATTACTAAAAAGTAGGAAGTAATCTACTCATCTTGAGTTATATCAAGATTTTCATTACAACAATACTTAGAAGAAGGTTGTAATCTACACTTCATGTCTTTTGCATTCTTTATAACTACAAAAGTTATATATATTCTTCAGGAATTTGTATACTTTAATAAGTATTTGCATATCGCAACTACCACTTCAATGGATATTAAGAATTTTATTACAACAATACTTAAAAATAGGAAGTAATCTACTCATCATGAATTATATCAAGATTTTCATTACAACAATACTCAAAAGTAGGTTGTAGTCTATGCTTCTTGTTCTTTGCATTCTTTATAACCATAAAAGTTATTTATATTCTTCAGGAATTTGTATATTTTCATCATTTAATATGATTTAAACCATATTTATACCTTCGGGGTATATTAAACATTTCAAGTACTTTCGCTACTTTGCAGACTACATGTCCATATTTCTCTATTGGTAAAGGATTCATGATGGCCAGTCATGTTTTCCCTTAATCCAGGATCTTTAATCCATTTATAAACATAAGCGCTTTATTATTTATAAATTTATCATCGATGATTATTTCTTGTTAGTTCTAGACATGATTTATTGAGATCTCTTTAATTATATTTTAGGTACCTAACCCACTTCTAGGGTTATTTGAGAATCATGTCATGGATCTCTTTAAGAGCATCCTTAAGTGTTTCTTCAAGAACACTCACCTCCTTTATTTGCATCTTTATTACATACTCCAAAAATATTTTGAAGTGACTTTTGAACCATATTTCAGATGTGGTTTACAAACTTTGATCCTTCAGGGATTCAAATCTATATTAGAGAAAGTCTATTAGGGATAATATTGATAATATTTTGCATCATTGTATATTTTAATAAATATTTAACACTGACGATCAAAATGAACTTGTATCCTTTTATCCTCCCCCTCAATGTTGACAAACATTGGATAATTATTGTCTTTGGATTCTTATTTTGATCCATTATGATATTGCTACTAGCAAATACATCATACATATTAATAATAGGAGGATAATTCTTTTATGCGTTGATAAGACGCATTAAACTGATATTGATTATTAGAGTTTGTTCTCATTCATTTATCTAAGCTATTGGAGGAATTTACTTATTGTGTAGATCATTTGAATACATACATGACTTCAGGTCATTCAACATTTATGTTGATTGAATTTTAAATCACTAAATAATATCTATGCATAATCACTAAATAATAGCTTATAACAAACTTCAGGTTGTTAGCTAAATATTTACATATATGGATGTATACGTGCGTCCACATATCACATATATATTATAAAATTTTCATATTCTTTCTCATTTGAATTAGTGATTTTTAGAACAAACTGTTACAAGGATCAAAAATATTAATTTCTATTTATAAATCAATGTCAATGCAAACCTATCAAAACCGCATGATAATGTTCAAAACATTTGGTTTGAAACCATATCGAACTTCTGGTTCGAACAAAATATACACAACTTCAAGTTGTTAAGTTTTATTCCTCAATTATATCTCAAATGTCAGTTTTGAACACTAATTATGATTACTTATCAAGGAGTAATTTTTAATTGCATATAGACATTACACATCTCTATTGAGAGTTCTGTAAAAAAAAATATAGCAAAAATAATAATAATATCTTCTAGATATTTGGAATGTTACAGATACAGATTTCCTCAGGACCGTATGTATAGCTCCCAAACTTTTAGGATCTAATCTAAGCTAAATTAGGATCCTTTATAATCAAATTCCTATGCATTTATTTAGTTTAATAAAATTACCAAACATATAAGCAAATCTCTTCTAGAGATATGTTATCATTTCCTAATTTATTAGTCTCTTTTAGGGATATTTTATTATCACTACTTCTGGAGTGAATTTATCCCTTCTAGAGATATATATGTACTATTGGAATGTCATATCAATGTACAATGTTTCTATTTGTAGAAATTACATAATTACTACCTTTACAATAACATAAAACATCCCTACTGGAAATTTTTTTTGTTGTAACTATCTTTGAAATGACATATCAGACTTTAAATACAGTAACAAAATTAGATGCACAAAATGAAAGTAAGATGCGAGGAGATAAAACCACTACTTCTGGAGTGTAACATTGGTATACAATATCATTTGTTTTTGGATAAATTATTGTTATTGCTCAAAAAAAAATTATATCATTATTCCTTCAGGGAATATAGTATTTCCTTTTAAGGAATTGCAATGTAACAAAAATAAAATTTCTATAACATCTCTTCTGGGATGTTAGATTTTGCAATATAAATATAAATAAATCTCTAAAACATCTTTTCAAGAGATTAATATACACATACACATCCAATGATGTTTGAAATATCATATAACATAATATCTTCAGGATATTTGGTTAATATAGTGTAAATGTTAAGATATAAGGTAAGGTATAACTTATTTGGAGATTTTGTGATCTCTTGAGTGCAGCATCATTTTCTCATATGATTATTTATTAATTTTCTTTAACTTCTTCAGGAAGTACAATCTTATCATTTTACAAAATTTCAATAGAGCTTCGGGCTTCTAATTCATGAACTTCAAGTTCATTAATTTGTTATGAACTTCAGGTTCTTAAATTTTTTGTAAACTTCTCCCCTTTTTTTGTACCATATTGTTACAAAATAAAAGTCTATTAGAATTTGAGCTTGTAAAGTTTATCAGAAATCTTTTCATAGTTCAAGACTTCAGGTCTTGGACTTTGAGTTATACAACTTCTGGTTGGAAAAAAAAATCTTTGCACAACTTCAGGTTGTTGTTCAAACTTATTTCTTTCATTATATCGAGCATTGTTTGCCAAAATGAATACACCATATAATAAACCATATGTCTATTCTTATTCCAAACATTAAAATACAACATCATTTAATTTACTGTAGCCAGTGCATTTATGATGATATGGCAATTTAATTTATTACCATGAGGATAACATTTAATGCATTTATGATTAAAAAAATGAATGCGATTTACCATTATTGTGGCATAAAATATAAAATATTATCACAACGAATTGATTTCTTTACAAACAAGTAAATCAATCTGACTAACTTTAGTTAGCAAAATTTAATCTCAAAACTAAGTTAATATACTCAATAATAAAATTAAATGAATACCGTAAGAGAAATTTTATTTCTCAATAGTCAAAATTTCTAAAATATCTAAAATAACTCTTATATATATACGTATATACATATATATATATATGTATGTATATATCCTTTTGTTTTTATATAATTCAAGTTTCTGCTCTTTTATTGAAACTTCTGGTTCTTTATTATAAGAAAACCTAAAATTTAATAATTTGTGGTAACTCAAGCTTTTAGCATTATAGGAACTGCAGGTTCTCAACTTTTATTTCAAATGCTAGAAATTAAGTTTACCGTATATGTTTTCATTAACGTTTCCATTCACTTCTGGTGTACTAAATCAATATTAATATTGGATCTAAACTAATATGATCTTCTAAAGATGCATTATTCTTGTATATGTTTCTCTAAGAAATAATAAAATATTTCTTCTGGAAATATAAACAATATATATCAAAATAATTTCCAAAATCAAAATCCAAATCAAAGAGTTTTCAAAATGAAAACTTCATTTATCAAACATGTATATATTACTTAGATCTATATCACAAACCAAAACGTAATCAAGATCAATAAATTTATTTGAATCAACAACATAAATTGTCAAATTCAAAACTTGCTTTCCAAAATAATAAACTCAAAAAAAAACATGCAATAATAAGCAAGTTTGAAATCAATTCAAATCCAAATTCAAAAAATCACAACATTTCATTTTTAAATAATGTACAAATCTCAAAGGTATATTATTTGGGTGTGATTTTGAGATCTACAATATAACGAGATCAGAAAAATAAGAACGAAAAAAAAAATCAGATCTATTGTAGGATGAGATCTGAAATATAACGACAAAAATACATGTACAATGGAATAAGATCTATAAATTTAGATCTATAACAAAATAAGATCTTGAACAAATAAGATCTATTAAAACTTAAATGCAAATCTGAAAAATTAGGAAATAGATATAGAATTGTGAAACAATAATATTTAAATCTAGATCTAAATTAGTCGCAAAATAAATCTTGAAAAGCATATCTATAAAATTTCAAACCTGATTTCAATGGTTGAATAAGAGGAAGAGATAGATCTGATTTCAATAACTAAATAAGAGAAAGAGATGTACCTACATGAAAAAAAGAGATCTAATCTTCTGGATTAGAATATCCAATACATTCGAGAACATTCGAGAAAAAGATCGTGCTGATAACGTGTTATAGAATAAAGAAAAATAGAAGCCATTGGAGAGAGACAAAAGATATATTATTCACTTCTGAGAATAGATTTGTATTTACATTACATAGCCTCCTTTATATAAAGGCTTCAGAGCAAAGGACTTAACCAATTCCACGATGTGGGACTAAACAAAAAACCATAAAAGCATATTCACTTATATATTTACATATATTATAATAATTTCTACATTCATGCAAATCTTATTCACAACATTACTATCATTATTTATCACATGCATCAGATAATAAAGTAGGTTAGGCTTTAAAAGGTGAAGTTTACTCACTTTAGAACTTATGAACAGAGGAAACAATTTTGAAATCTGGACAGCTAACTTGATTTTGAACTGGAAGCTTGATCTAGTATGAGTTGAGATGAACTTGAATCTGAATCTAGCTTTGCTATATTTCAGTTGTGAAATGATAAAGCTGGCTTTGGAAAATGAAAGAAAGAAGAGGTAGAACAGAGAAATGAGAGTATAAACTGTATACAGCCCCTTTTAATTTCTCTTTTTAACCATTTTTCTCTTTTATATTCTTTTTATGAAGGAAACCATTAATTCTTGACATTTGTATTAGTATATCATTTCTAGCTTACAAATGTCTTATGCAAATATTTTATATTTTCCTTTTATGTTTTATGTTTGTACTTTTATATTTTCTTTTATTTATTCTTATTTTAAATTTTACACTAAGGTTATTAACATTTAATTACTAATTATATATATACTTATCTCAAATGTTTTAAAAATGTAGGATTTAAATTTAATTATTTTTAAGGGAAATTTGCATTGAATCCAAATCATAGTTTCTTTTCAAATATATATATATTTATATATATGTATATGAAAAATAGTAATTAGACAGCATATTTTATTTGTTTAAAATGATAAGTTTTGGTAAATTTAAATAATTATATATAACAGCCCTAAATTTTCGACCCCAAAAATTCGGCACTAATATGTTCACTATAGAAATGCCAAGCAATCGAACGTCGGAAATTCCAGATTGTTAGGGTTAAGAAGAAAAGAGGTAGAAGAAGAAACAGAAAACTAAACATAGAATCTCACATTCGTAGCGGATGGAAATATAATATACAAATAGCAGCACTTACATAAAGAAGCTGTAAATGTCAATTTACAGACGATATCTCGGAGTACAATCATTCAGAGATAAACTGGACAGTTGTAACAACTTGTCCCAGACTACAAACACTACAATCTCAAATACACAGTGGAATATACTTCATATGTTCCTGCCATCCAACTCGCTACTTGAGCCCCAAAACGTCCTAACTTGAAAATCTGTAATACTCGGTTTGACTCGAGTATTACAATTAAGTAAATCCCTGGTCAGGCTGGAAACCAAGGTGAGTAAATCCATATAATTTGAAATACTAAGTTATAAAGCATATTTGAAATCCTAGGGTAACTGGTACCTCACTACGAGTTCTTAACTTGTTATAGTCAATCACTTATTACAAAACAATATTTAAGAACTGTTACTCAGTTTAAATGGCCATGTTACTTATTTTATTCCATTCTAGCCCATTTGATTCTAAAATAAAATCTATAAAGAATTATTATAGATTACTAATCGAAGTGGTTTCGGGTATTTGCTGATACACGACCCCGGTCTCTTCAAATCCAATGTCACCTTTAAGCCAAGTTGTTTAAGTAAACAATTTAATTAAACTCAAAATAACATACACATACAGAAATCCATCACAGATATCTAATTAAATAAGTGATTCACATTTATTAACAGATCAATCCAGCCATTTCATATCATAGCACATCACGAATTATCAGACTAGAGATATTCATCAATCCAAGCATTCGATATAACTTACTCATCCATATGCATGATTAATTAGTTAATTAATTTCATTAAAACAAATAAATAAATTACTTTTGAATCCTGCTTAATTAATACTAATTAATTACAAACCATTTATTATTATTTTAATTAATTAATTATCCTTTAATCACCCAAGTCCTTAATTAATTTAATATAAACCATTCATCTTAATTAATTGCTTAATTATAATTTAAATCTTTATTAAATTAAATGCTTGAAATTAATTTATGCAAATCTCTTACGACCTTTTGATTAATTAAAGTTTAATACTCTTATCTTAATCACCTACGTAATTACATCATTAAATTTCATATGAAAACATTTAGGAATTGATTAATTAATCAACCTAATATAATTATTCAAATACAAAACAATTATTCTTGAAACATTTAACTTTAAAAATTTTAATCTTGAAACTTGTTTGAAAACTTGTTAAACAAATTTACTTTGGAATTTGGTTAATATTCCTTTGGAAACTTATTCATTTTTTTATAAACTTTAAAACTTGTTAACCTACTAAAGGAAACCCGAGCCAAACTACAAAACCCCCCGAGCCAACCCCGAGTCACTCCTCCCTTCTCCTTCCTTCGAGACAACTCACAATCGACTTCGAGCCTGACCCGAGCAAAGCACTTCTTTCTCGACTACCACAAACAACACCAGACACATCGTGCACACGTACACGTGCACCTCCGATCTGATCGTCTCCGACCTTCGTAGCGATAACCCGCAAGACACCGACAACCTCGCCGATGATCCTAGTCACTCAACACAATCGATTTTGCCTGAAATCGAAAATGAGCATGTAGATGCACATTGGAACCCAAACCTGGTCAACAATTCCTCCTCGCGTCGCCGCCTCCGATCTCTAGACACCTCGCAATCACGTCCAGACTTCCGCCATAGTCCCACGCCTTGATGCCACCACCACCGATCAACTCTGGTTCACCACGATGACACATGACCCTCTAAAACATCGTCGACCAAAACTAGCTTCAAAACCCTAGATTGCCGTCGACCAGCCACCACGGTGATTGATAAATGCTCCGATCATTTTTCCCTTGATCCCAGACATCCAACTTCTTCCAACAATGATCACGACAATCATCTCATCCCCGATCTCCAGAAATCGACGAAAGATCGATTTCCATTCAACTCGCAATATCACGACAACCACAAACTTAAAAATCATGATACTATTATCAAAATTCATGGTTTCTAAGCACAAATACAAAAATATAATCAAAACTTGGAAATTTAACAATCAAATTTTTATCTTGAACTAATTCTTACTGTAAATTCAATCCAATCTGATAATTACTGAATAATTATTCTTGAAATTATTTTTAAAAAAATAGTATTTCACCCATGCAAACAACTCTTTTTTGATGATCAAACTCTAAAACTGTTTAGGTAGGGAGATATGAATTTATTTAGGCGAGTTCTTGATTTTGTTGAACATAACAGAGGCTAATATATACATATACACAGACATGCACATAAATAAACAGAGTGGTTCAACTATATTCCAAGTAAAATGCTTCCATGCAAACATTATTCACAGCATAACATCTTCAATTTATCACATGCACAAGGATAAAAACAGATTTAAGCTTTAAAAAGAAATGTTTACTCACAATATTTTTGAAAACAGAGAACATGCATTTATTTGGAATTTGATTTTGAAGCTGATGGTTGATTTTTGAATTGCAGCTTGATTGTTGATCTGATCTTCTTATGTTTGAGTTGAATTTGAATCTTACTTGTAACTTTGCTCAGGTTGAAGACTTGAAACAGTTTGATTTTCTTTTGGTTTTTATTTTAAAAGATGAAAGAAGAAAAGATTCAAAAATGAATACGTGAAATATTTTTCACTGTCAACAGCCTCTTCTCCTTCTTATTGTTATTAATATTTAGTTTAAAAGAAAAGAGACATTGCCACTTGTTATTTTGCAAGTTACTCCTAGTTCACAAATGTCAAAGCCAATGTTTTTATATATTTTTTATGTTTTATTGTTTTATATTTTTATATACAATTATATTTAGCCTATGTATAATTTTTAAAGAAAGTATACTAAACCCTTTATTAAATCTTATTTTAAGCTATCATACTTTTTATTTAAGAAATATTTATTTTTAGAGTTTTGAAATTATAGAATAGCTTTTGAAAATTATTATATCGAACTCAAACCAATGCTTCCCAATCACAATTATATATATATATATATATATATATATATATATATATATATATATATTGTAATTAGAAATATCTTATGTGAATTTTGATATTATATAAATATATATATCCACACTTTCACAAACTTCCTTATATTTTACTTCTCATGGCATACACACACACACACACACACACTTATATACTTGTATATGTATATACTTATAATTTTCAACATTATAAAGTTTGTATATATCTATATATATGTTAATTTACTATAAGATTTATCATTTCCAGAGATTATAATTTAGCATTTATTATAGTTTTAAATCTAGATATTTTTATTTATTAGAATTTTATTTTTTCAACTAAATAAAATTAGTATCTTAGTAGTAAAAATCAGTTAATTATCCAATTATCAAATGTCCAAAAATCCGGTTTATCACATTCCTCCCCCACTTTATTCTTTTTGTCTTGGAAAAGGAACAAAGAATGAATTTTAAATTATACTGTAATTATCAGTTAAATTACTCTTTTTATTTAAATTTTTAAAACACTTTAAAGATTTACATAATATTGCCAAAATAACTTTAAAAAATACTTTTTACAACTCGATGTCTCAACAAGTCCCTCCTTGTTCTCATAGAAATTCGGTCATACGTTAATTAGGCGTAGGACTGAAAATCTACAAGTACTTGGTAAACCAGTTTTCAACACCCAGTGAAAATACTTGAAAAATATTTTGGTGAAAATATAGAAAACATTTTTAAAGATATATAAAACCTTTTTTTTAAATATAGAAAACATTTTTGGTGAGAATGCTATGGAAATCATCACCCCCTCCATGGTCGCAGTCAGCCCGATGATTACGTCACCATCATGGAAAACCCATAGAAAACTGTAGGCATCCACTCCCCTCGATTACACCATGGAACCACCACAGATCACAGCTACACCCGGGGTTACGTCGCTGTCGTGGCAAAAACTCATGTAGCTATAGGCATCGGCGCCCTCGAATTTCGCTGCCAAATGAAACTTCACCACTCCCACATAGATCGCATGCTACATCAGTCGAGTCCCAATGTAGCCTGTAGTCACTCACTGCCACACTACTTTTGCTATGTCTTCATACATCACAGTCTACGATGTTACTTCTCCCTCACAGTGAAATCAAACGTAGAACGTAGGCAATCACTGCCCTCGACTTCCGCTATGGTGCGCAGTAGATCGCAGTGACATCGAGTTACACTATCGTCATAGCATAACCCAAATGTCTCTGTAGGCATCAGCGCCCTTGACTTTCGCAACCCCAACACAATCCTCAAGAACCTCAGTTTGTACGGACCTCCTCCCAGGATCAAATTTAAAACCCCCTTTAGGGCTCAAGGCAGAACCACACCATGGATCTCCTACTAGAAGTTTCACTCTAATGGGAGCGCCTTTTTCCCCACAGCAATCTCAAAACTTTTTATACTGATACATACAGTATCTTTCAAATCATACACTTTATATGAATCACATATAAATCTCCTTTACACAAAATTGATATCTCAAAATCGATAATTGTCAAACTTGGTTTTCCAAATTCCAAAATTGATTTTTCCCAAAAATCAAAAGCCTTTCACAATCAGTAGGTTCCAAAAACCTTTTTTCCAAAATCATTCTCATAAAATCATATACATATACACACACACACACATATATATATATATATATATAGATATATCAGTTTATTCCTTCCAACTTGAAAAAAAATCTTTGGATCACTTCATGCTGGTATAAATTTCCTTTTTATACTTCAAATATTTTTCAAAAAAATCTTTTCTCCTGGTTATAGATTCAATGAGGGGTGTTTATCATATATAATAAATATATATAACTTTATTTATGCCAAATCGAATATTCAAGTTTGATTTCTTTATAAAGTTATTTACCACCTTTCTTACTCTTCATAAAGTGAACTTCACTTGTAGAGATATCCAACTTCCACTTTTATTCATCATAAACATCTTAAAATATACTTTTCCGTTACAAAATCACTTTTACATTTCTTTTCAAAATTTTCAAAATCTATTACATTCAAGCACGCATGATGTACATATATCATCCGTACGCAATGTCAAATTTGATGGCTTACTCGATCACACAATTTCACTTTCGAACTAGTATCGTCTACCCGATTTACTAGTGCGGACTCAGATCTGGTTCCTTGATCAAAAACTGGCATTCTTCTTGCATAGCATAAACTATGATAGAGAATTTCCAGAACCAATCAGAAATCCATATCCAGGGTTCGCCGTCGAAAATCGAGTGAAAAATCCAAACTCGGATTGATATGCTATCTCAAAATTCTATGCTCGAATCTGGATCAAACATTATGCGAATAGAATAATATACGTGCATCCTACGCAATTTATCTTCATTGATTATTAGCTAAATCAATTTTATTTTACTACACATTAATTTTGAATTCTATCCACTTATTCACAATTGCTTCAATTTCCACTTGAGTTATCACTTCAACACTTATCTTAATTGGTATTTAATTATAAACATTTTGCACTCTGACCAGCTTGAATTTAGAAAATAGCTTGAAAAGTTTAAAATATATAAGTAGTTGTAAAATAGTTATTAGTTGTAGAATAGCTCTAGAATAGTTAAGTAGTTATAAAATAGTTGTAAAATAGTTGAATAGATGTAAAATTGTTGTAAAATAGTAATTAGTCTTCAAAATAGTTGTAAAATAAATATAAGATTGTTTCAGTTTTAAAAAGAAGGGTTGTATAGTAAATAACTAGAAAAGATAGATTTAAGACAGTTTATATTAAAACAATTTATTTGAAAATAGTTCAGAGCCAAACTGTTCAATCTCCCAATTTCCCATTCCAAATAATTTTCCAATCTCCACTTTCATTAAATTGATTCAATTTCAGTTTAGTTTAAATTAACTTCAATTCCCATCCCAAATTCAGTTCAAATCCCATTTGAATTTAAACTTATTCAACCCCAATCACAATTCCAAATTATTCAAATCAAATTCAATTTGAACTAATTTCAATTCTAATCTCAACTTTAAACCATCTCGAATTATAAAAATTCGAGTTAAATTTTTAAATGTTGATTTAATCCTAAAATCAAATTAACGTTTACTTTTAATTTAACAATATAGGTCTTTAAACAATTTAATTCCGAGTCTAAAATTTAATATTCATTTTAAATTATTTTTACTTAACTTATTTCAAGGTTTAAGTAAGAGTTCAAATCTTTTTAAACAATTTAAATCTTCGAAATCAAATTTATTACCTAATTTTAACTTCTAACTTAGAAACAAATTCTTAACAAATTTTCAGTTTGCAAGTTCATTTTTAACATTTAAATCTTAAGATCAAAGTGATTCCATTCCATAATTAAAATTTCATTTCAAAATCAAAATCTTTTAAATAGCTTCAAATAAAGTCTTATTTCCACTTAATTTCAGCAATGGATATATATTATCTCATTCCACTTCTTAATTCAAAAATAATCCAATTCATAGCTTCATAGATTATTAATAACAACAGGATGATCGCATGATATGTCAAAGTAAATAAATATCCAAATTATTTAAAACATCCATCAATAGCATCCATCACACAATTCCAGCACTCAAACCCGTTTTGAGATCACACAAAACTCCCTTTTCAAATCAACCCATTTAACTTCCCTAAGTTAAATTTTTAATCCAGTCACCCTTACTAAATTTGAATTCTCCATTTCAAATTTCAAACTTCCTATCAATATCCTTTCCTACTTATAAGTTCAAAAACTTATTTCTCTTTGGTTTTTTATTTCAGGGAAAATTCAAAACTCAACACTTAGTGTTTATTTCAAATCATCTTTGATATTATCCATATCCCACATATATACATGTTTATTCCATTTGCACACCAAGTCATATTTTAAATTTTAAACCATTCTTGGTTTTAATTCAACAAATTCCTTTAATTTTTTTTATAACTCTTGCTTTAAAATAAGATTCCTACATTAAAAAATATTCTGAATATATTATTTATTATACCTTTTTAACACTTTAAAATAATTCCAATCTTCTGGACTCTGATTTTAAAACTTCACAATTTAAACCCTTCCAATTTACAAGTCATACTTATCTAAATCGTTACTTCCTTACAACATTCCATTTTGCTTTATCATTAGTTAATATTAGAAAACAAACATCCCATTATTAGACACAGTAACCATTTTATGATAATAACCAAGATTATCATACCTGGAAAGTAATTCACTATATATTATCAAATAATTTGTTGGAAAATAAAATCAAGGTAACTTAATTTAGCATTCTGAAAACACTCCTACAAATTTCTAGATTTTATTTTCTGGTTTGAATCCATTTCTAGCTTATCTTATTAGTACAGCTCATATTATCCAATTCCTATTTGGATATATATATATATATATATATATATTACTACTTAAATTCTTATGATCTTATTTAATTTCAATAACCAGCTACCAATTTCTTAATATATATAATAATTAGAAAAACTATTGCATTATGTATCAAAATATAAGCTTATATAAAAATCATTCATTTTTAAAATCATTATATAAGAAAATAACAAGTATGCCCTCATATAATACACTCGACTCATTCTAGGGTACTACTGACCCTATCCTTAATGTGTAACCCACCAGAGCCAAGGTTCTCGCTTAACCTGGTTCTGATACCTAATGTAACACCCCGAAATTTTCGACCCCGAAAATTCAGCAATTATACGTTCACTGTAGAAATTCCGAGCAATCAAACGCCGGAAATTTCAGATTGTTAGGGTTAAGAAGAAAAGAGGTAGAAGAAGAAATAGAAAACAAAACACAGAATCTCATATTCGCAGCGGATCAAAATATAATATGCAAATAGCAGCATTTACACAAAGAAAGCTGTAACTGTCAATCTACAAATGATATCTCAGAGCACAATCATTAATAGATAAACTGGACAGTTGTAACAACTTGTCCCTGACTATAAACAATACAATATCAAATACACAGTGGAATATACTCTATACGTTCCTGCCATCCACCTCGTCACCTGAGCCCCAGAACGTCCTAACCGAAAAATCTGTAATACTCGGTCTGACCCGAGCATTACAATAAAGTAACACCCGGGTCAGGCTGGAAACCAACGTGAGTAAACCCATATAGTTTGAAATACTAAGTTATAAAACATATTGAAAATCCCGGGGTCACTCGTACCTCACTACGAGTCCTTAACTTGTTTTGGTCATTCACTTATTATAAAACAATATTTAAGAACTGTTACTCAGTTTAAATGGCCATGTTACTTAATTTATTCCATTCCACCTATTTGATTCTAAAATCAAATCTATAAAGAATTATTGTAGATTACTAATCGAAGTGGTTTCGGGTATTTGCTGATACCCGACCCCGGTCTCTTCGAATCTAATGTCATCTTTAAGCCAAGTTGTTTAAGTAAACAATTTAATTAAATTCAGAATAACATACGCACACAGAAATCCATCAAAGATATCTAATTAAATAAATGATTCACATTTATCAACAGATCAAACCAGCCATTTCAAATCATAGCACATCACGATTTATCAGACTAGAGTATTCATCAATCCAAGCATTCGACATAACTTAATCATCCATAAGCAAGATTAATTAGTTAATTAATTTCATTAACACAAACAAATTAATTACTTTTGAGTCCTGCTTAATTAATACTAATTAATTACAAACCATTTATTATTATCTTAATTAATTAAATCACCTAAGTCATTGAATAATTTAAGATACACCATTCATCTTAATTAATTATTTAATTATCATTTAAATCTTTATTAAATTAAATTCTTGAAATTAATTTATAAAAAATCTCCTTAGACCTTGTGATTAATTAAAGTTTAATACTCTTATCTCAATCACCTGCTTAATTACATCATTAAATTTCGTATGAAAACACTTAGGAATTAATTAATTAATCAACCTAATATAATTATTCAAATCCAAAACAATTATTCTTAAAACATTTAACTTTAAAATTTATAATCTTGAAACTTCTTTGAAAACTTGTTAAATAAATTTACTTTGGAACTTGGTTAATATTCCTTTAAAAACTTATTCATTTTTTTATAAACTTTAAAACTTGTTAACCTGCTAAAGGAAACCCGAGCCAAACTACAAAACCCCTTGAGACAAACCCGAGTCACTCCTTCCTTCTCTTTCCTTTAAGACAACCCACAATCGACTTCGAGGCTGACCCGAGCAAAACACTTCTTTCCCAACTACCACAAACAACACCAGACACATCGTGCACACGTGCATGTGCACCTCCAATCTGATCGTCTCCGACCTTCGCCGTGATAACTGCAAGACATCGACGACCTCGCCGATGATCCTGGCCACCCAGCACAACCAATTTCGCCTTATTCGGAAACGAGCATGTCGATGCATGCTGGAACCCAAACCTGATTAACAATTCCTCCTCGCGTCACCGCCTTCGATCGCCAGACACCTTGCGATCATGTCCAGACTTCTGCCGCAGTCCCACATCTCGAATCCACCACCACCAATCAACTTATGTTCACCCACGACGACACATGACCCTTTGAAACATCATTGACCAAAACTAGCTTCAAAACCCTATATTGCCGTTGACCAGCCACCATGGCGATGGATAAATGCTTCGATCATTTTTCCTTTGATCCTCAGACATCCAACTTTCTCCAGCAACGATCACGACGATCATCTCATCCTCGATCGCTAGAAATCGACGAAAGATCGATTTTCGTTCAACTTGCAATATCACGACAACCACAAACTTAAAAATCATGACACTATTATCAAAATTCATGGTTTCTAAGCACGAATCCAAAAATACAATCAAAACTTGGAAATTTAACAATCGAATTTTTGACTTGAATTAATTCTTACTGTAAATTCAATCCAATCTGATAATTACTCAATAATTATTCTTGAAATTATTTTAAAAAAAATAGTATTTCACCCATGGAAACAACTCTTCTTTAATGATCAAAGTCTAAAACTGCTTAGGTAGGGAGATATGTATTTATTTAGGTGAGTTCTTGAGTCTGTTGAACATAACAGAGGCTAATATATACATATACACAGACATGCACAAAAATAAACAGAGTGCTTCAACTATATTCCAAGTAAAATACACCCATGCAAACATTATTCGCAACATAACATCTTTAATTTATCACATGCACCAGGATAAAAATAGATTTAAGCTTTAAAAAGAAATGTTTACTCACAGTATTTCTGAAAACAGAGTACATGCTTTTATCTGGAACTTGATTTTGAAGCTGATGGTTGATTTTTGGATTGCTACTTGATTGTTGATCTGATCTTCTTATGTTTGAGTTGAATTTGAATCTTACTTGAAACTTTACTCAGGTTGAAGACTTGAAACAATTTGATTTTCTTTTGGTTTTTATTTTAGAAGACGAAAGAAGAAAAGATTCAGAAATGAATATGTGAAAAGTTTTTCACTGTAAACAGCCTCTTATCCTTCGTATTGTTATTAATATTTAGTTTAAAAGAAAAGAGATATTTCCACTTGTTCTTTTGCATGTTACTTCTGGCTCACAAATGTTAAAGCCAATGTTTTTTAGATTTTTTATGTTTTATTGTTTTATATTTTTATATACAACTATATTTAGTCCATGTATAATTTTAAGAGAAATTATACTAAACCCTTTGTTAAATCTTATTTTAAGCTATCATACTTTTTATTTAATAAATAATTATATTTAGAGTTTTGAAAATATAGAATAGCTTTTGAAAATTATTATATTGAACTCAAACTAATACTTCCTAATCACAATATATATATATATATATATATATTATAATTAGAAATATCTTATGTGAATTTTGATATTATATATATATATCCACACTTTGCAAACTTCCTTATATTTTACTTCTCATGGCATATATATACATATATGTACATATATACACACACTTATATACTTGTATACTTATACTTATCAACATTATAAAGTTTGCATATATATATATATATATATGTAAATTTACTATAAGATTTATCATTTCCAGAGATTATAATTCATCATTTATTATAGTTTCAAATCCAGATATTTTTAGTTATCAAAATTTTATTTGTTCAGCTAAATAAAATCAGTATCTTAATAGTAAAAATCAGTTATTTATCCAATTATCGATGTCCAAAAATCCGGTTTATCACATTCCTCCCCCATTTAAATCTTTTCATCCTGGAAAAGGAACAAAGAAAGAATTTTAAATTATACTGTAATTATCAGTTAAATTACTCTTTTTATTTAAATTTTTAAAACACTTTAAAGATCTACATAATATTGCCAAAATAGCTTTATAAAAATACTTTTTATAACTCGATGTCTCAACAATTCCATCCTTGTTCTCACAGAAATTCGATCATACGTTGATCAGGCGTAGGACTGAAAATCTATAAGTACTTGGTAAATCAGTTTTCAACACCCAGTGAAAATACATGGAAAATATTTTGGTGAAAATATAGAAACATTTTTAAAGATATAGAAAACATTTTTCTAAAAATATTGAAAACATTATTGGTGAGAATGCTTTGGAAATCATCACCCCCTTCATGGTCACAAATAGCCCGATGATTACGTCACCATCACGGCAAAACCATAGAAAACTGTAGGCATCCGCGCCCCTCGATTACACCATGGAACCGCCACAGATCACAGCTACCCTCGGGGTTACATCGCCATCACTGCAAAAACCCATGTAACTGTAGGCATCAGTGCCCTCGAATTTCGCTGTCAAATCAAACTTCACCACTCCCACATAGATCACAGACTACATTAGGCGAGTCTCAATGTAGCCTGTAGGCACTCACTGCCCCATGAATTTCGCTATGTCTTCATAGATCACAGTCTACCGATGTTACGTCGCCCTTACAGCGAAATCAAATGTCACGTCCCATTTTTCCATACCGATTTAAACCGACTTTAAACCACACTTTTCAGCCAAATCACACGGAAAGATGGATTGTGAAAGAAAGAAAGAAGGTAGAAATAGAAAGAAGATAGAAAAAAAGAGAACAATCAAAATCTCACAGCGGATCGAATAAATTATAATATAAATAAATCTTTACACAAAACCAAAACTGTTGCTTTATATAACATATATAGACTTTACATCAGAGTTACAACCACACAATTCGGACAGTTATATCAATCCTATCCTTACAACAATAGCCATATGACCAAAAACATACAGAATATAAGCATCTACGAGAATACGTCTCCTAATCCAGCTCCTTCTCCTGAAGCTTCCACTCTTCCAGCTAAACCTAGAAATATGCTCGGTCTAACCCGAGCATATAGGAAAAACACCAAGCCCGGGTCAGTCTGGAAAAAACCAGCGTGAGAAACACACTCAACTTGATTATTAAGTTTTGTAAATCCTTTGAAAACAAAAGCATCTCATAAGACCACACCACAAATAAACATGTCGGGTTTTACCTTACGATAGCTAAAAAAATTCTTATCAAAATCCTCTGGTATTATAATAGGGTCTATATACAAATACTTATTCAAAATAGATGAAATTGTTACATGATCAAATTCCAGCATAATAGCCACAAAATGGGTTTTATAATCAAACCGTAAAAGGCACGTAGAGAGAATGGATTTCCAACTAATGACTAGGCAATGGGGTACCACCTGACACAATACCTGGTCTAGATCAGCTTACGAGGATCCACCCTAAATCCCCTGCAACACAAGACCGGGACTACCCCTTACTGGATAATCCCGAGTAAGATCACCCCACGGTTGGGATCAGCAACCGCCCACTAAGACGAATAAAAGGAACATCTAGACAGGGATGACCTCACCCTACTTGGACGCTACCCACTTAGCCTTGCCGCATAACCCTTGATTTTCAGATTCCCGGTTGATGAGGCACGAGGCTAAGCGTTAACTTTTTAGAACATATCACTTAGAATGCTCGCTATCCACCTGACGATGTTCTAAAAGCATTCATCCATACAAGTCCATTCCGGGTTTGAACGGAACTGAAGGCACTATTCCTACTACACCCATTTTGGAATCACCCTCCGGATTAGTAGCGAATAGTCCTTGCACTTCACTGCTCCATCTTCGACTCCAAGCTCTTGTCTTTAAATCATGAAAACGTACTCGTTGGATTAAAGTGGTTTTCAGATTACTAATCCGATCTCGGTCTCTTCGAAACATCGTTCGCTATTTTCGGGTAAACTCAACCCCGATTATTTAGGAAATACACTGATGAAATACAAGATCGGAGTTCACCTCCTAATCGTTAGTGGACGGTTCTCCTTATAATTCGTCCTAGAGAACAAACGAGATTATATGTATGGTATAGCACCTCGAACGGTAACCATACCATATAATTCTCGAGTCTCCTCTAGATATTTTCAAAGTTAGGTTTTCGTCCAAATTTGATAGTCGGTGATTTAACTATCAAAATAATCAACCAATACAACCAAATTATTTCCCATTGCAACTATTAAGCCTTGCTCACATTTAAAATCCAACGGATTAAAGATTACTAGAAAGCTTATTTCATTATATATATATATATATATATATATATATATATAAACCATTTCTTTCTAAATCATACTTATGAAATTTCCAAATATTATTTACAAGTTTATTGAATAAAATACTCTTTATAAAAGTTATTATAAAATATTATTTAAAACTACACTTATATTAAATAGATTTATATTAAAGAAAATATACTTAAATATTAATTTAACAAAAATTATCTTTTAAAGAATCATTACAAAATAGTTTAATACTAGAAATAATTTAAATAATACATACTTATAGAAATTTTACCTTTATAAAGATTTTCAAAAACAATATTAAATAGCTACTTTTGTTATCTCAAAATATTTATCAATCTTTAAAACATATTTTTTTAAAACATTTCTAAAAATAATACTTATTTTAAAAAAAACACTAGTTTCAAAATCAATCCAAACAAAATAAGGCTTATCAATCTCAACGGTACTTATCAATTCACCATTTACAATTCACAATCACTCAGATATTCAAATCAATCAGCTTCCATAGATCGATTCACATTATATTCTTAAATATAATTAATAGAAAAATAACAAATACATGCATGAATAACAGCTTAGAGATTATCATTGCTAGTAACAATTACATAGATAATATCAGATAGATGGCTTATACTATCCACAGAAATTAAATTAACTATTCAGTGGAATGGTGTCGGTTTCCACTATCCATGTGTCAACAATTAGAATAGGCTACATTTTATATATCTATTCAGCTGGAAACATTTCATCAGATAAGCTGTAAAATTATTCAATGGCATTCATTTCTAATTTGGTAATTAAAATATATCTGTACAAATTTAGAAATTTTCTTATTTAACATCACAACTGGTTGTACGACGGCATACCATGCGTCGATATGAACCATCTCCTTTATAACACATTATCATATGTGAAATTAAATAATTATTGTAAATATAATATCATTTAAGAACTTGAATTATTTTCAAAATATAAACATTTATTTTCCTTTTATTATTTCAATTAAACTTCACTTATTCAAAAATCTAAGAATTTATAAATAAATTATTCTTAAAAGCTCGATTACTTAATGTTAAAATAACTTATTTAAAAACCCAATTAAAATTGAAATCTCAAAGAAAAACAAGTTTATTTCCAAATTTCTTTGTCTATATAAATTTTTTAAATAAACATTTATATTAGAACAAATTGGGTTTAAAATATTTATTTTAAAAATAACATGTTTGTTGAAACTTTGGAAAGTAAATTTATTTTGGATTTTTTTATTTTTAAACCAAATTCCTTTCATTCACAAAAAACTAACTTTTATTAAAACAAACCTATTGGACCGAAGCCACAACCCAAACAAAATAAAACAATCCCGCACTTGAATCGAACAAGCTAAACGAAACAAGTTGGACCGAAGCCCAAACGAGTTTGCATCAGGGTGAACCCGAAGACCCCAAAGTAACGAAACAACAGAACACCCTCCAACCTTCTTCCTCAACCCCTCATTGCTACCAGGAAACATCCCCAAATCCATACGAAAACGACCATCTTCGATCGACTTTAGAATCAATCTCAGCTTCTGTAACGATCCCAATTTTGAATTAATTTTAAATTTGATAGTTAATGTAAATTTTGAATAAATTTTGGAATAAAATTTGAATTCGACCTTAGAATTTGAATTTGAATATTTAATTTGTATTTGAATTTAAACTTAAATAAACGACTTAGGAAAAAATATATGATAATATAAAAGCAATAAATGTTAGCACACATTTACATCATTTCAGCTGAGACAAAGTAACGTGACAGTAATGGGAACAAATAAATTACATTCAAGTATGATAATATGAAAACAAACAAAGAAAATATATACGTCAGCTTGTAAAAGGAAACAACAAATACATAAGTAATATGACAAAGTAAGAAATATACATTCAAACATGTACAAGCAAATGAAAAAGACAAAGGCAAAGGTTCAGGTCAAAACAAATGCATGCAAGTGTAGGCAAGAGGATAAAATAAATATCTACAAACAATGTAATGTAAGAAATATATATTCATGTGTATAAGCTTATAAAGCAAGACAAAGGAAATTTATACAAGTATCTTCAGCCACCTAAGTAAGTAGAGAAAATCATCAGCCAGTAATACAAAATCTTCATATAAAAAAAAATCAAGTAAGATAATGAGCATGTAAACCAATTAAGAAACATAAGTACTTACTGGAAATCATTTCAGCCAAAAACAAGAAAAGAAAGATCATCTCAGCCACCAAAGTAGGAAAAAAAATCTTTAGTCAAACATAACAAGATATATGTAAACTTTAAAAGAAATGAAATATACTAACTGATATCATCTTGATTCATGTAAGCTGTAGTAGAAACATTTGTACTTACCCCATATCATCTCAACCGAAATAACAAAGATCACTTCAGCCTCCATCCAAAGAAAAAAATCTCTGATCAAATCAAATATAAAAAAATGGAAGTAGGACAAAGGTACATACGCATTACAGGTTTCCATCTCAGCCCATAATGCACAGATGTTCAGCCATGCTTGTTGTACAAACAAAATAGTATTACTTTGTACAAATAACATCACCTGTACAAATATATAACCTCTGTACACATCTCCTTTGTATCAGCCTTCTCCTCTCATTTTAATTCGAGCATCATCACAGAGTAAAATCTAAAATGAACACCATTTCAAACATAAAACAAATTCAACTTAAAAATCAAACCAGAGGATTAAAGAAGAAGGATTCCAACTTACATTTCAAAACCCTATTTCATCATAGACTCTGTTCATTCTGGAAAATAAAGTGAGTAACATCACTTTTAAATGTTTAAGTACATAAATCTGTTGCATGATTCATCTTTGAAATAAGTATGTAGTGTGTGTATATATATATATATATATATATATGAAATTCTGCCGAATACATATGAATGTATGGAATGCATGTGAGTTTTATCAGAGAACTCTCTGTTTATAGTTCCCAGAATTCAAGCCTAGATTTTAATCAAAATTCATTACCCCTTGAATCAACCTTTGTTAGGTCTTGATTTCAAAAGTAAATATGCTTGTTTAAGTGTCAGTTATTGTTTAAAAATAGTTTCAAGTAAATTATAAACATACAGGTTGGGAAAAAAAACTTGATTTTACAGAACAAACCCAAAGTGTGATATACTCGAACATGATTATTTGTGAATTCCGTTATATAATGTGAATTGTTATACAAAAACAAGATTTTTAAAACAAAGATGGTAATTTTTCATTGTGTATGTTGAGAGCAGTTTCCGGTTGATCGAAAATTGGGTTTCGATCAAATTCACGCGGTCGAAGGATTTATGAAGGTCAGAGCTTCGCGTGGAGGTGGAAGGGAGTATGGAGAGGTTGGGAAAATGGGTAGCACATGACCTAGTTCATCGTGGCGTCGACTGGAGGGAGGAGTAGGGTTTAAGGCCTTTGAAACTGACGTCGAAGTTTTGGGGTTCGTTCTCACTCCTCGTTGCATCGAGTGTAGCCGGACTTGGAGAGGGTGCGCTTGGGACGTAGACGAAGGTTTGGACGGAGGTGCGGCGACGAGACATTTTTTCTGGTCGTTATTTTGGGTCGTGGTGGCTCGAGCTATGCTCGAATTCGATTGAGAGTAGATTTGGGTTTTTGGGTCGATCTAGGTCGAGGGTGTGATCGATCGTGACTTGCCAGAGCTAGTGAGGATCGCCAGAAGTTGGTCGAGGTCCGATGCACGTGCACTGTGCACGAGTGGTGATCAGGAAGTTCTGGTAACTTGGGTAGTTTGGAAAGAAAGAGATAGAGAGAAAACTCGAAGTGGAGCCCATGTTTTTGTGGTTTCGACTCGAAGCATTTTTTGTCTTGCCTTGGGTTGATTTCTTGATTTCAGGTTTCACAGGAAACCTGTTATCCTGTTTTAAAATTTTAAAGATAGAATTGATAAACAAAGTTTCAACTAAGTTTAAAATCAAAGTTAAAATATAAATTCAAGTTCAGTTTTGAAACTTAATTTGGAAATAAGTTTTAAAAATTCAAATTGTTTTAATAACTTAAAGGTTTAAGCAATTAAGTAGAATTAAAAGAATTTGAAAATTAAAATAAAATTCAAAATTGTAAAGTAAGAAATTTAAACAAAGTTTAAATCAAATTGTAAACTTGAGTTTAAATCTATCTTTAAAATTTCAGATTTTGAAATTAAATAAAGTTTTATAACTTTAAATGTTTACATAAGTTAAATTTTTACAGTAAATCTTTAAAAATGTTGAATTTAGAAGGAATTTGATTTAAGATTTTTTTAAAATTCTTTCATAACAAAATATTACTTTAACATGTGAATTTAAAATGGATAATTTAATCATTTAATTAATTAATGACTTGGATTAATTAAATAAGTAATTAAAGGTTTAAATCATTAATTAAAGTAATTAATTTGAGAAGAATTTATTTATTAAAGGTTAATTAACTAATGAAAGTGATTAAGAAATGATTTTAAGGATTAATCACTTATTGAAATTTATGTTGGATATTTTGATTAATTAAAGTTAATTAATTGTGTAATTGGTTTAAAGGTTGATTTAATTAATATGATTAATTAAGAATAATTTAATTAATTAAAGTGTTTGATAAATTTATTTATATCAAATGATTTATAATTAATAAATCAGAATTGGATAATAAATTCATAAGTAAATAAATTTGATTGGAAATAAATTGAGTTGGTTAGGATTAAACGATTAATAAATCCTACTTATAAATGACTATTGAATGCTTGACCAATACTTATGAATGATTGTATTGTATGAGATGCCTTGAATCGACTGTCCTATCTGATCTATGATATCTTGTTATGTGGATTGAACTGAGTATTATATTCATTTGTTGATGATACATCTGCATATTATCTGTGAATTTGTGAATGGATGATAAGCGTTATAGTTTATATCGCTTATCAACCATATTTCTGTGTATTAATCTGTGATGATTGAATGATGTTGCACTATTGTGTTAAACCCCTTGACCACACTTATACACACACCAATATGGATTTCACGAGGAAATCGATTAAGTCACAGATTTTGAAATAGTTTAAAAGTTGAATATTTAAATTTAAATATTTTGATTTAAATTTGAAATTTTTGAAATTGAATTCTATAAGTAGGAAACTAGGGATTAAAAAGGCTATTCAAGTTATAAATGAGTTTATATGGGTTAAACCATTTTTAAATATATTGATTTGGGAATTTGAATTTAAATTCAAAGGCTTTAACTCGTGTAAATAAAAATTGGATCTTTCTGAAATAAAACTATTAGTTTTCAAATAATAAAAGCTTCATATAAGAAGTGAACTTCCAAATAAATGAAAATGATTTTTCAAGTTATGGAAACGGTTCGAAAGCTATAAGTTAAATCTTTAATTTAAGGATTTTAAACGAGTTAATCCAATTGAAATGGAAGTTGATTTGAAATCCGTAAATGGATCTTTGTGAAATGAATCTTTTTGTTTAAAAGATTGGAAATGGTAATTTGTTTAAACCATTGGAAAGAAATTTTTGAATTATTAAGTTGTGACTTACTTGAAATCCCATATCCATATGTTTTAAATGTTGCGCTCACTATTCGGTTTAGCCGGGAGAAGACCTTTGTGTCGTATAACCCATTTCGAATATGTGATTCGACGTTATGGATAGCATTTGAAGACCGATGGTGAAGACCGGGTATTTGCGAGAACGATAGGATGACCTATCGATTGTCTCTGCACCGAGTAGCTACGGTATAGAGATTTCCTAAGTGATGGAAAGTCCGATCGGGATTGTGAATACCCGGATTGCAAGGACTTCTTTGGAAGTGCCTTCGGTTCTGTTCGAACCCAGAATAGACTTGTAAAGGTGGTATGTCTGACATTACATTTGAGATATAAAGCAGATTTCTTTCAAATACATCTATGTTGGTGGCGGAGAATTTATTCTCTTAGCTTAACACCCTTCTCTGAGACGTACAAGCTCAGAGGTTATGTAGTTGAAGGTTATCAGCGATATATTCCCAACTTGGTAATGTGGCATGCTGAGTGCCGCTGATCATTTGTTGATCAAAGCGTGGCTTTTTTGAAAAGCGTAGCTTAGTGGATGAGACTTCGTCGAACCTCACAACCCTGTAATGGTCGAAATAGGAAAGATGCGGCAAGGTTTCAGGGGTAGCTCCCCTAGGGTATAGCCATTCTTTCTAGAAAAGGGTAGCATCATGGTATGGAGCCCAGATACTTACTCATGTGGACATTGCAGTATATTTATTACTTTGTGATGTTGTTGGATTGAGGCGCCTCGTATAAAGGTCCCAAAGGACCGGGGGTGGAATATCTAAGGTTTTTTATTCCCCGGGAAGGGGGGCAGCCGGCCTTGTTTGGCAGAGAGCTGGGTGAGTTCTCGGGGAGTCCCGCCAGAGGCGTTCCCATATGGCAATAGGAAGTTCCTTAGCCTGACCATTTGTTGGAAATCCATTCATCCAATACGAAACCCCGTACGGTTTTAGTTGTAGAACCTGCCATTTACTTATGGTGGTCACCACGGTTTAGATGGTAGCTATAGTAGGCATAAGTGCGAAATGTCTATGCTGGCGACGATTTATATTATACTTTCAAAATGCTTTTTTGCACTTTGCACCTATAGTAATAATATCAAAGAAATTCGCGTATCAAGCATGTTTGACTATCATAAGAAGAAATCTCCTCCAATTCTGCGTTTGCATTGTGTATATGGCGGGAGGTCTTATGGTAGTTTCATTTCCAAAAAGCATTGCGGATCTATTTTAAAATATTTCTTTGTTTGTTTTTAAAGATAAACTATTTTTGTTACTCATACCAGTCCCATGACTGACCCAGAGTTTATTGTTTCTTTCCTAAACTCTGGGTGCTCAAAATTTTCCACACAGACAGTCTAGAGTTGAGTTTTTCAGATAGTTAGGTTCAGTAGATTATCTAGAGCTAGTTCAATCTTTGGATACGGACGAGACTTGCTTGTCTTAGTGAATCGTGATGTTGGTTCGAGCTGCTGCAGGAGTTCTTTCTTGAAGACTCTATTAGAGTTATTTGTTCCGCTGCTAATGTTGTGTATTTTTCTTTTCCGCTGCTATTTTCTTGTATCATATCTATGATGAATATTGATATCTATTGTATCATCTGTTGTATCAATGCCATATATCAATGTATTATTCTTTTTCTTCCACTGTGTTGTTATACTTAATTGTGTTATAAGCTCCGGCGACTCGGATTTAAACGGTCGAATCTGCGGCATTCAAGTACGATGTAAAGTATGGATGTCGATTTTCGAACGCGAAAAATCCTATTCGTTACATTTGGTATCAGAGCTAAGGTTGAACTTTAGCTCAGGAGTATAACACATTAAGTAGCTCATTAGAGATATGGTGAAGTAAACCCTAGAATGAGTATATCCCTAAGATATCCGTTCGTATACCTCAGTGAATTCTCTTACTATTCATCGATAATAAGTATGAGTGCAAGAAGAGAACGAGATAGGGGAAAGGAAAATACCACTATAAATGGTCAATACTCTGTAACAACAACAGAAACAATCTTTCTCTATCAATTTCCTTTGATTCGTTTCTAAATTCTTTTTGATTGCTTCGTACCAGCTACAAGAAGAAGTTTCGATGTGATGGTAGTCCTACAAATCGCTGTAGGAAAATTTTTACTTCGTGTCTTCATCGGTTTCTTATCATTTTTTTATTTTTGAACCTTAATGAATATGAATTAGAAATTGAAAATTTTGAATGAATTGGAAATTTTAAATTGAGTTAAATTGATTAATAGAATATGAAGCTAAATTTGAATTGTATCAATAAAACGATTTCGTTTAAAACCGAATTTGAAATTTCATTGTAATTTCTTGGGGTAAATCGAATCCATTTATCTGTGGTTTGGGTCTCGATATATTCTACGGACGGTTAGTTATCCCTCAGACTAACCAGTGCCTTGCCTATTTCGTAGATTTGATGACCCGAGTACCCTGTATAGTATTGTATGAGTTTGTTCTCATATAGGTGATTTTCTGATTTGGTAAGCCAAATGCAGAATAAATATCCAGTTTGATTTGGAAAGATGTTTCATCTATCTTTCATCTATCTCTGTGTTATTTTCGTTCTTGTAAATTTCGGGGACGAAATTTCTTTAAGGAGGGGAATCTGTAACGATCCCAATTTTGAATTAATTTTAAATTTGATCGTTAATGTAAATTTTGAATAAATTTTGAATAAAATTGGAATTCGACCTTAGAATTTGAATTTGAATATTTAATTTGTATTTGAATTTAAACTTAAATAAATGACTTAGGAAAAAATATGTGATAATATAAAAGCAATAAATGTTAGCACACATTTACATCATTTCAGCTGAGACGAAGTAATGAGACAGTAATGGGAACAAATAAATTACATTCAAGTATGTTAATATGAAAACAAACAAAGCAAATATACACGTTAGCTTGTAAAAGGAAACAACAAATACATAAGTAATATGACAAAGTAAGAAATATACATTCAAACATGTACAAGCAAATGAAAAAGTCAAAGGCAAAGGTTTAGGTCAAAACAAATACATGCAAGTGTAGGCAAGAGGATAAAATAAATATCTACAACAAAGTAAAGTAAGAAATATATATTCATGTGTATAAGCTTATAAAACAAGACAAAGGAAATTTATACAAGTATCTTCAGCCACCTAAGTAAGTAGAGAAAATCATCAGCCAGTAATACAAAATCTTCATATAAAAAAAATCAAGTAAGATAATGAGCATGTAAACCAATTAAGAAACATATGTACTTACTGGAAATCATTTCAGCCAAAAACAAGAAAAGCAAGATCATCTCAGCCACCAAAGTAGGAAATAAAAATCTTTAGTCAAACATAACAAGATATATGTAAACTTTAAAAGAAATGAAATATACTAACTGATATCATCTTGATTCATGTAAGCTGTAGTAGAAACATTTGTACTTACCCCATATCATCTCAGCAGAAATAACAAAGATCACTTCAGTCTCCATCCAAAGAAAAAAATCTCTGATCAAATCAAATATAAAAAAATGGAAGTAGGACAAAGGTACATACGCATTACAGGTTTCCATCTCAGCCCATAATGCACAGATGTTCAGCCATGCTTGTTGTACAAACAAAATAGTATTACTTTGTACAAATTACATCACCTGTACAAATATATAACCTCTGTACACATCTCCTTTGTATCAGCCTTCTCCTCTCATTTTAATTCGAGCATCATCACAGAGTAAAATCTAAAATGAACACCATTTCAAACTTAAAACAAATTCAACTTAAAAATCAAAACAGAGGATTAAAGAAGAAGGATTCCAACTTATAGTTCAAAAGCTTGTTTCATCATAGACTCTGTTCATTCTGGAAAATAAAGTGAGTAACATCACTTTTAAATGTTTAAGTATATAAATCTGTTGCGTGATTCATCTTTGAAATAAGTATGTAGTGTGTATATATATATATGAAATTCTGCTGAATACATATGAATGTATGGAATGCATGTGATTTTTATCAGAGAACTCTCTGTTTATAGTTCCCAGAATTCAAGCCTAGATTTTAATCAAAATTCATTACCCCTTGAATCAACCTTTGTTAGGTCTTGATTTCAAAAGTAAATATGCTTGTTTAAGTATCAGTTATTGTTTAAAAATAGTTTCAAGTAAATTATAAACATACAGGTTGGAAAAAAAACTTGATTTTACAGAACAAACTCAAAGTGTGATATACTCGAACATGATTATTTGTGAATTCCGTTATATAATGTGAATTGTTATACAAAAACAAGATTTTTAAAACAAAGATGGTAATTTTTCATTGTGTATGTTAAGAGCAGTTTCTGTTTGATCGAAAATTGGGATTCGATCAAATTCATGTGGTCGAAGGATTTATGAAGGTCAGAGCTTCGCGTGGAGGTGGAAGGGAGTATGGTGAGGTTGGGAAAAATGGTAGCTCGTGACCTAGTTCGTCGTGGCGTCGACTGGAGGGAGGAGTAGGGTTTAAGGCCTGTGAAACTGACGTCGAAGTTTTGGGGTTCGTTCTCACTCCTCGTTGCATCGAGTGTGGCCGGACTTGGAGAGGGTGCGCTTGGGACGTAGACGAAGGTTTGGACGGAAATGCGGCGATGTTGATGGAAGGAGGTGCGGCGACGAGACATTTTTTATGGTCGTTATTTTGGGTCGTGGTGGCTCGAGCTATGCTCGAATTCGATTGAGAGTAGGTTTGGGTTTTTGGGTCGATCTGGGTCGAGGGTGTGATCGATCGTGACTTACCGGAGCTAGTGAGGATCGCCGGAAGTTGGTCGAGGTCCGGTGCATGTGCACGGTGCACGAGTGGTGATCAGGAAGTTTTGATAACTTGGGTAGTTTGGAAAGAAAGAGATAGAGGGAAAACTCGAAGTGGAGCCCGTATTTTTGTGGTTTCGACTCGAAGCATTTTTTGTCTTGCCTCGGGTTGATTTCTTGATTTCAGGTTTTACAGGAAACCTGTTATCCTGTTTTAAAATTTTAAAGATAGAATTGACAAACAAAGTTTTAACTAAGTTTAAAATCAAAGTTAAAATATAAATTCAAGTTCAGTTTTGAAACTTAATTTGGAAATAAGTTTTAAAAATTCAAATTGTTTTAATAACTTAAAGGTTTAAGCAATTAAGTAGAATTAAAAGAATTTGAAAATTAAAAATAGAATTAAAAATTGTAAAGTAAGAAATTTAAACAAAGTTTAAATCAAATTGTAAACTTGAGTTTAAATCTATCTTTAAAATTCCAGATTTTGAAATTAAATAAAGTTTTATAACTTTAAATGTTTACATAAGTTAAAATTTTAAAGTAAATCTTTAAAAATGTTGAATTTAAAAGGAATTTGATTTTAAACTCTTTTAAAATTCTTTCATAATAAAATATTACTTTAACATGTGAATTTAAAATGGATAATTTAATCGTTTAATTAATTAATGACTTGGATTAACTAAATAAGTAACTAAAGGTTTAAATCATTAATTAAAGTAATTAGTTTGAGAAGAATTTATTTATTAAAGGTTAATTAAGTAATGAAAGTGATTAAGATATGATTTTAAGGATTAATCACTTATTGAAATTAATGTTGGATATTTTGATTAATTAAAGTTAATTAATTATGTAATTGGTTTAAAGGTCGATTTAATTAATATGATTAATGTAACGACCTGCTATTTTAGACTACTCGCATCCGCACATGTCGGACTTCAATAATTCAAAATACCGAATTGTTAATAAAAACTTGGCAAAGCTCAAATATACAGTAAATAAATAATCACAGAATCACGGGCACAGAGTAATAATATGCAGCGGAAGCAAAAGATAGTAGTTCATGAAGCTACTATATATATAACAGAGTTAAATAAGTTACAACAGAAGTCTCGAATACAAAAGTCAAATACAATATCAGAATACATCACTGAAATCAACTGAATATCTGAAAGCTGGGTAGATAGCCGGATCTCCAAGCGAAGCTCCAGCTCCAAGGTGAGTCTCGAAAGCTGAACCACTCAGTCTGACCCGAGCGTAAAGCAAAACACAAACACTCGAGTCAGGATTAACATTCTTATATCAATAAATCCAACTCAAGTGAAATAACAATTGAAATACAAATAACTCAAAGGACGTTAGAATAACCGTCCTCTAAGGATCCGTTAGACTATCTACTATGTAGTAATATACGCTAAATAGATAATGTCTATCAGTAATATAAAATATCAAAATAGTGTTAAGGCGTTACCATTATCCCCCTTAACACATTTTATATAAGCGTTATAGTCTATACAGCACTGTAAACTCCACCGTAAACTAGTGGGATATCAGGGAGTACTCCATAGGTATAACACAAAACAAATTCGTAGTGGTCGCATATATAAGGTTACAAGTATGGCAAGGCACATGTGGCAATACCCAAGGTAGTGAAACTACCGTTTGCCTGATCCGGACTGGTGAAAACGCATCGCCGCAACGATCGTAACACCGCGAAACAACACTCCCAAAAGTACGAGGGTGCACCAATCAATAACGAGTAATGAGTAGTTTACGAAGAAGTGTGTTCGCTCAGGGTGGCTAACCCCATTTGGCATGGCACGGCTCCTGTTTTAGTCATTTCCAATTTGACACAAGTGTCAAGGCTATCCATTATCATTCTCTTTCTTCAGTCATCGCGTACATCATTCCAACCACTTCATTCTGGATCACACTCCGCGTATAGCTATAAAAGTGGTTTTCGGTTTAGACAGAGAGTATGTCCATAACCGATTCCGGTCTCTTTAATAACTTTCGTAATTATTATACCGATTGGTCGTTTAAAATGTTTCAAAACCAAATCAAATTCAATTTCAATTAGAATTTGTAAATCAACATTTCATTTGTCTTTCCATATCAATTTCCATAATTTACGTTTCAAAACTTTCGAATTACCATTTCAAAATCTTATAATTCAATTTCAAATTTTATTTAGACATTTCAAATATTGATTCAAGTTCGTACATAAGTTTCATTCCGAAATCATTTAAATTATTTTAATTTAACATTCATATCAATTTAAATTCATTGATCGATTTCATGAAATATTCATTAAGTAATTTTTCATTCAAAACAATTTCATTTAAATTTCCAATTCATTAAATCGATTACTTAAGTTCAAATTCATTATCAAAGCTTACAAATTGAATTAAATTAAATTCATCAAAATCAAATTCTTTAATTAATAAGTCCTACATTTATTTCAATAAAACGCATTTTATTTCTTGTTAAAGAATTTCATTTTCACTTATTTATTTACTTAGTTACCAATTTAACTCAATTAATAAAGAACTAAATTTCACATATTCAAGAAGTTTAATTTCACTTATTAACTTACTTAAATAATTTTTCAAAACTTAATAAATAAAGAAACACAATTTCATTTATTAACGAAGTTCAAATTCACTTATTCAAAAGTTCAATTTCTCTTATCGAAGAATTCAAATTTCTATTTAGTTCTCATTAATTCAATCTTTATTTAATTATTAAATAATTTCAAAACTTAATTAATAATTTCAAAATTTAATTATTTAATAAATTCCAAAACCTAATTATTAAATAGTTTCGATCTTAATTATTAAATAATTCCAAACTTAATTTATTAAATAATTTCAAAACTTAGTTCAATCATTACTTAAATTAAACCACGCTCTTTCACCCATTACTTTCTTAATATTTTGTTTCAGATTATTAAATATTAACATTTTCCTTCATTAAAATTTCAAACTCCAAATTCATTTCAAAACCTTAATGTTTCAACTAAAATCTTTATTTTATTTTAAATCAAATTATTGACCAATCGGGTTTATTTAATTCTCTATCCTAAGTCAAGTTCATTTGGGTATTTATCATTTCAACCCGATTCCAATTCAATTCGACTCAAAGCATAGTAAAGGGAACTTGCAGTGTGATAACTGGGATGGTGTCAAAGTAAATAAATAAGCAATAACAACAATCAATAACAATCCAACAATTAATTCAAATAATCCCAAAATAATCGTATCAATTCACATTGTTGTTCGTGCAAATTGATATAATAATTTCTAGAATCTACATTATCATTTCATGTAGATTAAAGATTATTAAATTACGGTTTTTCACTTGATGTCTATTATTCAATTTCATACAACATCAATTTAAACAAAAAACATTTAAATGGTTCAAGGTGTATTTAACACTAATTCTACGTGTCAAATAATTGGTCATTTAAATGGGTCATATTATACCAATCTAATCAAAATCAAAATATATCAATTTCAAATCGTTAACTATCTTACATCAAGTTCAATTTCAAATTATTTATCGCTTTATACATTGCAGTTTAACATCCAATATAAACAACAAACAATCAATCAATTATCAGCCAAACTGTATTATCATCGCATAAATAACAGATAATGGTATCAGATGTCACAGGTGAACTGATACAGGTAATAACATTATATAACAGTGTAAATAACTAATAGCAGCATATTTCAATTGTCATTTCAAACTGAAATCAAATTTAATAAATAAAAGAACATTAATCGTAAGTGATTGCTCACCTTCCGAGGCTAGAGAGAAAACAATAGGACGAGTTACGGATCCAAGCATGGATTTCAAAGCAAAGCACGATGGACTCTAGTTCGACGGACAAGCTGATAATATGAAATGATTGGGAACGAATCAGAACTAGATCGATAAAGATAATTGATATAATGAATTGGTATAGATATAACATATATTCAATATCATATTCTAATTACAAACATTTATAAATAAAATATATATACTTGTATTTCAAAACTCATTGTTTTAAATAAATAAAACATAAACAAGTCTCAATATGTAAATTTAAAACCAAACCAATATATACTTATAAATCAATATCCAGTTTCAACTTTAAAACAAAATTTCGGAATATCTATATATATAAGAACTGTCATATAAATGTATATATAACTTCATTTATAAAATAATAATATATAGAAAACACTTATATAGAACAAACTATAGTACAAAAAAATTATATGCCTTAAACTCATATATATATGCAGACCCGTGCAAACAAAACTTAATATGCAGATACAAACAAATGCATATATATACACTGACATATACACCAAGACATATCCAACACTTGAAAATAAAATTTATATATACATATGCGTAAATCAACATCTGGTTTCAAATTTAAAACAATTTTTTTTCGAAACACCATTATACATATACTTTAAAATTTGAACATGTTGACTCAAGTAAACGAACCATAACTAGATATGCTGACCATTCAAATAATTGCCTTTGCAGACTCCTATATGTGAGAACAAAATATATGTGGGCTAATATGTGTAGGCCCTTATTATTATATTTGAAACAAATACTTGAAAACTAAAGTCACGTACATATATTTATATAATTAATATCTAGAAACTATATAGCTTACACGTTAAAAATTTAAAACACGAAATGCAAATTTAACAAGCTTTATATTTAGGTACTTCTTTAGATAGGCACGAACTGGATTGCAAAATGGACGCATAGATGAATGCAACTGCAGATATATAAACCTTTATATTTAACTAACAAATCATAAAATACATGTACTAATAGAGATCTGGACATACTTTATAACACTGAACACACACACACACACACACACACACACACACATATATATATATATATAAAACGCTATATGATATAATTTATATAGCAAAGCAAATAGCCAACAACATACATAACTTACCAAATCAATATACATACATAATAAAAGATTTATGAATACAAACTTAAAATCATTGTTTAATAAGAACAGACACTACACTTCATATTATAGCCAATTATATACATATATACATATACATATACATATATATATATATATATATACTTACATGAAAATACTATGCAGTAGAGATGAGCGGGCATGGTCGACAGATGGAGCTGGCATGGTCGACTTTGGCATTTAGTGCAGTGGATGATCATGGCACAAGGAGGATCTCGATTGGAAGGAAAGACGTAGGAACTGTGGCAAAAGGGAAAAGAGAAGGTAGGTCGGGGAAGTTGGGGTGCGTGGAGCTCCGCTTGGCCGAAGATGGAAAGAGGATTCAGAAAGTGGATCGGTTGCTCGCCGATGTGGTCAGGCCATGTGGCTGTGCGCGTAGGCTTTGGCTCGTGTCGTGTGGTTGCAAGGGAACAGTGGGATGAAGAAATGATGTGAAGAGAGGAGAGCAAAAGAGGTCGGATCTGGGTTGCGTTCGAGATGATCTTGGTGGAGCGGCGCGTGCATGCTGGGTCGGGGAAAACGTGGTTTCTCACATGTTCGACTTGGGGAAGGGAGGGGAAGGTCACGGGTTTAGTTTGTAGGGAAAAGCTATGGCTATTACAAAGTGACAGAGAAGGGATATAGGCTACAGAGAAATGTAGTATGAACAAGTACTTTGTAAATCACAACTGGAACAAAAAAAGTTGGATGCAACTCCCAAGGAAATAAAGGCCATGCACGAACAAATATGCACATTTAAAGCCAGAGGCCATTGTGTTATTCGCTGAAAATTTGAATGGACACAAAATAACAAAAGGCACAAAACCAGTACCGATACGGAATTGTTTTACCGATTTCACCACATACTGAAACTCCGAAACACATGTACGGATATGTTGCGGAGATCAGCACGACGAGACGACCAAAACGGTATACAGATATTAGTGATTCGATTGAATTGTAAAAACTCGAAATTTCAACTGACAGAAAATGCAGTAAAATCGCCGGAATATAAGATCGACGGAGCTAAAGAAGTCCGAATTTGGAAAAACGAAAAATGGAGACTTGCTCAGAAGATGATTTAGAATTTTACCATGTAAAAAAATTTAGGTTTCGAAAACATTTTTTCATTGATTTCTAACTGATTAAATTGAAGTAAATTTACGCACGAAATAAACTTTCATATTTTCGGATGAAAATTTACCAGTTGCTTTGTTTAACTAGACGCATTCCAAATATCAAATTTATCAAAATTTTATCGTTTACATATTATTTTAATTAAATTTCACACAAAACCGGTTAATTAAGTTAAATAAAATCGTTAAAATATCCGGGTTGTTACACTCTCCCCCACTCAAAACTTTTCGTCCTCGAAAATGAAGGAGGCAGGAGAATAGAAACAATCAGAAGAAAATAGATTTTAATTCCAAAATGAACAATTAATTTAAACCATATAAATTTCAATTTAAGTAAATTTATATTCAACAATTTGTTTTTTTGTTCAAGTTTTCATTAAATTGTTTTGATTTCGCATTTATTAATGTTAGGTACAAAAGGTTCCTTTCAAATTCAATTCAATTTGAATTCAATTAATTCAAGATACCCCTTTAAGTTGATTTAATTCAATTTATTAACTTTCAAAACAAATCTTTCTTCTATTAATCATACATATTATTTATTTAATTTATTATTTTATTTGTCTCCATAAACATTTTATAATTAAAATTTTAGTGAATAACATTTATTATACGCCCTCACATTTTTTTATGAAGACAATTTATATTGTATATTATCCAATTTTCTTAAATTAACAATTTCAAAGATCATAAATTTGGATAGTCATTTATTATAATCATATTTTATTCGACAAATTTAGTTCTTCTTTATTCCAAATTATTATTGAATTTATTCTACTTAATACATCTTATCACATATATATTAAGTATATTTACATTTATTATAACCATTCAATTTATTTATAAATTCCATTAACATCATTTTATACTGTATAATATTCAATTACATAGTTAACTTTTGAAAATTTAGGTAAGTTATATATAATGCAATTGAGTATTATCCAAATAAAAATTTTCAATTCACTTATTTCAAGTTACGTATTTAAAAAGAATTTGGCTTCATTTATAATTGAAAATCATCCTTTAACAAATTTTAAGAATTAATCTCCGATTAGCTTCAAACAACTTAGAGATAAAATATATATATATATATATACATAATATATCAAATCAAATTTAAAATCTTCAATATATATTATAAATTAAGTCATGTTAAGAAATTCAAATCAATTTATTTTTCCAAACAAAAGTGTACCAGGGCTACAGAATAGTCTCTCCACTTTGAAACTCGAAAATGAATATCGATGATGCGGCCGTCATCACCGAAATTATTTTCCAGCGACAAAAGAGAAGAGCTCTAACTTAACATTTAAAATTCCTTGAAAACCATTTCTATTCGAAAATATTTTAAATAACATACATCTTAAACTTTAAAACCATATTTCGAAATTATCCGAAATTAAATTCTCAAATTCTAATTTAAATTTACTACAAATTCCAAATCAAAAAATTCCAAATCAAATTATAACTAAGTTTTATAAATTTATTTATTTATTATGAGATAGTCAATGGTTTATGAAACAATAAATGAAAATTAAATATTATCATTTCGGTCAACAATTCGTTAACAATTTAATTTCAGAATATCTTTACTTGTATAATCAAATAAAATTATTTTATTTACCAAATTTGAAAACAATATTGTGTTAGTTTGCTATGTTCAAGTGTTTTGGAAATCCTATCGATATCGCTGATCAGACGAATCGATCGAAAACCCAAATCAACATAAACAACTCAAACAATAGGATATATAAAACATTTAAATATTAGTTTACGAATACATTTCTTTGCTCGACGATACATGAATGAATTTTCAAAGCAAGGGTAGAGAATCAAATTTGTTGGAAATCAAATCAAAGAGAATTTTAATTCGAATACAAGTTCGAAAGAAGGGATAGGATGATTCAATTAACAGAATCGGGGAATGGATAAGCTTATTTAATTTATGGGCAACCTTAACTGGGTCAACCATGACTTCAAGAATAAGATCGATGCTGAATTCCAAGGTAAATCAACATTTGATCTCAAGAAATCGAATTCAGGAACAGCAGGAGATAGGTAGCATCGTAAACTGAAGATTCAGAAATCTCTGGTAAATCGATGCTATTGTAAATGAGTTTCACCCCATTATAATTCAATATGAACGTTGGCGAGACCGCCAATCCATTATAAAGATCATTCGAAGTAGAGTTATAGGATACTCCAGAATTGAAAGAATACGAATAGTGAGGGGCAAGAATGAATTTCGGAACCGAGAGAACGTTCTAGAATTCAAGGAAATCGAGTCAAAAGGAAGAAATTGAAACTCGAATGAGAGTGATTCTGTAAATACATTTACCCTGTATGTTAAGTTTTGCCTAGAGCTACCAAAAGCTCTGATACCAACTGTAATGACCCGCTATTTTAGACTATTCGCATCCGCACATGTCGGACTTGAATAATTCAAAATACCGAATTGTTAATTAAAACTTGGCAAAACTCAGATATACAGTAAATAAATAATCACAGAATCACAGACACAGAGTAATAATATGCAGCAGAAGCAAAAGATAGTAGTTCATGAAGCTATTATATATATAACAGAGTTAAATAAGTTACAACAGAAGTCTCGAATACAAAAGTTAAATACAATATCAGAATACATCACTGAAATCAACTGAATATCTGAAAGCTGGGTAAATAGCTGGATCTCCAAGCAAAGCTCCAGCTCCAAGGTGAGTCTCGAAAGCTGAACCACTCAATCTGACCCGAGCGTAAAGAAAAACACAAACACTTGAGTCAGGATTAACATTCTTATATCAAAAAATCCAACTCAAGTGAAATAACAATTGAAATACAAATAACTCAAAGGACGTTGGAATAACCGTCCTCTAAGGATCCGTTAAACTATCTACTATGTAGTAATATACGCTAAATAGATAATGTCTATCAGTAATATAAAATATCAAAATAGTGTTAGGGCGTTACCATTATCCCCCTTAACACATTTTATATAAGCGTTATAGTCTATACAGCACTGTAAACTCCACCGTAAACTAGTGGGATATCAAGGAGTACTCCATAGGTATAACACAAAACAAATTCGTAGTGGTCGCATATATAGGGATACAAGTATGACAAGGCACATGAGGCAATACCCAAGGTAGTGAAACTATCGTTTGTCTGATCCGGACCGGTGAAAACACATCGCCGTAACGATCGCAACACCGCGAAACAACAATCCCAAAAGTACGAGGGTGCACCAATCAATAACAAGTAATGAGTAGTTTACAAAGAAGTGTGTTCGCTCGAGGTGGCTAACCCCATTTGGCCCGGCACGGTTCCCGCTTTAGTCATTTCCAATTTGACACAAGTGTCAAGGCTATCCATTATCGTTCTCTTTCTTCAGTCATCGCGTACATCATTCCAACCACTTCATTCTGGATCACACTCCGCGTATAGCTATTAAAGTGGTTTTTGGTTTAGACAGAGAGTATGTCCATAACCTATTCCGGTCTCTTTAATAACTTTCGTAATTATTATACCGATTGACCGTTTAATATATTTCAAAACCAAACCAAATTCAATTTCAATTAGAATTTGTAAATCAACATTTCATTTGTCTTTCCATATCAATTTCCATAATTTACGTTTCAAAACTTCCAAATTACCATTTCAAAATCTTATAATTCAATTTCAAATTTTATTTAGACATTTCAAATATTGATCCAAGTTCGTACATAAGTTTCATTCCGAAATCATTTAAATTATTTTAATTTAACATTCAAATCAATTTAAATTCATTGATCGATTTCATGAAATATCCATTTAAGTAATTTTTCATTCAAAACGATTTCATTTAAATTTCCAATTCATTAAATCGATTACTTAAGTTCAAATTCATTATCAAAGCTTACAAATTGAATTAAGTTAAATTCGTCAAAATCAAATTCTTTAATTTACAAGTCTTACATTTATTTCAATAAAACACATTTTATTTCTTCTTAAAGAATTTCAGTTTCACTTATTTATTTACTTAGTTACCAATTCAACTCAATTAATAAAGAACTAAATTTCACATATTCAAGAAGTTTAATTTCACTTATTAACTTACTTAAATATTTTTTCAAAACTTAATAAATAAAGAAACACAATTTTATTTATTAACGAAGTTCAAATTCACTTATTCAAAAGTTCAATTTCTCTTATCGAAGAATTCAAATTTCTATTTAATTCTCAATAATTCAATCTTTATTTAATTATTAAATAATTTCAAAACATAATTAATAATTTCAAAATTTAATTATTAAATAAATTCCAAAACCTAATTATTAAATAATTCCGATCTTAATTATTAAATAATTCCAAACTTAATTTATTAAACAATTTCAAAACTTAGTTCAATCATTACTTAAATTAAACCACGTTCTTTCATCAATTACTTTCTTAATATTTTGTTTCAGATTATTAAATATTAACATTTTCCTTCATTAAAATTTCAAACTCCAATTTCATTTCAAAACCTTAATGTTTACTCAATTAAAATCTTTATTTTATTTTAAATCAAATTATTGACCAATCGGGTTTATTTAATTCTCTATCCTAAGTGAAGTTCATTTGGGTATTTATCATTTCAACCCGATTCCAATTCAAATCGAATCAAAGCATAGCAAAGGGAACTTGCAGTGTGATAACTGGGATGGTGTCAAAGTAAATAAACAAGCAATAACAACAATCAATAACAATCCAACAATTAATTCAAATAATCCCGAAATAATCGTATCAATTCACATTGTTATTCGTGCAAATTGATATAATAATTTCTAGAATCTATATTATCATTTCATGTAGATTAAAGATGATTACATTACGGTTTTTCGCTTGATGTCTATTATTCAATTTCATACAACATCAATTTAAACAACAAACATTTAAATGGTTCAAGGTGTATTTAACACTATTTCTACGTGTCAAATAATTGGTCATTTAAAGGGGTCATATTATACCAATCTAATCAAAATCAAAATATATCAATTTCAAATCGTTAACTATCTTACATCAAGTTCAATTTCAAATTATTTATCGCTTTATACATTGCAGTTTAACATCCAATATAAACAACAAACAATCAATCAATTATCAGCCAAACTGTATTATCATCGCATAAATAAGAGATAATGGTGTCAGATGTCACAGGTGAACTGATACAGGTAATAGCATTATATAACAGTGTAAATAACTAATAACAGCATATTTCAATTGTCATTTCAAATTGAAATAAAATTTAATAAATAAAATAACATTAACCGTGAGTGATTGCTCACCTTCCGAGGCTAGAGAGAAAAAAACAAGACGAGTTACGGATCCAAGCATGGATTTCAAAGCAAAGCACGATTTTGGACTCTAGTTCGACGGACAAGCTGATAATAGGAAATGATGGGAACAAATCAGAACTAGATCGATAAAGATAATTGATATAATGAATTGGTATATATAACATATATTCAATATCATATTCTAATTACAAACATTTATAAATAAAATATATATACTTGTATTTCAAAACTCATTGTTTTAAATAAATAACACAGAAACAAGTCTCAATATGTAAATTTAAAACCAAACCAATGTATACTTAGAAATCAATATCCAGTTTCAACTTTAAAACAAAATTTCGGAATATATATATATAAGAACTGTCATATAAATGTATATATAACTTCATTTATAAAATAATAATATATAGAAAACACTTATATAGAACAAACTATAGTACAAAAAATTATATGCCTTAAACTCATATATATATGCAGACCCGTGCAAACAAAACTTAATATGCAGATACAAACAAACACATATATATACACTGACATATACACCAAGACATATCCAACACTTGAAAATAAAATTTATATATACATATGCGTAAATCAACATCTGGTTTCAACTTTAAAACAATTTTTTTTCGAGACACCATTATACATATACTTTAAAATTTGAACATGTTGACTCAAGTAAACGAACCACAACTAGATATGCTGACCATTCAAATAATTGCCTTTGCAGACTCCTATATGTGAGAACAAAATATATGTGGGCCAATATGTGTAGGCCCTTATTATTATATTTGAAACAAACACTTGAAAACTAAAGTAACGTACACATATTTATATAATTAATATCTAGACTACTATATAGCTTACACGTTAAAAATTTAAAACACGAAATGCAAATTTAACAAGCTTTATATTTAGGTACTTCTTTAGATAGGCTCGAACTGGATTGCAAAATGGATGCAACTGCAGATATATAAACCTTTATATTTAACTAACAAATCATAAAATACATGTACTAATAGAGATCTGGACATACTTTATAACACTAAACACACACACACACACACACACACACACATATATATATATATAACGCAATATAATATAATATGATATAATTTATATAACAAAGCAAATAGCCAACAGCATACATAACTTACCAAATCAATATACATACATAATAAAAGATTTATGAATACAAACTTAAAATCATTGTTTAATAAGAACAGACACTACACTTCATATTATAGCCGCATATATATATATATATATATATATATACTTACATGAAATACTATGCAGTAGAGATGAGCTGGCATGGTCGACAGATGGAGCTGGCATGGTCGACTTCGGCATTTAGAGCAGTGGATGATCATGGCACAAGGAGGAGCTCGACTGGAAGGAAAGACGGAGGAACTGTGGCCGAAGGGAAAAGAGAAGGTGGGTTGGGGAAGTTAGGGTGCGCGGAGCTCCGCTTGGCCGAAGAAGGAGAGAGGATTCGGAAAGTGGATCGGTTGCTTGTCGATGTGGTCAGGCCATGTGGCTGTGTGCGTAGGCTTTGGCTCGTGTCGTGTGGCTGCAAGGGAACAGTGGGATGAAGAAATGATGTGAAGAGAGGAGAGCAAAAGAGGTCGGATCTGGGTTGCGTTCGAGACGATCTTGGTGGCGCGGCGCGTGCATGCTGGGTAGGGGAAAACGTGGTTTCTCACGTGTTCGACTTGAGGAAGGGAGGGGAAGGTCACGGGTTTAGTTTGTAGGGAAAAGCTATGGCTATTACAAAGTGACAGAGAAGGGATATAGGCTATAGAGAAATGTAATATGAACAAGTACTTTGTAAATCACAACTGGAACAACAAAAGTTGGATGCAACTCCCAAGGAAATAAAAGGCCATGCACGAACAAATACGCACATTTAAAGCCAGAGGCCATTGGGTTATTCGCTGAAAATTTGAATGGACACAAAATAACAAAAGGCATAAAACCGGTACCGATACGGAATCGTTTTACCGATTTCACCGCGTACTGAAACTCCGAAACACATGTACGGATATGTTGCGGAGATCAGCACGACGAGACGACCAAAACGGTATACAGATAATAGTGATTCGATTGAATTGTAAAAATTCAAAATTTCAACTGACGGAAAATGCAGCAAAATCGCCGAAAAATAAGATCGACGTAGCTAAAGAAGTCCGAATTTGAAAAAACGAAAAATGGCGACTTGCTCAGAAGATGATTTAGAATTTTTCTATGTAAAAAAATTTAGGTTTCGAAAACGTTTTATTCATTGATTTCTAATTGATTAAATTGAAGTACATTTACACGAAATAAACTTTCATATTTTCGGACGAAAATTTACCAGTTGCTATGTTTAACTAGACGCATTCCAAATATCAAATTTATATTTCAAAATTTTATCGTTTATATATATTTTTAATTAAATTTCACACAAAAACGGTTAAGTAAATTAGATAACATCGTTAAAACATCCGGGTTGTTACAATTAATTAAGAATAATTTAATTAATTAAAGTGTTTGATAAATTTATTTATATCAAATGATTTATAATTAATAAATCAGAATTGGATAATAAATTCATAAGTAAATAAATTTGATTGGAAATAAATTGAATTGATTAGGATTAAACGAATAATAAATCCTACTTATAAATGACTATTGAATGCTTGACCTTAATACTTATGAATGATTGTATTGTATGAGATGCCTTGAATCGGTTGTCCTATCTGATCTATGATATCTTGTTCTGTGGATTGAACTGAGTATTTTATTCATTTGTTGATGATACATCTACATATTATCTGTGAATTTGTGAATGGATGATAAGCGTTATAGTTTATATCACTTATCAACTATATTAATGTGTTTATATCTGTGATGATGAATGATGTTGCACTATTGTGTTAAACCCCTGGACCACACTTATACACACACCAATATGGATTTCACGAGGAAATCGATTAAGTCACAGATTTTGAAATAGTTTAAAAGTTGAATATTTAAATTTGAATATTTTGATTTAAATTTGAATTCAATATTTGAAATTGAATTCTATGAGTAGGAAACTAGGGATTAAAAAGGCTATTCAACTTATAAATGAGTTTATATGGGTTAAACATTTTTAAATATATTGATTTGGGAATTTGAATTTAAATTCAAAGGATTTAACTCGTGTAAATAAAAATTTAATCTTTCTAAAATAAAACTATTCGTTTTCAAATAATAAAAGCTTTCATATAAGAAGTGAACTTCCAAATAGTGTTAAAAGGAATTTTATGATTGAAATGAAAATGATTTTTCAATTTATGGAAACGGTTTGAAAGATACAAGTTAATTCTTTAATTTAAAGATTTTAAACGAGTTAATCCAATTGAAATGGAAGTTGTTTTGAAATCCGTAAATGGATCTTTGTTAAATGGATCTTTTTGTTTAAAAGATTGGAAATGGTAATTTGTTTAAACCATTGGAATGAAAGTTTTGAATTATTAAGTTGTGACTTAATTGAAATCCCTTATCCATATGTTTTAAATGTTGCGCTCACTATTCAGTTTAGCCGGTAGAAGACCTTTGTGTCGTATAACCCATTCCGAATATGTGATTCGACGTTATGGATAGCATTGAAGACCGATGGTGAAGACCGGGTATTTTCGAGAACGATAGGATGACCCATCGATTGTCTCTGCACCGAGTAGCTACGGTATAGAGATTTCCTAAGTGATGGGAAGTCCGATCGGGATTGTGAATACCCGGATTGCAAGGACTTCTTTGGAAGTGCCTTCGGTTCTGTTCGAACCCAGAACAGACTTGTATGGATGGTATGTGTGACATTACATTTGAGATATAAAGCAAATTTCTTTCAAATACATCTCTGTTGGTGGCGGAGAATTTATTCTCTTAGCTTAACACCCTTCTCTAAGACGTACAAGCTCAGAGGTTATGTAGTTGAAGGTTATCAGCGATATATTCCCAACTTGGTAATGTGGCATGCTGAGTGCTGCTGATCATATTTTAATCAAAGCGTGGCTTTTGTGAAAAGCATAGCTTTGTGGACGAGACTTCGTCGAACCTCACAACCCGGTAATTGTCGAAACAGGAAAGATGCGGCAAGATTTCAGGGGTAGCTCCCCTAGGGTATGGCCATTCTTTCTGGAAAAGGATATATCATGGTATGGAGCCCAGATACTTACTCATGTGGACATTGCAGTATATTTATTACTTTGTGATGTTGTTGGATTGAGGCGCCTCCTATAAAGGTCCCAAAGGACCGGGGGTGGCATATCTTAGGTTTTTTATTCCCCGGGAATGGGGCAACCGGCCTTGTTTGGTAGAGAGATGGGTGAGTTCTCGGGGCGTCCCGCCAGAGGCGTTCCCATGTGGCAATAGGAAGTTCCTTAGCCTGACCATTTGTTGGAAATCCATTCATCCAATATGAAACCCTGTACGGTTTTAGTTGTAGAACCTGCCATATACTTATGGTGGTCACCACTGTTTACATGGTAGCTATAGTAGGCATAAGTGCGAAATGTCTATGCTGGCTAAGATTTATATTATACTTTCGAAATGCTTTTCTGCACTCTGCACTTATAGTAATAATATCAAAGAAATTCGCATATCAAGCATGTTTGACTATCATAAGAAGAAATTTCCTCCAATTCTGCGTTTGCATTGTGTGTGTGGCGGGAGGTCTTATGGTAGTTTCATTTCCAAAAAGCATTGTGGATCTATTTTAAAATATTTCTTTGTTTGTTATTAAAGATAAACTGTTTTTGTTACTCATACCAGTCCTATGACTGACCCGGAGTTTATTGTTTCTTTCCTAAACTCTGGGTGCTCATAATTTTCCACACGGGCAGTCTAGAGTTGAGTTTTTCAGATAGTTAGGTTCAATAGATTATCTAGAGCTAGTTCAATCTTTGGATACGGACGAGACTTGCTTGTATTAGTGAATCGTGATGTTGATTCGAGCTGCTGCTGGAGTTCTTTCTTGAAGACTCTATTAGAGTTATTTGTTCCGCTGCTAATGTTGTCTATTTTTCTTTTCCGCTGCTATTTTCTTGTATCATATCTCTGATGAATATTGATATCTATTGTATCATTTGTTGGATCAGATATTGTATCAATGCTATATATTAATGTATTATTCTTTTTCTTTTGTTGTGTTGTTATACTTAATTGTGTTATAAGCACCGGCGACTCGGATTTGAACGGTCGAATCAGCGGCATTCGAGTACGATGTAAAGTATGGATGTTGATTTTCGAACGCGAAAAATCATGTTCGTTACAGCTTCGCTCGCAATCGATATTCACTTCGATCATTGTCTAGACCACGAACTAACCCTGCCTAGACGAAACATATCTTCTTGTCTAAGCAAACAGCCATACCGATATCTCGTGTGCACGGTGCACGTGTACAAACACTCTGATGATTTATCCAGCATCGCGAACCACTGAGTCATCGTCCCTTCATCATCTGACCAACATCGCCTCCTCAATGATGAATCGAATCCATCCTAGACGAAAAGTAGACCTCGCTCGAACCATCAAAGAAACCTGGCCCAAAACTTGATGAACTGCACTCGCCAACTTCCTTCGATCGAACAACTCCACTACCGATCGAAGGCCCTAGTCTGACACTTCTCCTTTGCCATAAATCATTCAACCCGGTCATGCCACGAACTTCCAAATCGATCGCGATTTCATCATAGCCGAAGCCATCACCAAATCCTACAATCAACTCACACAACCAATCCAAACCCAATTTCAAAATTCTACCATATTCGCCCCCTCCCCACGATCACCCGCCTCTTCTAGAGCAAACCGCATCATCTCTCTTCGAGGAGTTCGATGGTAATAATTTTTTGAACGAAAAACATTCATTTGCAAATTTCTCAAAATATAGATTACTAAAAATTACAATTTAACCACTAAAATTCATAATTTCATACAACAATCGAGGCTGCATGTTTAAATATTTAAATTAAACATGTTTATTTTTCACTAAAATTTGGTTTCTCACTGTAAATTAGAATCCTATCGAACTACACAGCAAAATTTGCTTCCAAACTATTTTTAACATAAACTATACCCAAAATTAAACACTTTCCTAGTTTATAGCATCCGCAAATATGAACTAGATAATGAGATAAAGAATTTTGAATACTGGTAAGAACAGAATTTTCACATTTTAAACAGATAACAGAAAAAATTCATTTCCAGGTTAAAACTAAGGTTTCTCACCTTCCATGTCTTAGTTCCAGAAGTTTCTTAAAAGTTGAAGATGAAATCTTTAAATCTGAATTCTTGCTTTTGAAAATCTTCTGGTGTTTTTTGATTTAAACAAAGATGCTCCTGTCTTCTTAAACTCCCAGACTTGATTACAGAGTGCTTTACTCCTTTTTTTTAAAATTTGTTTTCTAATTTTAAAAAATTGAATCAGAGGCTCTTGTTTCAAATTACAAGCTTAAATTTTCAAACAACTCAGATCTGAGGTGTTCAAATATATATACAGTTGCAACCAACAAAAAATGAATAGAAGTGACAATTTGGTGGCTGAGAGATGTTTTCTTTTTGCTGAGAAATTTTTGCAGAGAAAGCAGAAATAATTATGTTGGATTTTATTCAGGTTGCTTATGCCAAATGTAAGTACATGTCTACTGATAAAATTTTCTTTTTTATTAACCCATTGTTCTATACTTTGTTAAAACTGTTTTCTACTAGTTTATATTTCTGGTTTTCTTATATTTACAGTAAATGATTTAACGACTTCTCCCTTAGTATATTTATATTAATGTAAACCATACACTATTAAAAACATATGCAAGTATAATCCAAGAATTTAAACAGTATATTACTTGTCAAAGTAGTGTTTATGTTATACATTTAAAACTAAAAATGCAAATGAGAAACCATATTGAAATAACACTTTATTTTATTTAACATTTGGAATTTAGTAATTATTATATATAAAATCACTCAAGACCGTAAATTAAATTTAAAGGTTTAACATTTTATTTTCCCTTATTATATTTTCACATATAAACCATAAAATATTTAAAGTATATATATATATAAGTATATTTAAAAAGTTAAACAACCCATAGTTAATATTGAAAAAGTAGCATTGCATTTGACAATTATCCATTTTAAAATAAGAGTGAAAACTGGTAAATTGAAATAACTTCTTAGTTCATTTGTTTTATATAAATACATATGTATTTTAAACAAAATGTAACATTCTTGATTTTAAATTATATATGTAACCATATATACAAATTTTTATTGATAATATAAAATATATTTGTTCCAAATAAATCAATTCCATTTGCTATATATATATATATAGTTTCTCCCATAATCAATTAAGTGATTATTATATACATTCTTTTATTTTAACATTTTATCAATTTAAATATTATAAATTTCTTTTTTAACTTATCATTTCATATATACAACCTTTCTAACTTAAATGTATATATGTTATTATTAGAGAAGTTTTCAACACTTTTTATTTTATATAAACAACATTGTTTATATATATGCCAAAATAAAAAATATCACTTTTTCTTCATTAAGAATTTCCATCCAATTTTATTACATACAAATTTATTATCCTATGTGTAAAAAAAATGTGATTTTCAATAAATTTAAATTTTCCATTATATTTCAACTTTTAGAAAAAAATATACATATTTATCTTTAAAAACAAAAATACATATTTTTAAATCTAAAACTATATATATATATATATATATTTGGTTTTGAACCAAAACACACATATAAGAAAGTCTATTTAAATTAAATTTGTAATTTGATATAGATTTGAAAATTAAGGTTACACTGGTATAGAAAATTGTATACAATCATTAATCATTAATTAAAGGGAATATTGTATATTAAAATACAATATAATATTCACAACTCGAAATGTCCAAAATCCCGGGTCATTGTATTCCTTCCCCCTTAAAAAGAATTTCGTCCCCGAAATTCCATAACTAGTTTATGAATTATCCACACACAAATTATAACATATCAATAACAATCCAACTACATCAGTAAACACATAGATTTACACCGTATATCAAAATATACATTTCATTAAGTGCCGACCAAAATATTCCTATAGATGTTATCATCATCCATTGAACCATACATATATATACATATATGTTATCACCCTACCAAGCATTTAACATCCATGACGTCCATGGATCAAAACACATATACAAAAAGGAACATACTATCCAAAGAAAGCAACCCAAACCAACTATGGACTCTTACTATCAGAGTCCTCCCTTTCGGGCCCTGACAACTCCCGGCCTCCCCATCACTATCAGGAACACAAACATCCTCTGGGTTAGGCACTCTAGGAATGAAATCTACCCCAGCAGCTGGCCCATCAACAACCTTCCCAATCTCCCAAATGATAGCATCGTCATTTTCAGATTCGAGATCCTCCTCCACTTCGAATTCTTCCTCGTCGTCGAACTCCTCTTCTTCTTCTTCGACTTCGAATTCCTCTTCGCTGTCGAAATCCTCCACTGGATCTTCTTGTTGAGTCTGAGGTTGGGGCTGAGGCTAATGCTGCTCAACCGGCTCTTCTGGTACTTCTGGCTCTTCTTCATACAAGGAAGGCTCATTAAGATCCGCCCAGATCCTTCTGACTCGGTCAAAGTCACCATCTATCTTAGCTCTGGCCAGAGCTCCACCACGATGGATGATATGGGTTCGCTATAATCAAAACCAAAACCCAAAGATGAGATCCTAAGGTCTTAGAATTCTATAGGTTGAGGAGTACATCAAGGTTTAAATTTTGAATTTATTTCACCTTTTTAAATTCCTATTATCCAAGATTTCATAAAATTATCCTTTCAAAATAATTTAAGTATATATTTGAAAAGTAATTATAGGTAGAGAAAATACACACATATATGTAGTAAGTTTTATAAATAACTTATTTCTTCAATTTATAAATTCATATATATATATATATATATATAACAAATAAACTGTTATAAGGTTTTTAAAATTTCAAACATCCCTTTTTTTAGAAGTCCATAATTCTAAAATTATCTTTAAAGAGTGGAAAATTTTCCAAAAATTTACTAGTTTAAAGTTTTACAAATTTCTCTAGTAAATAAACTCAATAAATTCTATTTTCCAAAGATTCAAATTCTAAAGGGTTCAGTTTTCTAAGGGTATACTCAAGTCAAAAGGGCAACAAACGAATATACTTAAGGTTGACGGCTAAGACCGCTCAATCCTAGATGATAAATTATTATCATCTCAACCAATCATTTTAAATACCATATATGTTTAAAAGTAATACTTTTTATATGGAAAATATATTTTGGGTAAAATCATTTCATTTACCCCTTAAAACAATTTTCTGTCCGTTGGCCTGGTTCAAGTGTTTAGAAATCCCTATCAATAACGTTAGTTACTCGTATTGACCAGAATCCATATGCCACTTAACCGATCAATCAACACAATATAAAACCATTTTTATATAACTAACAATAATGTGCTCTCATATGTATATACACACTCAGACTCAATAGGTTGCTATAGACTCTATTCCTAATGAGCAACTCACTCGAACCTAGGTATTCACTCAACCAAGGCTCTGATACCACAATGTCACGTCTCATTTTTCCATACCGATTTAAAATGACTTTAACCATACTTGTCGGCCAAACCGCACGAAAAGATGGATAGTGAAAGAAAGAAGGTAGAAATAGAAAGAAGATAGAAGAAAAGAGAACAATCAGAATCTCACAGCGGATTGAATAAATTATAATATAAATAAATCTTTACACAAAACCAAAACTGTTGCTTTATATAACATATACAGACTTTACATCAGAGTTACAACCACACAATTTGGATAGTTATATCGATCATGTCCTTACAACAATAGCCACACGACCAAAAACAGACTGAATATAAGAATCTACAAGAATATGTCTCCTGATCCAGCTCCTTCTCTTGAAGCTTCCATTCTTCCAGCTAAACCTGGAAATATGCTTGGTCTGACCTGAGCATATAGGAAAAACACCATGACCGGGTCAGTCTAGAAAAACCAGCGTGAGAAACACACTCAACTTGACTATTAAGTTTTGAAAATCCTTTGAAAACAAAAGCATTTTGTAAGACCACGCCACAAATAAACATGTCGGGTTTTCACCTTACCGTAGGTAAAACATTTCTCATCAAAATCCTCTGATATTATAATGGGGTCTATATACAAATACTTATTCAAAATAGCTGAATTTGTTACATGATTAAATTCTAGCATACTAGCCACAAAGTGGGTTTTACAATCAAAACTGTAAAAGGCACGTAGGGAGAATGGATTTCCAACTAATGATAGGCACTGGGGTACCACCTGACACAGTACCTGGTCTAGATTAGCGTACCGAGGACCACCCTAAGTCCCCTGCAACACAAAACCGGGACTACCCCTTACTGGATAATCCCGAGTAAGATCACCCCGCAGTTGGGATCCGCAACCGCCCGCCAAGCCGAATGAAAAGGGACATCTAGATAGGGATGACCACACCCTACTTAGGCCCTACCCACTTAGCCTTGCTGCATAACCCCTGATTTTCAGTCATTTCCGGTTAACGAGGCTCGAGGCTAAGCGTTACCTTTTAGAACGCATCATTTAGAATGCTCACCGTCTACCTGACGATGTTATGAAAGCATTCATCCATACAAGTCCGTTCCAGGTTCGAACGGAACCGAAGGCACTATTCCAACTACATCCATTTTGGAATCACCCTCAGGATTAGTAGCGAGTAGCCCTTGCACTTCACTGCTCCATCTTTGACTCCAAGCTCTTGTCTTCATCATGAAAACGTACTCATTGGATCGAAGTGGTTTTCGGATTACCAATCTGATCCCGGTCTCTTCGAAACAACGTTCACTATTTTCCGGTAAACTCAACCTCGGTTCTTTAGGAAATACACCGACGAAATACAAGATCGGAGTTCACCTCCTAATCGTCAGTGGACGGGTCTCCTTATAAATCGTCCTAGAGAACAAACGAGATTATACGTACGGTATAACACCTCGAACGGTAACCGTACCATATAATTCTTAAGTCTCCTCTAGATATTTCCAAAGTTAGGTTTTTGTCCAAATGTGATAGTCGATTGTTTAACTATCAAAACAATCAACCAATATAACCAAGTTATTTCCCGTTGCAACTATTAAACCTTGCTCACATTTAAAATCCAACGGATTAAAGATTACTAAGAAAGCTTATTTCGTATGATATATATATATATATATATATATATATATATATATAACCATTTCTTTCTAAATCATATTTATGAAATTTCCAAATATTATTTACAAGTTTATTGAATAAAATACTCTTTATAAAGGTTATTATAAAATATTATTTAAAATTACACTTACATTAAATAGATTTATATTGAAGAAAATATACTTAAATATTAATTTAACAAAAATTATCTTTTAAAGAATCATTACAAAATAGTTTAATACTTGAAATAATTTAAATAATATATACTTATAATAATTTTACCTTTATAAAGATTTTCATAAGTAATAATAAATAACTACTTTTGATATCTCAAAATATTTATCAATCTTTAAAACATCTTTTTTCTTTTTAAAAAAACATTTCTAAAAATAATACTTATTTTTAAAACAAAACACTAGTTTCAAAAACAATCCAAATAGAATAAGGCTTATCAGTCTCAACGGTACTTATCAATTCACCATTTACAATTCATGGTCACTTAGATATTCAAATCAATCAGCTTCCATAGATCGATTCACGTTATATTCTCAAATATAACTAACAGACAAATAACAGATATATGCATGAATAACAGCTCAGAGATTATCATTGCTAGTAACAATTACACAGATAATATCAGACAGATGGCTTATACTAACCACAGGTTAAATTAACTATTCAACAGAACGATGTTAGTTTCCGCTATCCAGTTGTCAACGGTTAGAATAGGCTACATTTTATATATCTATTCAGTTGGAAACATTTTATCAGATAAGCCATAAAATTATTCAATGGCATTCATTTCTAATTTGGTAATTAAATTATATCTGTACAAATTTATAATTTTTCTTATTTAACATCACAACTGGTCGAACGACGGCGTACCATCTGTCGATACGAACCATCTCCTTTATAACACATTATCATATGTGAAATTAAATAATTATTGTAAATATAATATCATTTAAGAACTTGAATTATTTTCAAAATATAAACATTTATTTTCCTTTAATTATTTCAATTAAACTTCGCTTATTCAAAAATCCAAGAATTTATAAATAAATTATTCTTAAAAGCTTGATTACTTAATGTTAAAATAACTTATTTAAGTACCCAAATTAAAATTGAAATCTCAAAGAAAAACAAGTTTATTTCCAAATTTCTTTGTCTATATAAAATTTTTAAATAAACATTTATATTAAAGCAAACTGGGTTTAAAATATTTATTTTAAAAATAACAAGTTTGTTGAAACTTTTGGAAAGTAAATTTATTTTGGATTTCATTTTATTTTTAAACCAAATTTCTTTCATTCACAACAAACTAATTTTTATTAAAACAAACCAGTTGGACCGAAGCCACAACCCAAACAAAATAAAACAATCCAACACTTGAATCGAAATGGCCAAACGAAACAAGTTGGACTGAAGCCCAAACGAGTTTGCATCGGGACGAACCCGAAGACCCCAAAGTAACAAAACACAAGAACACCCTCCAACCTTCTTCCTCAAACCCTCACTGCTACCAGGAAACATCCCCAAATCCATACGAAAGCGATCATCTTCGATCGACTTCAGAATCATTCTTAACTTCGCACGCAATCGATTATCACTTCGATTATTGTCCAGACCACGAACTAACCTTGCTCAGACGAAACACATCTTCTTGTCTAAGCAAACAACCATGCCGATATCTTATATGGACGGTGCATGTGCACAAACACTCTGATGATCTATCCGGCCTGCGGACCACTGAGTCATCATCCCTTCATCCACTGATCAACTCCTCGATGATGACTGGAAGCCATCCAAGACGAAAAGTAGACTTCTCTCGAACCATTAGAAAAACCCTGGCCCAAAACTCGATGAACTGCACTCACCAACTTCCTCCGATCGAATCAACTCCACTGCCGATCGAAGGCCCTACTCTGACACTTTGCCTCTGCCAAAATTCGACCCGGTCATGCCACAAACTTCTAGATAGATCGCGATTTCATCATAGCCAAAGCCATCACTAAACCCTAAAATCAACTTGCACAACTAATCCAAACCCAATTTCAAAATTCTGCAACGGTTGCCCTCTCCTCTACAACCACCTGCCTCTTCCAGAGAAAACCGCATCATCTCTCGTCGACTGGTTCGACGGCAATAATTTTCTGAATGAAAAACATTCATTTGCAAATTTCTCAAAATATAGATTACTAAAATTACAATTTAACCGCTAAAATTCATAGTTTCATACAACAATCAAGGCTGCATGTTTAAATTTCTGAATTAAACATATTTATTTTTCACTAAAATTTGGTTTCTCACTGTAAATTAGAACCCTATCGAACTACACAGCAAAATTTGCTTCCAAACTATTTTTAACATAAACTATACCCAAAATTAAACACTTTCCTAGTTTATAGCATCCGAAAATATGAACTAGGTAATGGGATAAAGAATTTTAAATACTGGTAAGAACCGATTTTTCAAATTTTAAACAGATAACATAATAAATTCATTTCCAGGTTAAAACTAAGGTTTCTCACCTTCCACATCTTGGTTCCAAAAGTTTTTTAAAAGTTAAAGATGAAATCACTAAATCTAAATTATTGCTTTTGAAAATCTCCTAGTGTTTTTTGAATTTAGACAAACATGCTTCTGTCTTCTTAAACTCCCAGACTTGATTACAGAGTACTTTGCTCTTTTTAAAAAAAATTGTTTTCTGATTTTTAAACAATTGAATCAGTGGCTCTTGTTTCAAATTACAAGCTTATATTTTCAAAACAACTCAGATCTGAGGTGTTCAGATATATATACAGTTGCAGCCAACAGAAAATGAATAGAAGTGACAATTTGGTGGCTGAGAGATGTTTTCTTTTTGCTGAGAAAATTTTGAAAAGAAAAAATATATAATTATGTTGGATTTTATTCAAGTTTCTTATGCCAAATGTAAGTACATATCTGCTGATAAAATTTCTTTTCCATTAACCCATAGTTTTATACTTTGTTAAAACTGTTTTCTACTAGTTTATATTTCTGGTTTTCTTATATTTACAGTAAATGATTTGAAGACTTCTCCTTTAGTATATTTATATTAATGTAAACCATACACTATTAAAAACATATGCAAAAATAATCCAAGAATTTAAATAGCCCATTTATGTTACTTGTCAAAGTAGTGTTTGTATTATTCATTTAAAACTAAAAATGCAAATGAGAAACCATATTGAAATAACATTTTATTTTATTTAAAATTTGGAATTTAATAATTATTATATATAAAATCACTCAAGACCTTAAATTAAATTTAAAGGATTAACATTTTATTTTCCCTTATTATATTTTCACGTATAAACCATAAAACATTTAAAGTATATATATAAGTATATTTATAAAGTTAAACAACCCATAGTTAATATTGACAAAGTAGCATTGCATTTGACACTTATTCATTTTAAAATAAGGGTGAAAACTAGTAAATTAAAATAACTTCTTAGTTCATTTGTTTTATATAAATACATATGTATTTTAAACAAACTGTAACATTCTTGATTTTAAATTATATATGTAACCACTTTTTATTTTATGTAAACAACATTGTTTATATATGTGCCAAAATCAAAAATATCACTTTTGCTTCATTAAGAATTTCCATCTAATTTTATTACATATAAATTTATTATCCTATGTGTAAAAAATACATTTGATTTTCAATAAATTTAAATTTTCCGTTATATTTCAACTTTTAGAATAAAATATACACATTTATCTTTAAAAACAAAGATACATATTTTTAAATCTAAAACAATATATATATATATATATATTGCTTTTAAACCAAAACATACATATAAGAAATTCTATTTAAATTAATTTTGTAGTTTGATATAGATTCGAAAATTCAAGTTACACTGGTTTAGAAAATTTTATACAATCATTAGTCATTAATTAATAGGAATATTGTATATTAAAATACAATATAATATTCACAACTCGAGATGTCTAAAATCCTGGGTAATTACATCAAGGTAGACCGTAGGCAATCACTGCCCTCAACTTCCGCTATGGTGCGCAGTAGATCGCAGTGACATCGAGTTACACTATCGTCACAGCAAAACCAAAATGTCTTTGTAGGCATCAGCGCCCTTGACTTTCGCTACCCCAACACAATCCTCAGGAACCTCAGTTTGTCCGGACCTCCTTCCAGGATAAAATTTAGAACCCCCATTGGGGCTTAAGGCAGAATTACCCCGTGGATCTCCTACTAGAAGTTTTACTCTAATGGGAGCGCCTTTTTCCCCACTTGAAAAAAAATCTTTGGATCACTTCATGCTTGTATAAATTCCCTTTTTATACTTCAAATCTTTTTCAAAAAAAAACTTTTCTTCAGGTTATCGATTCAACAAGAGGAGTTTATCTTATATAACAAATATATAACTTTATTTATGCCAAATCAAATATTCAAGTTTGATTTCTTTATAATGTTATTTACCACCTTTCTTACTCTTCATAAAGTGAACTTCACTTATAGAGATATCCAACTTCCACTTGTATTCATCATATACTTCTCAAAATATAATTTTCCATTACAAAATCACATTTACAATTCTTTTCAAAATTTTCAATATCTATTACATTCAAGCACGAACGATGTACATATATCATTTGCACGCAATATCAAATCCGATCGCTTACTCAATCACACAATTTCACTTCCGAACTAGTATCATCCATTCGATTTCCTAGTGCGGACTCTGATCGGTTCCTTGATCAAAAACCATCATTCTCCTTGCATAGCATAAACTATGATAGAGAATTTCCAGAACCAATCAAAAACCATATCCAGGGTTCATTGTCGAAAATCGAGTGAAAATCCCAACTCGGATCGATATACTACCTCGAAATTCTATGCTCGAATCTAGATCAATCATTATGCGAATAGAATAATATACGTACATCCTACTTATTTATCTTCGTTGATTGTTAGCTAAATCGATTTTCTTTTACTACACATTCATTTTTGAATTCTATTCACTCATTCACAATTGCTTCAATTTTCACTTGAGTTATCACTTCAACTCTTATCTTAATTGGTATTTAATTATAAACAGTTTGCACTCTGACCAGCTTGAATTTAGAAAATAGCTTGAAAAGTTTAAAATAGATAAGTAGTTATAAAATAGTTATCAGTTGTAAAATAGCTGTAGAATGTTAAGTAGTTATAAAATAGTTGTAAAACAGTTAAATAGATGTAAAATTGTTGTAAAATAGTAATTAGTCTTTAAAATAGTTGTAAAATAAGTATAAGATAGTTTGAGTTTAAAAAGAAGGGTTGTATAGTAAATATCTAGAAAAGATAGATTTAAGATGGTTTATATTAAAACAATTTATTTGAAAATAGTTCAGAGCCAAACGGTTCAATCTCCTAATTTCCCATTCCAATCAATTTCCCAATCTCCACTTCCATTAAATTGATTCAGTTTCAATTCATTTTAAATTAATTTAAACTCCCATCCCAAATTCAGATCAAATCCATTTGAATTTAAAATTATTCAACTCAAATCACAATTCCAAATTATTCAAATCAAATTCAATTTGAACTAATTTCAATTCCAATCACAACTTTAAACCATCTCGAATAATATAAATTCGAGTTCAAGTTTTAAATGTTGATTTAATCCCTAAATCAAATTAACCTCTACTTTTAATTTAACAACATAAGTCTTTAAACTATTTAATTCTGAATCCAAAATTTTTATATTCATTTTAAATTATCTTTACTTAACTTATTTCAAGGTTTAAGTAAGAGTTCAAATGTTTTTAAACAATTTAAATCTTCGAAATCAAATTTATTACCTAATTTTAACTTTTAACTTAGAAACCAATTCCTAACAAATTTTCAGTTCGCAAGTTCATTTTTAGCATTTAAATATCAAGTTCAAAGTGATTCCATTCCATAATTACAATTTCATTTCAAAAATCAAAATCTTTTAAATAGCTTCAAATAAAGTCTTATTTCCATTTAATTTCAGCAATGGATATATATGATCTCATTCTACTTCTTAATTAAAAAATAATCTAATTCACAGTTTCATAGATTATTAATAACAACAGGACGATCGCAGGATATGTCAAAGTAAATAAACATCCAAATTATTTAAAACAACCATCAATAGCATCCATCAAACATTCCCATGACTCAAACCCGTTTTGAGATCACATATAACTCCCTTTTCAAATCAACCCATTTGACTTCCCTAAGTTAAATTTAATTCATTTAATCTAGTCACCCTTACTAAATTTGAATTCTCCATTTCAAATTTTAAACTTCCTATTAATATCCTTTCCCACTTATAAGTTCAAAAACTTAATTTTCTTTGGGTTTTTATTTCAGGGAAAATTCAAAGCTCAACACTTAGTGTTTATTTCAAATCATCTTTGATATTATGTATATCCCACATAATACATGTTTACTCCATTTGCACACTAAGTCATATTTTAAATGTTAAACCATTCTTGATTTTAATTCCATAAATTGCTTTAAATGTTTTTTTAAAAAAACAACTATTGTTTTAAAATAAGATTCCTATATTCAAAAATATTCTGAATAATATAGTTAATTATATCTTTTTAACACTTTAAAACAATTCAAATCTTCTGGACTTGGATTGAAACTTCACAACTTAAACCCTTCCAATTTACAAGTCATACTTATCTAAATTGTTACTTCCTTACAACATTCCATTTTTCATTATCATTAGTTATTATTAGAAAACAAACATCCCATTATTAGATATAATAACCATTTTATGATAATAACCAAGATTATCATACATGGAAACTAATTCATTATATATTATCTCATAATTTTTTGGAAAATAAAACCACGGTAACTTAATTCAGCATTCTGAAAACACTTCTACAGATTTCTAGATTTTATTTTCTGGTTTGAATCCATTTCTAGCTTATCTTAATAGTATAGCTCATATTATCCAATTCCTATTTGGTTATATATATATATTACAACTTAAATTATTATAATCTTATTCAATTTCAATAACCAACAACCAATTTCTTAATATATACAATAATTAGAAAATTATTGCTTTATATATCAAAATATAAGCTTATGCAAAAATCATTCATTTTTAAAACCATTTTAAAAAAATTTATATAAGAAAATAACAAGTACACCCTCATATAATACACTTGACTCATTCTAGGGTACCACTGCCCTATCCTTAATGAGTAACCTACCAGAGCCAAGGTTCTCGCTTAACCTGGTTCTGATACCAAATGTAACAGCCCGAAATTTTCGACCCTGAAAATTCGGCACTAATACCCTCACAGCAGAAATGCCGAGCAATCGAACGCCGGAAATTCCAGATTGTTAGGGTTAAGAAGAAAAGAGGTAGAAGAAGAAACATAAAACAAAACACAAAATCTCACATTCGCAGCGGATCAAAATATGATATACAAATAGCAGCATTTACACAAAGAAAGCTGTAACTGACAATTTACAAACGATATCTCAGAGTACAATCATTCACAAATAAACCAGACAGTTGTAAGAACTTATCCCAGACTACAAATAATACAATCTCAAATACTGTAGCGACCCGACTCTCTAGCACCAGAAAATCGCATCACTAATTAAGAAAGAAAGGGATAGAAGAAGAAAGAACAACAACACATCAGAATCTCACAGCGGAACGATTTAAATATAATATAGAACATATACATAGTATCATATACATCAGAGTGCGCAACTTACATCTCAATTTAGACAGTTATAACATTTCTGTCTAACATACAATACAAGAACAATTATACAGAATAACACACAGCGGGAACTCTAACTATATATCTACACGCTGAAGCCTCCTGCTCCAAATCTCCTCCAGAATTTGTCAAGGATAACCTGAATCACTTGACTACTCATACATAATATGAGTACCCAAGAGTTTAATAAAACAGAAAATAAACACCGGGGTCAGACAGGGGTCTGGTGTGAGTAAATGGTTTAAGATTGCTTAACTTTAGAAAATCCTTTGAAAAGAAAAGATATCACGTAAGACTTCCCACACATAAACATGGAAAAGTTTTTACCTTACGCTAACCAAAACATTTGATAGAAAATCCAGTGATATTATAATAGTGTCTAGGGTTTTCAAATAAATATGAAATAGCCGAAATCGTTACATTCATTAAATTCCAGCTACTAGCCACAAAAGTGGGTAATACAAACAAAACCGTAGGGTCTCGTAGGAAGAATGGGTTTCCAACAATGGCAGGGCTACTGGGGTACCGTCCGTCGCAGTACGTGGCCTAGATCATCGTACAGAGGAGCCACCCTAACTCCCCTGCAACACAAGGCCGGAACCATTCCTTACTGAACAGTCCCGAACAAGACAACCCCAGCAGTTGTTGTAATCAACCTCCCTACACAGCCGAATATAAAGGGACTTCTAGAAAGGGGTAAATCTTGCTCTCTAGTGGGAGCTACCCACGAAGCCTTGCTGCACCTTCCCTATTTTAGCCATTCCCGGTTGAGAGGCTTGAGGCTGCGATTACCTTTATAGAACACATCTATCTTAGAATGCTCATCGCCCGCCTGACGATGTGCTGAAAGCATTCAATCCATACAAGTTCATTCCGGGTTCGAACGAAACCGAAGGCACTATCTCGTTGCACTCATTTTGGAATCACCCTCAGAGTTAACGACCATAGCCCTTGCACTCTAAATCACCATCTCGAGCCTATAAGTACTATTCCGTCAAACTCATTACGGAATCACCCACAGAGTTATACTGACGTATAGTTCTTACACCTCGAGTCTTCACTTGCTCCACTTGGATTCACGACCTAACGTTTAATTGGAATCGATGTGGTTTTTGGATATCTAAATATGGAAACCCGATCCCGGTCTCACCGAAACCAAATGCCATTTTAATGTCCAAGTTGTACTTAAGGGATTTAAACAGTATATTCAGAATATCACTTAGCATAAATGGATGATTCATAACACACAGATAGATAATTCACTATTATCACATTCATCCATACATATCACAAAGCAGCATATATATCACATCTCAGATATATCACATTCATATCATTACATATCAACCAATGACATCCAATATCATCCAATATCATTAACTCATCCAACGATATTTATCATCCAATCATAACAAATTTGATCCAACTTAATTAATTTAATTGATCCTTAATTAAATTAATTCTTACTTAATCACTTGGATTATCATCAATCCATCTTACTCATTAATTAATTAATTACAAATTAATTAACTAAACATCACTTAATTATCCTCTTTAATTGATTATCCTGATTAATTGCTACTTAATTACTTTTAAGTAATTATTCCTTAATTACAATATTAATTAATCATCTTGATTAATTATTTCTTAATTATACTATGTAATTACTTATTAATTATCCTTTTAAATTAATCATACTCGATTAATTATTCTGATAATTATTCCTTAATTATCTTTTTAATTAATTACACCTGATTAATTACCTTTAATTAATCACACCTGATTAATTACTTTTAATTAAACTTACTTGATTAATCCCTCACATTTAATTAATTACTTTTAATTAATCACCTTTAATTAATCCCTTTCATTAATTACTTTTAATTAATCACCTTTGATTAGTTACTTTTTAATTACATTTAGTAATTAAAACTTAATTATAAATGAATTATCCTTAAAGTATTAATTAACAATTAATTGGTTATTTCCATTAATTAATGATTACTTCATTAATTAAATTTCTTTTTAATTAATTACTTCAACAAGTAATTAATCATTTTATTGAATACTCTTAATTCTTTTATTAATTAACCATTAATTGAACAATCCTAAACTTTTAAATTAATTTTATTAATTAATTCTTTAATTAATAACTCACGTGATTAACTCTTAATCACCTTACTTAATTACTTTTCATAAAGTAATTATCTTTTACTTAATTACCTCTAGTAATTAACCACTTAATTACTTTAATTACTTTCCCAAGTAATTATATTAGATTAATCCATAAGTGATTATCTTAATTAATCACAAATTAATTATTTAATTAATCACAAATTAATTATTTAATTAATCATTTATGTTTAATTAAATGATTCTTAACTTTTATATTATAAAAACTCTTAATTAAGAAAACATTATCTTAATTAAATCATTTATATTAACCATTAACACTTGATTATTAATAATAATTGAATTATCTCAATTATTCTCACAATTATTTATCTTTAAATAAATCAAAATACTAATTCACATAAGTTAAATATTATAAGTGATTATCCAATTCTTAATCATTAAACTTATTTAAAATAAATTATATTTGAAATCAATTATAATCGAAATAGTTTTAAACATTCAAATAAAAACTTTTTGAACTCCTCCAAAGTTATTAAAATAAAATATAATACTAACCCTATTATAAAATTCACTTATTTTATTTTAAAACTTTACATTTCAAAATAAGAACTTGTTTAAAATTCAACTTTAAAACAAATTTAGTTTTATAAGTAAAAACTTATTTTACTTTTGTTTAAAACTTTAATTATTTATAAAAATCAAATTTCTTTGTTTCAAGCTTTTTAAAACTTTTGCTGTTAAATTTTAAAATCCTTAAAACTTAAACAACACCAAAATCACACAACCCAACATACTCAAGCAAAACTCCCAGATATTCGAATGAAATCCCGAGTTACCCCTAAACCTAAACCTGCTTCGAGTAAACTCAGCAAATACCCAAAGTACATCTCGAGCCCAACCTTTCTTCTCCAAACTCAAACTCCACTGATACACAACCGTGCACGTCATCGTGCACCGTCACGCCGGTCGACGGCGAACCCCATGCTTGCCTCAGTCAAGTCAACCTCAACTACGATGACCTCATCGATCAATTAACTTCCATGATTCATTCAAGAATCGAGTTCAACCTTTTGAACCCATCATTCGAAAACAAACATCACCAGGAAACTCGACCACCACGGCAACCCCGACCTCGAGAAAACCCACCGTCTCCATCGTAGCTCCCTCACGTCCCCCTGAACCTATTCCCACCCTCGCGATCGCCACCGAATCACTCTCGATGCCGAAAAAGCTTCAGCAGAATCATCACCAAAACTGGGTGATAAAACCCTATAATGCAATTGCGAGATCACATCGACCATCTAAAAATTCCAATACTAATTTTCTGCTGAACTCCTACATCCCTTTGATCTCCATGCCCAACCACAGCAACAAATTCGCCGCCGTTCGTCTCAGATTGGCCAAAAAGTCCAAAACAGTAAAATCTCGAATTCTCTTCAATTATCAAACTAAAAATCACGATACAAGCTTCAAAAATCATGGTTTACTATTTGCAATTCAATTATGAAATCAAAATTAAAAATTGAAATCATAAAATTTTGACCCAATTTATTTTTTACTGTAAATTCAAAGTTTTGAGCCAATTATCCATTTTGAAAACCTATAATTATTTTTATATGAAATGTTACATTATTTTAAACTCCTTTCATTTACAAATCAAAAACTAAAGGTGATTCAATAGTGAGATATTGAATTTTAAAAGGAATCAAGCCTGTAAATGTCACAACAGAGTTCTTACAGCCATTCATCACTTACACACATACATGCACTCATTCAAATTCAAGAATTTAGGAAATCATATGATTTTCATACTTATAACAAAGAGGAAATCATGTTAAAACTGCTTTTAAAATTCTTTTTACTCACCTGATTTAGCAAAGAACAGAGAGCAGATGTTAATTTTTTTCCAGGCTTGTTCATTAGCTTTTAAAATTCCCTTTTGCATGTTGAAATAAAATCTGCTGCTAATGATTTCCAGTTTTGCTTGATGAATCTGAATTGCATGTTGATGTTTACATCTTATTGCTGTTGAATTTGATGAAGTTTTACATCTTGGTTGCCTCTGATTTTGAAAATACAGCATATTTCTTTCAGGTTTCTTCTTCGTTGTTATTTCCAGATTTCTTTACAGTTTCCCTTTTTTTTTCATATCTGTATTCATTTTTGTGAAATGAAGAAAAGAATAGCTGAAGATTAAAATTCTTCGTTTTATTTTCCAATTAATTTTAAATTTAATCATTAAAGTGGAAGACATTTGTCACTATGAAGCTCTAATTAACTTACACCTATACATAAATGATTACAAGTGCCATTAACAATATTAATATACTTACATGTGGTTTTTAATGTTTTATAAATATCCTACAAATGTTATTATGTTTAATTCATATTTACAAAAGTTATTTTTCTAATGTTTTATTAATGTTTAAAATGTTATTTTCTTTTTAATAATCTATTTAAGCTATACACATATATTTATGTAATGTCTAGATAATTATAAAATGTTTTTATCATATAAAAATAAACTTTAGACTTTCATTATCTTAAAAGCAAATTCATATAGGCATTTTTAAATAACTTATATTTAATCAATTTAATTTTATCATTTGTTTATAAATTGAGAAACTTAGTTTAACTCTTTATATAAATATTTTTAAAACAATTTTATCTTATTTAAAACAGAAGCTAAAATATATGTTTATAAAATAAGAAATTAACTTTGTTATCTAAAAATTTAAATTTCAAATATCATTTCAAAAGCATTAAATCAAATTAACATTTCAATTTACAAATTATATAAAATAAAGTTTGAAAACACTTATTAAATTCAAATTAATAAAATTTCTATTTCAAATATATATACACATTGCAAACAGAAAAACATTAAATTTGAAAATTACCGTATTGAATTTTAAAATACAAATCAAATCATAATACATACATATATTCGTATATATTACAATTTGAATATAAAGTTTTATTACATTAAAACTTCCTATTTACAAGATATATCAATATATATATATATATATATATATTATAAATAGATTTTGATTAACTTTTGGAAAATAAATCTTACCAATAATAAATTGCCAAAATAGATATTTCCAAATTAAAGTATTATAAATTTTCAAAAGAGTTAAATTTACCAATTTATACTTGTTAAGAAAATTGTTGATAGATATTAACAAATTATTATTATTAATCTTTAAAATAATTTTAATTTGTCAATTATAATATAAAAGTGATCAAATCAATTTAACTATTATCAAAGATTATTAAATTGATATTGCACAAAATTCCGGGTCGTCACATTCCTCCCCCCTTAAAAGAATTTCGTCCCCGAAATTTAAAAGCAAAGATAATTTAATAACCTAGCAAAAGAATTTAAATTTTCAATCACACAATCAATCATAGCAACCAATTCAAACAAACAATTTTATCTATCCAGACAAAATTCTGAATAGAACTTCCTAATATTATCAAGAGTTTCCAGTTACCTGTACTGGAATACTTGCTCTAGAGAATCTTAAGTAACTATATTACTTGTTTGCGTCAAAATTGACCACAAACACCCAATATCGTGAAAGCACCTGTTTATGAACACAAATCAGCAACAATCAATATAGAATTCAGATCTAAGCAATAACAATCACAGTAATTCACAAATAACAATCACAAGATTTATAGTGGTTCGACGATCTTGCCTACGTCCACTCTGAAGCTTATGTCTTTATTGATTAACTTGATGATTCTAATCGATTACAATTGATGATATCTTTCAAATCTGATTACAACAGCGATAATGAAATATGGAATTGAATCCGGCAGAGTCTGGACGTTGAATGGCCAAAAGATCCCCTTTTCTGAAGGCTTCAGGGTGCTATTTATAGGCGTAGGAGGCCCAAATCTCGCTCAAACTTAGGGAGACTTTTTCTGGCACGTGAGTGGGCCCACGCGACCGACCCCACCAAGTTTCGACTCGATCTGAGATCGATACGAAGTGATTTCGAATCCATCAAAAAAATGATCCAATCGAGCTGAAACTTGGCAGGAACAATCTTTACCTTGTATGGAAGCTACTGTGAAAATTTCATTGCATTTGGCCTCGTGGTTTGAGAGATATGATTGATTCGAGTTGATATATTTCGGTTGGATGCTTGGTTCGAATCCATCAGTTCGAACCGATACCTTCGAATCGACCTTGTCACGTGTTTCTTTGGTGACGTGGCGTACACTCCTCGCATCGATCCTATTTTTTCTCCGAGTCGACCGCTTTGCATCCATGATCTTCGCCTCGTTTGTATCGTTGAATGACACGTCATCCAAGCTAGTTGACTTGGTGGACACGAACGAGTGATTATTCATGGATTCGAATCTGATGGATGCGAAGACGATCGATACGAAGCAGTGCTTGGGCATGAGACCGATCGATTCGAAGTAGGGTATACTGATGGTGATCGATTCGAAGTGCTCTGGACTCGATGGATACGAAACAGTGCTCTAGCATGGATACGAACGTGCTGAGGGGATGCCCATCTGATGGATTCGAACCGATCGATTCGAAGTGATCAATATCCTGCTGATCGATTCGAATGTGATCGATTCGAAGTACATGGAGCCTGATGGATTCGAACTTGACAGACAGTGATGGATACGAATCCTATGGATTCGAAATGAGCATCTCCTCAACATTTTGATGGGTTCGAACGACATACTTTGGCTAACTTGCATCGATCATATCTCGTTCATACGACCTCCGATTAACCTGAAATTTGGAACACTGGCTTTCATGGTCTTGCTTATCATGTCTTATCAATTGTAGCCTGATCCAGGCTTGGACAAAATTCATCGATATCCATAGCGAAGTGAAGTACAACTAATCTCTGAGACGAACTGTCTTTTGTTTTTGATCGATCTTTTGGTATCACGGCTTTACCAAAAAGCGGGATAACATTACTAAAATCAAGAACTCCCTCTCATCTAGATCTACAAATCTGAACAAGATATCAGACTAAACTCAAAACCAGCACCACTACCAGATCCTTCTGAACTGCTGATTCTATCACTCGATGAATCATACACATATTCCTCAAAAATATGTGAAATACAATGAAATCCAGTTATCCGAACTGGCAATTTAATCCTGTAGATTCAAAATCTAATCTTCAGAGAATACAGGAAAACTCAAAATACTTCCGGAACTAGCTCTCCAGCTTTACCCAGTTTTATAATTCCTTTGATTGGATAGAACTAGAGTAATATCCAAATTCCAACTTCACATTCCGAATCTCCTCAATTCTTAACTGCATAACTCTTCTGATGCTCTTGAGTCACCTTCTACTTCCTGATCAGCCTAACTCTTGCTGATTGCTTCATGAACAAACAGGACCATAATCAAACCAATTTCCAGATCCTACTCAACAAAATGACTCCCCAAAAATTTACTGAAATCCAAAAAACACAACTCTATACCACAAGCATCAGGGGACTTCAGACCTGCATCTCCTATCTGGAATAGCCAAACAGTTGCACCTGACAACCTTACCTTCCAAATCTAGAAAATTTCTTCATACTTGAATTTCCAGTAGAAATTCTTTAATCCAAGAAACTGCAACTCCCGGTTGCTCCCACTCTAGAACAACTACAATCTCGCTTCCGCTGCACAACTCTGATCTGGAGTAGATGAGAATGCCATCGAAGAACTCGAGCACAAACTTTCTCCATACACTGTTCATCCGACTCATAAAATCTCAGTGACCATTCCACTTGATCAAATCATCTCAGTAGAATCTCAACTTAGAATAAGATGATCAATCCCTCTCCAAAGAATCCTGAGCTGCCTCACCAAACTCTTCTCGCTCTAAGAGTCATCCCTCTACAAGGCTGAACCATCAAAATTACTCCTGGAATCCAAGTCGATAAGAAAACTAAATCTCTAATTCGGGTAAATTCTGAATTCATCCAAAAATATCTGAAAATCTCTGACTACTTAAGTAGCCTTTACCTCCATATGAGTTTCCTCACTTTCCAAACCAAATAATACTCAATATTCCCAAACTAATCGCAAGTCACTTTTGCGATCCTATCCAATTCAGATTCCAAAGAAACTATCTCCCCAACTAGAACAGCTTTCTCCTATCAAGATCAATCTTCTCAGAATGGCTTATCTATCAGAAAAACTAATAGATCACTTCCAACAGATATCCTGTTATGCTGATAGGTAGAGTCCCAAAGATTACTGAATCATCGAAGAAACAGATCCATGCTACTGCTCCCAAACTTTACTTCAATGATACTACCAAGCCAAAAGATCATCCTTAACCCAAGCTTCCTGAAACACAAAACTATCATCCAATTCCACTAAAAATCCTTGAGATGAGTAGACATCTCCTCAAGAAACTCGGCTCCAAACTAACCACCAACCACTTATTCTCTTAAGGGAAAACAAATGAGACCATGTCCAAAATGAGGTAACTCATTGACCTTAGTCTCATACTTCAATATAGATAATACACCCTTATTTGAGATCCAGAAAATCTATAAACATCTGAATCTTCCCTGCAGTAGGCATCAACGTACTTCCAACACCATCCTAATCTTGCTCCAGAAGAAAATTTCAGAACCATCTGTGGATACTGCATCTCACCACACAACTATCCTTCTTGAAGTCACCAAGATACCCTCACCCGCTTCTGCTTAGCTGATAGACTCAACTCTTGGAAATCCTGCTCACTCGAGAGGAAATCAACCTCACATTCCAAGAATATACCCCAATCTTTGGAAATACTTCCTCTGGACTCAAAGAAATCCTTTCTACAAAATTTATTCGAGACGGTATTAGATCTACAATCTCGACAGATACACCTCCAAGCACAACATATAAGCCACTTCCTTTATCGGTAGTCGTATTCCACACACTCCTACCTTATCTACCTTTATAACTTATGCTGGAAAATCTGAACAAATATCCAACAGATTAGGTAGATATATATATATATATATATACATATATATATATATATATTAAAAATTACAAGTATGCTCTCTCAAGATAGACACCACTCCAGAGCCTAGGTATTCACTCAACCTAATGCTCTGATACCAACTGTAGAGACCCGACTCTCTAGCACCAGGAAATCGCATCACTAATTAAGAAAGAAAGGGATAGAAGAAGAAAAGAAAGAGAAGAAAGAACAACAACACATCAGAATCTCACAGCGGAACGATTTAAATATAATATAGAACATATACATAGTATCATATACATCAGAGTACACAACTTACATCTCAATTTAGACAGTTATAACATTTCTGTCTAATATACAATACAAGAACAATTATACAGAATAACACACAGCGGGAACTCTAACTATATATCTACACGCTGAAGCCTCCTGCTCCAAATCTCCTCCAGAATTTGTCAAGGATAACCTGAATCACTTGACTACTCATACATAATATGAGTACCCAAGAGTTTAATAAAACAGAAAATAAACACTCTGGTCAGACAGGGGTCTGGTGTGAGTAAATGGTTTAAGATTGCTTAACTTTAGAAAATCCTTTGAAAAGAAAAGGTATCACGTAAGACTTCCCACACATAAACATGGAAAACTTTTTACCTTACGCTAACCAAAACATTTGATAGGAAATCCAGTGATATTATAATAGTGTCTAGGGTTTTCAAATAAATATGAAATAGCCGAAATTGTTACATTTATTAAATTCCAGCTACTAGCCACAAAAGTGGGTAATACAAACAAAACCGTAGGGTCTCGTAGGAAGAATGAGTTTCCAACAATGGCAGGGCTACTGGGGTACCGTCCATCGCAGTACGTGGCCTAGATCATCGTACCGAGGAGCCACCCTAACTCCCCTGCAACACAAGGCTGGAACCATTACTTACTGAATAGTCCCGAACAAGACAACCCCGTCAGTTGTTGCAATCAACTGCCCCACACAGCCGAATATAAAGGGACTTCTAGACATGGGTAAATCTTGCTCTCCAGTGGGAGCTACCCACGAAGCCTTGCTGCACCTCCCCTGTTTTAGCCATTCTCGGGTGATGATGCTTGAGGCTGCGATTACCTTTATAGAACACATCTATCTTAGAATGCTCATCGCGCGCCTGACGATGTGCTGAAAGCATTCAATCCATACAAGTTCGTTCCGGGTTCGAACGAAACCGAAGGCACTATCTCGTTGCACTTATTTTGGAATCACCCTCAGAGTCAACGACCATAGCCCTTGCACTCTAAATCACCATCTCAAGGCTATAAGTACTATTCCATCAAACTCATTGCAGAATCACCCACAGAGTTATACTGACGTGTAGTTCTTACACCTCGAGTCTTCACTTGCTCCACTTGGATTCACAACCTAATGTTTAATTGGAATCGATGTGGTTTTCGGATATCCAAATATGGAAACTCGATCCCGGTATCATCGAAACCAAATGCCATTTTAATGTCCAAGTTGTACTTAAGGGATTTAAACAGTATATTCAGAATATCACTTAGCATAAATGGATGATTCATAACACACAGATAGATAATTCACTATTATCACATTCATCCATACATATCACAAAGCAGCATATATATCACATCTCAGATATATCACATTCATATCATTACATATCAACCAATGACATCCAATATCATCCAATATCATTAACTCATCCACGATATTTATCATCCAATCATAGCAAATTTGATCTAACTTAATTAATTTAATTGATCCTTAATTAAATTAATTATTACTTAATCACTTGGATTATCATCAATCCATCTTACTCATTAATTAATTACAAATTAATTAACTAAACATCACTTAATTATCCTCTTTAATTCATCATCCTGATTAATTGCTACTTAATTACTTTTAAGTAATTATACCTTAATTACAATATTAATTAATCATCTTGATTAATTATTTCTTAATCATACTATGTAATTACTTCTTAATTATCCTTTTAAATTAATCATACTTGATTAATTATTCTGATAATTATTCCTTAATTATCTTTTTAATTAATCACACCTGATTAATTACCTTTAATTTATCACACCTGATTAATTACTTTTAATTAAACTTACTTGATTAATCACTCACATTTAATTAATTACTTTTAATTAATCACCTTTAATTAATTACTTTTAATTAATCCTTTTTATTAATTACTTTTAATTAATCACCTTTGATTAATTACTTTTTAATTACATTTAGTAATTAAAACTTAATTATAAATGAATTATCCTTAAATTATTAATTAAAAATTAATTGTTTATTTCCATTAATTAATGATTACTTCATTAATTAAATTTCTTTTTAATTAATTACTTTAACAAGTAATTAATCACTTTATTAAATACTCTTAATTCTTTCATTAATTAACCATTAATTAAACAATCCTAAACTTTTAAATTAATTTTTTTTTTTTTTTTGGAGAAGACAGCGGGGTTGACTGGACCCCTACCAGATTTTTATAAATAAGAAAAAAGAAGATAACAAACACACACACACAACAGAAGAAGGAAAACAAAATTGGAAGAGAAGAACAACAGAAAGCAAAGACCTACAAAAAAAAGGAACCACCACAGAACAAAACCCCACAAATGCAAGACATAAACCCAAGCACAAGAAAAAGCATCAGGCTATCCCCACAAGTCATTTTGATGTGGGGAGAAACAATGACCAGAATCACGTAACCCACACTTTATCTCATTCATTAATTTAATCCAAAAGCTCGAAGCTGACAATGCCACATTTTTGAAGCAACGCGTATTCCTCTCCAACCATACATTGCGTATATAAACTTTTAGCACGTAGAACACTATATCCCATCTACTAGGTCGCCACCTAGTAGCTTTACGTAGGACATTCCAGTCAGCAGAGGAGATACCTTGAATATCAACGACTCCAGCTTTATTCATGACAGACATCCACATGTTAACAAGAAAGCTGCATTCAAAAAGAATGTGATCAACCGATTCAGGTGATGCATTGCAAAAGACACAGAGGTCATCCACGTTCATGCCTAGAGCAATAAGCTTATCCCTTGTCTTCATAGCTTTGTTAATAGCTCTCCAAAGAAACACATTATCAGAGGAAGTCGAATACGCAGTCCAAACAACTTTGACCCAAATGCAAGCAGGCAACTCGTCTACGTTAGCAATGTGATTGTAAACTAATCTGATGCTATGCGGTTTCCCACACCAGGAAAGAGCATGTTCATTTTCTATAATTACTTTGCGGTTAGCCAAGCTTCTCCACAGGGTGTTAACAGAATGATTACTAGTATTCGGAGCACACAACTTCTCATCAGTTATATAATTAATTGCCTTTGCATTAGTACCAATGCCGGATTGCTGCAAATCTTGAGCAGTCAACAGATTGGCTAAGATGCAACCGTTTTTAACCCAAGGATCCTTCCAAAAGCTCACATTATTGTTAAGGGTTAAACTGAATTTAAGAATGGGAAGTAAAAGTGGCCTTATGCACATAATTTTCCGCCAAATCCAGCTACTACCCTGAGCAACCTCCATAGACCAGAAGTCATTTTCCTTTATATGATATCTCCATGTCCACCTCACCCATTGACTGTCCTTCTTCACTAATATGGCATTTACATGAGTGCTAATAGCAGCAATATTCCACTGTTTGATGTTAATGATACCAAGGCCACCTCTTCTTATCGGCTTTTCCAAGATTGAATATGAAACAGGTATAATTTTCCTATTGTGAATGGAACCAGTCCATAGGAATCTCATCATTGCAGCTCTGATCATGTGGAGAAGCTTGGATGGAAGAATGTAACTTCTTGCCCAAAAAACAGTCATAGAAAAACAAACAGCTTTAATCAACACAAGACGTCCAGCGAAGGATAGAAGTTTAGTTGTCCAATACGACAACCGTCTTGTGATTCTCTCAAAAAGAGGAAGGCAAGCAGATTTGGAGATTCTCGACGTACACAAAGGAAGACCCAGATAAGTCATGCTATTAGACATTGGTTGCAAACCAGAAAGATCCTCAATTCTGTTCCTCTCATTGCTGCATAAACCAGCAATCAGAATATGGGATTTGGAAGTGTTCAGTTTGAGGCCAGTGGCTCTGTGGAACTTGTTCAATATATCGTGGATATGCTGAATGGACTGTTCAGACGGTTTCGTGAAGATCATTATATCATCGGCAAAAAATAGGGATGAAATGCAAAGGTACTGACATTTCGGATGGTATGCAACACTTTTGTCTTCATACTTGGAGGAAAGCATGCAGGTGAGAGCCTCCATAACAATGATAAACAAATAAGAAGAAATTGGGTCCCCCTGCCTCACACCTTGCTTCCCTCTGAAGTACCCATTAGATAACCCATTATAACTCAGAGAGTACGTAGGAGTGGAAATGCACACATACACCCAGGCGACGAACACCTTAGGAAATCGCATTGCTGACATTATTCGAACAATAGAAGACCATTGCAAACTATCATAGGCTTTACTTAAGTCAATCTTCATCATAGCACGTGGAGAAATCTGGCTTCTGCCATAGCCATTAATTAACTCATGAGCTAACAAAACATTGTCTAATATGTTTCTACCAGGAATGAAGGCAGCTTGATTGGGGGAAATTATTGTTGGCAGAACTTGAACAAGCCTAGCAGCAAGGATTTTAGATATGCATTTATAAACTATGTTGCAGCAAGAAATCGGTCTGAAGGAAGCAGCATTAATTGTGGGCTTAACCTTAGGTATAAGAACGAGGTTAGTTTCATTAACTTCCCTCAACATTTTAAATTTCTCAAAAAAGTTATGAACAGCTGCCAAAAAGTCATTTTGCACTATTTCCCAGCTATGCTTGAAAAAAACAGTGTTGAAACCATCTGGCCCTCCGCAGGAGGTCGATTTTAAGGAAAATAAAGCTTTTTTAATTTCATTATCAGTTACTTTGTCAACAAGCATGACCTTCATATCATTTTGTAACTTGGGTAGGGGAATATTATTGAGATCATCAAGATGAGGATTAAAGCTAGATCCGTTACCAAGCTGGTAAGTAAAGGAATGAAGGAGATAACTGTCTATCTCTCCAGCAGTTGTAAGAAGATTTCCTTCCTCATCCCAGAGAGTGGAGATATAGCTTCTAGCACGCTTGTCTTTGATTGAAGCATGGAAAAATTTAGTGTTTCTATCCCCTTCAGCAACCCACTTCTGATGTAACTGCTGCTTCCTCATACTAGCCTCAGTTTTAAGCGCTTCATTGAGCTGTAGAAAGAGATTGGATTCATTATTAGCAAGGATACGGTTGGTGGGATCTTCATTAAGCATATCTTGAGCAAGCTTCAGCTGAATTTTGATGTTATTGATTTGTTGAGTACCATCTCCATACTTTTTATGTGCCCAGTGCTGTAGAGCTAACCTAGTTGCTTTCAACTTCCTGCATAGAACAAACATCGGGTTGCCATACACATTAATAGACCAAGATGATGATATAATATTATTATACTCAGGGTCAGAAACCCAAGCATTATAAAATTTAAAAGCTCTTTTTCCTCCATTAGCCATACAAGAAAGGGTAAGGATGATGGGGGAATGGTCAGACAAGATTGGGTGAGGCATGAAAGTCGAGAGGGAAGGCCAACTAGAGATAGCAGCAGCGTTACAAAAAGTATGGTCAATATTGGAGAAAGTACGAGCACCAGAACGGCTTCTGTTATTCCAAGAAAAGGGAACACCATTTCTAACAACAGGTTGTAGGTCAGCATCAGATATAGAAATGTTTAATGGGGCAATATCCCTAGGCAACAGTGGCAGACCACCAACCTTATCAGTTAGGTTCAAACAGCAGTTGAAGTCCCCTAGAACAATCCAAGGATGGGTGTTTTGTCGAAGTGAAGGGAGAATGTTGAGAAGAGGTTGCCTAGAGGCAACAGCATTGTGAGCATAGATAAAGGTTATATAGAAGGAAAGCTGGGAAGGCAGGAAGATAACATGGAAGTGCATCATTTGCATGGTGGAAAGAATGAGATTGAGGGAGAAAAAAGAAGGATCATGAACAACAAGGATTCGACCATAAGAGGCTTCATTCAAGTTGTGGTTGTATTCCCATAATGGGTTAATGTAGTTAGCTGCTCTGATGGATAAAGGAAGAGACAGCTTGGTTTCCAGGATGGCAAACATTTTGATATTATGGTCGTGGATGATTGTTTTAACATGGTCAAGCTTCTCAGAGTTATGGGCACCCCTTATATTCCAAGCAGCAATTTTGTTCAACATGAATAACTATAGAGAGAGATGGGACACACCTTCCCTACTCCTTGTTGAAGGAGGATCAATTCTTGCTGATTTGAACTTAGCAGGGAGAGAGGGGGACTTTGTGGGTCTGGGGAGATCAGAGGGTGGATCAGCAGGGGGAGAGATCCATCCTGGTAGAGATCCGATGAAAGTGTAAGGGGAGGCAGTCGATGCAGGCAGAGATGGCAAAAGTTTAGATGCAGAGAGAGGGAAAAGAGATAGGATGGAAGATTCAATGGTTTGCATGAATTCATGCTCATGACACTGCAAGGATTTTGCAGAGGCAGACACCTTTGCATGTGATACGTTGCTGCTTTTGCATGGTTGTACAGTAGAACTACAATACACCAAAACATTATCTTCAATACAAGTGGGAATGTTTTTCTTGTTTCCATTCACTCGAGATATGTCAGTTTTCTGTTTTAACTGGGCCGACTTTGCATTTAATGGCAATAAATCCGGTGAAATAAACTCACCTAACACATTTATACCATCCATATTTCCCTTAGAGTTCTCACCCACTTCAGGACAGCGCAAAGAATTAAAAGGGTTATGGCACAAGATTGCTTCGGGTATATCATCAATTTGCACGGAATCTACGCGAAGTAATTCTGGATCCTCAGTCGCCACAACTTCAGTATTATCCATTGTATCATCTGGCTTGTCCTCCACAGCAATATTACCAATCACTGGAAGAGCAGTGGTAATTACCTTTCCATTTTCTTTATCGTCTACACACCTTTTATCATTGTCACTGGTCCTAACCTTCCTTTGTGGTACCCTTCTCCATCCACTCCTCCTTCCAAATTTCTCCTTATCTTCAACCTTAGAATTTTCCTTCTTGTTCTGTTTATCATTCATAATATCACCAGAATGTTCAAGCTTGGATGCTTCCTCATTCGTTCCACTAGATTTTCCCTGAATCATACAGTTCTGCATGTCATGACCAAATTCCTTACAAAAACTACAAATCTTTGGTTTCCACAAGTAATCAACCTTAACTAATTGAGTAGTTCCATCCAACAACTTTACTGCAAATGTCTCAGGTAACTCAAACATAGCAGTAACCTCAACCATACACTTGGCATACCCAATCCTCTCTAACTTTTCAGTTGCTTCATCCATACAGAGAAATTTTCCTAGTCTTGTTGCTAACCAATTAATGCCTAAATGTGACCAACAATAAAGGGGGATGTTGGACAACTTTATCCATACTGGAACAGTTTTAATGGTACTTACACTATTTCCAATGGTGGGATCCCATTCCTTTACTATAAACAATTTGTTCCTCATAATTATAGGATCTGACTGGATGATCTTCCTTCTATCCTCATCAGAGGATAGATTGAAGAGGAACAAATTACCATCAGACTTGACTTGAATAGAGCCTTTGAGTTTCCACACCCTCTTTAGATGATTCAAGACAACAAGGTAGGGCAGAGGTCTATCAAGGAAGAAACCGACAAGGTACTGCCCCCATACCTCATTACCAGCTTGAATGACCTCTGATGGAGGAACAATGGCTTCCCCATCATAAACTAAAGGAAAATTCACAGGAGAGAATTTACCTGCATTGCGAGGCCTAGATTTGAAAAGAGAACACCAGGGTAAAGTTTGAGACGATGAAGTTGTCAACGAAGGGGAAGCAGAAAAGGATGAGCGAGATGAACCTGAGACAAGAGATGGGGTTGGAAGGATAGGACGGGGTTCAACAGGACAAGATTGATTGACTGGACGTGGAGGAAAAGGAGGGGGGTCAGGCGGTCGAAAGTAGAAAGACGGGACAGAAGAGTTGCACGGACGGTACGAAGGGATGGAGGTGGAAGAGAGAAGCGGGAAAGAAGGAGAAAAAGGACGAGGGGGAGAGGCCATGAGAGGAAAAAAAGTAGTTGAAAAAAAGTAATTAATTCTTTAATTAATAACTCAGGTGATTAACTCTTAATCACATTACTTAATTACTTTTCATAAAGTAATTGTCTTTTACTTAATTACCTCTAGTAATTAACCACTTAATTACTTTAATTACTTTCCCAAGTAATTATATTAGATTAACCCATAAGTGATTATCTTAATTAATCACAAATTAATTATTTAACTTAATCATTTATGTTTAATAAAATGATTCTTAACTTTTATATTATAAAAACTCTTAATTAAGAAAACATTATCTTAATTAAATCATTTATATTAACCATTAACACTTGATTATTAATAATAATTGAATTATCTCAATTATTCTTACAATTATTTATCTTTAAATAAATCAAAATTATAATTTACTTAAGTTAAATATTATAATTGATTATCCAATTCTTAATCATTAAACTTATTTAAAATAAATTATATTTGAAATCAATTATAATCGAAATAGTTTTAGACATTCAAATAAAAACTTTTTGAACTCCTCCAAATTTATTAAAATAAAATATAATACTAACCTTATTATAAAATTCACTTTATTTTAAAACTTTACATTTCAAAATAAGAACTTGTTTAAAATTTAACTTTAAAACAAATTTAGTTTTATAAGTAAAACCTTATTCTACTTTTGTTTAAAACTTTAATTATTTATAAAAATCAAATTTCTTTGTTTCAAGCTTTTTAAAACTTTTGCTGTTAAATTTTAAAATCCTTAAAACTTAAACAGCACCAAAATCACACAACCCAGCATACTCAAGCAAAACTCCCAGATACTCGAATGAAATCCCGAGTTACCCCTAAACCTAAACCTGCTTCGAGTAAACTCAGCAAATACCCGAAGTACATCCCGAGCCCAACCTTTCTTCTCCAAACCCAAACTCCTCTGATACACAACCGTGCACGTCATCGTGCACCGTCACGCCGGTCGACCGCGAACCCCATGCTTGCCTCAGTCAAGTCGACCTCAACTACGATGACCTCACCGATCAATTAACTTCCATGATTCATTCAAGAATCGAGTTCGACTCTCTGAACCCATCATTCGAAAACAAACATCACCAGGAAACTCGACCACCACGGCAACCCCGACCTCGACAAAACCCACCGTCTCCACCGTAGCTCCCTCACGTCCCCCTGAACCTATTCCCACCCTCGTAATCACCACCGAATCACTCTCGACGCCGAAAAAGCTTCAGCAGAATCATCACCAAAACTGGGTGATAAAACCCTATAATGCAATTGCGAGATCACATCGACCATCTAAAAATTCCAATACTAATTTTTTTATGAACTCCTACATCCCTTTGACCTCCATGCCCAACCACAGCAACAAATTCGCCGCCGTTCGTCTCAGATTGGCCAAAAAGTCCAAAACATTGAAATCTCGAATTCTCTTCAATTATCAAACTAAAAATCACGATATAAGCTTCAAAAGTCATGGTTTACTATTTGCAATTCAATTATGAAATCAAAATAAAAAATTGAAATAATAAAATTTTGACCCAGTTTATTTTTTTACTGTAAATTCAAAGTTTTGAACCAATTATCCATTTTGAAAACCTATAATTATTTTTATATGAAATCTTACATTATTTTAAACTCCTTTCATTTACAAATCAAAAACTAAAGGTGATTCAATAGTGAGATATTGAATTTTAAAAGGAATCAAGCCTTTAAATGTCACAACAGAGTTCTTACAGCCATTCATCACTTACGCACATACATGCACTCATTCAAATTCAAGAATTTAGGAAAACATATGATTTTCATACTTATAACAAAGAGGAAATCATGTTAAAACTGTTTTTAAAAATCGTTTTACTCACCTGATTTAGCAAAGAACAGAGAGCAGATGTTAGTTTTTTCCAGGCTTGTTCATTAGCTTTTAAAATTCCCTTTTGCATGTTGAAATAAAATCTGCTGCTAATGATTTCCAGTTTTGCTTGATGAATCTGAATTGCATGTTGATGTTTACATCTTATTGCCGTTGAATTTGATGAAGTTTTACATCTTGCTTGCCTCTGATTTTGAAAATCCAGCATATTTCTTTCAGGTTTCTTCTTCCTTGTTATTTCCAGATTTCTTTACAGTTTCCATTTTTTTTCATATTTGTATTCATTTTTGTGAAATGAAGAAAAGAATAGCTGAAGATTAAAATTCTTCTTTTTATTTGCCAATTAATTTTAAATTTAATTATTAAAGTGGAAGACATTTGTCACTATGAAGCTCTAATTAACTTACACCTATACATATATGATTACAAGTGTCATTAACAATATTAATATACTTACATGTGGTTTCTAATGTTTTATTAATGTTTAAAATGTTATTTTCTTTTTAATAATCTATTTAAGCTATATACATATATTTATGTAATGTTTAGATAATTATAAAATGTTTTTATCATATAAAAATAAACTTTAGACTTTCATTATCTTAAAAGCAAATTCATATAGGCATTTTTAAATAACTTATATTTTAATCAATTTAATTTTATCGTTTGTTTATAAATTGAGAAACTTAGTTTAACTCTTTATATAAATATTTTTAAAACAATTTTATTTTATTTAAAACAGAAGCTAAAATATATGTTTATAAAATAAGAAATTAACTTTGTTATTTAAAAATTTAAATTTCAAATATCATTTCAAAAGCATTAAATCAAATTAACATTTCAATTTACAAATTATATAAAATAAAGTTTGAAAACACTTATTAAATTCAAATTAATAAAATTCCTATTTCAAATATATATATATACAAATATATATACACATTTCAAACAGAAAAACATTCAATTTGAAAATTACCGTGTTGAATTTTAAAATACACATCAAATCATAATATATACATATATTCGTATATATTACAATTTGAATATAAAGTTTTATTACATTAAAACTTCCTATTTACAAGATATATCAATATATATATTATAAATAGATTTTGATTGACTTCTGAAAAACAAATCTTACCAATAATAAATTTCCAAAATAGATATTTCCAAATTAAAGTATTATAAATTTTCAAAAGAGTTAAATTTACCAATTTATACTTGTTAAAAAAATTGTTGATAGATATTAACAAATTATTATTATTAATCTTCAAAATAATTTTAACTTGTCAATTATAATATAAAAGTGATCAAATCAATTTAATTATTATCAAAGATTATTAAATTAATATTGCTCAAAATTCTGGGTCGTCACAAATACACAACGGAATATACTACATACGTTCCTGCCATCCAGCTCATCACCTGAGCCCCAGAATGTCCTAAACTGAAAATCTATAATACTCGGTCTGACCCGAGCATTACAATAAAGTAACACCCGGGTCAGGTTGGAAACCAGCGTCAGTAAACCCATATAATTTGAAATACTAAGTTATAAAACATATTTGAAATCCCAGGGTAACTCGTACCTCACTACGAGTTCTTAACTTGTTATAATCAATCACTTATTACAAAACAATATTTAAGAACGGTTATTCAGTTTAAATGGTCATGTTACTTAATTTATTCCATTCCAGCCTATTTGATTCTAAAATCAAATCTACAAAGAATTATTGTAGATTACCAATCGAAGTGGTTTTGGGTATTTGCTGATACTCGACCCCGTCTCTTCGAATCCAATGTCATCTTTAAGCCAAGTTGTTTAAGTAAACAATTTAATTAAATTCAGAATAACATACGCACACAGAAATCCATCAAAGATATCTAACTGAATAAATGATTCACATTTATTAACAGATCAATCCAGCCATTTCATATCACAGCACATCACGAATTATCAGACTAGAGATATTCATCAATCCAAGCATTCGATATAACTTAATCATCCATAAGCAAGATTAATTAGTTAATTAATTTCATTAACATAAATAAATTAATTACTTTTGAATCCTGCTTAATTAATACTAATTACTTACAAACCATTTACTATTATTTTAATTAATTAATTATCCTTTAATCACCTAAGTCCTTAATTAATTTAGGATAAATCATTCATCTTAATTAATTACTTAATTATCATTTAAATCTTTATTAAATTAAATGCTTGAAATTAATTTATACAAAATCTCCTGAGACCTTTGATAAATTAAAGTTTAATACTGTTATCTTAATCAGCTGCTTAATTACATCATTAAATTTCATATGAAAGCACTTGGGAATTAATTAATTAATCTATCTAATATAATTATTCAAATCCAAAATAATTATTCTTAAAACATTTAACTTTAAAAAATTTAATCTTGAAACTTCTTTGAAAACTTGTTAAATAAATTTACTTTGGAACTTGGTTAACATTCCTTTGAAAACTTATTCATTTTTATAAACTTTAAAACTTGTTAACCTGTTAAAGGAAACCCGAGCCAAACTACAAAACCCCCTGAGCCAACCCCGAGTCACTCCTCCCTTCTCTTTCCTTCGAGACAACCCACAATCGACTTCGAGCCTGACATGAGCAAAACACTTCTTTCCCGACTACAACAAACAACACCAGACGCATCGTGCACATGTGCACCTTCAATCTGATCGTCTCCGACCTTCGCCGCGATAACCCACAAGACATCGACGACCTCGCCGACGATCCTGGCCACCCATAAATAAACAGGGTGGTTCAACTATATTCCAAGTAAAATACAGCCATGCAAACATTATTCACAACATAACATCTTCAATTTATCACATGCACCAGGATAAAAATAGATTTAAGATTTAAAAAGAAATGTTTACTCACATTATTTTTGAAAACAGAGAACATGCTTTTATCTGGAACTTGATTTTGAAGCTGATGGTTGATTTTTGAATTGCAAATTGATTGTTGATCTGATCTTCTTATATTTGAGTTGAATTTGAATCTTACTTGAAACTTTTCTCAGGTTGAAGACTTGAAACAAGTTGATTTTCTTTTGGTTTTTATTTTAGAAGATGAAAGAAGAAAAGATTCAGAAATGAATATATGAAAAGTTTTTCACTGTAAACAACCTCTTCTCCTTCTTATTGTTATTAATATTTAGTTTAAAAGAAAAGAGATATTACCACTTGTTATTTTGCATGTTACTCCTAGTTCACAAATGTCAAAGCCAATGTTTTTAATTTTTTTATGTTTTATTATTTTATATTTTTATATAAAACTATATTTAGTCCATGTACAATTTTAAAAGAAAATATACTAAACCCTTTATTAAATCTTATTTTAAGCTATTATACTTTTTAATTAATAAATATTTATTTTTAGAGTTTTGAAAATATAGAATAGCTTTTGAAAATTATTATATTGAACTCAAACCAATGCTTCCTAATCACAATATATATATATATATATATATATATATATATATATATATATTATAATTAGAAATATCTTACGAATTTTGATATTATTTATATATATCCACACTTTTACAAACTAACTTATATTTTACTTTTCATGGCATATATATACATATATATACACTTATATACTTGTATATGTATATACTTATAATTTTGAACATTATAAAGTCTGCATATGTCTATATATATTTGTTAATTTACTATAAGATTTATCATTTCCAAAGATTATAATTCAGCATTTATCATAGTTTCAAATCCAGATATTTTTAGTTATCAGAATTTTATTTGTTCAACTAAATAAAACAAGTATCTCAATAGTAAATATCAGTTAATTATCCAGTTATCATATGTCCAAAAATCCGGGTTATCACATTATATTAGAAGATTATTAAATTAAGTTCATCATACCCAAAATATTATAACTTAAGTTCGTATATAGTGTTCAAACCAATTTATTTATATCCAGATATTTTTAATTATCAAAATTTTATTTGTTCGACTTCTAAATCAGTATTTCTAATGATTTGATTCATTAATTACCAATTAACGACTGTTAAAAATCCTGGGTCGTCACATAGGTGCAGTTCCAAGAATACACTCTTCCAGTCCATATCCCCTTATGGCAGTTGAGATTTAATATTTCCAAAGAAAAATTGCTCTCATCCAATTGAATACTGATGATCTCACTTCTTGGATTGATGATTTTCTGGGATATTTCCTCCAGTTCGGAAGTTTGATTAGCAATATGAGTAGTTGATGATGCATCCGATGTTTTATAAGTTGTTCCAGCCATTGTCTTGATCAAATGAGGAGGTTTTCTCTGATGATCTTGATCTGCTGCAGTCAAAGTGATGTGATGAGGCTCTCTGGTTATAAGAGGTTAGTATCACGATATAAAGAAAACTACCACACTCAAATGAGGTGACGACACAGTCATCGATTACTGAAGTGGTGGTTGATGGCCTTTAGGCACTGGAGGCTCTGATACCAAGTTAGAAATATTGAAAGTGGGATAATACAAACTAATTTATTTCAATAAGATGTTAATACATTACAATGTGCTAGCGTATTTATTTGAATCTTACATCCCATATTGACTTGTTCAAACTAAATACAACCTGTGCTGGTAATATTACATTCAACTACATTTATAACCCTGTGAGGGGTATAAGCTACTGATAATAATTGATCCATCTCATTCCTTCAATAAGCCTTGACGTTTGTATTATTATTAACCATGTTTGGAGAGGAGGGATGATCAATCAGCTCATCAACTACTTGTGTATTATCTACATGTGTGTTAACAACTAGCCTACCCACTACATGTTCACATGAGATATTATGTACGAAAGTTGTATTAGGTTCTTGAACATTGTGTAAAGATATATTTTTAATATCAAGAACCACATGTACCTTTATCTTATGAGCAACTATCATATTTTCTGTCAAAGCATGGTTATTAAGTTATTACATACTGGTGCATCATCGGCCTTACCTATATTTTCCTTGAGTTATGCATGAAAATATGCATTTTCTTGTGTACAAATTATTTGATTTTGTACGTATGCATTTTATGTCGTTTCATTTATCCGGTTATCACTGACTTGTTTTTGAACATGAGTATGTGCATTATGCTGAACATCATTAAATTGTGTTGTAGTTGATAGAGTTAGGTGTATGCCATAAGTGCAATTATGTAATTTGAAACATATATTTAACTCAATAACCAGTCTTGTTCAAAATCAAAAGTGTTTTCTTTCTATTATATACTTGATACGATGTTGTTGTATTAATTAATTAATTTAATTAAAAGTATATTTAATACAAAATCCATAAAAGGTATGTCTTGTGATAGTAGTTACAAAGTGTTGTAACTATGAGTAATTTATCACAATGAAAACAAATATACCATTTTGAATATTCCTACTCAAGATGCATCGAGACTGGATATCATTGTATCCATTGAGACTAGATTATCTGACGCTATCCAAATGTTGCATAATGTATTACTAATGGATGTTGGGGGAACCAAGAAGTTACGTACTGATAGTTATTGGATAACTATGGAACGACTCACTCGATAGTTTTCTATTGGTTAATATAACTAAGGTCAAACAGAAAATATCGATGTGGCTGATTTACATAGTTTTCACGACCTAAGAATACTATGGATGTTCAATATGAAAGCTTCCCTTTGATTATACTCAAATCATGGCATGACGTTCCATCAAGTGACTATAGTTGGGTCGAGTGGAAGTAAAGCACTATTCAAGAAAGGATTTGTCTCCTCAGTTATATGGGGTTAGTATCACGATTAACTCAAGTCAATTCAAATTCAACGTCTCTGGCCAGAGCATTTCGGTTAATAATAATTGTTATTATTGAACAAAGGGCTTTGTGGTTGAAGTATAAAGTTAAATATGGATGATATTGGAATTTTGACTATTATCAAATTTCATAAGTCCAAAGTGATATATATTGACGAAATGAATTGGTGTTAATAAATATCACAATTGGATAACGCTTAATAAAGTGAAATTGGATTTTTTACCAAAACTAAATAAACGATAAATTTGTTCATACCGTCTGCTAGGTGACGTGTGAATGTTAACATTCGAATAGTTTGATTCTAACGAACCAAGCTTTTCGACCCTCAAAATCAACACTAATACATCCATTGTATCACATGCCAAGCAATTGAATGCCGGAAGACCCGTTTGTTAGGGAAAATAAAGAAGAAGATAGGAAGAAAACAGAATAACACAGAATCTCACAGCAGAACGAATAATCTATAATATACCACAAATCTTTACACAAAAACAAAACCATATTACATGTATATACAGACATCAATCAGAGTATACTAACCTATTTCAGCCTGGACAGTTATAACAACCTATCCTTACAATTGTTGATAACATAACAATGAATACAACTGAAAATAACTGTAACGCCCCACTTCGAGAGCCTCCTTAACAAAGAGTATTATATGGATAATACCGTCTGCTAATGCGAACAATAGAGTATAATGGAAGCGACCATGTGTAATCTTACTTTAACTATCTACTGAACACGTCGAAAAATGGAATCTATTTTTTTTCGCATGTGGTTCGACATATTCAATAAATACTTAAAGAAAAAACTACAATGGCTAAAAGATCTATCAGAACAAAACATAATAGCAGAATGAACATCATCACAGAACAACATCATATAATAAGCAAATAGTCTCAGCACAATACAACATCAAGTACAGATCCAAATATAAAAGTGGGTACAAAGCCACTACTCACACATTCGTGAGTCAAATGAATATACACAAGATAGTCATAATATCAGAGTATCATAAAGGATGGATAACAAGTAAAGCTATCTATAGTATAGCGGATATATCCAAAGCGGAAGCACTGAAGCAAGCTAAGTCCAAAACGACCTAAACTGAAACAACTCGGTCTAACCCGAGCACAAAATACTCGGGTCAGGCTAGCTAAACAAATCAGTTAGATAAACTGAACAATAATCACGATAAGATAATGAGGCAACATATAACATAATAATCTCCAAAAGTGAAACATATATCATGGTAATAAAGACCAAAATCTCTCACATAGAGAAGAAACAAACATCTAAGTAGAGTTGTATAACAAGCCTCATATCATCGGCATAACGTAAGCACAAATGCCAAAACAAAAACATCTAAGTAGAGATGTCAAAGACGATACATCTAAGTAGAGATGTATAACAGGCCATCTAAGTAGAGATGCCAACAACGATACAACTATGTAGAGATGTATAACGGCCATCTAAGTAGAGATGCCAAAATGATACCTCTAAGGGAGACAGTCCGAAGACACTATCCCAAAGGTAATAAAAGGAACGTGTCACGAACTTTTAGCAAGGAACCCGTAAAGTGTTAACGTGATTCCCATACCCCACGTTCGCCCTAAGGGAGTTTACTAACCAATCGTAAGCTTCCACACCGAAAGCAGTACAAAGTTCACCTCATGTCATCGGTAAACTAGGCCGAAAGGCCAAAACGATCAATCGAATAGGTCGGGGATTAACCGGAAAGGAAATACACACGGTTTCATAGGCTGGAGTTTTTCCCAACCGTTTAAGCACCTTTCCACATCGCTCGAAGTGCTAAAGTATGAGTGTGGGATTTTGTTATAGAAAATAATTACGGAAAACGGATTTATAATTGGTTCGAAATCACTTTAAAACGGCCATTGAAAACTCTCCTATTATGGAGTAATTAATTAAATAATTAAAAATAATATTATATAATAATTTCGAAAGCCATTTCAGAGTGAAAAATCCTTTTAAAACCTTTTTATAAGGCCCGTGTACGAAATCCAGAGACAAATCTCAACGAAATCGACAAAACCAGTATTTCCAATGATTTGATTCATTAATTACCAATTAACGACTGTTAAAAATCCTGGGTCGTCACATAGGTGCAGTTCCAAGAATACACTCTTCCAGTCCATATCCCCTTATGGCAGTTGAGATTTAATATTTCCAAAGAAAAATTGCTCTCATCCAATTTAATACTGATGATCTCACTTCTTGGATTGATGATTTTCTTGGACATTTCCTACAGTTCAGAAGTTTGATTAGCAATATGAGTAGTTGATGATGCATCCGATGTTTTATAAGTTGTTCCAGCCATTGTCTTGATCAAATAAGGAGGTTTTCTCTGATGATCTTGATCTGCTGTAGTCAAAGTGATGTGATGAGGCTCTCTAGTTATATGAGGTTAGTATCACGATATAAAGAAAACTACCACACTCAAATAAGGTGATGGCACAGTCATCGATTACTGAAGTGGTGGTTGATGGCCTTTAGGCACTGGAGGCTCTGATACCAAGTTAGAAATATTGAAAGTGGGATAATACAAACTAATTTATTTCAATAAGATGTTAATACATTACAATATGCTAGCGTATTTATTTGAATCTTACAGCCCATATTGACTTGTTCAAACTAAATACAACCTGTGCTGGTAATATTACATTCAATTACATTTATAACCCTGTGAGGGGTATAAGCTACTGATAATAATTGATCCATCTCATTCCTTCAATAAGCCTTGACGTTGTATTATTATTAACCATGTTTGGAGAGGAGGGATGATCAATCAGCTCATCAACTACTTGTGTATTACCTACATGTGTGTTAACAACTAGCCTACCCACTACATGTTCACATGAGATATTATGTACGAAAGTTGTATTATGTTCTTGAACATTGTGTAAAGATATATTTTTAATATCAAGAACCACATGTACCTTTATCTTATGAGCGGCTATCATATTTTCTGTCAAAGCATGGTTATTAAGTTATTACATACTGGTGCGTCATCGGCCTTACCTATATTTTCCTTGAGTTATGCATGAAAATATGCATTTTCTTGTGTACAAATTATTTGATTTTGTACGTATGCATTTTATGTCGTTTCATTTATCCGGTTATCACTGACTTGTTTTTGAACATGAGTATGTGCATTATGCTGAATATCATTAAATTGTGTTGTAGTTGATAGAGTTAGGTGTATGCCATAAGTGCAATTATGTAATTTGAAACATATATTTAATTCAATAACCAGTCTTGTTCAAAATCAAAAGTGTTTTCTTTCTATTATATACTTGATATGATGTTGTTGTATTAATTAATTAATTTAATTAAAAGTATATTTAATACAAAATCCATAAAAGGTATGTCTTGTGATAGTAGTTACAAAGTGTTGTAACTATGAGTAATTTATCACAATGAAAAAAAATATACCATTTTGAATATTCCTACTCAAGATGCATCGAGACTGGATATCATTGTATCCATTGAGACTAGATTATCTGACGCTATCCAAATGTTGCATAATGTATTACTAATGGATGTTGGGGGAACCAAGAAGTTACGTACTGATAGTTATTGGATAACTATGGAACGACTCACTCGATAGTTTTCTATTGGTTAATATAACTAAGGTCAAACAGAAAATATCGATGTGGCTGATTTACATAGTTTTCACGACCTAAGAATACCATGGATGTTCAATATGAAAGCTTCCCATTGATTATACTCAAATCATGGCATGACGTTCCATCAAGTGACTATAGTTGGGTCGAGTGGAAGTATTGGTAGTAAAGCACTATTCAAGAAAGGATTTGTCTCCTCAGTTATATGGGGTTAATATCACGATTAACTCAAGTCAATTCAAATTCAACGTCTCTGGCCAGAACATTTCGGTTAATAATAATTGTTATTATTGAACAAAGTTCTTTGTGTTTGAAGTATAAAGTTAAATATGGATGATATTGGAATTTTGACTATTATCAAATTTCATAAGTCCAAAGTGATATATATTGACGAAATGAATTGGTGTTAATAAATATCACAATTGGATAACGCTTAATAAAGTGAAATTGGATTTTTTTACCAAAACTAAATAAACGATAAATTTGTTCATACCGTCTGCTAGGTGACGTGTGAATGTTAACATTCGAATAGTTTGATTCTAACGAACCAAGCTTTTCGACCCTCAAAATCAACACTAATACATCCATTGTATCACATGCCAAGCAATTGAATGCCGGAAGACCCGTTTGTTAGGGAAAATAAAGAAGAAGACAGGAAGAAAACAGAATAACACAGAATCTCACAGCAGTACGAATAATCTATAATATACCACAAATCTTTACACAAAAACAAAACCATATTACATGTATATACAGACATCAATCAGAGTATACTAACCTATTTCAGCCTGGACAGTTATAACAACCTATCCTTACAATTGTTGATAACATAACAATGAATACAACTGAAAATAACTGTAACGCCCCACTCCGAGAGCCTCCTTAACAAAGAGTATTATATGGATAATACCGTCTGCTAATGCGAACAATAGAGTATAATGGAAGCGACCATGTGTAATCTTACTTTAACTATCTACTGAACACGTCGAAAAATGGAATCTATTTTTTTTCGCATGTGGTTCGACATATTCAATAAATACTTAAAGAAAAAACTACAATGGCTAAAAGATCTATCAGAACAAAACATAATAGCAGAATGAACATCATCACAGAACAACATCATATAATAAGCAAATAGTCTCAGCACAATACAACATCAAGTACAGATCCAAATATAAAAGTGGGTACAAAGCCACTACTCACACATTCGTGAGTCAAATGAATATACACAAGATAGTCATAATATCAGAGTATCATAAAGGATGGATAACAAGTAAAGCTATCTATAGTATAGCGGATATATCCAAAGCGGAAGCACTGAAGCAAGCTATGTCCAAAACGACCTAAACTGAAACAACTCGGTCTAACCCGAGCACAAAATACTCGAGTCAGGCTAGCTAAACAAATCAGTTAGATAAACTGAACAATAATCACGATAAGATAATGAGGCAACATATAACATAATAATCTCCAAAAGCGAAACATATATCATGGTAATAAAGACCAAAATCTCTCACATAGAGAAGAAATAAACATCTAAGTAGAGATGTATAACAAGCCTCATATCATCGGCATAACGTAAGCACAAATGCCAAAACAAAAACATCTAAGTAGAGATGTCAAAGACGATACATCTAAGTAGAGATGTATAACAGGCCATCTAAGTAGAGATGCCAACAACGATACAACTATGTAGAGATGTATAACGGCCATCTAAGTAGAGATGCCAAAATGATACCTCTAAGGGAGACAGTCCGAAGACACTATCCCAAAGGTAATAAAAGGAACGTGTCACGAACTTTTAGCAAGGAACCCGTAAAGTGTTAACGTGATTCCCATACCCCACGTTCTCCCTAAACAGTTTACTAACCAATCGTAAGCTTCCACACTGAAAGCAGTACAAAGTTCACCTCATGTCATCGGTAAACTAGGCCGAAAGGCCAAAACGATCAATCGAATAGGTCGGTGATTAACCGGAAAGGAAATACACACGGTTTCATAGGCTGGAGTTTTTCCCAACCGTTTAAGCACCTTTCCACATCGCTCGAAGTGCTAAAGTATGAGTGTGGGATTTTGTTATAGAAAATAATTACGGAAAACGAATTTATAATTGGTTCGAAATCACTTTAAAACGGCCATTGAAAACTCTCCTATTATGGAGTAATTAATTTAATAATTAAAAATAATATTATATAATAATTTCGAAAGCCATTTCAGAGTGAAAAATCCTTTTAAAACCTTTTTAAGAGGCCCGTGTACGAAATCCAGAGACAAATCTCAACGAAATCGACAAAACCAGAAAATCACTTTAAATATTCTAAGTGTTGGAAAATAGTCCAAAACTGACGCGAACCCAAATTCAGAAAGTTATTCGGACTAGCAAACCGAATCTGAATGGCAGGAAAATTGGTAAGAACGTAGTCTGACACTCCTACTTCAGAACTCAAAAAGAATTACTCGATTCCGACTTGAAACGAAGTCGCAGCGACGCTCCAAAGTCGGACCCGGAAACATTGAATACACTGTTTCAGGCTGTGATCCGGGTCCCTCTTCGACAGCAATTTCGAAGAGTCAAATGAACTCGTATACTAAAACTTTCTAGAGATAGAGTTCAGAACTCCAGTTTTCCAACGAGTCCAAAACGTTGGATTCCGACCACGGATGTGACCGTTGCGGCGTCACAAAGTTTCAGTTTCAAAACTTAAAACAGGAAAAAAAATGCTTAGAAACCAGCAGTAAAACTGCATTCAGGTCCGTTTTTGAGCCCGGATTTCACCATTCAATTGATCACCGAATACTACGAAATTTGGAGGGGTTATAGATGGCAATACTAATTATCACTAGGAAGTGATTTGGCATGTTTTCATCAGATATTGAAAGAGATATTCATGGTCAAAGTTGCAGCGTAAATCAGTTTTAGAATTTTGCAAAACATAGAGAAATGAGCTAATCAATTCAAATTTTCTTGCTCAAATGATTTAGTAATGGCCATTAACAATTATCAAATTATACCATAGATATATATCTAACCATATCATGAAAATGATGAGGATATAGCTAGCATTACCTCACAACCAATATAGCAAGCAACTTGTGTGCAATGTCCAAATGGAAGGAATGATAATCAACAAGCTTTGATATTTATGCAACACAACAAATCAAGTGCTACTAGGCTAATTCCAGAATTAAGAGATGCTTATACATAGATTAGGAGAGGGTTTACCTAGTATTCCTCTCAAGCAAAAGAACAAACACCTATATGGCACTAACCAAAGCTAAGAGATGATGATCAAGGAGCTAGAAAAATACCAAAACACATAAAACCAAGAGTTACAACATGATTTCCAGAAATTAAAGAGAGTTAGAAATGGATTACAAGAGGGTTTTTGCATTACCTTTCCTTACTTTAACTAGCTTAAGCCAATATAAGAGAGGATGGAGCTTTCCTAAGCATGGAGGCCATTTTTAGGTTTAGGGTTTTAGGAAATTTTTGATTAGGGTTGGAATGAATGAGGGTTAAGAGTTTGAGATGATTTATAGAATGGTAAGTGGGTTTGGGTTAGGCTAATGGACGCCTTAAGAGAGAGTGGCTCTAAACATGTATAAAAATTGTTTAATTGTTAACATAGCCATGAAAACCCATACTTAACCAAATCCCCTTTTTAAATTTCCCATTAACTTTTAATTGTTCCAAAATAATACTTCGCCTCATTTTTAGAAACCCATTTATTTAAAATGTCCATATTTTTAAATAAATTATCCTTATCCCAAAAATCCATTTGCTCCATTTAAATAAAATCCTAATTTTTTTTTGGTAATGCAAATCCCGGGTTCTTACAGACTCCCCCCTTAAGAAAATTGCGTCCCCGCAATTCCTTAAGATGGACGTCGTCTATAGCGTCTAATCCACAAAAAAAATGATAGAAGATCAAATAGAGATTCTCACCCGTACTAGAAGATGGAAGAAAGCCAGGATAAGAAGGCTCGATAAATTCTCTGGTCTCCCAAGTGCAGTCCTTAGGATTCGTTGACCATTGAATTTTCACAAGTTGAACCTCTTTGTTGCGAAGGCGTCTGACCTCCGAATCAAGAACACGAAGGGGTTGCTTCTCCAATGATAAATCAGGTGAGATCTCTAAATCAGGCACGATATGTGGCTCAATAATAGAATCAGGATCGCGCACACACTTGCGAAGCTGAGACACATGGAACATGTCATGCATTCCAGAAAATTGAGCAGGTAGAGCCACACGATAAGCAACGGGGCCGATGCGTTCCGTGATAGGAAATGGTCCAACATAGCGAGGAGCCAATTTCCCTGTAGAGCTGAAACGTACAACCCCTTTCATGGGAGAAATCCGAATGAAGACAAAATCACCAATGAAGAACTCAAGAGGCTTCCTACGGCTGTCCGCGTAGGATTTCTGGCGGTCCTGTGCCTCTTTCATTCTCTGACGGATAAGAAAAATCTTCTCAGAAGATTCCCGAACTGAATCTGGACCAAGAATGAGCTTCTCGTCAGATTCTAACCAACAAGCAGGAGAGAGACATGGCCTTTCGTATAGAGCCTCGAAAGGTGCCATGCCAATACTAGACTGATAGCTGTTGTTATAGGAGAACTCTACGAGAGGTAAGTGATCCTCCCAATTACCCCCGAAATCCAAAATAAAACAGCGCAAAAAATCCTCCAAAACACGATTCACCCTCTCAGTCTGACCGTTAGTCTGAGGGTGATAAGCAGTAGAGAGATTAAGCTTTGTGCCCAAAGCTGACTGTAGGCACTTCCAGAAGTGACTAGTGAAAATGGTGTCTCGATCACATACGATAGAGCTAGGAATGCCATGAAGTCGTACGACTTCCTTCACATAGAGCTTGGCCAACTAAGGTGCAGTCCGAGTGGACTTAATCGGAATGAAATGAGCCGATTTGGTCAAGCGATCAACAATAACCCAGATAGAAGTATGGCCTGACCTCGATCGAGGCAGACCTTCAATGAAATCCATGGATATCTGATCTCATTTCCATAATGGAATCTCTAGAGGCTGAAGAAGACCAGATGGACGCTGATGCTCGGCCTTGATCCGTTGACAAGTCATGCAACCGCTCACATAACTTGCAACATCTCTCTTCAAACCCTCCCAATAACATAGTCAGCACATATCGGCATACATCTTACTCGAACCGGGATGTATAGTGTACTTAGTGCGATGGAACTCGTCTAGAATGTCACGCCTAAGTGATAAATCAGATGGTACAACAATACGGTTCTTCCTACGAAGACACCGATGAAAATCAAGAGAATAATCCAGCAATGTCTCATCACTGGATCCCGACTCGAGAAGATGAATAAGATGCAATAAGTTTGGATCCTGCCGCTGAGCATGGGCAATGCGATCCAATAAGATAGGACGAGCTTCCAAGCTGAATAATAAGACCGGGGAATCAGAAGATGGAGCTCGATCTCTAATATCACACAAAGATAGGGTCTTAAGAATATCCCACTCGGCAATCATCATAGAAACTACCGCCGAGTGCTTGCGACTGAGCGCATCTGCAACTCGATTATCCTTGCCTAGGGTATACTGAATATCTAAATCATATGAGGCAAGAAACTCAAGCCATCGCTGCTGCCTCATATTGAGATCCCTCTGACTGAATAGATACTTCAGCGACTTGTGATCGGTGTAAAGAATGAAGCGTTCTCCTAATAGAAAGTGACGCCACGTCTTCAAGGAAAAGACGATAGCTGCTAACTCAAGATCATGAGTAGGATAGCGACCTCATTCGGACGCAGTTGCTTGGAAGCATAAACAACTATCCGATCCTTCTGCATAAGCACGGCACCGAGCCCGCTACCACAAGCATCGGTGTATACAACAAGATCATGGTTACTCTCTGGAACCACCAGAATAGGAGCATGAGTGAGAAGTTCCTTCAGTCGCTGAGAGGAAGCTTCACACTTATCAGACCAAATAAAGCGAACACCCTTACGAGTCAGCGTCGTAAGGGGAAGTGCAACTCGAGAGAAATCCTTGATAAACCGACGGTAATAACCCGCTAGACCAAGGAGGCTGCGAATATCATGAACGTTCTCGGACAGCTTCCAATTCTGAATAGCTTCGATCTTGGCAGGATCGACAGAAATACCCTTAGATGATACAATATGGCCCAAGAACTTGACCTTGCTCTCCCAAAAATGGAACTTGGAGAGCTTGGCCTTAAGCTGATGCTGACGAAGAGTATCCAAGACGATCCGCAAATGATGATCATGCTCTGCCTCGGATCTAGAATAAATAAAAATATCGTCGATGAAAACCAAAACGAATCTATCGATATATTCCCAGAATACTCGATTCATAAGATCGACGAAGAAAGCCGGAGCGTTCGTCAAGCCGAATGGCATGACTAACCACTCAAAAGAACCATAACGAGTGCGGAAAGCGGTAAGAGGAATGCTTCTTCCGCAACTCGGAGCTGATGAAATCCAGTGGCAAGGTCGAGCTGGGAAAAGACCTTCGCACCGCTCAACTGATCAAATCGTCTATCCGTGGCAATGGATAACGATTTCTGATGGTCAACTCATTAAGCTTGCGATAGTCAATGCTAAGCCTAAGAGAGCCATCGGGCTTCTTAACGAAGACCACAGCACACCCCATGACGAAGAACTAGACCTAATGAACTGCTTCGCCTCAAGCTCTACTAACTGCTTCCTGAGTTCCTCATTCTCTTTAGTAGACATCCTCGTGGGAGGACGCCCAACTGGGTGGGAGTCTGGAATGAGATCGATACGGAACTCAATGGCCCGCTTTGGCGGCAGGCCTGATATTGGCTCGAATATATCGGGGAAATCCTGAACAACAGGAATATATGTCCACATCCTTATCTCGTGAATCAAGAGCAAATAAAGTAATATCAGAAATCCCAACATCTTGAAGAGAAATAGCTAATGGAGCGGACGACTTAGGATGACGAAGAAATAATATCCGCTCCGAACAAATGATTTTGGCGTCGTACTGAGCGAGCCAATCCATGCCAAGAATCATGTCAAAGCCCAAATACTCCATAACGTGCAGATTCGCACGGAAAGAAAATCCACAAAGATCAATATCTATATCCTCACAAAGCAGGCTAAGGGTCGTGGATCCGCCGATGGGATTCACAATCCTTAGTGAAGAAACCAAACAAGTAACATCCAAAGATAAAGTATCAACTAGTTCCTTTGATACGAATGAGTGAGAGGCACCCGTATCAAAGAGAACCTTACAAGATCTACCATGAAATAAAATAGAACCTTCGAGAATGGAAGAATGCGTACCTCGAGGTTGAGCTGAAGATGTAGGAGCCTTGGCAGCATTAAGCTTGCCAGATCTAAGAGGTGCAGTAGGACAAGTGGCAATAAGATGACCCTCCTTCTTATAATACCGACAGAAAAGAGGCTTGGGACACTTTTTAAACATATGATCGGTAGATCCACAGTTGAAACACTTCCGAATGGAAGGTGTTCCACTAAGCTGAGCAATAAACTGAGGCTGAGTCTGAGAAGTAGGGCTGCCTGTCTTCTTCTTCTTATACGAAGACTTGGACTTCTGAAATGGGCCCCGCTTCTGATTGGGATTTTTGGAACCCTCACCATCTCCATTATTTTCTCTCTCACGCTCAACCGCTTCAAGGTGAAGCGCTGCGTCAACTAGCTCATCAAAAGGGAGCTTAAGCTCGAGCATAAGCTGTTTCTTCAAATATTTCTTCAGGCCTTCTACAAACTTGAGATTCTTCTTATAAGGAGAGCTAATGAACTCGAGGCCATACTTGGATAGGGCCTCGAAAGATGATGAATAGTCAGCAACAGAGATCTTCCCTTGCTTAAGGTCAATAAAGCGGCGTGCAAGGGCTATCTTCCCGGACTCGGGGACAAACTTGAGCAAGAAGCGCTCTCGGAACCGGTCCCAAGTGAGTGAGGTCTCATCGGTCTCGGAGACAAGCAGCTCGTACCAATCCAAGGCACGACCCTCAAGATGGCTAGAAGCAACAAGAACTCTGTCGTGGCCAGGGATAGCCATGCAAGTAAAATTACGCTCGCAAACTATGATCCAAGCCTGGACCTCCAGAATAGTCTCAGAGCCACTGAACGGCTTCCCTCCGAGATGAATAATGTCGCTGCATAGACGCGCAAAAGTAGACTTGCGCGGTGCATCAGAAACTGGTGCAGGAGACTGAGAGTGCGACTGAGAGTTACGAACCAGCTCCATGATCTGGTCCGTGGTCATGTATACGCCCTCTGGGTGAGGGTTGCTGGACTGTCCAGCATCAGTAGAACGGAGGTTCCTACCTCTCCCAACCATACTGAAAGATAAGATAAGATATGAGTTAAGCATGATTCAAAGATAGATAATTCAAATGGAATACTACGGATATAAATGTATTCCTAAACATATTCCTAACTTATTTATCCAACGTCATGAGGAAAGGGCATTGTAATATTTGAATCATACTAAGATGTATTGTACTAAGTGTTACTGTTCTGTGTTTATTACACTTAGTTTTGAACCAAGCTCTGATACCAAGCTGTAACACCCCACTCCGAGAGCCTCATTAACAAAGAGTATTATATGGATAATACCGTCTGCTAATGTGGACAATAGAGTATAATGGAAGCGACCATGTGTAATCTTACTTTAACTATCTACTGAACACGTCGAAAAATGGAATCTATTTTTTTCCGCATGTGGTTCGACATATTCAATAAATACTTAAAGAAAAAACTACAACGGTTAAAAGATCTATCAGAACAAAACATAATAGCAGAATGAACATCATCACAGAACAACATCAGATAATAAGCAAATAGTCTCAGCACAATACAACATCAAGTACAGATCCAAATATAAAAGTGGGTACAAAGCCACTACTCACACATTCGTGAGTCAAATGAATATACACAAGATGGTCATAATATCAGAGTATCACAAAGGATGGATAACAAGTAAATCTATCTATAGTATAGCGGATATATCCAAAGCGGAAGCACTGAAGCAAGCTAAGTCCAAAATGACCTAACCTGAAACAACTCGGTTTGACCCGAGCATAAAATACTTGGGTCAAGCTAGCTAAACAAATCAGTTAGATAAACTGAACAATAATCACGATAAGATAATGAGGAAATATATAACATAATAATCTCCAAAAGAGAAACATATATCATGGTAATAAAGACCAAAATCTCTTACATAGAGAAGAAACAAACATCTAAGTAGAGATGTACAACAAGCCTCATATCATTGGCATAACATAAGCACAAATGCCAAAACAAAAACATCTAAGTAGAGATGTCAAAGACGATACATCTAAGTAGAGATGTATAACAGGCCATCTAAGTAGAGATGCCAACAACGATACATCTATGTAGAGATGTATAACGGCCATCTAAGTAGAGATGCCAAAACGATACCTCTATGGGAGACAGTCCGAAGACACTATCCCAAAGGTGATAAAAGGAACGTGTCACGAACTTTTAGCAAGGAACCCGTGAAGTGTTAACGTGAGTCCCATACCCCATGTTCACCCTAAACGGTTTACTAACCAATCGTAAGCTTCCACACTGTAAGCAGTACAAAGTTCACCTCATGACATCGGTAAATTAGGCCGAAAGGCCAAAACGATCAATCGAATAGGTCGGGGATTAACCGGAAAGGAAATACACACGGTTTCATAGGTCGGAGTTTTTCCCAACCGTTTAAGCACCTTTCCACATCGCTCAAAGTGCTAAAGTATGAGTGTGGGATTTTGTTATAGAAAATAATTAAGGAAAACGTATATATAATTGGTTCGAAATCACTTTAAAACGGCTATTGAAAACTCTCCTATTATGGAGTAATTAATTTAATAATTAAAAATAATATCATATAATAATTTCAAAAGCCATTTCAGAGTGAAAAATCCTTTTAAAACCTTTTTATAAGGCCCGTGTACGAAATCCAGAGACAAATCTCAACGAAATCGACAAAACCAGAAAATCACTGAAAATATTCTAAGTATTGGAAAATAGTCCAAAACTGACGCGAACCCAAATTAGGAAAGTTATTCGGACTAGCAAACCGAATCCGAATGTCATGAAAATAGGTAGGAACATAGTCCGACATTCCTACTTTAGAACGAAAAAAGAATTACTCGATTCCGACTTGAAACGAAGTCGCAGCGACGCTCCAAAGTCAACAGTGAATACACTGTTTCAGGCTGAGATCCGGGTCCCTCTTCGACAACAATTTCGAAGAGTCGAATGAACTCAGATACTAATCAAACTTTCTAGAGATAGAGTTTGAAACTTCAGCTTTCCAACTAGTCTAAAAACGTTGGATTCCGACCACGGATGTTACCGTGGCGGTGTCACAAAATTTCAGTTTCAAAACTGAAAACAGGAAAAAAAATGCTTAGAAACCAGCAGTAAAACTACATTCAGGTCCGTTTTTGAGCCTGGATTTCACCATTCAAATAATCACCGAATGCTGCGAAATTTGGAGGGGTTATAGATGGCAATACTAACTATCACTAGGAAGTGATTTGGCATGATTTCATCAGATATTGAAAGAGATATTCATGGTCAAAGTTGCAGCATAAATCAGTTTTAGAATTTTGCAAAACGTAGAGAAATGAGCTAATTAATTCAATTTTTCTTGCTCAGATGATTTAGTAATGACCATTAACAATTATCAAATCATACCATAGATATATATATATCTAGCCATAGCATGAAAATGATGAGGATATAGCTAGCATTACCTCACAACCAATATAGCAAGCAACTTGCGTGCAATGTCCAAATGGAAGGAACGATAATCAACAAGCTTTGATATTTATGCAACACAACAAATCAAGTGTTACTAGGCTAATTCCAGAATTAAGAGATGCTTATACGTAGATTAGGAGAGGGTTTACCTAGTATTCCTCTCAAGCAAAAGAACAAACACCTATATGGCACTAACCAAAGCTAAGAGATGATGATCAAGGAGCTAGAAAAATACCAAAACACATAAAACCAAGAGTTACAACATGATTTCCAGAAATTAAAGAGAGTTAGAAATGGATTACAAGAGAGTTTTTGCATTACCTTCCCTTACTTTAACTAGCTTAAGCCAATATTAGAGAGGTTGGAGCTTTCCCAAGCATGGACGCCATTTTTAGGTTTAGGGTTTTAGGAATTTTTGATTAGGGTTGGAATGAATGAGGGTTAAGAGTTTGAGATGATTTATAGAATGGTAAGTGGGTTTGGGTTAGGCTAATGGACCCCTTAAGAGAGAGTGACTCTAAACATGTATAAAAATTGTTTAAGTGTTAACATAGCCATGAAAACTCATACTTAACCAAATCCCCTTCTTAAATTTCCCATTAACTTTTAATTGTTCCAAAATAATACTTCGCCTCATTTTTAAAAACCCATTTATTTAAAATGTCCATATTTTTAAATAAATTATTCTTATCCCAAAAATCCATTTGCTCCATTTAAATAAAATCCTAATTTTTTTTTCGGTAATGCAAATCCCGGGTTGTTACAATAACAATCTACGTAAATACGTCTCTGGGCCTCTAACTCGTCCCTTGAAGCTCCAAGTAGCCAAACCAATCTGTAATATACTCGGTCTGACCCGAGCATAATAATAAAATAACACCTGAGTCAGTTTGGAAAACCAGCGTGAGAAAACACACCCAAATGGATTTAAAGTTATATAAAACCTTTGAAATCAAAGTTATCTCGTAAGACCACGCCGCACATAAACACGGATGGTTGTTTACCTTACAATAACCAAAACATTTCTATAGAAAATACATGATATTATAATAGTTTCTAGATACAAATGCTTATTAATCATAGTGGAAATTGTTGCATTATTAAATTCCAGCATAATAGGTATACAATCAAGTCCGTAGGCGCTTATTGGAGAATGGATTCCAACTATGAATGGGTAAGGGTCTACCCACCGAGTCCGTACATCACGAGATAAAATGTACGGGAGGTCGCAATCGCAACTGCACTTCAGCTACTCAGAACCGGCACTGCCCCTTGTTGGATAGCATCGAATATGATCACCCCATGGTTGATAAACAACCATCATGGGCCCTAAAACATACATAGAGATATCGACACTAGATCTTGGAATGATCATACCCTAATAGAAGCACCCACATAGCCCTGTTGTATGTCCCTGCTTTTGCCATTTTCCCGGTTGATGAGGTTTGAGGCTACGATTACCTTTATTTAGCACTTCCCCTTGGAATGTTAGCACTACCCTACAGGCGACAATACAGTACCAGCATTCATCCATACAAGTTCGCATTATGGGACTGAACGAAACAATTGAGGGCTCTGTCTCTGAATTTCCATCATCTTAAGGATATATTCACTTCGCAACGCTTAAGTTGGATCAGAGTGGTTTCGGATCACATATCCAATCCTGGTCTCTTCGAAACAACATTCGATAGTTTCCGATAAACTCAACCCCGATTCTTTAGGAAATAAACAGCCAAAGATAAGAGTGGAGATCATCTCCTAACCGTTAGTGGACGGTCTTATCATTGTCCTAAGAAAATGAAATGAGATTTATACGCATAGTACAGCATCATCAGAGATGACTGTTACATATAACTCGCGTATTTTTCCTAAATATTTCCAAAGTTACTTTTGGGTCCAAATTCGATAGTCGGTTACTTAACCATCGAATAAACAATATATTCAAATCATAGATTCCATAGGTGAAAATAATATAGGTTAAGCACATAGCGACCACCGGCCTTCTTTTAATAAATCCTTCATAAATAAAACCCACTTCATACATTACTTGTAAATTATAAAGATATACTTGCAAATCTCTATATTTCAATACTTTGAAATATCCATATACTTATCTCAACGGTATAAGTATATCCACAAAATTTAAAAAGTTTTCTTTTATTCATTCTCCAAAACCGTATATAAATCATTTTATAAACCTATGAAAACCATTTATAGTCCCTTTATAAAAATTCCATCCCTTACAAGCTTCTTATACATTTCAAAAATCACTTATAAACCCTTTATGAATCCATACCCCATTTATAAAATTCTTTTATAAATCTATAAACCTGTTTCTGAAATTCATTTATAAATATTTACTCATTTATAAACTCTTCACTTTTTATATAACCTTTCCTAAATTCTTCAAACCCATTTTATAAATCCTTTATAAAATCTAAGTCTTTCAAATATATTCCTGGGGTCTCAAAAATAATTATAATTAATTTTTAATATTTTACTTCAAACACCATTATATAATAATGATTATTAACATTAAAATTTATAAATTTTAAAACATCCTAAAAATGATAATTAATAACTTCAAAATGTTATTTATGAACAATAATAATTAACCATTGCCTTTTTCATAAATAATAATAATTTATTTTAAAACCTTATTAATAATCCTTAATATTAATTCTAAACCATAATTATTCTTATATAATTAACCTTATCACATTTTGATAATTCTTTAAATCCATATTACTATAGACAATTAACTTTAAAACAATACCAATATAATGAAATAACCTTAAATTCTTATTAGTATGATTAATTAACTTTAAAACCATATTAATATAATTAAATACTTTTTAAATAATATTAATTTAGTTAAAAACTTTAAAATAATATTACTATAATAAAATAACTATAAAACAACATTAATATCGTTGAATAACCTAAAAGTAATGTTATTAAAATTAAATAAATAAATCCTTAGAACAAAATATTTTCGATACCCGATTTCGAATTTAAATTTATTTCCCGTCTTTTAAAAACATTTTCGATTTGACAACAATTTATAGTATTTAAAAATACTAAGTTGAGGCTTATAGCCGCCCAACACTTAACCAATATCGATATGGATTTTCTATCACTAATGGGTTTTAATTTCAAACATATAATGATGTTATAACCACAGCATCCATAATCATATTTATTATTTAGTAATCCATATAAAGGAAATTTTAGCTATAGGGTAATTGTTTGGAGTGTTTGGACATGTGTTTAGCAGAATATTATTGAATATTATTTAGATTGTTTGGATTGTTCAAACATATAATGATGTTATAACAACATCATCCATAATATATTTATTATTCAGTAATCCATATATAGGAAATATTATTGAAACAATATAATTCAATAATAACGAGGAAATATTATTGAAACAATATAATTCAATAAAACATCATTCTGCTATAGGGTAATTGTTTGGATTGTTTGGACATCTGTTTAGCAGAATAAATCCCCATTCTACTGTTAATTGATTGAATTGTTTTGGACATCTATTTGGCAAGACAAATCACCATTCTGCTATTATGTTGTTTACACATGTATATGCTCGTTGAGTTGTAATGACATGTTATTCCCTGATTTGATAATTGGTTGAATTTACATATATATTGGCCTATGTAAATAATTGAGAAGTGCCTTGGAATTAAATTAAAATAAAATGCTAACTTAAATCAACAGCATTAGGTCTGCTAAGCCTCATTTTGAATTTATAAAGTATGGTTTTGAATTTAATTTAATTCTTTAATCATTTTGAGGCTAAGGGTTTACAAAAGGTTTTCCAAGTTATATAATTCTTATAAAAGTATTTATAAATCATAACTTGTTTATATAAAGGGGTTTTTACTAACGAAAATGATTATTAAGGTGTTTTACAAATGATGTTTGTAAATAGTATTTATAAAGGATATTTTATAAAGAAGTACAGAAAGGTTTATATAAAGAGTTTTAAAAATAGAAAAGAGGTTCATAAATCATTTCAGAGATTTGGAAAGAGTTTATAAATTAACTTAAGGGTTTATAAAAGTGGGTTATAACTTTATTTTGGATGTTATAAGTTAATTGAAATATGAGATAAGCTTTTAAAAAGGGAATTTTGATAAAAGGGTAAGCAGGATGTTTTATTTAGAAGAAATGTTTGGTTATTTAATATAGGATTTGGAAATAAGAAAACTTTGAAAAGTTTGTAAATATACTTATACTGATGAGATAAGTTTATAATTTTGTCTTCAAGGCATGAAAAGTAAAATGTTTTGGTAATATACTTATATGGTTGAGATAAGTTCATAAATGTTTTTCCAAGTATAAAGGAAATGTAAGGTGTTTAGAAATAGTGTTTTGAAAAGATCTTTTGATCAAGTTATACAAAGTGTTTTTTATTAAAGAGAACTGATAAAGGCTTAATGGATCCCATATGGGAATTAAACCATGGTTGGATGTTTGTTTATTTGATAGTTAAATAATCGACTACCTAGTTCGACCGAATTAGATTTAGGAAGTATGAACTTAAATTCGAGTTCCCCAATGAAGATCGAGTACTTTACTTCCAAAAGAACAGGGAATGAGTCAACCGGAAATAATGGGTTGTTGGTACGAAGAGACCAGGAACAAATTTATATATCCGAAAAATACTCTGAACCAATATGTATGTTCGAGTGGAAGACATCTTGATGATGATTGAAGATGGTGCTCTTTGAAGTGCAAGGGCTACTGTTACTATTCCTAAGGGTGATTCCATAATGGATGTAGTAGAGTTAGTGCCTTTGGTTTCATGCAGACTTAGAACAAACTTGCATAGATGAATGTTGGCATTTCATTGACGCTTCGAGTGAGGTTTTAGGATTCTAAGATGGATTGCTATTCAGAAAGGTAAAGCGTAGCCTCAAGCCTCACAACCGGGAGGAATGGAAAAAACAGGGCATGCAGCAGAGCTATGGGGTTAGCTACCATTAGGAGCGGTCACTCCAGTCTAGATGTCCCTTTCAGAGTTCGTTTTTGTGCAAACGCCATTGTAGTATAAGGCCTCAATGTCAAGGGGTGAGGTAATCCGGTCTGTCATGTTAAAGGTGTAGCCAACTCTGTGTTAGCATCGATGCATTTTCCAGAGGTGTATCATCGGAAGTTAGTCCCTTACCTTGCCATTGTTGGGATCCAATCTCCAATATGTGCCTTACATTTTCGATTGTAGAACCTAGTATGTTGTAATGTGATATGCATGCGTTTCAACTATTTTATCTATTTACTTTAAACCTAGACACTATGATAATATCACTAGATTTTGTTATAAAATGTTTTCATTATCGTAAGGTAAAACCCCATCCATTTTTATATGCGGTATGGTCTTACGAGATATCCTTTAGTTGAAAAGTTTTCAAATGTAGAAATTAGTTTGGTTGTTACTTATTATCGAGTTTTACTCATGCTAGTGTACCAGACTGACCCGGGCGTTACTCCATGTAATGCTCGGGTCAGACCAAGCATGTTTTTTCAGGTTTAGCTGGATACTTTGGAGTTGGAGAAGAGCTGGATGGTCAAGACGTATTCACGTATATTTTTTTTCCGCTGTATTATAGAGTCTGCATGTTTGTCAATATAAGGACGGGTTTCTATAACTGTCCAGATTTATGATGAGTCTAGTATACTTCGATGTTGTTTATATGAATAAAGATGTTTCCTTTTTATAAAGATCATTGTTGTATTATATATTATTCGATGCATTGTGACATTCAGTGTTGTTTAATTTTCTTCTATCTTCTACCCACTTCTTTCACCCTAGCAAATCAGTATTTCCAGAACTTGAATGTTCGTCATGTGATACGGTGGACATATTAGTGTCGATTTTTGAGGGTCGAAAATCCGGTTCGTTACAGTCTTGTGTTTTATAAATCAGATGCTTTAACATGGTTTCAATATAGAAGGGTGCGGTAACCCGTATAGGCAATATTAGTGCTATACTTTATCAATATAAATAGTCTTATTGTATGGGGTTTTTAGGCTAAAGGAAAAAGTTACAGAAAAATTTAGTTTCAGGGACAAGAAGTTTGTTTTTTAGCCTGAAGGACATTTTTTAGTGTAAATCGTAGAATGATAGTTGTAACTATCATTTTCAGTTTACACTAAAAAGTGTCATTCAAACTAAAAAGCAAACTTGTTGTCCCTGTGACTAATTGTTTTTGCAACTTCTTCCTTGTGCCTATTTACCTGTTATTGCATATGGTTCATAGCCTAAGATTTTGAGGTGCGATAACTTCTAAGCAATTTCGAAATTCATCAAATGTATTTTATAAAAGCGTATGTATCTTGGCACAACATTTTCGATGAAGTAAAGGGCAATATTTTCCTTGTTTTAAGAATTATTTCAAAGGTCATTTATAAAGAAATTGGTTTTAAGGAAATAACAGGGTGTTTAGTCCATAGTTTTACTAGAAAGATTATTCTTTTCACCTTTAGATAAATCGTGATGGGATGAATTGACTCAGAGATTAGAAAACCAATTGGGACTAGTGTAGCGTCACGCCTATACTTTAGCAATTAGCACCTAGCTGATATTAGTCCATAATTCCAATGCGTAGGGCTTCGTCAAGGATAAGATTAAAAGTAGTTTACGCATACAAAGGAATACACAAAGATGAGGTAGGTTATTGGTGCTGTAAAACCATTAGGATCAGACTGACCTTAGGAATAGTAAGTTCAGACAGACCATTCAGTTTCCTTCTAATAGTAAGTTAGATAATTTGGTATATCTTCTATGCTCGAGTAAGAATACCCTGAGAAAACTACGATATTGGAAAAAATAGTCCATTGATTTAGACAGATAGGTCATGCTTACCCAGGTTGTATGCATGCATATGATTGTTATATTGTCCAGTTTAACCATTATGGTTGTAGGTACTTGATTTATAAAAGACTTATATTTAGTGGATACTAGTGAGGGGAAAAGCCCATTCCGCTCAATGGCGTGGTCTCATTTAATATCTGTTAACCGAGATGACACGTTATTATTCAAGCCAAACTTTTTGTCTGACCTGAAGTTTTTGTTTTTTCCCCTTAAACTCTCGAGTACTTATTTGAGTAGTTCGAGAGCAAGGTTTCCAGTTTATTTAGTCTTGGCAAATAAAGCTTTAGAAGAGGTAAAGTAGGAATAGCTAGCTATATATGAGTCTGTTTATGTCCCCTGCGTTATCTTTTTGTTTGAATGTATTTAGTGGGAGAAGTTGTATCTATCTAGTAGTAAACTTTGATCAACCAAGGGGGCATCTTTATATGTAAGCTTAGAGTATTTGTAATAATTTTATTTTATCAGAACCTAGGAAACATTTAGGATTATGTAATGGATATGAAATTTATTAATGAAATATATGTTTTGAAATAATTTCATATTCCTGTTGTTTGACGTTAGCGATACTATTAACTGATCTTATTTTGTCACCGAAGAATAATACTATTGTTAACTATAACATTAGCGACGCTTATTTTCGGGTATTAGAATGAGGGATGTTATAGCTATCCTTCACTAATCTTTCCTTTGTGAAAACCCTATTCGATGTGAGGCATTGGAGGAGTTTCAAAATATATTATTTCAGTATCCGAGTCACTTTCGATAAAGGTGGGATGGCTAAATAATGCTTTCTCGGTAAGAGCATCGTCCATTTGTCTATCTCCAGGTTGTTATCTTCAATTATTTTCTCAACCATAATTCTTTTAACTCTTTCAGAAGTACCTCGTCAACCATCTCTTGAATTTCTTTATTGAGCAAAGCTACTTCGTTTTATCAATTAAGGTTAAAGGAGCAGATTTGGCTTGCCAAACCGAAGTTTCTTTCCTCTTGCATTGTGAATTAGAATGCCTGACTTTACATACTTTACAGCAGCTCTTTGAATTCATATTCAACTTTAATTGTATATTCTCTCTATTAAATAAGACCACCTCCATTTCATTAGGGTTTTCAGAATTTGCATTCATTTTTATTAAAACCCAGGCAAGTGAAAGCCTTGACTCCTTAGATGTAGTTTCATCTAACTTAACAGGGTTTCCAAGAGAACTAGTAATGATACTTAATGCCTCCACATCCCATAATTCGAGATCCAAGTTTAATAATTTAACCTAAACTGATAATGTAGTAAGGATATCTCTATCAAACTTAAGTCCAAGTCTCCATTTTCGCATAATTATAATTCTTGAGTCAAATAAATAAGGACCCTCTTCCATAATTCTTTTAGGTTATTATTTATCTTAAAAGCTTATTAGGAAAATGCTGTTATGTCTAATGAAAAATTCATATCTACCATTTAATTTCCATACTCGGTTAGTATAAGTCCTGAAATGAACATAATCTGGCCTAGATCTAAAACATAAACATACTCGATCAATACACACACAAACACACATAAACATATATATATATATATATATATATATATATATATATGTATGTATATGTATATTTGTATGTATGTATATGTGTGTGTAAGGAGCGTTCAATGGCACCTCTATATTACATCACCCATGCACCCTTCTGATTTGGACCACGCATCCCAATTTAAATAATAACACTTTCTCTCTGTTCCACATCATACTGTTATTTAAATCAGAATGTGAGGTAGAAATCGAGGGACTAAAAAGGGTGTTATAAAATAGGGGTGCAATTGAATGCCTATATCTCTCTATAGATATGTGTGTGTGTAACTACACGTATATAAGTACATACATATGTGTGTGTGTATAGACACACCCAAATAAACACACACACACACACACACTCTCTCTATGTTTTGATGTAGTGATTACTGGTTGCAACAAGGTGAACAATGAGATTTGATATTATGAGGTAGAAATTAAACAGTTTTGGCGTAATGCTAAAACTTATATTTATAGAGACTCAACACATACATGCACAAACACAATATATATATATAGACTTAATAAGTGTTGATTGAAAAACAGACATAGTTTTATTTCAATATAACATTGCGAATATTCATTATAAATAAAACAATAATAGTGTTATATGTTTTCATAACAAAAGCGATGTAACAACCCACTATTTTGGACCATTCAAATCGACAATAAAACCACACATATCGGACTTGAATAATTCAAAACAACATGTTGGGTGAGTTTCGACCGGCTCCTTCCCTACCACCAAACCAACTCTCACCGGACCGGCTCCACACCATGCCCACCAAACCGCCTACCTCCTGAGCACTGCCGAACCACCTACCTCCCAAACAACACCGGACCAACCCACTCACAAGTCACCACCGAACGACCCATATCCTCACCACTACCAACCCATTTCCTCACCACTACCGAGCCATCTCCTCTTCAAGCAATGCCGGACCATCCATCATCTTCCAAGCATAGCCGGACCAGAGTGCTACCGAATCAACTCCACTTTCCTTCCTAGCCGAACCAACTCCACTTCCATGTACTACCGAACCAGAGTGCAACCGAACCAGAACCTATTCCATCCATCAACTACCGGACCACAGTACTACCGGACCAAGGTGTACCGAACCAACACTACCAGGCCGGATTGCATCAGCCCAGGCCCACCAGCAGCTATATACATCCAAGACCCCTGCCCCCAGTCTCACTCTATAAATAGAGGGGCAGGGGTACAACAATGGCAGACAAGTTTGAGAGCTCAAGCACGGATAAAACTTTCAAACAACTTTCAGTTACTTGTAATAAAAGCTTTGTACTTGTAATCTGAATAGAAAAGGATAATAACATATAAAGTGGACGTAGGCACGTTCTGGCCGAACCACTATAAATCTGTGTGTCTTTTACAGTTTAGTCCCTGCTTTTTATGTATTTACATAAATCATCAAAATCACTAAAAACAACATAAAATCAACTAATTCATATGACTTGGAGGTGTTTGCCCATTTTTTGTGCAAACATCTTTGGTGCTTTCATTGAGAGCGGAGCTCGAAGCTTCAGCTTCTCCCACTTAACCCTTTTTCTATCAGCATCGTTCATTGCTTGGAAAACATGCTTCCCGGATGGAAGAAAGATGCTAACAAAGGAAAGAACATCGCAACTGGCAGTATCCCAGATCCAGTGGTTAGAGGCCAAGACAATCGTCCGGTTCCAACAGCAAATGTAAATCAGGCAAATCCGACAGCCCCTGCTACGAAGCAACCAATTACAAGGGCGGATCTGGATAGGGTTGTGGCTGAAGTAACTAACCGCTTCGCATCTCAACAAGAAGTCTTGGTGGATCAACTCATGTCACGCTTAAGGGATGTTGAAGAAACTAACCGCAACACCGAATCATGGGGCGAGTCCCAGTCTGGAGGATCTAGGAGACGACAAAGGTCTTTCTTCTTCGAAGAGGCTAACAATAGAAACAGCTATGGTAGGAGCCGACCCCGGACTCAGCCCGAATTCCGACCCGAAGAAACGCTTGGGACCGAACCCAACGGGGGAGGTACCAGGCAAGGGTCGGATATAGCTGAGCCCGCCATGCTACCTAACCATGGAAACACCAAGGGACGGGGCCGAGCTGGAGTCCAGCCCGAAGTTGGACCCGAGGAAGTGCTGAGAAGAGAACCCAGTAGGGAAAGATCAAGGCAAGGGCCAACTGTGGCTGACCCCAGCATGCCTCCAGAAGACCAGAGGCAGCTGTTGGAGAATGTTAGGAGTGATAGACGATACCATCCCTACAAGTCATCTGGACGGAATCAATCCCGGAGGGAAGAACCAAACTCATTTCTATCCGCTCCAAGTTCTGATGAAAGGATGGCACGATTGTTCAGAGAGTGCGTCCAACGGGAACAAAGGGATTGGGGGATAGGTGCTAGGGTAACCAGCCCCTTCACCCGCAATATCGAAATTGCCATCACCCCCGGGAATGGAAAATGCCAACAATGGAACCTTACAAGGGAACTTCTAATCCCGTTGTACACTTGCAGAGATACACACAGCATATGCTAATGAGCGGAGCAACAGAGGGAGTGTTGTGTAAATGCTTTCCACTATTCTTGGCAGATCTAGCTACCTCCTGGTTCTGCCATCTGCCCCAAGGATCCATCAGCTCATGGGAAATGTTGAAAGAAAAGTTCATTAGCCAGTTCCGCATTCATGTGGAACAACCCAGTGACGCTTATTCCCTATCTAATATCAAACAGAAGCCCGGGGAGACAGTGCAACAATATCTAACCCGATTCAACGCCGCAGCAGCCGCTGTCCAAGATGCCAACGAGAAACTTATCCTAATGGCCCTCTGCAGTGGTGTGCATCCGGATACTAAGTTTGCTAGGAGACTAACGAAAGAAAAGCCAGCTACCTTACCCGATTTCTTCCACGAAGCCGGGAAATATATGAGACTTGAAGACGCTGCCATTGAAAGGCAAACAGGGCAACAAACCAAGGCAGCTCATGGCAACACATCCGCGGTAGCAAAGGACGTTCGAAGAAATGACTCTAGAGACAGTGCTGGGGGCAAGAAGGGGGAAAAGTGCTTATATAGGCCAGGACCGAGATTTGAATCTTACACTCTTTTAAATGAAACAATCGAAAACATCTTCTTGTCCACCCAGGATGAAGTTAGATACAAGCGCCCCTCGCACAAGAAGGAATCAGATAATGCTATTAAGTCTGGAAAGTTCTGCCGTTCCACAAATCTCATGGGCATGACACTAATGAATGCCATCATCTTCGGGACTTGATCGAAGAACACATCAGAAGGAAGAGACTAGAGAGCTATGTGAAAGGTCAGAACAGGACTTCAACTCCTGTCAATGAAAACCCTGGGCTGCACCTCACGGAAGTAGGCGGAGGAAATCGCAACACCAGCGGCTCCAGTCAAGAGAAGATAGTGGTCCTTACCATATCGGGAGGACCACACATCGCCGACGGAAGCTGGGCAGAGATGGAGAGATACAGTAAGTCACTTAGAAACAATGAAGGCTACGTTAATTCTGTTACAGAAGAACGCCACCCGAAATGGAAAGAGAATGATGACATCACCTTCAGTAGGCGTGATCTAGAGGGAATGCAGTACCCTCACATGGATCCTATGGTCATCTCTGCCTGGTTCGGTCCAGCCAAGGTTTTCCGAATTCTAGTAGACACTGGAAGCTCAGTAAACATCTTATTTAAACATGCTTTCGACAAAATGAAGCTGTCAATGAAGGATGTGTCTCCCTGCAGCAAACTGCTACCTGGCTTCACTGGAGATGCGAAGATGCCCCTCGGGCAACTGGACCTCTTTGTCGAGATAGGAAGTCATCTCCGCTCCGTTGTGCGAAAACAAACATTTGTGCTAATAGAAAGCCACTCGGCCTACAACACCTTTTTGGGGAGACCAGCCTTGTCTGACTTCCAAATTGTCCTAGTCCCGTGGTGCCTGAAAATGAAATTCCCAACAGATAACGGAGTAGGGAAAATAGAGGGAGATCAAGACGCTGCTCGAGATTGCTATGTGACTGAACTTCGCAATAACCGCAGGAAGGATAAAGGGAAGGATGCAGAGACTTCTCTCTGTAAGAAAAACTTGGAAGCATAGCAATTAAAGAAAGCCCCTCCTCTTCGATATACCAGCGATCCTTTCAACGAATTAGACCCCAGGGACAAAGAGGAGGAGGCCACCACCGAGCTTGCAGAGGCTATGGAATTTGTATCTGTAGACAAACACGACCCAAGTAGACTGCTGAGAGTTGGGTCTCAGTTAAGAGCGAAGTTGAAGGATCAACTCGTCGATTTTCTTCGCCACAACATGGATGTATTTGCATGGACGCACGCCGACATGACAGGAATCTCCCTAGACGTAGCATGCCACGTACTGAACATCGATCCCACCAAGGTGCCAGTGAAGCAGAAAAAGGGAAGCATGGGGGCAGAACGATCAGCAGCCCTCGAGGAAGAAGTAAAGAACTTACTTGCCAATGACTTCATACGAGAAGCCATCTACCCAGAATGGATCGCCAACCCGGTACTGGTAAAGAAGGCTAACGGGAAGTGGCGAACATGCATCGACTTCTCCAACTTAAATGATGCTTGCCCGAAGGACTGCTTCCCACTCCCCCGAATCGATCAGCCTGTGGACAGCACAGCCGGACACGAACTCTTATCCTTTATGGACGCATACTCAGGATATAACCAGATCCCTATGCACGCCCCCGATCAAGACCACACTAGTTTCATCACTGACCGGGGATTGTACTGCTACAAAATAATGCCTTTTGGACTTAAAAACGCCGGAGCTACTTATCAGCGCCTCGTCAACAAGATGTTTGCGGAGTTAATAAGACGAACTATGGAAGTTTATGTGGATGACATGCTGGTAAAATTGAGGAAAGCCAACGATCATATAAACCACCTGGACGAGATGTTTCAAGTACTTCGCCAATATGGAATGAAGCTGAATCCTCTAAAGTGCTCCATTGGAGTATCGTCGGGAAAGTTCTTGGGATTCATCGTCCATGCCAAGGGGATCGAAGCAAACCCCGAACAAGTCCGTGCTTTGTAAGATATCAAGATATCATCCACTCGAAGAGAGATGCAAAGCCTAAACGGGAAGGTGGCTTCCCTAAACAGATTCATCTCTAAAACAACCGACAAATGCATCCCTTTCTTCGAAGCTCTTAAGAAAGACAAAGGAAAGTTCGAATGGACCGACGAATGCTCGACAGCCTTCCTTAACCTAATCGAACACCTTCAGAGACCACCAGTACTCTCAACTCCAAATGAAGGCGAAGAACTATACCTATACCTTGCTGTATCATCCCATACTTTAAGCGCCGCTCTTGTAAGAGAAGACAACCGCGCACAGCGGCCCGTATACTTTGTAAGCAAGAGATTTACAAGGGCAGAAGCCAAATACCCTAAACTTGAAAAGCTAGCATACTGTTTGCTAATCACGTCACGGAAACTGCGACACTATTTCCAATCCCATTCCATCAGAGTTTTAACCGATTAACCGCTAAGGAAGGTACTCCATCGCCCCGACACTTCTGGACGACTACTTAAATGGTGCATTGAACTGAGACAGTATGATATCACCTACCATCCTCGCACCGCCATCAAGGGACAAGCCATGGCCGATTTCATTGCCGAATTCACTACCAATGAAGGTAAAGATCGATCTGAAATAAAAAAGAGTATCAAGTGGAATCTCTTTGTAGATGGAGCATCAAACGAACAAGGCTCGAGGGCAGGTATTGTGGTAATCACCCCCAAGGGAAGGAAGCTGCACTATGCCCTAAGATTGGAATTCGCTGCCACCAACAATGACGCAGAATACGAAGCAGTGATAGCCGGGTTAGAACTTGCCCTAGAGATTGGAGTCGGTTCTTTATGTCTCCATAGTGATTCTCAACTTATTGTAAATCAAATACTGGGAGAATTACAGACTCGAGGAGAACGACTCACAACATATCTAAAGAAGACCAAGCTGCTGCTCAATCAATTAGATCACTATTTAATCAAACACATTCCTCGAGGAAAGAATCAAGAGACCGACGAATTGGCAAAGCAAGCTAGCATGAAGGACGGCACCACTTTCGGAACAATAAGCATCTCAAAGCAACTAGCCTCGAGTTTCGAGCCAATGAATCTGATAGCTGCAATCGAAGAGGAAACTTGGATGACTCCTATCCGAAAATACTTGCAAGATGGCACACTACCCAACGAGCGTAACGAAGTCAGGAAAATCTTGAGAAGTGCTTCCCGCTACACAATACAAGAAGGCATCCTCTATCGGCGTGGCTTCTCTAACCCCCTATTAAGGTGTGTCGCTGGAAGGGAAGACAAGGAAATCTTATCCAACATCCATCAAGGAAGTTGCGGAGACCACACTGGAGGGCAGACTCTGGCAAAGAAGATACTTCGATATGGATATTTATGGCCTACCTTAAACAAAGATGCCTTGGACTTCGTCAAAAAATGCAACAGATGTCAGAAATTTGCTAAGATCCCTTGACTGCCAACCAATGAGATTACTCATATGACCAGCCCTTGGCCCTTTGCAATATGGGGAATTGACTTGATTGGCGAACTGCCAATGGGCCGAGGCGGAGCCAAATATGCAATAGTGGCAGTCGACTATTTCACCAAATGGGTGGAAGCGAAACCTCTAAATTAAATATCTTCGGCAAAAGTTATTAACTTCTTGATAAAAAATGTTTTATGCAGGTATGGGGTTCCACTCAAAATCATATCGGACAATGGACTTCAATTTGACAGCGAGGAATTCACCGACTGGTGCCGAGAGCATGGAATTCACAAAAGCTTCTCATCTGTAGCTTATCCCCAGGAAAACGGACAAGTCGAAGCTGTCAACAAAATTCTCAAAACTCTAATCAAGAAGAAACTTGAAAAGTCAAAAGGCGCTTGGGTGGATGAACTTCCTACGGCACTTTGGGCCTACCGCACATCTTACAGAACATCAACAGGACATACTCCTTTCTCTTTGGCATACGGATCGGAAGCCATGCTCCCAGTTGAAACTGTAGTGCCCTCCCACCGTAGTATCCACTACAACCCAAAAGAAAATGAAGAACTCCTACACATGTCTTTGGACCTAATTGAAGAAAGAAGAAATGATGCAGCACTCAAAGCGGCAGCTCACAAGCAAAAAGTGGCAGCACAATACAACTCCAAAGTTAAACACCGCAGCTTACAAGAAGGAGATCTTGTCCTCAAACTGATCTTTCCGCGCCCCGGAGCGCTAGATCCGATCTGGGACGGACTATGTAATTCATAAAGATCTCCACAACGGAGCTTATATTTTGTCAACAGTGGACGGAGAGGTGTTTCAGAGGGCATGGAACATCCAACACCTTCGTCGATACTTTTCTTAACTTATACTGCCCATATGAAGTGAATTAACAAAGAGAATCAGTGGACGTAGGCATTTTCGTGCCGAACCACTTTAAAAATCTTGTCTCTTTTTAACTTGTTCCTTTATATCTTGGATGCTCGTTAAGCTTTATCCCTTTCTGTTGAAAAAAATCCTGTGTGACGGCATTTCCATTCTGGACACTTCATGGCACAATCTCACCTGGACAAGACCTAACAGGTACGATACGAATCTATGCCCTCGCTAATGAGACACTTTTGCTCCAGCATCCCTCTGCTGCGGGTTAACTCATTGCTCGCGACGGCCCTCAAAGCCAACTGTAATGAGCCGATCATAAGCCACCGAGAAGGCCGACTATAGCCGAGGCAGCTCATTACGGCGTTCGGCTCGCCGGCGACTGTGAACCGATTATAAGCCCCAACATAAGGTGTGGCCAGCCAGGGGCAGTTCACAGTTGACGATCGGCACCCACGCTAGCCGGCCACGCTAAATCAAATAATACCCACGATTACGGGCCTTAATGGCCCGGGTAGTTACTGTGCGCAATCTCGGCTCCGATGTGTCTTAAGTACGGCTGTGGTAAAAAAGAAAACTCCCCGCGGAGGCGTAAGATGGGTGACGAATGTCTCCAAGACCCACAGCTAGGGAAAGAGACTACAAAACCCGTTTGCCACGAACTTAAGCACATCAAAGGCCTTCCGTGATTGGAAGTTTTACTATTTTCTTATATTTCCATTCTATTTAAAAACTTTCCTCCTATCCTCTATAACGATCACTAAAGTACATGACACAAAATGGGAGACACTCGCTAGTGGAAATGAGAACTCACAACTGGATAACAGGTCACTCAGCTGCATTCCATCCTCAGTCACACAAGACATTCAAAGCTACCGTTTACAACTAAAAAATGAAGGACGGTACTTCCTTTTCTTGTACATAAACATGTAGCTATAGCCTATTCACACATCACACTCACATTGCGAGGCATGAAATTATATTTTAAGCAAGAGCTTAGCATCAAACACGATTAAAGCACATGCATATACATAGCTCTATTTCTTATGCAACACATCAAAATAACGACAGCATTCAAATACGACAGAATCAGCTTATGTTATAAGATTATATAAGAATAAAATCATTCGCTACAATGACATGATTACATAATTACAGCCTGAAAGTACATTAATGTTTTGAAACTAGTATATACAGGAATGTCAAGTAAAACCAAAAATATCCGGATCAAGCCAAAATGGTCGGCAGCATCAGAACTTCATCTCTATCCTTCCGACCCCCCAAGACCTACTTGACCACTGGATCAGAGCTCCCAGCATGCTGACCAGAGGTCCCGCCTGTCCGATTCAGGAGAACAACCCATCAGATAAATGATACGTAGTCAAGTTAAGAAAAGATTGAGAGGGAAGACTTACCAGCATCTGCTCCCTGATCATCATCCCCCAACTGCACACCCACTTCCTCGGCGGTAAGCAACCGCATGCCCTCCTTCACTGCCACTTTCTCCTCCTCAGTAAACTGGGCCGTGACCACATCCATTCGGAAAGCAACACCACCCTCCTTATCCGCTTCAGACTTGGCCTCCTCCAAAGCCCGGAGATATATCCTAGCCATGACCCGGGGATAATCGTCCATCCAGGACAGGTTGCCCTGCTTCCAAGTACGGAAACACATGTCCTGGAGCATCTCATCCATCATCCCCTCGTTCTCCTCAAACTCCCTCATCCGGGCCTCCGAAGCCGACAGCCTTGTAATGGTAGCATCTCTCTCCAATCGGTATCTCAAGCAGTCAGCCTGAAGGGATTTCCACATCGCCTCCATCTCCTCCTTCAGCTTAGCTTGAGTAAGCTCTACGGCCTCAAGCTTCCCAGATAACTCCTCTATCTGCTCAAGATCCGCTCTTCGAACCTCATCCACAGTGGCAATGGCCATATCGATTCGCTCCTTCCAGATGGCTTCCATTTTTCGCAGCTCGGCTCTGCTAGCCTCCTCAATAGTTTTCTTTAGCCGTCTGGAGGTCGCCTCATGCTGGGAGATCTGAATGGCCTGATCGGCAAGTTGTTTGGCCTGATCGGAAACCATTAGCCGCAGCCGAATGTTAGCACTTTCGATTTCCTCTCTAGCCTTGACCAGTCGGGCGTGATGCCCCACTAACTTCTTGGTCTCTTCAGCCACCCGATCGATGTTTGCCTTGGCCTCATCCCCCATAGTCACAATCCGAGTGGTTAACAAGTCGAGATCCAAAGACTTAGCCTCATCAAGCACCCTTACCATAGGATTGTGGGGTAGGAGGTGCTCACCGGTAACCTCATCGAAGTAAGTATCATGAGAACTCGGGTCCAGATCTGGATGACCCGCAAATGGGTTACGAGCCAAGCCGGGACGATCAACATGAGTAACGGAAGGATTCTCTGATGGATGCGGAGATGATATGGACTCAGTATCCTCCTCCGTGATGTCATGAATAGGCTGGGTTGGGGGCTGAGGTCCAAGTGAAGGTTCGAACATAAAACGCCTCCTCTTTCTCTTTTGAATATCCTCTTCGATGACTCCGAGAAGAGGACGGTAACTGACTACGCCCCCGTAACAGTCAGTCGAGGGCTTCGGTTTAGCAGAAGCCTTGAAGAGTTTGAATTGCTCAAGGCGATGCCGAATGTCTGATGTCTTAGCCGCCTCAACCGTTCCTGGAATAAAAACCAAGTGTTACAAGCATGCATGAGACTATAATCCAAGAAACATGTGAAGTTAAAAGAGGAGTCGAAAATTCACCTTGAACCGCCGGAGTTGCCCTAGCTGAAATGCTCTCAAAAGATGGACTGGCACCAGTCCCGGCCTTATCAGATTTCTTCGGTTTCTCCACCAAGGCTGACCCTTCCTCCAACCCCTCGAAGGCTTGGCAGAAAGCATCATCCGTCCACTCTTGAATCTCACCTGCTTGCCCAGAGGTCAAGGCAACAACTCCACTGCCACTCTGTCCTTCGCCACCGTTACCACCATCACCTTCTCCATCACCTCCACTCTCCTCCTCGCCTCTTTCCTCCTCTCCACTTTCCTCCTCCGGAACATCTGGGCATGTGCTGGGAGAAGGTCCATCAGATTTCTTAAGCTTCTTCCCCCCAACGACTGGAGGAATCGAGAAGGGTCTCCTCTTGCTGCTCTTTGTCGTGGCCCCTCCTTTGGCTTTGGCAGCTCTTTCCTCAACCGTATCCCTCTGCTTGACCACAGACTTATGTGGTAGAATCAAGTTGTGTCCCAAGAGAGTGGGATTCCTGATTAGGTAAGAAGCTGACCTATCCCTTTCCGAAATGGCCTCTATCTCCGCGGCCACCTGAACCAGGTGGTCATTCTCCACGACCGCAAAGCCACCTGCCGCTAGCAAGAAATAAAAACACATGAGCAGAAGCATTTCAGTAAGAACGAAAATCATAAATAAGCTTCATCTTACAGCCAGAGGTGAAGCGGTGGATAGAAACGGAGTCGTCCCGGATAAAGAACCATTCCTTCTTAAACATGGTGAACTTTGAATACAAGTCTAGGACCGGTTTGAAGGACACGGCCGATTCCAAGATGATGTATGGAGACCCTTTCTTGTAACCCCTCAAGTTATATAGGTACCGAATCTCCCGGTTGGAAGGGGGACGCCTGTATTTTCTCTGAAAAATCACGAACAGGCCCACCAAGATAGCGTAGGAGTTAGGCTGGAGCTGGAAAGGGGCCAGCTTCAAATAGGTGACGAAGCTAACTATCCAAACATTGATTGGAGGAATGGCCCCACACATGCAGTGGTACCTACTATAAGCAAAGTATCCTTCAGGGGGATTATATGGCATGACCCCCTCCCCTGGAAACAGCATGCGTGCTCTATCAATCCCAAAGGAGCGGGAGATAACATCAAGCTGCTCCTCTCTGAGAAAGCTCGGAAAGCAATCAGGAGGAGAGTTCAGAAGCTGTTGGGGACCATACCCATCTACTAGCGATCTCAAGGTGGGTCCACGACGTTCCGGTCCTAGCTGGGCTGGGGGCACAACGGGGGACTCTCGTCTATCCGTAGATTTTCTCTTTTCTGATCGAGTTTCCACTTTGCGATACATTTATCTGTAACACCGGAAAAACATATTGTTAGAACAAGGAGTATGGAAATACAAACAAACAAGTACATGCAGCCTGGAGTCTCATTCGCAATTCGAAACATAAAAGCTCGAGACCAAAGACCATTCGGCCTCACACTTCTCAAACTCATTCGGCGGTTCAAGGACAAAAGGTCATTCGGTATTTTGGGGGACACGAGCTCATTCGGTTAACCACAGCTTTCAGGTACATCCGGTACACGAGGCCCCCGAGCCCATTCAGTAATTGAAAATAAGAGTTCATTCGGCAGAGTAGATCCTCACCTGGCTCAGTAAGAACTTGATTCAGCTAACACGTTGATTCGGCAGGGATAATAGTTTGATTCGGTAAAAACGGGGGAGTGATTCGGCTGACGAGGAAAAACAGAGGCGTTAGGCCCCTATTTATAGGCAAATACCAATTGCCGGACCAGTTGGTTCGGCGCTAGAGACCGGATGAGAACATCCAAGCTTAAAGCAAAGCACGCCATGTGCATGCACATGCCCTACTTTGAGGGGCAAGTGTTGGGTGAGTTTCGACCGGCTCCTTCCCTACCACCAAACCAACTCTTGCCGGACCGGCTCCACACCATGCCCACCGAACCGCCTACCTCCTGAGCAGTGCCGAACCACCAACCTCCCAAACAACACCGAACCAACCCACTCATAAGTCACCACCGAACCAACCCATATCCTCACCAATACCAACCCATATCCTCACCACTACCGAACCATCTCCTCTCCAAGCAACGTCGGACCATCCATCATCTTCCAAGCATAGCCGGACCAGAGTGCTACCGAACCAACTCCACTTCCCTTCCTAGCCGAACCAACTCCACTTCCATGTACAACCGAACCAGAACCTATTCCAACCATCAACTACCGGACCACAGTACTATCGGACCAAGGCGTACCGAACCAACACTACCAGGCCAGATTGCATCAGCCCAGGCCCACCAGCAGCTATATACATCCAAGACCCCTGCCCCCAGTCTCACTCTATAAATAGAGGGGCAGGGGTACAACAATGGCAGACAAGTTTGAGAGCTCAAGCACGGATAAAACTTTCAAACAACTTTCAGTTACTTGTAATAAAAGCTTTGTACTTGTAATCTGAATAGAAAAGGAGAATAACATATAAAGTGGACGTAGGCCCGTTCTAGCCGAACCACTATAAATCTGTGTCTTTTACAGTTTAGTCCCTGCTTTTTATGTATTTGAATAAATCATCAAAATCACTAAAAACAACATAAAATCAACTAATTCATACGAGTTGGAGGTGTTTGCCCATTTTTTGTGCAAACACAATAAATGTTAACATAATTTGGAGCAAATAAAAAAAATCACAGAATCATAGACATAGAATATCAGAATAACTCGCAGCTGAATTAAAATAACCATAGTAGTTCATGAAGCTACTACATACACAGTCTCAAAACAAATACAAAATATTAGAGTCTAAAAGAAAATACAATAGAAATCCACTAATACATAAGCTGAATAGAAATAACTGAAATAGAAATAAATAGACAACTAGACAAATAGATAATCTCCAACAAATTCTCTAGCTCTAGAAGATGAAATCCAAAGTTGTGATACTCAGGCTGACCAAAGCGTAAAGCAAAACACAAAACACTCGAGTCAGGACATACATACTTATGAAATGTAAATCAACTCAAGTGAACTATTATAGAAATGCACAAGTAACATAAAGGATGCTTGAAATCGCCAATCCTTTAAGGATTCGTTAAACTATCTACTATGTAGGAATATACGCTATTATAATAATGTCTAGAGTAAAGTAAACTTACTTAAAAATAGTGTTAAGGCTTTACATTTTCCACCTTAACACATTTATAGTGCTAATAGTCTATACAGTACCATCGTACCTCCAGATCGGGAGGCTACTATAAATACTCCATAAGTACGACAAAAATCAAACTCGTAGAAAGCACGATAGGGTAGGCGACATGGCACAACTAGGCAATGCAGGGTAGATATACCAATTATGCATCCGGGCTGGTAGTAACGCATAGCAGCCACTACCGCCCACCTCGAGCCACACTCCCAAAAAAATCAAAGGGTGCACCCAATCAATCACAAAGTAATAGAATGGTATCGAAGGAGTGTGTCCGATCAGAGGAGCTACCTCATTAGCCCAAGAATCGCTCTTGTTTTAGCCACCTTATGCCAGCTCACGGGAGTAAGGCCCACGTATATACCTCATATAGGATCGTCACCACCATCCTACTTCATTCTGGAATCTCCACTGCATACACGGTTGTTAAAGTGGTTTTCGGAGTTGGTAGAGAGTATGACAACTTCTGATCCCGTTCTCTTTAACAACCAATTGTTATTATAACCCATGGTTATTTTTTCAAATGGTTTACATTTCAAAATAAAACATATCTATTCCAAAACCATTTAAAACCAAATGCTATTACTCTTTCCAAAATAATGTCCATTTCAAAAATGGTAATATTTCCAAATCTATATACTTAGTTAAAGCATTTTAAAATTTAATAATTTAGGAATCACAACACTTTAAAAATGTGACATTTCATAGTAGCATTTAAAAAATGTTATCTTTTAAGAAATACAACATTTTAAACATAACCTAAAGTAGTATATCACTTGTGATAACCCGGATTTTTGGACATCAGATAATTGGATAGTTATCTGATTTAACTATTGAAAATACTGATTTATAGATTGAACGAATAAATGTGATAATCTCCTTTATAAACTATTTAAAATTGGCAAAACTGTTATTTTTAAACAATATTAACAATGTGATGTTTTTAAATATAGATATAAATAGATTTTAAAATAGAATTATTATTTAAAAATTTAATCTGTATTGTTTAAATATATATATTTGAGTTAATTTTAAATTGGTTTTTAAATTTAATTTGAATTTGGGTTTGATATTGAATTTCAAAAGATAGATATATATCTTAAATATATTTTGGACTTTAAAATATACTATATATGATTTTATTTAGAATATAGTTGTTTTATATTATTTTCTTTTAAAGGATTATATATATAAATTAAGATATTTATTTATTAATTAAGAAATTTAAATATAAAAGCCTATAAACCATTTTAAAGATAAATAAAACGTGCATAATTACACATGTAAGTTTAATAAATAAAATTTGACAACTGTAATGTGATTAAAATAGGTAAATGACAAATGTTAAGTAATTTAACAAGTGTCATTTTTTATTTTATTTTCTTTTACATTTTTATAAATCATAATTTAAGTCTATATATTCATCTTTCTTTCCTCTTCATTACTTTTCCTATCTTCATTCAAAACAAACCTATAACCATTATACAAAACACAAGAAAGATCAGAAAAAAACCTATAAACATTTTCAAACCAGAAAATTTATCAAGCAATCAACTTATTCAACTATCTCAAATTATCAAAAGCAATTTCAATTCAGATTTAAAAGTAAGATCACCTCAGCTAGAAAATTTAATCATCTCAACAACAAAAGATTTCCAGTAACAAGTTTCCGGTAACAAGCTTTCAGAGATCAAAAGCAGTTCAAGTTTTCAAAATATAAAACTGTCTCAAGCTCTATTCAAGTGGTTTCTTGGTGAGTAAACAGTTTTATTTAAAGATTTAAATATGTTAAAATCTAAATGCATGCAGCATTTACTTAAAATGAAATATGATATGTGTTTGCATGATTGTTTAAACAGGATTGCATGTGTAATTGTATGTGAAAGTTGTTGTGCATGTCTGGAACAAAAAGTTTGCTTTGTTCTTTGTTCTCAGGTTCTAATTTTCTTTTTTAAATCAAATGCTCTTCCTCTGATCAGTTATGTGTTATGATGTTTGAACAAATATTGTTAGAAACGATAGGATTTAAGTGGTAAAAATATTTTAAGTAGGAATTGATAATAGTTTAACTGGAATGTGAGTATTATAGTTAAAATCTTAATTTTTTTTATAAAAATTTCGACCTTAAAGATATTTTGTTTCAAGATTATAATCTGAATTGTTATCAAAAACTTGGATTTTCAAAAATTAAATCATGATTTTCAAGGTAGTAAATCATGAGAAATCGAGAGTTGAACGTTATACGGGTATCGGGTATTTTCTGGCGATCGATGTAGCTTTAGGGGTCGGGACCACTGCCGGAGGTGGCAAAGAGGTAGACGACCTTGGAAAAAATAGTGAAAGGTCTTATTATTCACAGTGGCGGTGGTTGTTCGTCGAACTAGGGTTTTAGATTCTGGATGGTCGACTTTGGTTTTAAGGTCGTCGTCGACGTAGCTTCGGTCTTCATCGGAATGGGTGGAGTAGAAGCTTAAGACTACGACGAAGGTTTGGTCAGGGTGTAGAGATTTCTGGTGATCGATGGTGGTGTCGCAGGGAAGTGTTTGGTGATACATCATTCCAGGTTTGGGTTTACAAGCTCAATTCTAGATTTTGTGTTCGATTTGAGGCATGGTTGATCGTAATCGGGTAAGGAAGTCAGGATAGACTCGCTGGCGATGATGAGGTTGGTTGGAGTTGCTTCGATAGGTGGTGCATGTGAACGGTATCACTATGTATCGTTGTTTTTTGGTTTGCTGTTGATTTTGGGGGAAGAAGAGGAGTCTCGATTGAGGTCTCGAGAAAATGGTAGGGTGACTCATGATTGTTTTCGGGTTAGCTTGCGGGTTTTTGGGTAACAGGTTTTCAGTTTAAAATTAATTCCATGTTTTAAAATGAAAAGAGAAAAATAAAAAGAAGGCAACGGTCTCGGGTAAGGGATCGGGTGTAATTCGGGTTTGACCCGAAGTAAAAAATTTTCAATTTTTAAGTTTAAAACTAAATAAGTTTTTAAATTCAAAATGAATCTAGTTTTGAACCCTTTCTTAAAATTTATTCCTTTATATTATAAATGTCTTAAATAATTTTTTAAGGAAATTATATAATTTGTTTAACTTAAATTTAGTAAGATAAATGCTTAAGTTATTTTAAACTTAAATTAAATGGTTTAATTAAGTAAGATAATTATAAGATATATGTTTAAATATGATTTTGATAATTAAGAAATTAATTAAGGATAAATGGTTTATCTTATGATTAATTAAGACCTTGGATGACTAAGGACTAATTAAATTAATAAAGAAATTAAAAGAAATTAATTTATTCAATTAATTAATGATTTTGAGGTTATTTAATTAATTATGAGTTGATTAATTAGAGATCAATTAATTTGTAATTAAGGAATAAATTAATTAAGTAATTATAGATTAAATACTTAAATGATGATTACTTAATGTAAGTAATTAAACGATTAATCCGTTAAGGGTTAATTAATTTAATTAGCAATTAGAGGTTAAATTATTTAATGATCAAGTTTAATTAATTGAGGATAATTAACCAATGGGAAAATTACTTGATGAAAGTAATTTAAGGTAAACTACTTAAGGGAAGTAATTAAGGATTAATTAATGTAACTAAACGATTGATTGATTAAGGAAATTAAGTAAGGGTTAGTAATTAATGAGTGTGATTAATTAAAGGATAATTAATCAATATAAGTGATTATAGTATAATTAATTTGAGTGATTAATTAAGGATAAAAGTAATTAATGTGAATGGGTGAAGGTTAATTAATTTGTGTTATTAATTAAAGGCTAGTTACTTAATGTAATTAAAAAGGATAATTAAGGGACGAACAGGCCCACCAAGATAGCGTAGGAGTTAGGCTGGAGCTGGAAAGGGGCCAGCTTCAAATAGGTGACGAAGCTAACTATCCAAGCATTGATTGGAGGAATGGCCCCACACATGCAGTGGTACCTACTATAAGCAAAGTATCCTTCAGGGGGATTATATGGCATGACCCCCTCCCATGGAAACAGCATGTGTGCTCTATCAATCCCAAAGAAGCGGGAGATAACATCAAGCTGCTCCTCTCTGAGAGAGCTCGGAAAGCAATCAGGAGGAGAGTTCAGAAGCTGTTGGGGACCATACCCATCTACTAGCGATCTCAGGGTGGGTCCACGACGTTTCGGTCCTAGCTGGGCTGGGGGCACAACGGGGGACTCTCGTCCATCTGTAGATTTTCTCTTTTCTGATCGAGTTTCCACTTTGTGAGACATTTATCTGTAACACCGGAAAAACATATTGTTAGAACAAGGAGTATGGAAATACAAACAAACAAGTACATGCAGCCTGGAGTCTCATTCGCAATTCGAAACATAAAAGCTCGAGACCAAAGACCATTTGGCCTCACTCTTCTCAAACTCATTCGGCGGTTCAAGGAAAAAAGGTCATTCGGTATTTTGGGGGCCACGAGCTCATTCGGTTAACCACAGCTTTCAGGTACATCCGGTACACGAGGCCCCCGAGCCCATTCAGTAATTGAAAATAAGAGTTCATTCGGCAGAGTAGATCCTCATCTGGCTCGGTAAGAACTTGATTCGGCTAACACGTTGATTCGGCAGGGATAATAGTTTGATTCGGTAAAAACGGGGGAGTGGTTCGGCTGATGAGGAAAAACAGAGGCGTTAGGCCCCTATTTATAGGCAAATACCAATAGCCAGACCAGTTGGTTCGGCGCTAGAGACCGGATGAGAACATCCAAGCTTAAAGCAAAGCACGCCATGTGCATGCGCATGCCCTACTTTGGGGGGCAAGTGTTGGGTGAGTTTCGACCGGCTCCTTCCCTACCACCAAACCAACTCTCGCCGGATCGGCTCCACACCATGCCCACCGAACCGCCTACCTCCTGAGCACTGCCGAACCACCTACCTCCCAAACAACACCGGACCAACCCACTCATAAGTCACCACCGAACCAACCCATATCCTCACCAATACCAACCCATATCCTCACCACTACCGAACCATCTCCTCTCCAAGCAACGTCGGACCATCCATCATCTTCCAAGCATAGCCGGACCAGAGTGCTACCGAACCAACTCCACTTCCCTTCCTAGCCGAACCAACTCCACTTCCATGTACAACCGAACCAGAACCTATTCCAACCATCAACTACCGGACCACAGTACTACCGGGCCAAGGCGTACGAACCAACACTACCAGGCCAGATTGCATCAGCCCAGGCCCACCAGCAGCTATATTCATCCAAGACCCCTGCCCCTAGTCTCACTCTATAAATAGAGGGCAGGGGTACAACAATGGTAGACAAGTTTGAGAGCTCAAGCACGGATAAAACTTTCAAACAACTTTCAGTTACTTGTAATAAAAGCTTTGTACTTGTAATCTGAATAGAAAAGGAGAATAACATATAAAGTGGACGTAGGCATGTTCTGGCCGAACCACTATAAATCTGTGTCTTTTACAGTTTAGTCCCTGCTTTTTATGTATTTGAATAAATCATCAAAATCACTAAAAACAACATAAAATCAACTAATTCATACGACTTGGAGGTGTTTGCCCATTTTTTGTGCAAACACAACAAATGTTAATATAATTTGGAGCAAATAAAACAAATCACAGAATCATAGACACAGAATATCAGAATAACTCGCAGCTGAAATAAAATAACCATAGTAGTTCATGAAGCTACTACATACACAGTCTCAAAACAAATACAAAATATTAGAGTCTAAAAGAAAATACAATAGAAATCCACTAATACATAAGCTGAATAGAAATAACTGAAATAGAAATAAATAAACAACTAGACAAATAGATAATCTCCAACAAATTCTCTAGCTCTAGAAGATGAAATCCAAAGTTGTGATACTCAGGCTGACCCAAGCGTAAAGCAAAACACAAAACACTCGAGTCAGGACATACATACTTATGAAATGTAAATCAACTCAAGTGAACTATTATAGAAATGCACAAGTAACATAAAGGATGCTTGGAATCGCCAATCCTTTAAGGATCCGTTAAACTATCTACTATGTAGGAATATACGCTATTATAATAATGTCTAGAGTAAAGTAAACTTACTTAAAAATAGTGTTAAGGCTTTACATTTTCCACCTTAACACATTTATAGTGCTAATAGTCTATACAGTACCATCGTACCTCCAGATCGGGAGGCTACCATAAATACTCCATAGGTACGACAAAAATCAAACTTGTAGAAAGCACGATAGGGTAGGTGACATGGCACAACTAGGCAATGCAGGGTAGATATACCAATTATGCATCCGGGCTGGTAGTAACGCATAGCAGCCACTACCGCCCACCTCCAGCCACACTCCCAAAAAATCAAAGAGTGCACCCAATCAATCACAAAGTAATAGAATGGTATCGAAGGAGTGTGTCCGATCAGAGGAGCTACCTCATTGGCCCAAGAATCACTCTTGTTTTAGCCACCTTATGCCAACTCACGGGAGTAAGGCCCACGTATATACCTCATATAGGATCGTCACCACCATCCTACTTCATTCTGGAATCTCCACTGCATACACGGTTGTTAAAGTGGTTTTCGGAGTTGGTAGAGAGTATGACAACTTCTGATCCCGTTCTCTTTAACAACCAATTGTTATTATAACCCATGGTTATTTTTTCAAATGGTTTACATTTCAAAATAAAACATATCTATTCCAAAACCATTTAAAACCAAATGCTATTACTCTTTCCAAAATAATGTCCATTTCAAAAATGGTAATATTTCCAAATCTATATACTTAGTTAAAGCATTTTAAAATTTAATAATTTAGGAATCACAACACTTTAAAAATGTGACATTTCATAGTAGCATTTAAAAAATTGTTATCTTTTAAGAAATACAACATTTTAAACATAACCTAAAGTAGTATAGCACTTGTGATAACCCGGATTTTTGGGCATCAGATAATTGGATAGTTATCTGATTTAACTATTGAAAATACTGATTTATAGATTGAACGAATAAATGTGATAATCTCCTTTATAAACTATTTAAAATTGGCAAAACAGTTATTTTTAAACAATATTAACAATGTGATGTTTTTAAATATAGATATAAATAGATTTTAAAATAGAATTATTATTTACAAATTTAATCTGTATTGTTTAAATATATATATTTGAGTTAATTTTAAATTGGTTTTTAAATTTAATTTGAATTTGGGTTTGATATTGAATTTCAAAAGATAGATATATATCTTAAATATATTTTGGACTTTAAAATATACTATATATGATTTTATTTAGAATATAGTTGTTTTATATTATTTTCTTTTAAAGGATTATATATATAAATTAAGATATTTATTTATTAATTAAGAAATTTAAATATAAAAGCCTATAAACCATTTTAAAGATAAATAAAACGTGCATAATTACACATGTAAGTTTAATAAATAAAATTTAACAACTGTAATGTGATTAAAATAGGTAAATGACAAATGTTAAGTAATTTAACAAGTGTCATTTTTTATTTTATTTTCTTTTACATTTTTATAAATCATAATTTAAGTCTATATATTCATCTTTCTTTCCTCTTCATTACTTTTCCTATCTTCATTCAAAACAAACCTGTAACCATTATACAAAACACAAGAAAGATCAGAAAAAAAAACCTATAAACAGTTTCAAACCAGAAAATTTATCAAGCAATCAACTTATTCAACTATCTCAAATTATCAAAAGCAATTTCAATACAGTTTTAAAAGTAAGATCACCTCAGCTAGAAAATTTAATCATCTAAACAACAAAAGATTTCCAGTAACAAGTTTCCAGTAACAAGCTTTCAGATATCAAAAGCAGTTCAAGTTTTCAAAATATAAAAACTGTCTCAAGCTCTATTCAAGTGGTTTCTTGGTGAGTAAACAGTTTTATTTAAAGATTTAAATATGTTAAAATCTAAATGCATGCAGCATTTACTTAAAATGAAATATGATATGTGTTTGCATGATTGTTTAAACAGGATTGCATGTGTAATTGTATGTGAAAGTTGTTGTGCATGTCTGGAACAAAAAGTTTGCTTTGTTCTTTGTTCTCAGGTTCTAATTTTCTTTTTTAAATCAAATGCTCTTCCTCTGATCAGTTATGTGTTATGATGTTTGAACAAATATTGTTAGAAATGACATGATTTAAGTGGTAAAAATATTTTAAGTAGGAATTGATAATAGTTTAACTGGAATGTGAGTATTTTAGTAAAAATCTTAATTTTTTTTATAAAAATTTCGACCTTAAAGATATTTTGTTTCAAGATTATAATCTGAATTGTTATCAAAAACTAGGATTTTCAAAAATTAAATCATGATTTTCAAGGTAGTAAATCATGAGAAATCGAGAGTTGAACGTTATACGGGTATCGGGTATTTTCTGGTGATCGATGTAGCTTTAGGGGTCGGGACCACTGCCGAAGGTGGCGAAGAGGTAGACGACCTTGGAAAAAATGGTGAAAGGTCTTATTAATCATAGTGGCGGTGGTTGTTCGTCGAACTAGGGTTTTAGATTCTGGATGGTCGACTTTGGTTTTAAGGTCGTCGTCGACGTAGCTTCGGTCTTCATCGGAATGGGTGGAGTAGAAGCTTAAGACTACGACGAAGGTTTGGTCAGGGTGTAGAGATTTCTGGTGATCGATGTGTAGGATCTAGATTAACCCTAGAGGGGGTGGTGAATAGGGTTATAGCAAATTTTCTCGATTTAAACACAGAAATAAACTGCAGAAATAAATATGCTGAAAAGTAAATCACACACAGAATTTACCCAGCTTCGGCAACCCCTGCCTACTGCTGCATTCACAGATTTCTATTAGAATTAAACAGTATCACGCTTACAACAACTCTACTAGACTCGCAGACCCTTTTGCTCCCGCTCACAAACACTCTACTAGACTCGCACACCCTGCTCCCGCCTATAGAGTTTCGCTCACTCGCAAACACTGCTCCCGCCTATAGACCTTTGCAAACTCGCACTCCCTGCTCACTGAACTAATTCTAAATAGACAATCTGACACTACCTAATCCCTAGGTGGTGATTTACAGATTCTTCGACTTGAAAAGAAAAAAACAACTTCAAAAATAACCGCAGGAGCAAAAATTAAAATACGAATGTGAATGCATAATTTTTGCTCAATTATAAAAACTAAAAACCCTATTATAAAATTAAAACTAAATCCCCCTTTTAATAAGCAGACCGGCCCACTATTCTTGAACACGATCTAATGACCCGCTACTTTCTTTTGCTCAGTGAAGAATGTCGGCCTCTCTTTGTTGAATTAGGGCTTCGGCTCTTTCTCGAATTAGGGCTTCGTTCTGATTTGAGATGCTCTTGCTTCTCTGATGTTAGATTGTTGCCCTTGCTCACTGCTTCGCTTATGTTGATTATCTAATTTGATGGCTTGCGTCGCTTGTTCTCTGATATTCGATTGTGGTTAACTTTGAAATTGTGAATTGTTGCAGCTGCTTCTTCTGATGACCGAGTTCGTTGAATTTGCGGTATGTAATTCTTCGTTTGCTGGTTCAATTGCTTGCTTTAACTTGATTGTACTTGATTAAACTCGATAGCCGATGATGTGAATTGGGATTGGTTTATATATGAATTCGAGACTCTTGAATTCGTTCGAATTAACTTGATACTTTCCTAAATTCTTAATTACCAGTTGCGCAAGTCTTTCCTGATATAATTTAACAACGTGCTACTCACGGCTTTGAATCAATTTCTTGGTCATCACGTTGTTGACTACGGCATGATCACTGTTTTGATTTTGTGACTTCTGTAAACTACGGCTCTGACCATTTTTTATGTTCATCTCTGATAGTACTTTCCAGTTGAGTTCGAGTTGTTTCAATGTGATGTTTACACTGTCTTCATATGCCCTTGACTTTGTTATACCTTGCTGTGCATTGCATTGATACTTGGTCTTTGTGTAGTTTGCATTATATTGATCTTTGATTCTTTGTTGGCACTGGACCTGTTGCCTTCAGTTGCTTGTCGAACTTGCAGTTGGTATTTGAATTGCTTCATATGTATGTTAGTTGCGGCCTGTACTTGTATACTTCTGGTATACTGCAGCTTGCATCTTTGTTGCATTTGCTTGAGTTTGTGTTTTGTGTCAGTGTAGTCATATACATTCATTAATGTTGACCTGAAGTGTATGTTGGCAACTTGTGATGTTCTTGTAATTGAATTTGTGTACTTGATGTCCACTATTTTCACTGGTTCCTCTGGTCTGCACTTGAATTTGAAGTCGTTGTTCACCTGTACTTACACTGTCTCTGGCTTCATCTGTAGTCTTCGAGCATGTTGCCACTGTGTCGTTGTTTTGCATTGTTCATGTCATGTTGTTCATGTGCATATATGTTTACTGAGTTTGCATTTGTTAGTTTAGTCATGCACTTGGTATATGTACTTGTGATAATATGCATTTATCCTCCTGTACATGTATTCTGGTTCTTCATGTAGCTTGGTACTGGCTGCATCACTATAGTTTGCTACTGTATCATTGAGTAGCTGTCGTGACTTGTCCATTCTCGAGTGTTCATCCCTGCTAGTGATACATTTTCTCCATTGGCATGTGGTATTTGCTGTTATGTTGTTTGATGAAGAGAATGGACTTGCATACTTCATGTAGCCTTTTGTAGCTTCACTGCAGTTTCATTATGACTGCTCTATGTGTCTCCATAACCTTTACCTGAACTTCATTTGAACATCTGGTATGCAGGTCTCTGTTGCATTATTCATTGCAGTTTGCATGTGCTCAGCACTGTGTCTTGTTCACCATGTTGTAACTGGACTTGTTGTTTTTGTTGTTGGCATTGTCTTCATGCCTGACTTGATTCATTTGTATTCTGGTCAGTCTTGTACTGTCCACTGCCCTGTAATCTTGACCTGTCTGGTCTCTGTTCTTTGTTCATTGGTCATTGTTGTAGTGTTCATTGCACTGATAGTCGAGCTTGCATTTGTTACAGTATTCATGTACTGATGCATTTGGAATTTGAGTTGTCTGCTATCATGAATTCGAATTGGACTTGCTTGATCATTGACTTTCTTTTTGCACTTGCACACTTGCTCTTGTTGGCCACGCACATGAGTTGGCGAGGCAGTGCACACGTGTATGAATGTACACGTGTGTATTGCAGCCACTTATGGTTACCTGTCCCTGTAATATCTATGTGCACGACTTTGTGATGAATTCAAGTGCGAATGATGACGAACAACCCAAATAACTGAGGCAAACCATATTTTCAAAAATCGTATTTCATTTTATATTGCAAAAATATTTCTTTTTCAATTTTACTGCGTTAGTGAATATTTTTGCAGATTTCTCAGATGCTGGATTCAAACTGAAATGCAGTTGAAGACAAAATACGAGTGTGAGTGATATGTAGTGAGGTTATAAATGTAAATTGAAATATTTGTGATGTAATCGTGATGTAATCAAAAATGTATATGTATAGTGAGAGCATGAATTTGTACTATTCAAGATTGTAATAAATATTTGTTTGAATAAAATTTCTGTTTGAATTCAAAATCTGTGTAACTTGTTCTGTTTGAATTCAAATTCAAATTCTGTATAATTTATTTTATTCAACAAATATTTATTTAATCTATGCAAAACAAAATAGTACATAACCAAATACATTTAAATGAATATATATGTTTATTATCATCAAACAAAAACATATAAGTGCATATTCAACAATCTCCCCCTTTTGATGATAACAAACATATATTTAAGATTTTGACCGTGTTAAATGTATTTGACCAATTATATACTCTAATTGCTCCCCCTATTTAAATATTTCCTCTCTACATGATGCTCCCCCTACATATATGCATACAAATAGAAATATATTCAAATGAGCCTAGATGCATATGGAAAAATTATTTGACCTTTGCTTGATTCTATTTGACAAAATCTTAACTTTTCTCTCCCCCTTTTGTTATCAGCAAAAGAATAATAGTGTGAGAGAAAAATAGAGATAAAGTGATCGATATTAATCCAACATTAATCTCAAATTGAATATAAATATTAAACTTCAATAAGAATCAAACAAAAACCATAACTACCCTTGTTAGGCGCATATTCCACTTTTAGAAATGATGGATATGATGTTCATATAAAATCATACAGTTGAATCTTCTTGTGGTATTTATATCAGGAATTTGAATATCTACTAATCATGCATAACCGTTAGGACTTTTAAATGAGATTAGTAGTATTCGAATTTAATTTTAAAAAAACGAAATCAAGTATCTTCTAACCACGCATGACCGTGAGGACTTTTAAATGGGATTAGAATCAACTTGTCTATTTAAACAATTTAATTTTGATATGCGTTCCATACATGCATAACCGTAAGGACTTTTAAATGAGCATGGAAGCACATAATAATAAAAAAAAATTCAAGTAATTCACCCATGCATAACCGTGAGGACTTTTAAATGAGAGTGAATACTTTGAATATTTATTTATTTATTTAAAAAATATGACATGAAAAAACAAATGATTCCTGATTATAGTACCACATATCGACAAACTATATTGAATATTAGATAAACCATGGTCGATAGAAATAATGATAGATATAGAAATGGTCATGGAATCTTTACCCAACAAAAAGTTTTATAATTCTTGTTTTAATTCCTAAAGAAATTTTCCAAATATACTCTCTTGAGTAATGTATGTTAAATATCAACACTCATCACTTTTTCAATCACTATTTATCTCTTTGATAATTAGTAGGGAGTCGTATCAGTCAAAATTTGTCATTTAAAATCAAATAAAATTAACTAATCTGAAAAAAAATGGTCAAACAATTATTTTCTCGAAGGGGTTATAAGAGAAAAAAAATTCTGCTAAATGAAAAATTATTTCAAGTGAAAAATATGCAGATATTTTCTTTTTTTAAAAAAAACGATGCAGCAAATGAATAAATCACGTTCAACTCGTAAGTTTTCTATCAACTAGATTACTAGTATGAATTGCATCTGAATTTCTTTTTCAATCCAAAATATCACTAACTGGATTTGGTAAACCATACATGAAGTGTGCATCAAAAATTTCAAACCCAATTTTAGCAACAATTTAAATGACATTCTTTGGATTTTGAATTGAAGCCATGTTCATACTCAAACAAACATCATGGTGTTAATTTCAGAAACCATAGGATAAACAATTATATTCATGAGTAATCAACAGTCAATCAACATCTTAATTATTTCAAAAACAATTTCTTGAAGTTTCAACAATTTCTTAAAATCCTTTTTCACATGAGTTTGAAATCGTACAAATTTACAAGCAGTGATCAAAATGTCAAAATATGTCTGAGTGTAGCACGAGTAATCAAGGATCAATAAGATACCATCATTTGACTAAACAAATTAAATTCAATGATGAAAGGATGGTTGGTCTTCTTTTAAACACAAATCAAAGTAAGAACAAGTCAAAAGAAATCATATCAATTAAGAATAAGTCAGAATTAAAGACATCATCTCATTATCACAATTTTGGATGATTTAATTCAGAATATGGTGCATATTATCACAGAATTATACCTTCACCTGTTTTACCTTTACGATAATTTTACGTGATTGCCCATTGTGATTCTGTCACCTTTATACTAGGCTAAGGAACTTTGCTTTGTTGCCCGTTGTGTTTCTGGAACAACCAAAATCCAGAGAACACCGTTGTCGTTCCTTAGCCTGCCACCACACCTACACGATGAAAGATTTTTGTGACCTATTTCTAGGTCCATGATTGTTAGTGGCAGTAACATTATGAATAAACAAACCCTTTGGAACCCAAACTTGTTTAGACTTTTCATTCTTGTTCCAATAGACATGAAATTTGTTTGTAGAATTCTTAGGAACCCAAACTTGTATAAATTTTGTGTTCTCGTTCCTATGACTATAATTTTCAGAATGATGTCCAATTATTTCACATATATCAAAGACACTTTTCCCTTTTGCATTATCCTCAGCTTGTGTTTTCCCAAAACCAAGTCCTTTTCTGTTGTTAGCAAAAATTTGATTTCCCAATAGCATGTTGAAAGATTTTTCGCCTCTTGAAAAGTTATTCAAAGATTTCTCAAGATTTTGGACTTTGGTTTTTAGTGTTGTATTTTCAGTGACAAGTGAGGTGCATCGATTTATAAAATCCTTTTTCCTAGTGTCGATGGTTTCCTTAAGATTCAAGTTTTCTTTTTCAAGATTCTCAAAGTTATTCTTTAGTTTTGTCAATTCTGAATCTAAAACTTTACATCTTTTACATTCTAGGTTTTGAATATTTTCAAGTTCAGTTTCTAACCTAAAATTTTTACGAGCAAGTTCTCTCCTATCAGTTTTCAGTTTTTCAATTTTAGATTCAAGAGCATCAACTACTTTAGTAAGATCAGAACACATAAAAACAAGATCTCTATAGGAATACTCACCTTCCTCACTAGATTCCTCTGAGCTTGAATCTGAATTTGATTTCGCCATAAGACACAAGTTAGCCTCCTCTACGCTGCTATCTGAAGCTTCTTCTCCTTCTTCATCATCCCAAGTCGCTGCAAATACCTTCTTCGCCTTTTTCTTTCCTTTGTTGTTTTTGAGAAGTGGACATTTTGGTTTGATGTGGCCAGGCTTGTTGCAGTTATAACATGTCGGTTCATTATCGGAATTGTCAGAATCTTTTGGCCTATTATGATTTGTTTTCTTCTTGCGTGGCTTGAATTTCGACCATTTTCTAAGATTATTGACAGCCATTGCAAGCTCTTCAATTGGATCTTCTTCATCGCTTTCTTCTTTGCTCTTTAAGGCAATCGTCTTCTTCTTTGGTTCGGAGTTGTTGCGTTCTTCCTTTGCTTTTAGCTCAAGCTCATATGTCATCAAGTTTCCAATCAACTCCTCCATGCTTAGCTTACTCAGATCTTTCGATTCTTGGATTGCCGTGACTTTTGCCTCAAAGTTCATTGGTAAGACTCGAAGTATCTTCTGCACAAGCTCTACCTCAGTGAATATCTTCCCAAGTGCTCTAGCGTTGTACACCAAAGTTGAAAAGCGTCCAAACATGTCTTTTATGTTCTCGCCTTTGTCCATCACAAAGTTTTCGTATTCATTGCTGAATAGGGCTAGCCGAGACTCCTTGACTTGAGAAGTTCCTTCGTGTGTCACCTCCAAAGTGTGCCAAATTTCCTGTGCTGTTGTACAATGAGAAATTCTATTAAATTCATTTTTATCAAGAGCACATATCAAAGCATTCATGGCTTTAGCATTTGTTGTTTTCAATCTCTTATCGTTAGCATCCCATCTATCCTTAGGTTTAGGAATCTCAGTACCACCAACGATTATAGTGGGAGGTTTATAGCCAGTTTCAATAATATCCCAAACATCATAATCAACGGAACTAAGATGAATACTCATCCTAACTTTCCAATAAGCATAATCATTCCCGTTAAACATGGGTGGCCTAACGATAGATTGCCCCTCAGAAAAAGCATTATTTGACGGATTCATGACTCTAGAGTTAAATAAAATATATACCGGGCTCTGATACCACTTGTAGGATCTAGATTAACCCTAGAGGGGGGGGGGTGAATAGGGTTATAGCAAATTTTTTCGATTTAAACACAGAAATAAACTGCAGAAATAAATATGCTAAAAAGTAAATCACACACAGAATTTACCCAGCTTCGGCAACCCCTGCCTACTGCTGCATTCACAGATTTCTATTAGAATTAAACAGTATCACGCTTACAACAACTCTACTAGACTCGCAGACCCTTTTGCTCCCGCTCACAAACACTCTACTAGACTCGCACACCCTGCTCCCGCCTATAGAGTTTCGCTCACTCGCAAACACTGCTCCCGCCTATAGAGCTTTGCAAACTCGCACTCCCTGCTCACTGAACTAATTCTAAATAGACAATCTGACACTACCTAATCCCTAGGTGGTGATTTACAGATTCTTCGACTTGAAAAGAAAAAAACAACTTCAAAAATAACCGCAGGAGCAAAAATTAAAATACGAATGTGAATGCATAATTTTTGCTCAATTATAAAAACTAAAAACCCTATTATAAAATTAAAACTAAATCCCCCTTTTAATAAGCAGGCCGGCCCACTATTCTTGAACACGATCTAATGACCCGCTACTTTCTTTTGCTCAGTGAAGAATGTCGGCCTCTCTTTGTTGAATTAGGGCTTCGGCTCTTTCTCGAATTAGGGCTTCGTTCTGATTTGAGATGCTCTTGCTTCTCTGATGTTAGATTGTTGCCCTTGCTCACTGCTTCGCTTATGTTGATTATCTGATTTGATGGCTTGCGTCGCTTGTTCTCTGATATTCGATTGTGGTTAACTTTGAAATTGTGAATTGTTGCAGCTGCTTCTTCTGATGACCGAGTTCGTTGAATTTGCGGTATGTAATTCTTCGTTTGCTGGTTCAATTTCTTGCTTTAACTTGATTGTACTTGATTAAACTCGATAGCCGATGATGTGAATTGGGATTGGTTTTTATATGAATTCGAGACTCTTGAATTCGTTCGAATTAACTTGATACTTTCCTAAATTCTTAATTACCAGTTGCGCAAGTCTTTCCTGATATAATTTAACAACGTGCTACTCACGGCTTTGAATCAATTTCTTGGTCATCACGTTGTTGACTACGGCATGATCACTGTTTTGATTTTGTGACTTCTGTAAACTACGGCTCTGACCATTTTTTATGTTCATCTCTGATAGTACTTTCCAGTTGAGTTCGAGTTGTTTCAATGTGATGTTTACACTGTCTTCATATGCCCTTGACTTTGTTATACCTTGCTGTGCATTGCATTGATACTTGGTCTTTGTGTAGTTTGCATTATATTGATCTTTGATTCTTTGTTGGCACTGGACCTGTTGCCTTCAGTTGCTTGTCGAACTTGCAGTTGGTATTTGAATTGCTTCATATGTATGTTAGTTGCGGCCTGTACTTGTATACTTCTGGTATACTGCAGCTTGCATCTTTGTTGCATTTGCTTGAGTTTGTGTTTTGTGTCAGTGTAGTCATATACATTCATTAATGTTGACCTGAAGTGTATGTTGGCAACTTGTGATGTTCTTGTAATTGAATTTGTGTACTTGATGTCCACTATTTTCACTGGTTCCTCTGGTCTGCACTTGAATTTGAAGTCGTTGTTCACCTGTACTTACACTGTCTCTGGCTTCATCTGTAGTCTTCGAGCATGTTGCCACTGTGTCGTTGTTTTGCATTGTTCATGTCATGTTGTTCATGTGCATATATGTTTACTGAGTTTGCATTTGTTAGTTTAGTTATGCACTTGGTATATGTACTTGTGATAATATGCATTTATCCTCCTGTACATGTATTCTGGTTCTTCATGTAGCTTGGTACTGGCTGCATCACTGTAGTTTGCTACTGTATCATTGAGTAGCTGTCGTGACTTGTCCATTCTCGAGTGTTCATCCCTGCTAGTGATACATTTTCTCCATTGGCATGTGGTATTTGCTGTTATGTTGTTTGATGAAGAGAATGGACTTGCATACTTCATGTAGCCTTTTGTAGCTTCACTGCAGTTTCATTATGACTGCTCTATGTGTCTCCATAACCTTTACCTGAACTTCATTTGAACATCTGGTATGCAGGTCTCTGTTGCATTATTCATTGCAGTTTGCATGTGCTCAGCACTGTGTCTTGTTCACCATGTTGTAACTGGACTTGTTGTTTTTATTGTTGGCATTGTCTTCATGCCTGACTTGATTCATTTGTATTCTGGTCAGTCTTGTACTGTCCACTGCCCTGTAATCTTGACCTGTCTGGTCTCTGTTCTTTGTTCATTGGTCATTGTTGTAGTGTTCATTGCACTGATAGTCGAGCTTGCATTTGTTACAGTATTCATGTACTGATGCATTTGGAATTTGAGTTGTCTGCTATCATGAATTCGAATTGGACTTGCTTGATCATTGACTTTCTTTTTGCACTTGCACACTTGCTCTTGTTGGCCACGCACATGAGTTGGCGAGGCAGTGCACACGTGTATGAATGTACACGTGTGTATTGCAGCCACTTATGGTTACCTGTCCCTGTAATATCTATGTGCACGACTTTGTGATGAATTCAAGTGCGAATGATGACGAACAACCCAAATAACTGAGGCAAACCATATTTTCAAAAATCGTATTTCATTTTATATTGCAAAAATATTTCTTTTTCAATTTTACTGCGTTAGTGAATATTTTTGCAGATTTCTCAGATGCTGGATTCAAACTGAAATGCAGTTGAAGACAAAATACGAGTGTGAGTGATATGTAGTGAGGTTATAAATGTAAATTGAAATATTTGTGATGTAATCGTGATGTAATCAAAAATGTATATGTATAGTGAGAGCATGAATTTGTACTATTCAAGATTGTAATAAATATTTGTTTGAATAAAATTTCTGTTTGAATTCAAAATCTGTGTAACTTGTTCTGTTTGAATTCAAATTCAAATTCTGTATAATTTATTTTATTCAACAAATATTTATTTAATCTATGCAAAACAAAATAGTACATAACCAAATACATTTAAATGAATATATATGTTTATTATCGTCAAACAAAAACATATAAGTGCATATTCAACACGATGGTGGTGTCGCAGGGAAGTTTTTGGTGATACATCATTCCAGGTTTGGGTTTACAAGCTCAATTCTAGATTTTGTGTTCGATTTGAGGCATGGTTGATCGTAATCGGGTAAGGAAGTCAGGATAGACTCGCTGGCGATGATGAGGTTGGTTGGAGTTGCTTCAATAGGTGGTGCATGTGCACGGTATCACTATGTATCGTTGTTTTTTGGTTTGCTGTTTATTTTGGGGGAGGAAGAGGAGTCTCGATTGAGGTCTCGAGAAAATGGTTGGGTGACTCGTGATCGTTTTCGGGTTAGCTTGCGGGTTTTTGGGTAACAGGTTTTCAGTTTAAAATTAATTCCATGTTTTAAAATGAAAAGAGAAAAATAAAAAGAAGGCAACGGTCTCGGGTAAGGGATCGGGTGTACTTCGGGTTTGACCCGAAGTAAATTTTTTTCAATTTTTAAGTTTAAAACTAAATAAGTTTTTAAATTCAAAATGAATCTAGTTTTGAACCCTTTCTTAAAATTTATTCCTTTATATTATAAATGTCTTAAATAATTTTTTAAGTAAATTATATAATTTGTTTAACTTAAATTTAGTAAGATAAATGCTTAAGTTATTTTAAACTTAAATTAAATGGTTTAATTAAGTAAGATAATTATAAGATATATGTTTAAATATGATTTTGATAATTAAGAAATTAATTAAGGATAAATGGTTTATCTTATGATTAATTAAGACCTTGGATGATTAAGGACTAATTAAATTAATAAAGAAATTAAAAGTAATTAATTTATTTAATTAATTAATGATTTTGAGGTTATTTAATTAATTATGAGTTAATTAATTAGAGATCAATTAATTTGTAATTAAGGAATAAATTAATTAAGTAATTACAGATTAAATACTTAAATGATGATTACTTAATGTAAGTAATTAAACGATTAATCCGTTGGGGGTTAATTAATTTAATTAGCAATTAGAGGTTAAATTATTTAATGATCAAGGTTAATTAATTGAGGATAATTAACCAATGGGAAAATTACTTGATGAAAGTGATTAAAGGTAAACTACTTAAGGGAAGTAATTAAGGATTAATTAATTAATGTAATTAAACGATTGATTGATTAAGGAAATCAAGTAAGGGTTAGTAATTAATGAGTGTGATTAATTAAAGGATAATTAATCAATATAAGTGATTATAGTATAATTAATTTGAGTGATTAATTAAGGATAAAAGTAATTAATGTGAATGGGTGAAGGTTAATTAATTTGTGTTATTAATTAAAGGCTAGTTACTCAATGTAATTAAAAAGGATAATTAAGGGATGATTAATTAATAGTTTGTAATTAATTAATGTTAAGTAAGCAGGATTAAAGGTGATTAAAGAAATTAATTTAAATTAATTGGAATGGTGTGACTAATTTATCTTGCTTATGAATAATTGAATGATATTATATTCCTTGGATTACTTGATATCTTTGATAAGTGATTTGTGATGCTATTTGATATGATATGATTCGACTGAACAGATAATATGGTTTGTCTATCTATGATGAATTGCTATGTAATATGTAATTTTGGATATAAATGGAATTGTTTAAACTTAAACAGCTTTGTTTTTAAGATGATATTGGATTCGAAGAGACTGGGGTCGGGTATCAGTATATACCCGAAACCACATCGATTTGTAATCTACAATAATTCTTTATGGATTTGATATGTGAAATAAATGGGCTGGAATGGTATATTTTAAGTAAATTGGACCATTAAAACCAAGTTAGGTACTTAGATATTGATGTGTGAAATATGTGTTGACTATAACAAGTTATGAACTCGTAGTAGGGTACGAGTTACCCCGGGTTTTAAATATGTTTTTTGCATTAGAATTTCATGTTAGATGGGTTTACTCACACTGGTTTGCAGCCTGACGCGGGTGTTACTTTGATGTAACGCTCGGGTCAGACCGAGTATTATTGGTTTCCAAGTTAGGACGTTATGGAGCTCAAGAGGCGAGCTAGATGGCAGGACGTAATGGAGTATTCCGCTGTGTATATTATTGTTTGTATTTACGGGACAAGTTAATTTTAACTGTCCAGTTTTTGTGTAATGGTTGTAATTCTGATGAAATGTATGTAAAGTAACAATTACAGCATTCTGTGTATAAACACTATTAATTGTTATTATATTTTATCCGCTGCGAATGTGAGATGTTGTTGTTTTCTGTTTTCCTTCTTTCTTCTTTTCTTTAACAATCTGGAATTTTCAGAGTCGAAATTTCGGTCATTACATTTGGTATCAGAGCTGAAGGTTAATCGAGAACCTTGGCTCTGATGGGTTTACACATTAAGGATAGGGTCAATGAAACCATAGGATGAGTTGAGTGTAGTATATATGAGAGCGTATTTGTTATTTTCTTATATAATGTTTTAAAAAAATGGTTTTAAAAATGATTTTTATATATAAGTTTATATTTTGATATATAAAGCAATAATTTTTTGTAACCACTATATATTAAGATAACTGGTTGTTGATACTTTTGAATTAAAAGTAATAATAAGAATTAAGTGGTAATAGAAATACAACCAAACTGAAATTGAATGAAAAGGGCCTGTTTCAAACAAGAGTTGTTTGGAAATTTCACAGAAGTTTGTTTTGAATTAAAACCAAGGTTGGTTTAAAATTTAAAGTATAAATTGGTGTGCAAAGGAAATAAATATGTATATATGAGGGATATATTTTATATCAAAGATGATTTGAAATAAACTCTAAGTGTTAAGTTTTAAATTTTTACTTGGAATGTGATATGAAAACCCAAAATGATAAGTTTTTGAACTTTTAAGTGGGAAGATTATTAATGAGAAGTTTAAAATTTGAAATGGAAGTTCAAATTGAATAATGTTGACTGGAGTAAATTGAATTGAACTTAACTTAGGGAAAGTTAAATAAGTTTAGGACAAGCAACCTGAATTGGAAATTTCAAGATGAAACTGAGATTTAACTTGGGAAGTTAAATGGTTGATTTGAATTGGGAATTTATGTGATCCCAAAACGGGTTGAGGTCTTGAAATTGAAAATTGATGGATGTTTTAAAATAAATTGGATGATATCATCCTATTGTTATTAATAATCTTTAAATTGTGAATTGGATTTGTTTAAATGAATAAAGAAATGGATTGTGGTAATATATCCATTATTGAGATAAAAGGGAAATTAAATTTTAATTTTAAATTAAGGATATGGAATCACTTTGAACTTAAGATTTGAATGTTAAGAATTGAACTTGTAAATTAAAATTGTTTAAGAATCGGTTTCAAAGTTGGAAGATAAAATTGGGTAATAAATTTAATTTTAAAGATAAAATTGTTTTGAACTCTTATTTGAACTTTGAAATAAGTTAAGTAAAGATAATTTAAAATGGAATTTTGAAATTTGAACTCAAAATTAAATTGTTTAAAGATTTAGATTGTTAATTTAAAAAAAGGTTAATTTGATTTAAGGGATTAATTCAACATTTAAAATTTAACTCGAATTTATATAATTCGAGATGGTTTAAAGTTGAGATTTAAATTGAATTAATTCAAATTGAATTTGATTTGAATTAATTAGAATTGTGATTGAAGATGGATAAGTTTAAAATTCAAACGGAAAATTTTAATTAGATTAATTTGAAATGAAATTAAAGTTGACTGAGTTCAAATTCAAATGGGAAGTTGATTTGGATTTGAGATCAGAATGGAAGTTAACCTAATTTGAATTGAAATTGAAAGTTAATTGGAAATAGCCAATTGATTGGAAATGGAGATTGGGAATTGAACAGTTTGGCTCTGAACTATTATCAAATAAATTATTTTAATGTAAACTATTTTTAAAATCTATTTTTCCTAGATATTTACTATACAACTTTTCTTTTTAAACCTAAAACTATCTTATACTTGTTTTACAACTGCTTTTGGAACTATTTAACTATTTTACAATAAACTACAACTATTTTGCCACTATCTAATTGTTCTACAAACTATTTAACTATTTACAACTATTTATAATTACTTAACTATTTTATTGCTATTTCACAACTACTTATCTATTTTAAACTTTTCAAGCTATTTTCTTAATACAAGTCGGTCAGAGTGCAAACCGTCTATAATTGAATGCTAATTGAGATAAGTATTGAAGTGTTAACCCAAATGGGAATTGGGAGAAATTGTGGATAAGTGAATGGAATCAAAATGAAGGTGAATAGAAAAGAGAATTGATTTAGCTAATGATCAATAAAGATAAATACGTAAGATGTACGTATATTGTTCTATTCGTATAATGATTTGATTTAGTTTCGAGCACAGCATTTCGAGATAGTATATCGATCCGAGTTGGGATTTTCACTCGATTTTCGACGGCGAACCTGAATATGGATTTTTGATTGGTTCTGGAAATTCTCTATCACAGTTATGACTATGCAAGGAGAATTAAGGTTTCCGGTCAAGAAACCAGATCTGAGTCCGCATTAGGAAGTCAGGTGGACGATACTAGTTCAAAAGTGAAATTGTGTGATTGAGTGAGCGATCAGATTGATATAACATACGGATGATATGTGCACATCGTACAGGTTTGAATGAAATCGATATTGAAAATTTGTGGATAAGAATTGTAAAATGGTTTTTGAAATGAAAAGTATATTTTTTGAAATATATGATGAAATAAAGTGGAAATTGGATATTTCTATGGTAGAAGTTTACTTTATGGAAGTAAGTAATATGGTAAGTGACTTTATAGAGTAATCAAGCTTGAATATTGATTTGGCATAAACAAAGTTATGTATATATAATTGACAAAATCCCCTTGTTGAATCCATAGCCAGAATAAAAAGGGTTTTGGAAAATATTTGAAGTATAAAAAGGGAATTTATACAAGTATGAAGTGATCCAAAGATTTTCAAAAGTTATATATATATATATATATATATATATCTGTGTGTGTATGTGTGTGTGAAGGATTTTATGAGAATGATTTTGGGAAAGAGATTTTGGAACCTACGGATTTTGGAAAGGCTTTTGTTTTTTGGGGAAAAATCAATTTTGGAAATTTGGAAAGCCTAGTTTGAGAATTATCGATTTTGGGATAATCGATTTTGAGAAAAGGAGATTTATATGGGATTCATACTAGGTGTATGATTTGGAAAATACTATATTTGTATAATATAAAGTGTTTTGAGATTGGCTCGGGAGAAAAAGGCGCTCCCATTGAAATGAACTTCTTAGGAGTACCATAGGTTGGTACTGCCTTGAGCCCTGGGGGAGGGTTCTAAAGTTGATCTTGTGAGGAAGTCCGGACAAACTAAAGTTCCTGAGGATTATTGGGTAGCGAAAGTCGAGGGCGCTGATACCTACAGAGGCATTTGGGTTATGCTGTGACGACAATGCAATTCGATGTCACTGTGATGTACTATGGACCATAGCGGAAATCGTGTGCAGGTGAGTGTCAACGGTCTACGTTTGATTTTGTCGGGAAGGCAACGTAACATCGGTAAACTGTGATCTATGGTGGAGTGGAGAAGTTTCATTCTTTTGGCAGTGAAAATCGATGGCGCTGATGCCTACGGTTATATGGGTTTTTGCTGTGATAGCAACGTAACCCCAGATATAGCTGCGTACATGTAGCGGATTTCATGGCGTAATCGAGGGGCGTGGAGTGCCTACAGTTATCTATGGATTTTGTAGGGATAGCAACTTAACCATCGGGTTAACTGCAACCATGGAGGGAGTGATGATTTCCAGAGCATTCTCACAAAAGATGTTTCCTCTATTTTCAAAAATGTTTTTTATATTTCACTAAAATATTTTCCAAGTATTTTTTCCACCGGGTGTTGAAATGGGTTTACCAAGCACTTATAGATTTTCAGTGCTACGCCTGATCAACTTATGATCGAATTTCTGTGAGAACGAGGATGGACTTGTTGAAACATCGAGTTATAAAATGATATTTTTATAAAACTATTTTGGCAATATTATATAGATTTTAATTTTTTTTTTAAATGTTCAAAGAGAAAATTTAACTGATATTAAGTATTTTAATAAATTCTGGCTTCGTTCCTTTTCGAGGACGAAAAGATTCTAAGGGGGAAGGAATGTGATAACCCTGATTTTTGGGCATCAGGTAATTGGATAGTTATCTGATTTAACCATTGAAAATACTGCTTTATAGATTGAACGAATAAATGTGATAATCTCCTTTATAAATTATTTAATTTTTAAACAATAATAATAATGTGATGTTTTTAAATATAGATATAAATATATTTTAAAATAGAATTATTATTTACAAATTTAATTTATGTTGTTTAAATATCTATATTTGAGCTGATTTTAAATTGGATTTTAAATTTAATTTGAATTTGAATTTGGGTTTGATATTGAATTTCAAAAGAGATATATATATATATCTTAAATATATTTTGGATTTTAAAATATATTATATATGATTTTATTTAGAATATAGTTGTTTTATATTATTTTCTTTTAAAGGATTATATATATATATATATATATATATTAAGACATTTATTTATTAATTAAGAATTTTAATTATAAAAGCTTATAAACCATTTTAAAAATAAATAAAACATGCATAATTACACATGTAAGTTTAGTAAATAAAATTTAACAAGTTTAATGTGATTAAAATAGGTAAATGACAAATGTTAAGTAATTTAACAAGTGTCACTTTTTATTTTATTTTATTTTATATTTTTATAAATCATAATTTAAGTCTATGTATTCATCTTTCTTTCCTCTTCATTACTTTTCCTATCTTCATTCAAAACAAACCTGTAACCATTATACAAAACACAAGAACGATCAGAACAAAAACCTATAAACATTTTCAAACTGGAAAATTTATCAAGCAATCAACTTGTTCAACTACCTCAAATCATCAAAAGCAATTTCAATTCAGTTTTAAAAGTAAGATCACCTCAGCTAGCAAATTTAGTCATCTCAACAACAAAAGATTTCCAGTAACAGGTTTCCAGTAATAAGCTTTCAGAGATCAAAAGCAATTCAAGTTTTCAAAATATAAAAACTATTTCAAGCTCTATTCAACTGGTTTCCAGGTGAGTAAACAGTTTTATTTCAAGATTTAAATCTGTTAAAATCTAGATGCATGCAGCATTTACTTAAAATGAAATATGATATGTGTTTGCATGATTGTTTAAACAGGATTGCATGTGTATTTGTATGTGAAAGTTGTTGTGCATGTCTGGAACAAAAAGTTTGCTCTGTTCTTTGTTCTCAGGTTCTAATTTTTTTTTTAAAAATCAACTACTCTTCCTATGATCTGTTATGTGTTACGATGTTTGAACAAATATTGTTAGAAACGACAGAATTTAAGTTGTAAAAATATGTTAAGTAGGAATTGATGATAGTTTAAATGGAATGTGAGAATTACAGTAAAAATCTTAATTTTTTTCAAAATTTTGACCATATATATTTGTTGTTTCAGGATTATAATCTGAATTGTTATCAAAAACTAGGATTTTCAAAAATTAAATAATGATTTTCAAGGTTGTAAATCATGAGAAATCGAGAGTTGAACGTTATATAGGTATCGAGTATTTTCTGGTGATCGGTGTAGCTTCGTGGGTCGGGACCACTGTAGGAGGTGGCGAAGAAGCAGACGTCCTTGGAAAAAATGGTGAAAGGTTTTATTGATTACTGTGGCGGCGGTTGTTCGTCGAACTAGGGTTTTAGATTCTAGTTGTTAACTTTGGTTTCAAGGTGGGTACGTCGTCGACGTAGCTTCAGTCTTCATCGGAATGGGTGGAGTAGAAGCTTAAGACTACGACGAAGGTCTGGTCAGGGTGTAGAGATTTCTGGTGATCGGTGGTGGCGTCGCAGGGGAGGTTTTTGGTGATACATCATTCCAGGTTTGGGTTCACAAGCTCATTTCTAGATTTCGTGTTCGATTTGACACATGGTTGGTCGTAATTGGGTTAGGAATCCAGGATAGACTAGCTGGCGATGATGAGGTTCGTCGGAGTTGCTCCGATAGGTGGTGCATGTGCATGGTATCGTTGTGTATCGGTGGGGTTTGCTGTTGATTTTGGGGGAAGAAGAGGAGTCTCGAGTGGAGTCTCGAGTGAAGTCTCGAGAAAATGGTTGGGTGACTCGAGATCATTTTCGGGTTAGCTTGTGGGTTTTCGGGTAACGGGTTTTCATTTTAAAATTAAATCCAAGTTTTAAAATGAAAAGAGAAAAATAGAAAGAAGGGATCGAGTGTTATTCGGGTTTGACCCAAAGTAAATTTTGTTCAATTTTTAAGTTTAAAAATAAATATGTTTTTAAATTCGAAATGAATCTAGTTTTGAACCCTTTCTTAAAATTTATTCCTTTATATTATAAATGTCTTAAATAATTGTTTAAGGAAATTATATAATTTGTTTAACTTAAATTTGTTAAGATAAATGCTTAAGTTATTTTAAACCTAAATTAAATGGTTTAATTAAGTAAGATAATTATAAGATAAATGTTTAAATATGATTTTGATAATTAAGAAATTAATTAAGGAAAAATGGTTTATCTTATGATTAATTAAGATCTTGGATGATTAAGGACTGATTAAATTAACAAAAAATTAAAGAGTAATTTTTTTATTTAATTAATTAATGATTTTAAGGGTATTTAATTAATTATGAGTTAATTAATTAGAGATCAGTTAGTTCGTAATTAAGGAATAAATTAATTAAGTAATTAGAGATTAAAAACTTAAATGATAATTACTTAATGTAAGTAATTAAAGGATTAATCCGTTGAGGGTTGATTAATTTAATTAGCAATTAAAGAATGATCCAGGTTAACTAATTGAGGATAATTAGCCAATGGGAAAATTACTTGATGAAAGTAATTAAAGGTAAATTACTTAAGGGAAGTAATTAAGGATTGCTTAGTGTAATTAAAGAATTGATTAATTAAGGAAATTAAGTAAGTGTTAGTAATCAATGAGTGTGAATAATTAAAGGATAATTAATCAATATAAGTGATTATAGTATAATTAATTTGAATAATTAATTAAGGATAAAAGTAATTAATGTGAATGGGTGAAGGTTAATTAATTTGTGTTATTAATTAAAGGCTAATTACCTAACATAATTAAAGATGATAATTAAGGGATGATTAATTAATGGTTTGTAGTTAATTAATGTTAAGTAAGCGGGATTAAAAGTGATTAAAGAAATTAATTTAATTTATTCAAATTAATTGGAATGGTGTGACTAATTTATCTTGCTTATGAATAATTGAATGATATTGTATGCCTTGGATTACTTGATATCTTTGATAAGTGATTTGTGATTCTATGTGATATGATATCATTGGACTGAACTGAGATAATATGGTTTGTCTATCTGTGATGAATGGCTATGTAATATGTAATTCTGGATATAAATAGAATTGGTTAAACTTAAACAGCTTTGTTTCTAAGATGATATTAGATTCGAAGAGACCGGGGTCGGGTATCAGTACATACCCGAAATCACTTCGATCTGTAATCTACAATAATTCTTTATGGATTTGATATGTGAAATAAATGGGCTGGAATGGTATATTTTAAGTAAACTGGACCATCAAAACCAAGTTTGGTACTTAGATATCGATGTGTGAAATATGTGTTGACTATAACAAGTTATGAACTCATAGTAGGGTAAGAGTTACCCCGGGTTTTAAATATGTTTTTTGCATTAGAATTTCATGTTAGATGGGTTTACTCACGTTGTTTTCCAGCCTGACCTGGGTGTTACTTTGATGCAATGCTCGGGTCGGACCGAGTATTACAAACTTCCAGGTTAGGACATTCTGGAGCTCAGGAGGCGAGCTGGATGGCAGGACGTAATGGAGTATTCCGCTGTGTATATTATTGTTTGTATTTCTGGGACAAGTTAATTTTAACTCTCCACTTTTTGTGTAATGGTTGTAACTCTGATGAATTGTATGTAAAGTAACAATTACAGCTTTCTGTGTATAAATGCTATTAACTGTTATTATATTTTATCCGCTGTGAATGTGAGATGTTGTTGTTTTCTGTTTTCCTTCTTTCTTCTTTCTTCTTTTCTTTAACAATCTGGAATTTTCAAATTCGAAATTTCGGGTCGTTACAGCACTTTAAAAACATAACTTAAAATAGCATAGCATTTAAAAATATAACTTAAAATAACATAGCATTTTAAAAGCTTGATTAAAATAACATAGCATTTTGAAATGCTACAATTTTTTCTGAACTATATTCAAAACATAATATCTTCAATTTTACCATAGTTTTATAAAATCTATTTTATTATGCAAAACTTATCCATTTCATAAATCAAATCGGTCACTATCATTAGGTTAGATTTAAAATCCCTTATTAAATTATATTATTAAGTTACATTAAATTTTATATACTATATAAAAAAAATTAAATTTAGTTGAAACCATTTGTTTACGTATAAAATTTTAACTTATAAAAAATATCAATATATATTTTATTTAAATCATTTAAATCGAAATTTAATTTAAAATTTCATATATTAAAATTCAAAATACTTAATAATTTTTAGATATATTAAAATTCAAAATACTTAATAATTTTTACAAATTATTATTCAAATTTAACCATGGGTCTTACAATATTTTCTAACCTAGGTCAAGTGATACGGATATGTATCATTTCAATCCATAAAATATAAAATCCTGGGTTTTGTCATTTCAAACCCGCAATCCCAAGTCAAATAAAATGAAAATCGCTTGGCCTATTATTTTAGCTCATAACGATTTTTTTCCTATTCTAAGGTCCATTCGGGTATGTATCATTTCAATCCATAATGATTCTGTACTAACTGGAAACTTGCAGTGTGAGACGCAGAATATATAAATAAGCATAATAACATAGCATATAATGTCATGTTATAAATCAGGTATAATATAAGGTGATAACATCATATAATATCATGTCACAGGCATATATGAAACTAATATCATCATGGCATATCACTACTACAATTCCACAAATCATCAATTTACTATAATATAAGTACGTAGTCGAGAGTGATGAACTCACCTTCTTAAGCTAGAGATGGCAATTCAAGACACAAGAACAAACTCCAAAAAGCAAGATAAAGCACGAATTAGATTTGAGTGGATGAAGAGCCAAGATCCAAGCCTTGGAAACAAATGAAATACAACAAATTAGTATACATTCAACACAAAAGAATATGAATCAACATTGCACAAATATGAACAAAAATGAAGTTAAGATGGCTTAACCAAGTCAAGTGGGCTCAGCTACTTCTCAAATAGACTTGACCATCATTAAGCAAGGCTCGGCCACCTTGGTTATGCTCGGCCATGGCAACATATGGGCATGGCTAGGGGTATGGATGTGAACGGCTATGGGGTAGGTGAAGGGTGGCATGTCAAAAGCCATTTGGAAGGAAAAAGGTCAAGGGGCAAGCAACTTTGGGTTTAGCCCTAGGCTAGGATGGTTCATGTTATGCTCGGCCTGGTTTGGGCTTGATCAAGTGGTCAGGTCATATCTGAAATGGTACGGCTATGGCATTAATTTTGTCACGGAAAGGCCTAGAGAAGTGGTGGTCGAGGTTAGTGGAAGGGAAGTGGTGATGTAGTAGAGATCGGCTTGGGTTTTCATGGAATTTCGGTGATGATTTGGAACAAAGAGGTCACGACATAGGTAGGGGATGGGTGACGAGGAGGTGATGGCCGGTCATGTTTGATGGTGTGGTGGAGGAGAGGTCGGCATATGGAGAAGAGATGGCCGAACATAGCTTGAAAACAAAAAAGAAAAAGAAAATGAAAAAGAGGAAGAAGGAAGACATGACTTACTAAAAAATTTGTTTAGGAAGAAGCAAATGAGAAAGAAAAGGAAGTGAAAATGTTTTTGTTAGCACCAAAATTGGTCACTAACACCCTTAGAAAGATTGTGCAGAGAGATTAATGAAGAAAGTAAATTAAAGCAGAGAATAGAGTGTAAATTTAAATGCAGAGAACAAGAACACCAAATTTATAGTGGTTCGGCATAACTGCCTACATCCACTTTGAAGTTGATTTCCATTGATTTCCTTGATGGGTGATTACAGATACAATCCATTTTTAATTACTAGAATACAATTGCAAAGTAAGAGAAATAAGTCTAGAATGAGTCTTGAAAATGGCAGAGTCTCCCCAGTGTTCTCTAAAATCTCCTCTCTTTTTTCTGTGCCCCTGCCCTTCTATTTATAGACGAAGGTAGGTTGGACTTCCTTGGCAGGCCTGGCAGCTGAATAACTCGGCCCAAACGGTGTGTGTGCCGAACAGTGTAGCCGAGGCCGAACGATCCATGTTACGCCAAGCGACTTCGTATGCGGTACAACCCCTCTGAAGACGAGTACCTAGGATGCTGAACGATCCATGCTAGCCCAGGCCGAACAATTCGAGATAGCTGAACGCTATGGCCTTGACCGTTTCTACCAGTCATAGTCCCTTTAACTTCTCCTTCTCCCTTATAAAACCCGGTATCCTCTTCTTCCCCCTTCTTTTTTTCACTTTCACTTCTGCAATCTCGAACTTGCGAACCACTCCTGTTATCAGACTCTAAAGACTTCTCAATCCTTTCCAAGGCTCGATCTACGAACTAGGTATCAATTCCTTTACACAACTCCTTTCCCTAATTAAAAAGGTTTTGAGGAGAGGCCCAAGTCCATAGATTAGAACTGTAGCCGAAAGGGTTTAGGATATTTCTAAGGCCAAATGACATGAGGCAAGGAGGAGTGATCAGGGATGATCAAACGTAGGGGTTTTTTGGGAGAGATGCTGTGGTTCGGCACTGTTCCTTTGTGCCGAATGAGATTTGGGAAAAAAAGAATGGTGGAAGAGTAGGAGATGGTTAGAATGCCGAACGGTATTATCCTCGTCGTTCGGTGTAGCTGGTGGAAGAAGGGAAAAAATTGAAGGTAGTGCCGAGCATTGAAGCTCGGCCTAATCCAGGTTCGGCATGGCACACCATATGCCGGTCGATGGGATGGAAGATGAGTGAGGAAGCAGGAGTTAGTGGGGATGCTATGTGTTGTTTCGATCGAACAGAACCTCGTCCGAATGATACCTTGCCGAACAACTCATAAATGCCGAACAAAACCTGCCGAACAGTACTTAGTTGAACAACACAATAATGCCGAACCAATCATGCCGAACAATTCTTAGCCGAACAACACGTAAACGCCGAACAAAACATGCTGAACAATACTTAGTTGAACAACACATTAATGTCGAACCAATCATGCCGAACAATGACAAGGACTCTAACATGCTAGCATATCGAACTGATCTGGACTATTAACTCCCTAGCTTCAGTAGACATAAACTCGAACCTAGATTGACCTTCTTCTAACGTTTTCTGAATCTAAAACTATAATCGCCATAAGGAAGGCTTTTGGAGACGGTCAGTGATGACAGTCTTCGAAGGCGATGGTTTTTAAGCTTAGTTTTATATCAGTAACCTTGCGACTCCCGAATTTCCAATGCTTATACACGATTGATTGCACTAGCTCACACACCACACATGTGGGAAATTTATGTTGTTAAGTCTAATGCTGATCATTTTTTGAGTATAGTTCATACAAGTGCTCTACAGGATTCGATTCCCGTCAAAAAATGTCTAAAAAATCCAGTTCTGCCACAATCTCGGACAGACCCGGGCCGTCTTCCAAACAAGGGGACGTAGACACTTCTAACCGTCGACCTCCCCACTCATAATTTATCTCCTGATGCCCTGGAGTCATCTATTCTCTTAGATAATCCGATCGATTCACAGGCTTCGAAGATTAACAAAGTCTCCCTTCAGCCAATATGCTCTATCCACGGCATCCCTTTTGCCGATGTGTTGGTTCCGTCGAGGCATGATCGTCCACACCTGCCCCCAGTCGGATACCCCGCCCGCAATAAGTTTATGTGCTGGGTGGGCAGCGTGCCTCCATTCAATTTATTTCTTGGGGACGTGTTGCAATACATAGATTTCGCCCCGTCGTAGCTGCACCCAAACGGTCATATGTTCATTTATGGGACCTACCTCCTTTTCATGGCTGTCTTCACCAGACCTCCAACTCTCGGCGACATCAGATATATTTATATGATCAAGAAGTGGAGAGATAGCCCCTCCTTCGTGTTCCTCGAGCTGCACCACAAGTGCCAAATTCTAACCGGAGCGTGGAGTAAGTTTTCCCTGTACAAACAGGAATGGTTCTACATGCGCTGCCCTTCTGTTTCGCGAGGAGATGGGTTGAAGGAAGTAAGCCTTCTTCTTGGAGCGATGCTCATATTTCGGTCGAGGCGATGCTTTTTCTAACTCTTGTTTCATTTTTTAGATATCAATCCACGTCCTGAGGGTCACGGCTATTCTGAGGCTGTTGAGGCTATTAGAGCTCTTCCCGCCGAGGAACGAGACATCCGAACCCTCATTTCAAATGAGTCACTGTCAAGGTTCGGGCTGTTAGTAGAAGGTCATCGGGTGAGCCTTCCTGAGGGCGTCTCCATCCCCAAGCTCGCATCCGGTAAAGGGAAGAAGTTGACTGAATCTTTGTCACACCACACCTCCGGTGCACAGGAGGAGGGGGAAATCAAAGAGAGTGAATCACCCAAAACACAAGGTGAGAATGCGGGTCCTACTCCGGATCCGCTGGTCGAAGTGCATGATATTGAAACGTCATCTTCCCCTTCGAAGGGGAAAAAGGAAGTGACATGAAAGATTAGGAAGGAGAAGGTTGGCGGAACTTCCAAAGTTACGCTCATCCCGGCAGAGAAGGAGGATTCTTCACAACACGTTGAAAGTTCGCTAAAGGGCCTCTCGAACCTCTCCATTCTGGAAGATCTGCTCAACTATGACTTCAATGATCCAGAGGCATTCAAGATTCACTCGCCCGTTAGAGGCGATGCAGGCATCTTATCCCACAGCCAAGGAGAGAAAACTCATGTTAGCAAAGCGACCGGTCCGTCAGGGGAAACACACAAAACACTCGCACTTCCATTTGCACTTAGTTTTCGTTGTCACACTATCTCTTTGCTAATTCGTTGTTATTTGAATTCTGTGCAGGTGACATGGTGCGCTCACATGGATTCGATCGTCTTCGTGGTTCGTCCATTTTCATCAACCAGGACGGGATTCGGGTTCCGGAAGACGTCGAGATGGAGATGGCGATGGCGATAAAGACTATCATTCCCGGGACTCCTCATCCCGGAGGAAAACTTACTATCAGCCAAAGCACCACCAGGATACTTCGTCTCACGTGGAGCACAGCAAAGACAAGCACGGCCATAAAGGTCGCAACCCGATGCTCCCTGGGACCAACACTCTGACTCCTCTTCTACTCGACAGTCCCGAGGTTCTCACCGGAGGGGCGAACTTTCAAAGCCGTCACCCACTGCTCCTGCGATAGACCCAACAATGTCAGAGAAGCTGGCTGAACTTAAAGACAAATTTTCGAGAATCTGCTTCGATGGCCTGAAATTCCTTTCGGCGATTCATCTTATTCCCGGTCATATTAAACAGATCACTCTTGCCTGTACGAATGACGTCTATGTTCAACATGACGCATTTGTTCACCTAGCTGAGAAACTTTACGAAGTCTCTATGGAGTGCCAGCATGAGATAGACCATTTGAAGCTTGAGGCTACCCACGATAGAAATATCATTAAGGCCCAAGACGAAGAAATCGCCACTTATAAGTCTGAACTCGAGGTCGCCCATCGGAGTGCCAGGGATACTGCCGAGGCCGTTACTCGCTTGGAATCAACTCATAAGAAAGAGCTTGACGAGGCGGTTCAACGATGTGGGGCTTTGGCCTTAGAGAAGGACTCCGTTCAAAAGGAGAGTGATGCGTTCAGCACCCGGGTCAAGGAACTTGAGGAGCTTCTCCGCAGAGAGAAAGAGGAGAAAACGGCTGCCCAAGAAGAGTCACAGCGATACTGTGACGAGATTGTCGCCACTCGACTTTTAAAAGAACAACTCGAGGGAGAGCTTTTTAGGGTTGAGATGTTAAAGAGCGAGGCCCTTGAAGAGGGCAAGAAGATGGCATTGACGGACATTGATTCCCGTCTTGAGGCAACCAGGGAAGAAGGTAGAGAAGAGATCAAAACCGCGTTCGACCCACTCATTGCCGAATTCAATGCCCGCGTGCTCATGCACCGTGAGTTAACTTTTTTGGACGATGGCTATCTTGAATCATTGCTCGAGGCATGGGAAACCTTAATTCAGATCAGAAAGGCCGAGCGCGGTGTCGAGGAGGTTGACGAGGGGGCTTTGATAAAAGAATTTCTAAAGGGAAATGAGCCTTCGGACCTATCAGCGGCCAAGGCCCTTTATTGCAAAGGCTCCCCCTCTAGAAAATGGAAAGAAGTTGTCGCTGGTCCATCCGGGGTCGAGCCTCCTGTTCATGTGCCTACCCAGTCGGCCAATACTTGATCCTTTTGAACGGCACATTGGCTACGATCCAGAAGCCCCCGGCCTGGGCGTTCATGTTTTGTCTCCTATCTCGGAGGGTGAGACCCCCCCTAACGGCTGAAATCCAGCCGGAACCTGGTAGGCAATTCTTTTGCATTAACATCGCAAGTGTTTCCCTAGAAGCTGTCGTATTCTAATACTTACTTTTCATGACTTTGTGCAGGTCGTTCTTATCTTGAACCCACTCCGAGGAGCGATGTCGCCAAGGAGGCGGAGAAGGAAACAAGTGAGGCCCCTCACGCAGGTGAGGCTCCTGGTCCTAATGCTCAGGTGATCGAGGCGCTTGACAAAGGTAAGTCCAATTCCTCCTCTAGGAGTTATGAAGTAGAAGTCATAGGCGCCTCTGAGCATACATATGAATTGAGCATGAAAGAGCGGCTCGAGAAAGAGAAAAGAGATACAGTCAAGGTCAAGGTTGAGCCGCGTGAAGTGGACCTGGACGATCCCTTAAACAAGCCATTGAAGGTCATCCTTCCTAGCAGGTCCAAGCCCTTGGATGTTCCCCCCTACTTCTTCAGTTGTTGCTCCTCCATCAAGGAAAGGTTCCAAGGGTAAACGCTCTGGGTAAGAGCCATCCGGGAAGAAGTTGAAGAAGCACAAGAAGTGACTACTGTCCTCGTTCAACGAGAGTCAATCTAAGTCGTGTAATAATTTTTTGTAATTTTTGTAGATAGACTGTTGACTCCGAATTTTGGAGTGCTTGTAGCAGAAAACTTTTCCTGAATAAAGTTTAGTTTCCTTTTCTGTCTTTTCAAAAGATTCTTATTACTCAGTTTTCTTTGTGATTGTGATTCGAATCCATGTTGTTGTGCGTAACATAGACTTCTTGGTTTATCTTCACATAGCCCGTTGATTCTCTGAGAGTTATTCGTTTTCCTCCCATGCTTCAAGCACTCAGAAAAAATTTTAATCTGTACAACAGGAACTTAGAATATTCCAGTCCGCATTCTGGGGACTTGGAGAATTTTTACCGTTTATGCTCGAGTTCACGCTCCAGGGACTTCGAGTACTCCAGTCCGCACTTCGAGGACTTGGAGATTTTGAGTCGTTTGTACTCGAGTCCGCACTCCGGGGACTTAGATCACTCCAGTCCGCACTCCGAGGATTTGGAGATTTTGAGTCGTTTATACTCGAGTCCGCACTCCGTGGACTTAGAGCACTCCAGTCCGCACTCCGGGGACTTGGAGATTTTGAGTCGTTTATACTCGAGTCCGCACTCCGGGCACTTAGAGTACTCCAGTCCGCACTCCGGGGACTTGGAGGTTTTTATTCGTTTATACTCGAGTCCGCACTCAGGGAACTTAGAGTACTCCAGTCCGCACTCCGGGGACTTGGAGGTTTTGAGTTGTTTGTACACGAGTCCGCACTCTGAGGACTTAGAGTACTCCAGTCCGCACTCCGGGGACTGGGAGATTTTGAGTCATTTATACTCGAGTCCGCACTCCGGGGACTTAGAGTACTCCAGTCCGCACTCCGGGGACTTGGAGGTTTTTATTCGTTTATACTCGAGTTCGCACTCCGGGGACTTAGAGTACTCCAGTCCGCACTCCGGGGACTTGGAGGTTTTGAGTCGTTTGTACTCGAGTCCGCACTCTGGGGACTTAGAGTACTCTAGTCCGCACTCCGGGGACTTGGAGGTTTTGATTCGTTTTTACTCGAGTCCGCACTCCGGGGACTTAGAGTACTCCAGTCCGCACTCCGGGGACTTGGAGGTTTTGAGTCGTTTATACTCGAGTCCGCACTCCGGGGACTTAGAGTACTCCAGTCCGCACTCTGGGGACTTGGAGATTTTGAATTGTTTATAGCATCGTATGCTAGCCAGAATAATATAATTTTAATCGCTTGCCACAGAACTATCTTATGCAGAAACATTAATCATTCATGAAAAAGATGGCTTCAAGCCTTTATTAATGAAAGCAAGCTAAATTGTCTTATTACATGCCAAGAACTAGAAATGAAAACGTACTGGAAATAAATGCAACTACTGCATGAAGGAAATAGACTAAGTGTAATAACGTCGCAAGTGCTCGTTGTTCCATGCTCGGGGGAGTGTCGCACCATCGACGGTCGCTAGCTTGAAAGTTCCTTCTCCAAGCCTCCGTTCGATGACGTACGGACCTTCCCATGCGGGGTTCATATGAAATGGGGCTGGAAAAACTCGTTTCAAAACGAGATCTTCCACGTCAAAGATTCTCGGTTGGACTTTTCCGTTATAATATCTAGCGACTCGATGTCCGTATGAGGCATCTCTCAAATCGGCTTCATCACGTTTTTCAGCAATAAAGTCCAATGATTCCAATAAGAAACCCCGGTTCGACGCAGGTTCGTAGCGAGTTACCCGATGAGATGGAACTTCAAGTTCCACGGGTATGACAACTTCCGTGCCATATGCCAATGCGAATGGAGTGTGGCCAGTCTCGGTCTTGTGGGTGGTTCTATAGGCCCAAAGCACCGTCGGGAGTTCATATACCCACTTTCCTCTAGCCTTTTCCAAACGCTTTTTCAATATGGACTTGACTATTTTGTTTACGGCTTCTACCTATCCATTCGCCTTCGGGTGAGCAACTGCTGCAAGCCTTTTCTCAATGCCATATTTCTGACAAAATTCTTTGAACTCTTTGCTTTCGAATTGAGTTTCATTGTCTGTTATGATGGTCCGGGGAAGGCCAAAATGGCGTATGATATTTCGTACAACGAAGTTAATGACTTTCTTGGTGGTGATCGTGGCCATAGGCTTTACCTCTGCCCATTTGGTAAAGTAATCGACCGAAACTATTGCATATTTCGCGCCTCCTTTGGCTATGGGTAAAGAGCCGATCAGGTCAATCCCCTACATCGCAAATGGCCAGGGACTAACCATTTGTGTGAGTTCCGTCAGCGGTGCTCTCGGAATTTTTGCTTATATCTGGCATTTGTCACATTTTCTCACATAGTCTGCAGCGTCCCAATTCACGGTTGGCCAATAGTATCCATAGCGGAGGATTTTCTATGCCAATGTTTGCCCTCCGGTATGATCACCGCACTCTCCCTCATGGACTTCCTTTAATACCTGTTTTATCTCATCATGGGCCACGCACCGGAGTAAGGGGGTCGAGAATCCCCTCCGATACATTACCCCGTCATGTATTACATAACGTGAAGCCTTACGAAGGACTTGGCGTCTTTCGCTCCTCTTCTCAGGCAAATCCCCTTGTAGCAGGTACTGCTTGATTGGGGTCAACCACGATTCCTTCTCGAGTTTGATCTCTAACACGAAATCTGTCTCCATTAAGTCTATACTTGGAGCATAGAGGGTCTCAACAGGGAACAATCCCATTTGCTGTGCATCACCAGTGCTTGCAAATTTTTCCAACGAATCGGCTTCTCTGTTTTGTTCGCGTGGGACATGCGAGATGTCATAGTATTCCAGATTCGCCAGCAGCTCTTGAACCGAGCAAGGTAAGGAGCAAGTCTTTGTCCCTTCGCTTGATAGTCTCCCCGCACCTGATATACTACCAGCTGCGAGTCACAGAAGATTTCGATTGACTTCACTCCCAGTTCGATAACAAGTCTCAAGCCAGCAATCAATGCTTCATATTCGACTTTGTTATTTGTTGCTGCAAACTCGAGCTTCACAGCGTAGCAGATTGATCGGTCTTCAGGAGTTATGAGGATTATACCTGCCCCCAGGCAATGGTCATTAGATGCCCCATCGGTGTACATCTTCCATCGAACAGGGGGTATGATTCTGTGACTGCTCGGTTCATCTAGCACAGTGAATTCAGCAATAAAGTCGGCTAGTGTTTGTCCTTGTATGGCCTTTCGCGGTAGATAGGCGATATCGAACCGACTCAACTCAATATTCCATTTTAACATCCTTCCGGAAGTTTCTGGTCGTTGGAGTACCTGCCGTAGGGGTTGGTCAGTGTAGACACTGATTGAGTGTGCCTGAAAGTAGGGGCGAAGCTTGCGTGATGCGATCACCAAGTAATAGGCTAGTTTTTCAATCTTTGGATAATTTCTTTTCGCCCCTATCAAGCATTTACTGACATAGTAAACCGGCTTTTGAATCCGGTCTTCCTCGCGGACCAAGGCTGTACTGCTAGCATGCTGGGATACCGCCAAGTATACATACAACATTTCATGGTCTATCGACTTGGACAGTACAGGGGCGCTTTCCAAGTGCCTTACCAGAGCCCGGAATGCTTCCTCACAGTCGGATGTACATTCGAAGTTTCTCTTTCCTTTCTTTATAATGTTCAAGAAGGGAATACACTTGTCTGTAGCTCTAGATATGAATCGCCTTAGCGCAGCCACTTTTCCATTCAGGCTTTGCACCTGCTTTATGGTTCTGGGTACTTATATATCTCGGATAGCCTGGATCTTCTCTGGGTTAGCCTCGATTCCCCGGGCATTCACAATGAATCCTAGAAACTTTCCTGATGCTACGCCGAATGAACACTTCAACGGATTGATCTTCATTCCATAATGCCTAAGTATGTCAAACATCTCCGCTAGGTCTCGGATGTGGTCGTTTGACTGCCGTGACTTCACTAGCATGTCATCCACATAGACTTCCATTGTTTTACCAATCTGATCTTTGAACATTCGATTCACCAGGTGTTGATAAGTCGCTAATGCGTTCTTTAATCCAAATGGCATTACTACATAGCAATACAATCCCATGTTCGTGACAAAACTGGTGTGTTCTTGGTCCGGGAGGTACACTGGGATTTGATTATATCCTGAATACGCATCCATAAATGATAATAACTCATGTCCGGCAGTTGAGTCGACCTGCTGGTCAATCCTAGGCAACGGGAAACTATCCTTAGGGAACACTTTGTTTAAATCAGAATAATCAACACAGGTCCTCCATTTTCCATTCGCTTTCTTCACTAGCACCGGGTTAGATACCCATTCAGGGTAGAGGGCATCGCGGACGAACCCGTTGGCTTTGAGCTTGTCCACCTCCTCTTTGAGAGCCGCGGACCTCTCCAGGTCCATGCCTCTTCTTTCTTGTTTCATAGGTACAAGTTTCGGGTCTATGTTCGACATATGACTTGCGATCGCAGGAGAAATCCCGCATATATCAGAATGTGTCCAGGCGAAAACATCAAGATTCGCTCGAAGGAAATCAGTAAGGTTCTCAACGGCCAAAGGGTCGAGTTGCGGCCCAATTTTAAGGACTCGTGATGGGTCGCTCCGGCTAACTGGGATGTCAATTGTGAGTTCAGCCGGTGCTGCATTGGTTTCCCTGGGTTTCCCTGGGTTCCCCATCATCGTCTCTCGGACCTATGTCCCTATAGATCCGAGAATGTTGCCCGAGCCTGGGCTCGGGCGCTACTTGTCAATCATCAGCATTTCGGCTGCGGACGGAGCGGTCCGCAACCTTTCCTTTCTCTCTACGCCATGCCTCCCTGAGTTCAGCTACATAGCATGCACGGCTGGTTGCCTGGTCACCGTATACCACTCCAACCCCTTTGTCTGTTGGAAATTTTAACGTCAAACACCAAAGGGCCAAAGCTGCCCTAGATTCCGCCAGGGCTGGACGACCCAGAAATATGTTGTATGGGGAATCAACGTCCAGTACTATGAATGGTAAGATTCACACCCTTCTGCGTTCACCTTGTCCCAGTTCAACTGGTAATTCCACATATCCCACTGCATCAGTCGCTGCGCCATTAAAGCCATGGATTCTGGCTTTGGATGGCTTCAAATCCTTGGTCTCCAGCTTCATTGGGTCGTATGCCTTCCGGAAGATGATGTTAACGGAACTTCCGCAATCAATTAGAATTCTCTTTACGAATGCCGGTCTGATGGTCGCAGATATGACCATTGGGTCAATGGTAGGAGCCTCTACCTAATCCGCATCTCTGCTCCTAAATATGATATCATCATTCATCGTGTGATGCTGCTTTGCAGGAGTCCCATTCTCCACGTTCGAACAACACTCGTACTCCGCATGTCTTAAGGAGTTAGCATATCGCTCCATCTCCTGCCAATTCTTATCTGCAGGATGAGGTCCGCCAGCAATTGTGTTAATAACCAATCTACCCACAGTCCGAGTAGGATGTTTTGGTTGGTGTGGGGCTGGCCCGCGTCCAGGGTCTGATGTTTCTTGCCTCCCATCCTGTGGGTCTTTGACAAATTCCTACAGCTTTTTCTGTCTTATCAGCTTTTCTATAGCATCATGGAGGTGTCTGCACTCCTCCGTGTTGTGCCCATAAGACTCATGGAAACGGCAATACTTCTCGGTCCGCTTCTGTTCTTCCGTCGATTCCTTTGGACGCAACTTTCTACATTGGAAAGTGTTGCAAGTTGATAGATAGATGTTTTCAAGAGATGCGTTCAACGGGGTGTATTCATTGTATGTTGGGATCCTTGGTTTCCATTTCCCTGTTTCTTTATTCTTTCTGGGATTTCCACCTCCGGATCCTTTAGACTGCCCGGGATTGTTCTGGATATTAACTTGAGTTTTTCCAGGATTATCTCCGGTTTGTTTGTTTCACGACGACATTACTTTTCACAGACTCTTGAACAGGCCCTGATGCGTTGTCTCGCCTTGTCCACCGAGCTTCCTCCCTTCTTGTGAACTGATGAGCTTTCGAATAAAAACGTTCCAGCATAGCTGGGGGCTTCCCCGCCAACCAATCTCCAAATTCAGAACTCGGATCCACTCCACGCATTACTTTCATCAAAATCGCGTGGTCATTAGGATTGCTCACCTCGGTAGTAGCAACATGAAATCTTTGCAAGTATGCCTTCAATGACTCTCCTGGAGTTTGAGTTACACTTGATAAGAACATCACATCCTTTGGACGAGTGGTGTGTATCCTGAATTGTTCTGCGAATGCTAATTTGTCGAAGCTGGATATAAATCGTGGTGGGGGTCAAGTGAACCACATGGTGGCAATCCCGGACAAGGTGATTGGGAAACACCTACACTTGGTTGCGTCATTAGCTCTTGCAGAATCCATCATCCATCCGTACCTCATCGCACGCTGCCTGGGGTCAGTCTTCCCTTTGTAGGCTAGAATGGCGGGCATGATGAACTTTCTTGGGTATTCATCCTGTAGAATGGTATACGTGAAGGGAGTATGACTATTAGACACTCTCCAGTCTTCATTAGTTAGACCTTGGTTTTCTTTCATCAACTGCCTGACCATAGCCGTCAAATCCGGGGTTTGTATGGAAGATGGGAGGTTGGGTTCCATTCCATGGGACTGTGCAGGTTGATGTCCCATTCGATTTGGGTCTTGGTTCTAGTCGATCGATCAGTAGCACCTGCATGTGCATCTTCATCCTTACGGCGTCTACGCCTAGGAGGTTCATCAGCAGAGGTCGAACTATCATCTTCAGAGTAAGGGACAGGGCTACCTCCAGCATTCTGATGCTGCTGCTGAGTAAGCTGAGTCATGAGGTCAGCATTGGCTTGCATTTGCTCAGCAAGTTGCCTTCTACTTTCCTTAAGTTCTCTTATCAAGTCATTGAATTCTGCTCGGGAAACAACTTCTGCTGGGTTTTGGTTGGAGGGCCCTGCACCTCGAATCGCTTGTTGATTGCTAGTTCCCAGTTGTTGCACACTAGCGGTTTCGTGGGCATCTGCATTTTGAGAGGCTGATCTAGTTCGTGGTTTTCCCATGGTAGAGTTGTTGGTAGTAACTCTGAGTAGAATCAACAGATGCCTTATAAATGATCATGGATCTCCTTCGGGGGATTTATGCAATCTAGTAGCTGCAAAGTAGATCCTAATAGCCTGAGAATTCAAATTCTCAGTGAAAGCACCAAAATGTTAGCACCAAAATTGGTCACTAACACCCTTAGAAAGATTGTGCAGAGAGATTAATGAAGAAAGTAAATTAAAACAGAGAATAGAGTGTAAATTTAAATGCAGAAAACAAGAACACCAAATTTATAGTGGTTCGGCATAACTGCCTACATCCACTTTGAAGTTGATTTCATTGATTTCCTTGATGGGTGATTACAGATACAATCCATTTTTAATTACTAGAATACAATTGCAAAGTAAGAGAAATAAGTCTAGAATGAGTCTTGAAAATGGCAGAGTCTCCCCAGTGTTCTCTAAAATCTCCTCTCTTTTTTCTGTGCCCCTGCCCTTCTATTTATAGACGAAGGTGGGTTAGACTTCCCTGGCGGGCCTGGTAGCTGAATAACTCGGCCCAAACGGAGTGGTCTTTGTGCGCCGAACCAGAGAGGCCGAACGATCTCCTTTAGCCGAACGATCTCCTTTAGCCGAACGATCTCCTTTAGCCGAACGTTCTCCTTTAGCCGAACGATCTCCTTTAGCCGAACGTTCTCCTTTAGCTGAACAAGATGAGGCCGAACGTACTGACTACCGTAGGGAGCACTTGTGCCGAACGAAACTAGAAGCCGGACCAATGTCTTGGCCGAACGATGGCTAGGCCGAACTATGGCTAGGCCAAACGATGGCTAGGACGAATGATATGAGGCCGAACAATTCTTTGGTCATAGAACGATCTTATGCCGAGCGTCCTTCTCTTGCCGAACGGTATTCAATACTGAGCGTTCCTCGATGCCGAACGCTCCTAGATGCTGGACGCTATCCCATGCCGAACACCCATTGATGCCAAACGATGCGTTCGTACCTAACGGTCTTAACATGCCGAGCGCTCATTGATGCCGAACGATGGAGAGCCTGAGTACTAAGTTGCCCGGTCAATTCCCTGGGAAACATTTTTGTACGGCTATACTAAAGGAAAAGGCACCATTTCCTTTGAATAGACAAAAACATGTCCATTTGGAAAAACAAGGCCCAAATGCAAAGCCCAACTCAAAAAAAGCACAAAACCCAATAAAAAAAATCAAAGCCCGACAAAATAGAAAATAGAAAGTAAAATGGAAAGTAAAATAGAAAATAGAAAGTAAAATAGAAAATAGAGAATAGAAATACTGAAAATATTTGCGTGTAAAACGCTAAGATTTATCAGATTTAAAGAGTATAAATTGGAATTTAACGAAACGAAAAGCATAGAGAATGATAGCATAAATTCTAGCTCCAAAGAAAAAGAGTAGAAATTTAAAATTCAAATTTAAAAATTTCAACCGAAAGTCAAATTTTGACCAAAGTTGACCAAAATATAAAATTTTCAGAAAATCTTTATTTTATTATGTTTGGAAAAATAATTCTTAACCAAACCCAAAATACATTGGAAAATTCCAAAATTTCAATTTTAAATGATTAAAACCAAAGTTTCAAATAAATTCTATTTAAAATATTTGTTAAAAATTATAGGTTGTTACACTCTCCCCACTCAAAACTTTTCGTCCTCGAAAAGGAACGAGACACGAAAACAAGGAAAAATAAGATAGAATAGTGAATCGTATCCAAAACAAACAATTTCGGATTCGAAGCACGCATGCTATCCTCCGCCTCCCAGGCACAATCCCGATCATCAATACTCCACTGCACTTTGACCTAATTGACAAATTTCTTCTCATTTCTTTGTATCTCGATAGACAATACGAAGTGGCTTCCTCTCGACAGTTAGATTAGGCTCAATATTCAAACTCTCAAGAGCAGAAGGCTGTATAATAAAAGATGAATCATGAAGATACCGACAAAGGTGCGAAACATGGAATAGATTATGCACTCCAGAGAACTTTTCAGGTAAATCCAGGCATAGCTAAAGAACCAATCCTCTCTAAGATGCGGAATGGACCAATGAACCTAGGAGAAAGCTTCCCTCTCCTACCAAACCGAATCACATTCCTTAAAGGAGAGGCCTTAAGGAAAACCTAATCACCAACAGAAAACTCCAAACTCCTCCTACGTCGATCAGCATACTTCTTCTGCCTATCCTAAGCACTCCTCATCTTCCTTTTAAACTCCTCAACTCTCTCAGAAGCTTCCAGAATCATATCAAGACCAAGAACTAAACGATTACCGAAGTCAATCTAGCAAGATGGAGATCTGCAAGGTCGTCCGTAAAGAGCAGCAAACAGAGACATTGCAATACTAGCCTGGATTCAAGGATGAAATGAGATAGATAAAGGATTAAGATAAGATTAAAATATAAGATTTGATATTATACCTAATAACTATTGTTATAGGTGAATTCGACAAGATGGAGATGATCTTCCCCAAGATCCTCCATAATCTAAAACACAAGTACGGAGAAGATCCTCTAGAATCTGATTCACTCTTTCCGTTTGACCGTCGGTCTGTGGATGGTAAGCAGTGCTCAGATTCAGGTAAGTACCCAAAAATTCCCGAAAAGCTCTCCAAAACTGACTGGTAAAGATGGGATCTCTATCACAAACAATGCTAACAGGAACACCATGAAGGCGGACAATCTCCCTCATATAAATCTCAACCAAACTAGAAGCAGAACGAGTAAATTTGACCGAAATGAAATGAGATGACTTGGTCAATCTATCCACATTAGCCCATATACTCTCATTACCTCTCCTAGTCCTTGGTAATCCATCAATAAAATCCATAGAAACCTATTCCATTTCCAATTGGGAACCTCAAGAGGCTGCAATAAACCAGGAGTCTTCTGATGATCGGACTTGACTTGCTGACAAGTCGCACACCTACTAACAAAGATAGAGATATCTCGCTTCATACCCCTCCACCTAAAGCTTCTTCATATCCTGAAACATCTTCATCACTCCAGGATGAATAGAAAGTCTGGATCAATGATTTTCCCGATGTAACTTCTACCTTATTCCATCTACATTCGGGACACAAATCCGATTATTAATCCTCAAAATCCCTCTATCATCGATCTGAGCTCCACTAACATCAAGACTACTACCACCAACCCTATTATGAACATTCTCCTTAATCAATCTAATAATCCTATCCTTATTCTGCTTAGCAATAATACGATCCATAAGAGGAGGAGAAGAAACAACAAGCTGACACAACATCGCCTTCTTCCGACTCAAAGCATAGGCCACCACATTGGCCTTCCTAGGGGTATAGCTAATGTCGAGGTCATAAGAAGCAAGGAAATAAAGCCACTTAACCTGCTGCTGATTCAAATCCTTCTGGGTGAAGATATATCTCAAAGATTGATGATCCATAAAGAGCTCAAACTTATTAACCAAAAGATGATGCCTCCAAAGCTTCAAAGCAAAAACCACAGGAAGCAATTCTAAATCATGGGATGCATAATTGGCTTCGTGGGTCTTCAACTGACGACTGGCATAAGAAATAACCTTCCCATCTTGCATCAAAACAGCTCACAAACCCTTACTACTAGCATCAGTATATACCATTAATCCCTCATTTCTATTTGGAACGGTAAGAACTGGTGCGGAAGTAAGCTTACGCTTTATCTCATTGAATGCAGCTTCACACTTATCATCCATATAAACTTAGCATTCTTACGAGTCAAAGTAGTGAGAGGTTCAATAATCTAACCAAAATTCTCAATGAATCTCGGATAATAACCGGCAAGGCCCAAAAAACAACGAATATCAGATGGAGTCCTAGGAGTTTGCCAATCCTTCAACAGAATAGGGAGGAATAAGGACCACAGAAAAGATAGAGTGATTTATTACAAAGAAAAAAGAGAAGAAAGACTTACATTGATTGTAACGATCTTAACTGGATCAACAGAAACTCCATTACTAGAATTAATATGCCCAAGAAATCAAACTTCATCCTTCTAGAAATGGCATTTAGAGAATTTAGCCTTCAACTGATGATTCCTAAGAGTCTCCAGAACAAATTTCAAATGTGACTCATGCTCTTCCCTTGACTTAGAGAAGACAAGAATATCATCAACAAAGACTAGAACAAACTTGTTAAGAACGTCACGAAAAACACGATTCATCGAATCAACAAAGAAAGCTGGGGTGTTAGTCAAACAAAAAGGCATAAGTAACCATTCATAGAAACAATTCTCAGTATGAAAAGCAGTCTTGAGAATACTTCCCTCGGCAACTATACGTTGGTGAAAACATGTGGCAAGATCAAGTTGAGAAAAAACAGTAGCTCCATAGAGCTGACCAAACATATCATTAATACTGGGCATAGGATATCTGTTTCTCATAATGAGCTTGTTCAGCTCCCTGTAATCAACACACATCCTCAAAGAACCATCAGACTTAGTGACGAAAATCACCGCTGCTCCCCATTCAGAATGGCTAGGTCTGGTCAGACCTTTGGAGAACAAGTCCTTAATTTGCTTCCTCAACTCAACCTTCTCACGTGCTGCCATTCTTCTGGAAGAAAGAATACAGGTCGAGCTCCAGGAATAAGATCATAACGGAAATCAATTTCCCTCTTAGGAGGTAAAGCAGTGACTTCACCATATACACCGGGAAAGAGTTTGACCACATAAGCTGAGTCAAGATCATCAGGAGAAGAGTCAAGAGAATAAATAAAACTACCAGCATAATCCTGAGGCAAACGACACTGAATCGCCAAAGAATTACCCAAATTATCAGCAAGAGAAACAGTTCGGGTTTTACAAGAGATAACGGCTTAATGCCTCTTCAGCCAATCACCTACAAGCAATAGATCAAAAGCATCGAAACCTAGAACATAGAAATCACCACTGAAGCAATAATCAGAATAAAGGAGTTTTACTTGGTTACAAATCCTACTAAGGTTCGCAGGACCCCCAATAGGATTTTTAACACAGAAAGGTTCATCGGTAAACTTAAGAGAAAGGAGATGCTCAAACTTATCACAAAGATCCAAAGAAATAAAACTATAGGAAGCTCCAGTATCAAATAAAACACGAACAGGAAAACTAAACAGAGAAAAGGTGCCCTGAAGAGTACCTTGAGTATCACTAGGAGCAGTTGGAGAAGGTGGAGTGGCAGAGGTAATAGCAAAGATACCAGATGGCTTGCCCTTCTACTGAGTAGGAGAATTCCTTCTGAAATGGCCAGGCTGCAAGAAAAAATGACACAGATCACGCCTGTTCAACTGAGCGGGAGGAGGAACGGAGCACCAACTGAAGTAGGGAAACTATTGGCATAGTGTCCCTTCTGATCACACTTGAAGCAGGTAATGGAAGATAGGTCAATAGGATGTCTCTGAGAAGTAGAAGATCCCAAACTTGGTGCCTTATTCCAATTCCACTTCTGCGGATAAAAGTTAGGCTTCCTCTTCTTAGGGTTACCAGAGGAAGGCTGAGATGAAAGGGCACGAGCAACAGAAGGATCCTTAGAAGTAGGATTCTCATATCTAATAGCCATATCCATCAAACCAGTGAAAGGGCTATGCACATGAGAAATGAGACGACCATAAAACTCTGGGCGAGCTCCAGCTATAAACTTCTCATTCTTCTTAAGAGGGGTGTCAATCAGGCTAGGACCAAACTTGGAAAGTTCATTAAACTTCCGCTCATACTCAGAAAATGACATGTCTCCCTGCTTAAGATCCATAAAATCCCTGTATAGCTGAGACTTCCCTGCTTTGGGCATCCACATCACCACAAAAGCATCCCTAAAGCACGATATCGAAACATAAGAAAGATTCAAAAAAGAGAAAATCGAGCCAATTCAAAATTAGCACAAAAGGATACCTAAACTGCTCACAAGAAATATCAGCCTCAATAGTCTGAGCAGTAACAGACTCCCACCAATCCAAGGCTGCTCCCTTAAACTGCCAAGCTGCCAACTAACGCTTCTGAGCATAAGTGATCTCAAGACCGGAGAAAATCTCTCTAAACACTTCAACCATTGCTGAGCCTCGATAATGCTCTCTAATCCAATAAACTTGGTACCACAAAGCTCAGTGAATTCCTTACAGAGAGTGGTGAACCTAATGAGTGCAACAGGCTCAGGAATTGGGATAACACCACGACCTCGACCTCTGGTATTCCTGCGATCCATCTTGAAAAATCAAGAATGAATTTTGGGACAAAGGTAATTGACAAACAAAAGGCAAGAATAAATAAGAATGGAAATCCTAATCACATAATTTAATTAACAAGGTGGATAAGGAAAAGAAGGAAGTTTAGAAAAATTAAATTTTAAAACAAGAAAAGTTTATATTCAAAATAACCTTTAAAAATCCTTTAAAATCAATTTATACTTTAAAATACGTTCTCTTACAAGGAAATGATTCTAAGATTGATTTCACTCATTCTACGGTATTTCTACCCTATCTCTAATGAGTTTTTGCTCCGCATGCTAAGGTTTGCCTAAAACCAAAAGCTCTGATACCAAATGTAACGACCCACTATTTTGGACCATTCAAATATGCAATAAAACCCCACATGTCGAACTTGAATAATTCAAAACAACATATTGTTAATATAACAAATAAAATCAATCACAAAATCATGGGCGCAGAATATAAGAATAACTAGCAGTGGAAATAAAATAACCATAGTATTTCATGAAGCTACTACATACACCGTCTCAAAACAAATACAAAATATTAGAGTCTGAAAGCAAATACAATAGAAATCCACTAATACATAGCTGAATAGAAATAACTGAAATAGAAATAGATAGACAACTAGACAGATAGATAATCTACAGCAAATTCTCTAGCTCCAAAAGGTAAAATCCAAAGCTGTGATACTCAGGCTGACCCGAGCGTAAAGCAAAACACAAAACACTCAAGTTTGGAACTACATACTTATGAAATGTAAATCAACTCAAGCGAACTATAATAGAAATGCATAAGTAACTTAAAGGATGTTTGGGATCGCCCATCCTTTAAGGATCCATTAAACTGTCTACTATGTAGTAATATACGCTATTATAATAATGTCCAGAGTAAAGTATGCTTACTTAAAAATAGCGTTAAGGCTTTACATTTTCCAGCTTAACACATTTATAGTGCCAATAGTCTATACAGTATCATCGTACCTCCAGATTGGGAGGCTACCAAAAATACTCCATAGGTACGACATAAATCAATCTCGTAGGAAGCATGATAGGGTAGATGACACGACACAACTAGGCAATGCCGAGGTAGATATACCAATTAAGCATCCGGGCTGGTGGTAACGCATAACAGCCACTATGTAACGACCCAGAATTTTTAGAAATTAAAATATGAATATTTAATTAATTTTAAATATTATTAAGTGAATTTATAAGTAAAATAAATTTTTATTTGAATTATTGGATTTAATTGGATTATTAAATCGATAATTTAATATGTTAAATTATGGAAATAATTGAAAATCGGGTTAAATATGATTGAAAATGATTTGTAAAATTTTATTTTATCATGTTGGAGTTAGAACGATATTTTAGAACTTTTAAAATCGAATTAAAAGTTAATTTGTGAAAATTGAATATTTTAATATTTAATAATCGACTGTAAAATAGTCAATTTTTGAACAGTCTCAGAATTGAACGAAACCAGTTTCATTGGATCCGTAATAGTTAGTTATTACCGGATTTCAATTTTCATGTCAATCGGAGTTATCGTTTGATCGTGGCAGCTCGAAACGCATCGAATTATTTTTAATTTTAATTTGGCGAGTCAAAATAGCCATTTTTCAAAAAGTCTCGGAATTCGACGAAACCAGTTTCATCGGATCCGTAATGTGATATTATTGTAAGGTTTCAAATTTCAAGTCGTTTGGATTTACCGTTTGTCCGGTACGAATTAAAACGCCTAGAAATCGATTTAAATCGGTTTAATTCAAAATGAGCGTTTTCAGCCATAACTCGCACATACTTCCGAATTAGCTTTCGAAACCTGTTCCATTGTGTCCGGAACGCGGGATAAACCCTAGGTACGCTGGTTACGGCGCGTAAATCGGAGTTCGGAATTTCCGGAATGAATAGTGTCGCTCGTTCCTTATAAATAGCCCCTACCTTTCATAATTATAAAAAAAATAACAAAACTCTAACCCTAATACTTGCTAGCCGCCACTTATACATGAATGGCCAGAAATTAGCTTCATTCATCTCTCAATCTCTCTCAATCTACAAAGAATTAGAAGAAGTGTTCAACACGAAAAAGGTAGAGCATGAAGAGAGCTTGAAATCCATACGGATATGATCGGGAACGGAGCGACGATGGAGGGGCAAGGATGGGCCGTTCGTGGGCTGTTCACCACCGTGCGCGCGCGTCATAGGGGGGCCGAGCCTTGAGCTCTTCCTGGTGGAGATAGCTTGCGTCGTGTGCTTCGCGTTGGCATTGGTTTGATCGAGTTTCGTTGATTATAGAAGGAGAAAAATGAAACCCTAGTTGAGCTAATGGGTTTGTGATGTTCGGCCAAAACCTGTAGCCGTGCGTGATGGGGAAGAAAGCAAGGTGTGGTGATGATGAGCTGTTGCAAGATCCTGTGGCCCAGATTGCTTATGGTAAAAATTATAAAGGATAGTGTAAATTTAGTTATAAAAATTGTGTACAAACTTGTAAATTACATAACTTTTTCATACGAGGTCGAAAAAATGCAAACTCAGTTGCGTTGGAATCGTATGGACGAGCACTACGCGATGGAGTTGGTTTGGAGTCATTTGGAGTTAGTGAGAATTTCGGGTAAAATTAAACGCGCGTTTAATTTTATTCGAAATAAATCGCTGAAACGAAATTAAAATCAAGGTGAGAACTTCTCACTCAATCGAATAGATTTCGATTTTATTTTAAATAGTTAGATTTAAAATATTTGAATGCATGTTTGAATGATGACTGTAAATTATTGATTGTTAAAATAGACATTATGCGCCGTTAGTAAGCGGATGTTATTTATTAAAAACATATACCGCGAATATTTCATAAACAGTGAAATTGGTATTATATATAATAGCAATATATATATATATTGGCATATGTATATATTGGAGTTGTTGATTTCCCGCATTTTTTGTTTAGCGGATGAGACCCTATTACGCCGTTAGTAAGCAGATAATATTTATTAAAAACATGTACCGCGATAATTTCGTACTGGAGCGAAATTGGTATTGTGCTAATGTTTTTGGATGCAGGAAACAGGTTGGAGGGATCCAACTGGATTCCTCAACAGTTTTTATTGATTTCAGATATTTTGATATTTGATGGATTATCATATCGATATATGATATCGTTGTAGTCGTGATTGACTATTTGGTGTGTAGCATCATTGGACCCAGATTTTGGGATTTTAAAAATGATTTTAAAAGTGATTTTGAAAATATACTATATTTTTGGAATTGATCCATTATAAATAAATAAACGTTATAATTTTTAAAGTTATAAAAATTATGGTTTTTGTGAAATATAGTTAAAAAGCTGATTTTTAGAAATACGATTAAAAGTCGATTTTTGAGAAATATGAACTAATGATTTTATAAAATAATTTAGATTGGATTTTTGAATATATGATAAAAGTTTAAATATAGGATTTATAAAATTTGATTATTTTATAAATCGAAATGATGAAATTATAAAGGAATTTAAAGACGTTTTAGAATAATAATATAAACTGATTTATATTAAGAGATTTATAAATGGATATTTATAAATTGAAATATAGACATTATAAAACGAGTTTTTATAAGTGTTTGAATGTAGTGAAAATGAATTTCATAAATGAATGAAATTTATAGAATTATAAACTGTGAAGTTATAAATGAAATTTATAAATAGTAAGATTTATAAATTTGTGAAGTTAATTGAAGAATAGATTTGGTTAAATAAATGAATCTTATAAGTTATAAGATTTATAATTATGAAGTTTAAAGAACGATTTTATAAAATAATCGTTTTATAAGTATTTAACTTATAATATAAACATTTAGTTTATAATTGAGTTATAAACTGAAATATGTTAATAAAGGAATTTATAAAAAAGAAGTTTTTTATAAATAAATAGAAATGGAATTTATAAACGTTGTTTTATGAATTCGCAAACGACTTATTTTGATAAGTTAATTGTTATAACTTATAAATGGAGTTATATTCACGTTTTAGACTGTGAATAATCCTTTAAGTTAAAAAGTATAAAAAGGATGAAATTTGTTAACATAGTATATTCACGTTTTTGAATAGTGAAAAACATGTTAAAGAAAATGTTTTAGAATGTGATATTTTAAACAGAATTAAAACAATCTAACGATGTTTTTAAACATGTTGAGATTCGAAACCATAGATTTCAACATTTATTGTTGAAATAGATGTTTCGAGAAATGAAAGGAGATGATGGACTATAACACTGTTGTTATAGTAAATGGTTTCCGAAAGGAAATGTTTTGTATAGTATTGGGATTTATATATCTATTTTAATTTCGAATCCCTATACTAGTGATTTTGGGTTGTCGTAACGATGTTTTACGCAACATTCGTTTTGGCCCAAATAAATATGTTTAAGTGAATGATTTCCTTAATAGAATGAAATATATACTTAATTCGATTTAAGTATATTGAATATTTTCTAAGTGTTGAAAATAAAAAAAAGATTTGTGAATTACTTATTTTTAATAAGTTTGGAAATGTTTTCCAATATAAAGTGAATATATTGAATTTATCTTTTTGAAGATAAATTGAAATGAATGATTGAAATCATATATGCATGGATATTTTGAAATATAAATTCATTATGGAATTTATGAATGAAAAGTGGGATTTGTATAAAAATAAATATTGATTTATTTTAAAGTGTGAAAATTTATATCTTGTAGAGATATTTTGGAAAATAAATAAATTGGAAAATTGTTTGGAATCTGGTGATGTGTGCATGTCCAGTGATAGTTCAATAACCGACTATCAATATTTCCCTTTGAATGGGTATTGGATGTGATTTGTTTGAATGTGAATGCTACACTTATTTTTAAATAAGCGCTCACTATTCGGGTTAACCGGGAAAGGACCATGGGGTCGTATAACCCATTCCGAATATGTGATACGTCGTTGTGAATTGCATTGAAGATCGGTGTTGAAGACCCGGTATTTGCAAAAGCGATAGGATGACCTGTCGATTGACTCTGCACCGAGTAGCTACGGTATTGAGTTCTCCATATGTGATGGTGAATCCGATCAGGATTGTGAATATCCGGATTGCAAGGACTTCTTTGTAAGTGCCTTCGGTTCTGTTCGAGCCCGGAACAGACTTGTATGGATTGTATGTCTGACATTACAAGTTGAGATATAAAGCCGATTTCTTTCAAATATATTTCTGTTGGTGGCGGAGAATTTATTCTTTGCTTAACACCCTTCTTTGAGACGTACGAGCTCAAAGGTTATATAGTTGAAGTTATCAGCGATATATTCCCAGTTTGGTAATGTGACATGCTGAGTGATGCTGAAATGATCATTGTGTTGATTATTTGTGATAGGATCATTTGTTTGATCGTCTATCCTTGTGATCATTGTGTTGATCATTTGTGACCCAAAGCATGGCTTTTGTATAAAGTATGTTTTTGTGGACGTGACTTCGTCGAGCCTCACACCCCGTGAATGGTCAAAACAGGAAAGAAGCAGCAAGGTTATGAGGGGTAGCACCCTTTAGGATGTGTCCATTTCCTTCTGGAAAAGGGTGGTATCATGGTATGGAGCCCAGATACTTACTCATGTTGAAAACACTTTATGATTGTGTGAATTGATTACGAGCGCTCGGTTGATAAAGGTCCCAAAGGACCGGGGGATGGCATATTCGGTCAGTTGTTACTCAGTTAGGAGTAACCCAGCCTTGTGTTGGTAGAGATCCGGTTTGGTTCTCGGGGATGTCCATCCAGAGGCATTCTCATGTGGCAATGGGAAGTTCCTTGGCCTGATCATTTGTTGGAAATCCAATTCTCAATACGAAACTTGTACGGTATTAGTTGTAGAACCTGCTATTCACTTATGGTGGTCACCACTGTTTGGATAGTAGCTATAGTAGGCATACGATAATGGTCGTATGTTGGCTAAGATTTATATCTTTACTTTTGAAATGATTTTTCTCTACACTATGCACTAGTAATAATATCAAATGTTATTTTAAATGCGTATCAAGCATCTTTGACTATCATAAGGAGAAATCTCCTCCGATTCTGCGTTTGCATGTGTGTGTGTGCGGGAGGCCTTATGGTAGTCTCATTTTTAAAAGCATTGCGAATTGAATTTAAAAATATTTCTATATTTGTTTTAAAGATAAATAAACTGTTTTGAGTTCTCACACCAGTCTTGCTAAGCTTTGGGCTATGTGATGGGGGATTCTCGCTTCGCGGTTTGGTGGCGAACGGGAGACTCTTGCCCCTACACGTCCTCTTTTAGGGGGTTGGTTAGGCGTAAGCTGTGACAGTCGAAAGGCTGGCCGTAAAAGCAAGTTTGGGACATCAGTGTAAGCCACGGTGGGGCTGGGATGGTTGAAAAGCCTACCGGTTGTGACCGCTCCCTCACGAAAATCTTCGGGGCGTTACATTTGGTATCAGAGCTGATGGTTAAGCGACAACCATGGTTCTGTTGGGTATAATTCATTAGAGATAGAGTCAGTAGTACTCTAGAATGAGTTTGAGTGTAATAATAGCTATGAGAGCGTATTTGTTAGTAAATATGAAATTGTTTTATATTGTGATGATTGGTTTATTGAGTGGCATATGAACTTTCGTCAGCGTGGTCCGCAAGACTATGCCGAAGGGGTTTCTAAACACTTGAATAGAACAATTCGGCACAATATTGATTTAGAAATTGGGTAAATGAAATAATTTTACCTTAAGTATATTTTGTATGTAAAGAAATAATTTTTCAAAATTATTAAAGTGTATATAAGTTGATTGTTAGGTTGTTTGGATAATCTAAATAAAAGAATAATTGTATAAGCAAAAGAATTATAAGAATTGAATTATAATTAAAGTGTTTACAATTGTGAAATAAACTTATATATATATATATATATAAGAAGTGAAACTATATGAATTTAAGTTATTTAAAACTAAGTGATGTTTAAAGGAAATATAACTTTAGTAATGTTAATGAAGTTAATATTGATATCAAAGTAAATTAATAAAGTTAAGTGATAGATATGAACTTGAGTTATATAAATGAAATTCAACTCTGGTAATTGAATTGAAATAATGAATAAATTGAATGTAAATAAGTTGGTAAGGAATAATTAATGAATGTAAGTGTTGATTCATTTAAAATCTAATGTTATTGGGAGTTGAATAAATTGGAATGGAAATCAATTTAATAAAACCAATTGGAAAGAAAAGATGTTAAACCAAAATGAATGTAAGTGAAGCAAAGAAATTTGGTTGAAATTAATATACTTTGGTTGTTATTTGATTGTTATATGATTGTATAAAATTCATTAAGAGTTAATGAAATTGAAAGCTATGAAATTGAATTCAAATTGAAAGTAAATAAATTTGAATAGAATTGAATGTGGATTAGATTTAAATTAGTAAATGATAACTAATTAAAATTGAGAATGAATGTTGATAAAATCCAATGTTAATAAATCAAATATGATTTAGAGTGAAAACCAATTCATTAAATATGAATGAGAATATGAATGAATGTTTATTGGATATGGATGTTAGTTGGTTGATGGTTGAATATATATTGCATTTGTTGTTTTACTACATTGCTATGTTGACATATATAGTTATTATGTTGCTATATGTTGTATATTGAGATTATTTTCATATATGCATGATTCTCATGTTGTTTGTTGAGTGTTTAGTAGGTGCGGATCGCGTTTGCTTCGCATTTGGAGTTCGCTTTAGCGCTATATTAGCCGTATATGCTTGCTAATAAAATATAAGGTACATATCTCGGATTAAATATCGTACTTTTATACTTTTTTCCCTTCGGGATGCTTCATTACTTGATGAGATGTATATTTGTGATATATATACTGTCATTTTTTTTTTCGGATCGAGCCGCGCAAAGGAGACTATGGCGAATTTTTCCGAAAATTTAAGGCGTTAGAAAAATTTGAGAAAATGGGAAAATTTTTGAAAACTTTAACTTTGATTTTGGAATTGAAAGTTAAACAATAGTAATTGTTTTTGAAAAGATAACTAAGTATGATTTTGAAAGCTTAGTAAAGTTATTGTAAGAAGTTTAACTATGAATTTTGGGAAAGTTAATAGATTCTATAACTTTTCTTACTTGTTAATTTCGAGGACGAAATTCTTTTAAGTGGGGAAGATTGTAACGACCCAGAATTTTTAGAAATTAAAATATGAATATTTAATTAATTTTAAATATTATTAAGTGAATTTATAAGTCAAATAAATTTTTATTTGAATTATTGGATTTAATTGGATTATTAAATCGATAATTTAATATGTTAAATTATGGAAATAATTGAAAATCGGGTTAAATATGATTGAAAATGATTTGTAAAATTTTATTTTATCATGTTGGAGTTAGAACGATATTTTAGAACTTTTAAAATCGAATTAAAAGTTAATTTGTGAAAATTGAATATTTTAATATTTAATAATCGACTGTAAAATAGTCAATTTTTGAACAGTCTCAGAATTGAACGAAACCAGTTTCATTGGATCCGTAATAGTTAGTTATTACCGGATTTCAATTTTCGTGTCAATCGGAGTTATCGTTTGATCGTGGCAGCTCGAAACGCATCGAATTATTTTTAATTTTAATTTGGCGAGTCAAAATAGCCATTTTTCAAAAAGTCTCGGAATTCGACGAAACCAGTTTCATCGGATCCGTAATGTGATATTATTGTAAGGTTTCAAATTTCAAGTCGTTTGGATTTACCGTTTGTCCGGTACGAATTAAAACGCCTAGAAATCGATTTAAATCGGTTTAATTCAAAATGAGCGTTTTCAGCCATAACTCGCACATACTTCCGAATTAGCTTTCGAAACCTGTTCCATTGTGTCCGGAACGCGGGATAAACCCTAGGTACGCTGGTTACGGCGCGTAAATCGGAGTTCGGAATTTCCGGAATGAATAGTGTCGCTCGTTCCTTATAAATAGCCCCTACCTTTCATAATTATAAAAAAAATAACAAAACCCTAACCCTAATACTTGCTAGCCGCCACTTATACATGAATGGCCAGAAATTAGCTTCATTCATCTCTCAATCTCTCTCAATCTACAAAGAATTAGAAGAAGTGTTCAACACGAAAAAGGTAGAGCATGAAGAGAGCTTGAAATCCATACGGATATGATCGGGAACGGAGCGACGATGGAGGGGCAAGGATGGGCCGTTCGTGGGCTGTTCACCACCGTGCACGCGCGTCATAGGGGGGCCGAGCCTTGAGCTCTTCCTGGTGGAGATAGCTTGCGTCGTGTGCTTCGCGTTGGCATTGGTTTGATCGAGTTTCGTTGATTATAGAAGGAGAAAAATGAAACCCTAGTTGAGCTAATGGGTTTGTGATGTTCGGCCAAAACCTGTAGCCGTGCGTGATGGGGAAGAAAGCAAGGTGTGGTGGTGATGAGCTGTTGCAAGATCCTGTGGCCCAGATTGCTTATGGTAAAAATTATAAAGGATAGTGTAAATTTAGTTATAAAAATTGTGTACAAACTTGTAAATTACATAACTTTTTCATACGAGGTCGAAAAAATGCAAACTCAGTTGCGTTGGAATCGTATGGACGAGCACTACGCGATGGAGTTGGTTTGGAGTCGTTTGGAGTTAGTGAGAATTTCGGGTAAAATTAAACGCGCGTTTAATTTTATTCGAAATAAATCGCTGAAACGAAATTAAAATCAAGGTGAGAACTTCTCACTCAATCGAATAGATTTCGATTTTATTTTAAATAGTTAGATTTAAAATATTTGAATGCATGTTTGAATGATGACTGTAAATTATTGATTGTTAAAATAGACATTATGCGCCGTTAGTAAGCGGATGTTATTTATTAAAAACATATACCGCGAATATTTCATAAACAGTGAAATTGGTATTATATATAATAGCAATATATATATATTGGCATATGTATATATTGGAGTTGTTGATTTCCCGCATTTTTTGTTTAGCGGATGAGACCCTATTACGCCGTTAGTAAGCGGATAATATTTATTAAAAACATGTACCGCGATAATTTCGTACTGGAGCGAAATTGGTATTGTGCTAATGTTTTTGGATGCAGGAAACAGGTTGGAGGGATCCAACTGGATTCCTCAACAGTTTTTATTGATTTCAGATATTTTGATATTTGATGGATTATCATATCGATATATGATATCGTTGTAGTCGTGATTGACTATTTGGTGTGTAGCATCATTGGACCCAGATTTTGGGATTTTAAAAATGATTTTAAAAGTGATTTTGAAAATATACTATATTTTTGGAATTGATCCATTATAAATAAATAAACGTTATAATTTTTAAAGTTATAAAAATTATGGTTTTTGTGAAATATAGTTAAAAAGCTGATTTTTAGAAATACGATTAAAAGTCGATTTTTGAGAAATATGAACTAATGATTTTATAAAATAATTTAGATTGGATTTTTGAATATATGATAAAAGTTTAAATATAGGATTTATAAAATTTTATTATTTTATAAATCGAAATGATGAAATTATAAAGGAATTTAAAGATGTTTTAGAATAATAATATAAACTGATTTATATTAAGAGATTTATAAATGGATATTTATAAATTGAAATATAGACATTATAAAACGAGTTTTTATAAGTGTTTGAATGTAGTGAAAATGAATTTCATAAATGAATGAAATTTATAGAATTATAAACTGTGAAGTTATAAATGAAATTTATAAATAGTAAGATTTATAAATTTGTGAAGTTAATTGAAGAATAGATTTGGTTAAATAAATGAATCTTATAAGTTATAAGATTTATAATTATGAAGTTTAAAGAACGATTTTATAAAATAATCGTTTTATAAGTATTTAACTTATAATATAAACATTTAGTTTATAATTGAGTTATAAACTGAAATATGTTAATAAAGGAATTTATAAAAAAGAAGTTTTTTATAAATAAATAGAAATGGAATTTATAAACGTTGTTTTATGAATTCGCAAACGACTTATTTTGATAAGTTAATTGTTATAACTTATAAATGGAGTTATATTCACGTTTTAGACTGTGAATAATCCTTTAAGTTAAAAAGTATAAAAAGGATGAAATTTGTTAACATAGTATATTCACGTTTTTGAATAGTGAATAACATGTTAAAGAAAATGTTTTAGAATGTGATATTTTAAACAGAATTAAAACAATCTAACGATGTTTTTAAACATGTTGAGATTCGAAACCATAGATTTCAACATTTATTGTTGAAATAGATGTTTCGAGAAATGAAAGGAGATGATGGACTATAACACTGTTGTTATAGTAAATGGTTTCCGAAAGGAAATGTTTTGTATAGTATTGGGATTTATATATCTATTTTAATTTCGAATCCCTATACTAGTGATTTTGGGTTGTCGTAACGATGTTTTACGCAACATTCGTTTTGGCCCAAATAAATATGTTTAAGTGAATGATTTCCTTAATAGAATGAAATATATACTTAATTCGATTTAAGTATATTGAATATTTTCTAAGTGTTGAAAATAAAAAAAAGATTTGTGAATTACTTATTTTTAATAAGTTTGGAAATGTTTTCCAATATAAAGTGAATATATTGAATTTATCTTTTTGAAGATAAATTGAAATGAATGATTGAAATCATATATGCATGGATATTTTGAAATATAAATTCATTATGGAATTTATGAATGAAAAGTGGGATTTGTATAAAAATAAATATTGATTTATTTTAAAGTGTGAAAATTTATATCTTGTAGAGATATTTTGGAAAATAAATAAATTGGAAAATTGTTTGGAATCTGGTGATGTGTGCATGTCCAGTGATAGTTCAATAACCGACTATCAATATTTCCCTTTGAATGGGTATTGGATGTGATTTGTTTGAATGTGAATGCTACACTTATTTTTAAATAAGCGCTCACTATTCGGGTTAACCGGGAAAGGACCATGGGGTCGTATAACCCATTCCGAATATGTGATACGTCGTTGTGAATTGCATTGAAGATCGGTGTTGAAGACCCGGTATTTGCAAAAGCGATAGGATGACCTGTCGATTGACTCTGCACCGAGTAGCTACGGTATTGAGTTCTCCATATGTGATGGTGAATCCGATCAGGATTGTGAATATCCGGATTGCAAGGACTTCTTTGTAAGTGCCTTCGGTTCTGTTCGAACCCGGAACAGACTTGTATGGATTGTATGTCTGACATTACAAGTTGAGATATAAAGCCGATTTCTTTCAAATATATTTCTGTTGGTGGCGGAGAATTTATTCTTTGCTTAACACCCTTCTTTGAGACGTACGAGCTCAAAGGTTATATAGTTGAAGTTATCAGCGATATATTCCCAGTTTGGTAATGTGACATGCTGAGTGATGCTGAAATGATCATTGTGTTGATTATTTGTGATAGGATCATTTGTTTGATCGTCTATCCTTGTGATCATTGTGTTGATCATTTGTGACCCAAAGCATGGCTTTTGTATAAAGTATGTTTTTGTGGACGTGACTTCGTCGAGCCTCACACCCCGTGAATGGTCAAAACAGGAAAGAAGCAGCAAGGTTATGAGGGGTAGCACCCTTTAGGATGTGTCCATTTCCTTCTGGAAAAGGGTGGTATCATGGTATGGAGCCCAGATACTTACTCATGTTGAAAACAATTTATGATTGTGTGAATTGATTACGAGCGCTCGGTTGATAAAGGTCCCAAAGGACCGGGGGATGGCATATTCGGTCAGTTGTTACTCAGTTAGGAGTAACCCGGCCTTGTGTTGGTAGAGATCCGGTTTGGTTCTCGGGGATGTCCATCCAGAGGCATTCTCATGTGGCAATGGGAAGTTCCTTGGCCTGACCATTTGTTGGAAATCCAATTCTCAATACGAAACTTGTACGGTATTAGTTGTAGAACCTGCTATTCACTTATGGTGGTCACCACTGTTTGGATAGTAGCTATAGTAGGCATACGATAATGGTCGTATGTTGGCTAAGATTTATATCTTTACTTTTGAAATGATTTTTCTCTACACTATGCACTAGTAATAATATCAAATGTTATTTTAAATGCGTATCAAGCATCTTTGACTATCATAAGGAGAAATCTCCTCCGATTCTGCGTTTGCATGTGTGTGTGTGCGGGAGGCCTTATGGTAGTCTCATTTTTAAAAGCATTGCGAATTGAATTTAAAAATATTTCTATATTTGTTTTAAAGATAAATAAACTGTTTTGAGTTCTCACACCAGTCACATGACTGACTCGGAGTTTATTGTTTTCCTTCCTAAACTCTGGGTGCCCACCAATTTTTCCACACGGGCAGTCAAGAGTTAAGGTTTATCAGGATATTCTGGATATTCAGGAGTTGCTGGAGGCAAGCTGGATGGCATGGCGTATTACTAGTTTATATAGTATTTCTTTTCCGCTGCACTGTTTATTGTTGTATGTTGTTGTACACTCTGATGATATGATATGATGTAATGAAATATAATGTGATGTAATAACTGATATAGTTCTTTATTTAAAGATTATTCATTTATTATTATATGTTGTTCCGCTGCGAATTGTGAGATTCTGTTGTTGTTCTGTTGTTTCCTTTCTGTCCGTTCTATTTTTTAAAATTCTTCTATCTTCTATTTTTCAAATTTTCTGTTTTTCTATCTTCCTCTCTCTCTATTTTCTGTTATCTTCTTCTACTTCTCTCTTTTTCTTTTCTTAAAATTTTTGTTAAAACCCATAACATTCCGGTTTTTGACCTTCGAATTCTCGGCAGTCGATAAAGTGAGTATCGATGTTGAATTTTCGGAAGTCGAAAAATCTTCGGGGCGTTACACACTACCGCCCACCTCGAGCCACATTCCCTAAAAAAATCAAAGGGTACACCCAATCAATTACAAAGTAATAGTATGGTATCAAAGGAGTGTGTCTGATTAGAGGAGCTACCTCATTGACCTAAGAATCACTCCTATTTTAGCCACATTATGCCAACTCATGGGAGTCAGGTCCACGTATACACCTCATATAGAATCGTTGCCACCATCCTACTTCATTCTTGAATCTCCACCTCATACACGGTTGTTAAAGTGGTTTTTAGAGTTGGCAGAGAGTATGACAACTTCCGATCCTGGTCTCTTTAACAACCAATCGTTATTATAACCCATGGTTATTTATTTCAAATGGTTTACATTTCAAAAACAAAACATATATATTCCAAAACCATTTAAGACCAAATGCTATTACTCTTTCAAAAATAATGTCCATTTCAAAAATGGTAATATTTCCAAATCTATATACTTAGTTATAGCAATGTAATAATTTAGGAATCATAACACTTTAAACATGTGACCATTTCGTAATAGCATTTCAAAAATGTTATTTTTAAGAAATGCAGCATTTTAAACATAACCTAAAGTAGTATAGCACTTTAAAAACAAAACTTAAAATAGCATAGCATTTAAAAGTATAACTTAAAATAACATAGAACTTTAAAAGCATGATTTAAATAACATAACATTTTGAATTGCTACAAATTTTACTAAACCATATTTAAAACATAGTATCTTCAAATTTATCACAGTTTTATAAAATCTATTTTATTATGCAAAACTTATCCATTTCATAAATCAATCCTTCTCTATCATTAGGTTTGATTTAAAATCCCATATTAAATTAAATTATTAAGTTATATTAAATTTTATATACTATATAATTTTTTTAAATTTAGTTCAAACCATTTGTTTACAAATAAAATTTTAACTTATAAAAAAAATTATTTAAATAATTTAAATCAAAATTTAAGTTAAAATTTCATATATTAAAATTCAAAATACTTAATAATTTTTAGATATATTAAAATTCAAAATACTTAATAATTTTTAGAAAATTATTATTTAGATTTAACCATGGGCTGTATAATATTTTCTAACCTAGGTCAAGTGATACGGATATGTATCATTTCAATCCGTAAAATATAAAATCTCGGGTTTTATCATTTCAAACCCGCAATCCCAAGTCAAATAAAATATAAATCGCTTGAGCATATCATTTTAGCTCATAATGATTTTTCCCTATTCTAAAGTCCGTTTGGGTATGTATCATTTCAACCCATAGTGATTCTATACTAACAGAGAACTTGCAGTGTGAGCAGCAGAATATACAAATAAACAGCATAACATAGCATATAATGTAATGTAATAAATCAGGTATAACATAGGGTGATAACATCATATAATATCATATCACGGGTATATATGAAACTACTATCATCTTGGCATATCACTAATACAATTCCATAATTTATCAATTTACTATAATATAAGTTCATAGTCGAGAGTGATGAAGTCACCTTCTTAAGCTAGAGATGACAATTCAAGAAACAAGAACAAGCTTCGAAAAGCACAAAAAAGCACAGTTAGACTTGGGTGGATGAAGAGCCAAGATCTAAGTTTTGCAAACAAATGAAATATAACAAATAAGTATATATTCAACACAAAAGAATATGAATCAACAATGCATAAATATGAACACAAATGAAGTTAAGATGACTTAACCAAGTCAAGTGCGCTCTGCCACTTCTTAAATAGACTTGACCATCATCAAGCAAGGCTCGGCCACCTTGGTTATGGTCGGCCATGGCAACAAATAGGCACGTCTAGGGGTATGGATGTGAATGGCTATGGGGAAGGTGAAGGGTGGCATGTCAAAAGCAATTTGGAAGGCAAAAGGTCAAGAGGCAAGCAACTTTGGGTTCGGCCCTAGGCTAGGATGGTTCATGTTGTGCTCGGCCTGGTTTGGGCTTACTCAAGTGGTTAGGTCATATTTCAAATGGTACAGCTATGGCATGGATTTTGTCACGGCAAGGCCTAGAGCAGTGGTGGCCGAGGCTAGGGGAAAGGAAGTGGTGATGTAGTTGTGATGACCCGGAATTTTGAGTATTTAAAATCAGGATATTTAATTGATTCTAAATATTTAAAATTTTAATTATTAACTTGAATTCAAATGCCACAATTAATTTGATTTTTGAATTATTGAATTAAATAATTTAAAGTTGAGTAAAATGTTGAATCTAGAATTTTAAGCCTGTTGGAAATAAATTGAAGGTTTATGAAATTTATATTGATATTACTGAAGGTAATAGAAGTTGTAAAATTGAAATTAACAGTGGTTTGTTCAGTTTTAATATTTATACTGTTTAAATTGAATTTAAAAATAGCCTTCCGAGGCGTAGTCTCGGAATTCGATGAAACCAGTTCCATTGGATCCGTAATATTGAATTATTATCGGATTTCAATTTTCGTAGCTTTTGAAGTTGTTGTGTGAGCGTTCAACGTGTAAACGCGCTGAAAATTTTAACGAAAAATTCAAGTTTAAATATATTATTATATTCTAGTTAAATAAATTCAAATAACTGCTTTCCTTTCACTTTAGCACGCAGCCTTCCACTGGAAGATTCAAATAAAAAAAAATTATAATAATAAGGCTTCGTTCGTAAGCTAATGAACAAAAGGATATCGCTCGTACTTCGGCTAACCCTCTCGTTTAACTAAGAAAACACGATAAGGCTGAACCCCCCTTTTTGTTCTCTCCTCTACAAAACCCCCAAAATCACTCGGTGAAAAGAAGAAGAAAAATGGCGATCGTTTCCTACTATTGATCGCGCTTCCCATATCTCAAAATCGAAGACGCATAGAAGGGAGCTCTTCTATAGGGGATTCGGTTGTGGTTTGCGGCGACGGTCGTGAAATTTAGTGGGCTAGGGTTTGAGTTCGCTTCGGCTCAGTTGTTCGAATTAGAGAATGGGGTGGATTTTGGGTTCGTGGCACGAAGAATCGCCTCATGAGGGGGATTAGGCGGTGTAGTTACGTTGTAAGGTGGATGACTATGTGCGGCCTGGGACGTGATGGGTTGTGGACGAGTTTTGCAGGTGTTAGCCGAACTTGTTGCTATGGTAGTGGAAGCGGGGACCTCGTGTAGTGGAGTTCGAGTGGTGATGAGCTCGATTTCGGGAGGGAATCGAGGAGTTGGTCTGACACGATGCTTTAGGGAGGATCACGATTTGGGTCTGTCGAGAGGATGCTCGATGGTGGCTGTGATGTATTTTAATTTTCTTTTATTTTTATAATTTATTTAATTTTATGTATAAATATATCCGTAGAGAAAAATATAGTGTATAAATATATAGTTTCACATGCCTATTTTAACTTTAGGTAAATAAGAAAAATTATAATTTTGAAATCTATTTTTTTTAATGTGTAGTGTTTTTTTTAAAAGGAAAATTTGTCAATTAAAATTAATTACTAGTTTAAAATTAAAATAGTAGTTGGATGTAAATTTTAAAATGGAAATTGAATTGTTTGTTTTGTCAGAATGTAAATTTAAATTTAATCTATCAAGTGGAGATTAATTATTCAAATTGTACAAGTATTAATAAATTGTACAAAAATATTTATACAAGGTTTAAAACAATGAAGAAAACAAGCCGAGATTCGAATTGGGATTGCAAATGCAAAGGTGAGTTAATCTCACTCAGTTAAATTTAGATTTAAATGATTAAATTAAATAATTGATTGTATGGTTGAATTGATTGATGTGATATAGTATAGTATAATTTGAAATCGGCATATTATGTGATGCTAACGTCTGTGGATGCAGGGAAAACAGGTTGGAGGGATCCAACTGGACCCCTCAACTTTTATCTAAATTATTTAATATTCTCTGTTCTGATTATTTGATATTCTATGATGAATTAAGTGAAAGTATTGAATGCTATGGCTTGGTTGATATAATTGGGTATAATGAATTACCAAAAATATGAATTTGATTTTGAAATGAAAATAAAAGAAGTGAAATTGTAAGTAAAATAATTTTAGAATAAATTTAAGAATGACTTGGAAAAGAAATAAAGTGACTTTAAAATTCTAATAAATGAATCCTGAGAATGGAAAGGAAAGTTTAAATAAACAGAAAGTTAATGAATTTTTAAAATGCAGTATTATTAATTAAAAAGGACAAACATTTATTTAAAATTTAAGATTTAAATTGTTGAAAAATAAAGAAGAAATTTGGATAAGAATCTGAAATTTGTATATTTCAGTTAAATGATTTAAAATCAAACGGAAGATAATAATAATAAAAATAAAACAAATAAATCCATAATTAATGAATTTTGAAATGAATTGAGTAATTAAAGAAACTTATTTCAAATGGAGTAAATTGGAAATCAATTTGGGAAATTGATATAAGTGATTGAAATTGGAATTATTCTCTGGATAACCAAGTACGATTTTAAAGTAAATTTATAAATATAAGTTAAAAGTTTTAAGTTGTTTAAAAAGGCAAGTTTGGATAATTTATTATTTATAAATATTTAAATTCTAAAGTAAGTATTTTCTTTTAATCTATTATGGCCGACTTAGTATTTTGTTCTAAAATTAAAAAACTAGCTTTATATTTTATTAAGTAACCTTATTTTCAAATATTCATATAGTGTGAATTTTTAACAAATTATTGAAGTAGTTTTAACTTGAATGCTTTAAAGTATATTTTAAAAAGTAAAGTGTTTGAATTATTTTAGAAAATCTAGTTTTGTGCTTGGTGATCCCAGAGGAGACGGAAAATATTTGGGAAAGTTGTCTTGAAAAGAAAGATGGTTTGAGACTATTTCCAAAGGATTGAAAATAGAAATATATCTTGTGAATATATTTTAGGTTAATAAATAATTTGGGAAATTATTTATTGTTGGATGGATGTTTATGAATACTAATTGATAGTTAAATCACCGACTATCAATATTGAAAAATGCGTTGATCATTTCGAAGAGACCGGGATCGAGATTTATTTCTCGAAAACCACTTCGATCCGGTTTGTACGTTTTCGTGAAAAACGATTTTGGATTCGAAGATGGAGCAGTGAAGTGCAAGGGCTAGTCGCTACTAATCCTGAGGATATTCCCAAAATGGATGTAATAGGAATAGTGCCTTCAGTTCCGTTCGAACCCGGGATGGACTTGTATGGATGAATGCTTGCGAAACATCGTCAGGTGGACGATGGGCATTCTAAGGATACGTTCTTAAAAAGGTAACGCTTAGCCTCAAGCCTCATCAAATGGGAATGACTGAAAATCAGGGGATATGCAGCAAGGCTAGGTGGGTAGCACCCAAGCAGGGTGAGGTCATTCCAGTCTAGATGTCCCTTTTTATTTTGGCTTAGTGGGCGGTTGCTGATCCCAACCGCGGGGTGATCTCACTCGGGATTATCCAGTAAGGGGTAGTCCCGGCCTTGTGTTGCAGGGGAGCGGGCGTACTCCTCGATACGGTGATCTAGGTCCCGTACTGTGACAGGTGGTACCCCAGTGCCTAGTCATTAGTTGGAAATCCATTCTCCCTACGAGCCTTGTACGAGTTTTGTTTGTATTACCCACTCTGTGGCTAGTAGCTGGAATTTAATGAATGTAACAATTTCGGCTATTTTATAAGTATTTATATATATACCCTATTTTAATATCAGAGGATTTTTACATAAATTGTTTTAGCTATCGTAAGGTAAAAACCCGACATGTTTATTGGTGGCGTGGTCTTACGAGATGCTTTTTTTTTCAAAGGATTTTTGAAACGTTAATAATCAATTGGGTGTGATTTTCTCACGCTGGTATTCCAGACTGACTCGGGTGTTATTTAACTATAATGCTCGGGTCAGACCGAGTATTATAGGATACAGGATATGATGCTGTGGAGCTCAGGAGACGAGCTGGATGACGATACGTACATTCGTACTTGTTTTATATATATATATATATTCCGCTGTTTAAATTGTTGTGTATCTTGAGTTGTGTACCCATTGTATGATATTGATGTTGGGTTGTGATTGATGTACTCTGATGATGTAATATATAAACAGAGATATTTGATTTTTGAGTAAAATTATTTATTATCTATTATATTTTATTCCGCTGCGATGGTTAGATTCTGTTGTTGTATTTCTATTTTCTTCTTCTACCCCTTCTTCTTTAACCCAAATGGTTCGTATTTCTATACAACTTTAGTTGATTTAGATAGAATAGTGTTGACTCAAGGGGTACGGTTTTGCGGGTCGTTTCAGTAGTGGAGATCGGCTAGGGTTTTCATGACATTTCGGTGATGATTTGGATCAAGGAGGTCACGGCACGGCATAGGTAGGGGATGGTGATGAGGAGATGTTGGTCGGTCATGGTTGACGGTGTGGTGGAGGAGAGGTCGGCATATGGAGAAGAGATGGCCGAACATAGCTTGAAAACAAAAGAGAAAAAGAAAAATGAAAAAGAGGAAGAAGGAAGACATGACTTACAGTAAAATTTGTTCAGTAAGAAGCAAATGAGAAAGAAGAGGAAGTGAAAATGTTTTGTACAGCTATTTTAACGGAAAAGGCACCATTTCACTTTGAATAGACAAAGACATGTCTATTAGGAAAAACAAGGCCCAAATGCAAAGCCTAAATCAAAACAAGCTGAAAAACCCAGTAAAAAAATCAAAGCCCAACAAAATAGAAAATAGAAAGTAAAATAAAAAATAGAGAATAGAAATACTGAAAATATTTGCGTGAAAAACTCTGAGATTTATCAGATTTAAAGAGTATAAATCGAAATTTGACGAAACGAAAAGCATAGAGAATGACAACATAAAGTTCAGCTTCAAAGAAAAAGAATCGAAAATTAAAATTAAATTAAAAAATTTCAACTGAAAGTCAAACTTTGACCAAAGTTGACCAAAATATAAAATTTTCAAAAAATCTTTATTTTATTATAGTTGGAAAAATAATTCTTAACCAAACCCAAAATACATTGAAAAATTCCAAATTTTCAATTTTAAATGAATTAAAACCAAAGTTTCAAATAAAATCTATTTAAAATATTTGTTAAAAATTATGGGTTGTTACAAGCGATGCATCAGAAAATACGAAATTATCTGATTTTTTTAATTATTTTGGAATTATGGACTAGCTACAGTTTTGAGAAATAATTTGTTAATCATATGATTATGAATCATATGGTAGTAGTGAGTTATATCTCAAACAATAAAGGATAAAGCACCCATTTAGTGGGAGTGCAAAAGAGTTAGTGAACTCTCCGAATTGATACATATAGATGTATGTAGTCATAAGCCTAACAATACCAAAATGGTACCACGTACTTCATTAAATTCACGATGAATTATCACAGACATGAAATGTGTATTTAATACACATGAAGTATGTCTACGGTAAGCTTATATAGAAAGGAAGTAAGTAAAATAACATGCAATATAAAATAAAATAATTCAATTTGATCGAATATCTAAGTATATTGGAAAGTGTTCGAATGTACCTATAAACGAATTAAGAATTAATCTCAAATGCCACTTCCCCCTATGATACACAATGATGTATCGATAAGAAGTAATCAAACTTTGCTAAACAAAGTACAACTAGTGATGAGTAAAGTTGAGTTAACTTCTTTCTGTAAGGTCATGCACTTAAGATTAGTACTTACACAATGTTAAAATTAATTTCTTCTGAAGAATTGTTTATAAAATCAAACAAGAGAAGAGTTTATAAGAAACCACAGCATACTCTAGGTCAAGGAGTTGGCAGGTTGTGTGAATTAAAAGGCTACACGTAATTATTTTACGTCAAGGATCTTGTATGGATCATCGCAAAAGGAGTTTGGGAACGATCGTCATTAGACGACCTATTTATGTTTTGAACATAAGTGTTATAGACTAAAACCAAATCAGTTATACATACATACATACATACATATATATGGCAATTCAGAAAGTGTTTATGGATACCTATTATGTTGCACTGATAAACAATTGTTGTTTCAAGAAATACAAACTTCATTGCAAAAGAATTTCTCTCAGAAATGATTGGTAGTAAAAAGGATTTGGATACAATCCAAAGATGAAATTGATTATGAGAGATAAAATGAAATTAACCAAACCGAAAATGAACATAATGCATTAGAGTGTCAAATAAGTAGTTTCATGGATTAGAGAGAGTAAACAAGTTTCTTATCAATGTCAAGAATAGATAATTCTCATTTGTCAATAAAACCGTTAAGAGTATTGACACTTCCATATGCTATGATGCATAATTACAAAAGGATTCCAAATACGTTATCAAAATATGATTTTGATAGTTGTTCCCGAAGAGATATGATCCATCATCCGCAAATGTATCTTCAAGAGAAAGTCTAGTGCAGTTGAAATATAGCGAGTAACAACATTAATAAGAATAAAATCATGAATTTCAATTGTTAAAATTAGTATAACAGATTCATCATTCAACGTACAAATTAGTTCAGATATTACTCAAAATAGTATCACCTGGTATGGCATTTTATTTTGGTACATATGTGTTACAATAGAAAATTCTAAATGATGGTTTAGAATAAACCATTTGCATATAACTACCAAAGATTCGAAGAAAGTAGGAGTGATATTAAGTTTCTGGGTTTTTTAGAAATAATCAAAGAACGGATACAAAATTATCGTTTGACAAGCGTTAAAGTTCAACTAATATTTTGATAGAAATATAAGATATTTTGATTTTCAGTCAAAATGAAAAGGAAACGTGTCTCTATAAGAAAGAACATTGAAAGGTACATAGATAACTACAACTAAACAAAATACTGTTGATTGTTAACGATGAACCTATGTTAAAATTAGTTCTAGTTTGGTTATTTAATACTCATTATTAGACTTTTGAATGACATCTTTTATAACAAGTAAGTATATAGGATGTCAGGAATGTCACAAATTAATTACATACACACCATATTAAAATGTTTAACATAGAGCGTGTAATATTGATTCTTTTATGCATTGACGACAAGAGTTATCATAAATGATGTATCATCTACAATATTGTATTTAGCTAATGTATTGATACAAGAAGCAATATCAAATCCAATTTAAGTTCACTAAATGATAATATATAGCATTCACGAGTAATTATAAAACATTAAAGTACTGTTTAAAAAAAATAAGATCCTTATGAAGGAGTATTAGGAATTGAACTTCATAATTGATGTCGAGTACAATATGTTAATATTAGTTCATGTTCAAACCTTAAATTATGAGCTTTAAGTTGGAAATGTTTCGAACTAAAGGTTGTGTCTAATTCAATGAAAATTCTAAGTACATCGCCTTGAATATAGCCATAATAAAAGCAATATATAAATATAATGCACAAAATTGTAACTAAGCTAAAGTGATTCCAAGTACCGAGAATACTACATCATTATTATATGATAAAAAATGATAAGATCTCGCTAGAATGAGCCATTGCTTTATCAATAATCATCGGAGAGAGTTAATTGATAGAGTTGATAGTTAAAACAACATAGCATATCCATTCATGAAGGGACTAGCTCTATCAATACTCATTAAACTTATCGAAGGGATGTGGTAGAGATTCCATAACAGCCTCAAGTGCAAGTTGATATTGGTAGAGTTAGGGGGATGCCAAATAGGAAATTAATTAATTTACTATAAATTATTAACTCTATAATAAAATCTCATTCGGAACAAATGAGGTTTTTCTTTCTATTATATACTTGATATAATGTGTTATATTAATTATTTAATTAATCTGAGTATATTTAATAGAAAATTCATAAACTAAATTTTTTGTGATAGTAGTTATAATGTGTTATAAGCATGATAAATTTATCATAATAAAATAAACATATGGTTTTAAATATTCCTAGTCAAGATGTATCAAGAATGGATATCTATACACCCGTCTAAACTAGAGTACGTGACACTCATCAAATCTTGGGCAGCTATTACTTATGGCTGCTGGGCATACCATAGGGTTACATATTGACGGTTATTGGATAACTATGGAATAACTTATTTGATAGTTTCTATTGGTTGGTATAACTAAGGTCAAAAATAATATTGATATGATAACATTACGCAGTTCTCTTAACTTGAGAATACCATCGAACTTCGATTTAAAAACTCTGCTTTGGTTATAGTTAAATCATCATGCGACGTCCATCAAACGACTATAGCTGGATCGAGTTGAAGCATTGAAAGTGAAAAACCTTTCAGTAAAGAATTCGTCTCCTCGGTTATATGAGGTTTGTATCACAATCAACCGAAGTCAACTTAAACTCAAAGTCTCTAGCCAGAGTAGTTCAGTTAATAATAATTGTTACTAAACCAAGGACTTTGTATCTAGATTATGCAAGCTGAATATGGATGATATTGGAATTTTTACAATTACCAAATTCTATAAGTCCTGATATGTTATAGTTTGACGAAGAGAATTGTTTAAATAATTACCATTATTAGAGAATGCTTAGTAAGTACAATTGGATTTTACTGAAACTATATAAGCGAAAATTTTCCCATAATGTCACACCACTGGTTATGGTGACGTGTAAACGTTAATATTCAGATTGTCTGATATTAATCTCTGACCGAATTTACACCTAAGAGTCACAGAACTGAAATGTTGAATACTCCGACTACAACTTGATTTAACTAAATTATAATTGTTATAATTTAATTAAATTAATTAATATTTGTGAAATATTAATTATAATAAAAATTATTTGATTTAATTTGTGTTAATCTGTATTGAAAATAGTGTTTGTATAAAAGTTCTATACACACTTATCAATATACGATATTGATGCACATTTAAATTTTATTTAAATGGTATTTATCTGATTTGGTTTGAAAATGAAAAGCCCATATAGTCCCAGTAGTGGCCGACCATAACTATAGAGGTGGTGGGGATATTTTAGATTTGGTGGAGTTTGAATTAGTAGAGGAAAGAATGGATCTGAATCCACGTTTCACTCTTTTCTTTCTCTCTCAAACACCACCTCCCTTTATTTTTCTTCTTTTTTTGGCTATCCCATTACCTATACCTCTGGCCGAAATAGCTTGGCCCTCCTCTCTATTGTTTTCTGGTTTAAAACACAATTCAAGTCAAACGATGCAAAGGTGTGTAGATCTCTCAGTCTGTTGCTCTTTTTTAAGAGAATAGATTCAAATACAAAGGGGTTCGGTACAATCAACATTCAAGGTGTTATTGTTAGACTATAGTTGAGGTAACATTCAATTTACATTTATATTTATTTATTTGGCATTTATTTTGATTTGTGTATGGTTAGATTAGATGTATATGTCATGAATCTTTACACATACACACATAGGCGCGCACGCACATACATGTTTTGTCAACTTAGAATATGAATATATAAACATATTGTTATTATAATTTTTTTTTCTTTATATATATGAATATATAATTTTTTCCAGAGATTAAAGAAAAAGAATTAAAAATTATTTAATGTTTTCAAAACAAAAGTTGATTTTTAATTATATAAACATATATCTATGCTATATAATATATACTTAAATTAGTTGTTAAATTATATACTTGTTATTTTGAAAACAAATTATGTATATATATTTTTTATAAAATTCGATTATATATATATATATATTACTTTATAAATACAGTATATTAAATTAATTTTAGTGTATATTATAAATTCATATATATATATATATTAAATATAAACAAAATTTATATACATAATAAAATTACTTTCCAAAAAAATTAATTTCCGTATGAAAATTATTTTTAAATAAAAACAAAAGATTTGTATAGATTTATTAAGAAAATTGATTTTTTTGGTCAAATAATATATGAAATATATATATATATTTATATATATATCTGTATGTGTATAAATTTTATTTACATATTTAATTATGTAATCATTTATATTATAATTGATTTTAAATATTAATTTAATATATATATATATATATATATTCAGTTAAAATGTTAAAAAATATATTCATATGTATATGTTTATTTTATTAAAATGTAATTTTATTAAAGTAGATAAAAGATAATTTAAAAGTATGGAGCAGAAATCTAATTCAGTAAGATTCGTTTAAATGACGGCGTCAGGAACACTAGAAAGCATTTTTACAAACTGATGATGATCCAGAAAACTTATCTCTGTATGAAAAATTGATGCAAATTATTTTTAATCTGAGATATCACAAAAAGGGAAAGTTTACTGGTCACAAGAGGGTGATACAAATTCAAGCTTCTTTGCCCAAATGTCTATAAGGAGAAACAACAATCGAGTTCAAGCCCTGTTAAAATCAGTTTGTGACTACACATATAATGGAGATGTAATAATCCAAGAATCTTTGGAGGATGACATTAGTTTATTCAATGGTGAATTTTCTTCTATTTGCTTGAAATCCAACCTAGAATGGTAATCAATCAGCATGGAAAATTTTAATTTCATCTCAGTGTTGCTGTCTGAATTTAAACAAGTTGTTGATTTTACTATTGAGGCAAAGATTCCTGGACCAGATGGTTATACCTCTAAATTCTTCAAATTACATTGGGACCAACTGAAAGATGATCCACTACAGGAAATTTTATTTTTGATGCGCATAAAAAATGCCACCAAAACTTCTAGCACTTTGATAAACGCCGTGATAAAGCCCGTAACTAAAAATCCATGATTTTTAGTTGCATTTATTTCAACGCCACTATAAATTCTTTTATTGCAGAATTTCTCAAACGCCACCATAAATCTTTTTGTTGCATTTTAAAAACGCCACCAAAAGGTTTATTTTGCGCTTCCAATAGAGATTCTAATTTTACCCACACTTTACGGTTGCGTTTACTCAATGCCACTATATGTATTTCTATAGAGTTTTTGAAACGCTACTAAAAGTTGTTGATCATTTTGCACTATTTTTTCATGCTATTATTTCCTGTTGATGTCTATTTTGTTTCTACTACATCAATCAACAACCACTCACATAATCATATTCAGATAATTAAAAAAGCATATTAATCATTAAATCAAATAAGATATCCATAACCATTCTAATACAATAGTTTTTTGATAAAATGACCAAACTCACATACAGTAACCATTCACATACAAATTTACACACCTAGTAGTAATAAAATGTTATACCAAACTGGTGCTAACAAACCGCTTGATTACCCATAATTCTTGTTGCACGCACAAGTCAAAGTTAGCACCATAAACGTCGAACCTTGCTCTATTTAGAAATCCAATGCCTGCACAAGTGAAAGCACAACATATAGTCAAACAATTATGTTAAGTTGTAGGACTTCAAATCTAATATCAAACATCCACAACATTGTACGAGTATATCATATTATAAATAATGTCATATAAATAATCAAAGTTATAAACGAAACGAAATAAATAAAGTCTGACCTTACAGTTATGTATAAAATGTTGTTAAATTAGATATATTATTATTATTTATAAAATTTAGTTAACTTAAACTTAGTTAATTTTATAAAACTTGTTTAATTTTAACAAAAACTAGTTATTTTTTATTAACTTGGTTAACTTAATTTATTATTATTATTATTCAAACTCAGTTAACTTGATTATATTATTATTATAAAATTAGTTAAATTTTATAAACTAAGTTAATTTATCATCATCATCGTTATATATATATATATGTCTTTGTTAAATTAGTTATATCATTATTACTTATAAAATTTAGTTAACTTAAACTTAGTTAATTTTAACAAAACTTAGTTAATTTTAACAAAACTTAGTTAATTTTTATTAACTTGGTTAACTTAGTTAATTTATTATTATTATTATTACTAAAACTCGGTTAATTTAATTATATTATTATTATTATTATTATAGTTAATTTTTATAAACATAGTTAATTCATCATCATCATAATCATTGTTATTATTTATAAAACTTTGTTAAATTAGTTATATTATTATTTATAAAATTTAGTTATCTTAAATTTAACTAATTTTATAAAACTTGTTTAATTTAACAAAACTCAATTAATTTTTATTAACTTGGTTAACTTAGTTAATTTATTATTATTATTATTATTAAAAAACAAGGTTAATTTAATTGTATTATTATTCTTAGTATTATTATTATTATTAATATAAACTTGGTTAATTTTATAAACTTAGTTAATTCATCATCGTTGTCATTATTATTATTGTTTATAAAATTTTGTTAAATTAGTTATAGTATTATTATTTATAAAATTTAGTTAACATAAACATAGTTATATTATTATTATTATAAACTTAGTTAATTTTTATAAACTTAGTTAATTCATCATTATCATCATTTATAAAACTATGTTAAATTAGTTAAATTATTGTTATTTATAAATTTTAGTTAACTAAAACTTAGTTAATTTATAAAAGTTATTTAGTTTTAGCAAAGCTTAGTAAATTTTTATTAGCTTGGTTAATTTATTTTTTTGGTAAGGCCAGCCGACTTTATAGTGGGTCATGCAACTATATATATATGAAGAAAATGTGTTCTACACATGCATAGAAACTACTATATGGTTTTACAGTGGCCATTCCACTTATAATACATAATAGGTGAAAAGAAAAGGTGGGTCTCATCCGCTATATAATGTAGGAAATCGATCACTCCAATATACTACATACTACTATACAATATATATCACATCCAATCAATTCAATCATTCAACCAATTATTTAAATTTAACTATTTAAATATAAATCAAACCCAGATGAGTGAGATTATCTCACCTTTGATTTTGCTGTTTACAATCCATTTCAAATTGGCTTGTTTCCATGATTTTAAACCTTGTATAAACATTATACAATTTATTAATATTTTGAATTATTTTAAAAATAAATTACCATGTAATAGTCTTAATTGAGTAATGATTTTAATTAGACTATTAATTTCGCTTTGAAACTACATATACACTAATAAATTAAAGATTTTCAAAAATCAACTTTTATAAATTCCTCAAACATTTAAAAAAATTCTATATATTTCAAGATCTTATATATATATATATATAATTAATTAAGATAGGCATATATATATATATTCTTTACTGCAAATTCCACTTCTAACCTCTATATATATATATTATAATAAAATAGAAATATGATTTTATTTGAACTGCTCAGAAACACCATCTTTTCAAAATTTTATACTTAAATTAAATAGTATTTCCCCTTTAAAAACTTTACTGTAATATATATGTATATTTTCCTTTAACAAACGTATATATGTATTATTATTAAACCTAAATAAACAACATACTAAAACTTACCCTGATCTCGAAGATCCAGCTCAAACCCAAGGAACTCCGGCCTCCAGCGAGCATGCAACCTTCAACCGAGATAACCCCTAATCGCAACCACCAAAACTCGGACTTACATGCATCCTTGAGTACAAGCGGACGACTACTGCGCTCGACGCTCATCTGCAACCCACTGTGCCTTTACATCGCGTCGAGCTCCTCCCACACCCGCCTCCTCACACCATCGCATGCGACCCGCGCTCGAAAACCAACTCGTGCCCTAGCTGAGCCATCGCCTCGCCCAAGTGCTCCTCTAACCAAATCGAGTTGTCGTGCCTCCTTTGTCGTGCTTCATCAACCACTCAAGATGACTCACCAAGGACCACGGAACGCGATGTTTGATCGTCGAAGCTTCTGATATATTTTTTTGAACAAGATTTGTGAATTTGATTTGAGAGGGTTGTTCGATTTGAATAGCTGCCACTGTTAATTTCTGTTTTAAACTCTCGATCGAATCTCGGCTATGATTTACAAATTTGGTTATTATTTTTATCTTTGTTTTCAAAGTACTCAGCTATCAAAATGAAATAAAAAGAATAAATAAAAAAAACGTCTGTTAAAAATTTTGAAGGACAAATGTTTAGTTTCCTCTTCGTGTCAAAAATGCTACAGTGCATTTCAATAGGTGGTCGAAAGCCCTAATGCAAACAGAGAATATATACTGTTAATTTTTGAATTTAAATTTAAATTTTAAATCATTTCAAATACGCAACTAAAAATCATTACCTCCTATCGAGGCGTGCCTCCAGGCATTTATAATGTTAAACCCCTATTCCAGACACAATGGAAAAGGTTTCGAGTCCTAATAATTCGATTGTATGGAGAAGATAGCCTTTTGAAATCAGTTATTTATATTAGATTCGATATAAATTTCAGCACGTTTACCTACTATACGATGACACGACTACTCCCAACTCTACGAAACTTGAAATCCGATAATAATACAATATTATGGATCCAATGGAATTGGTTTCATAGAAATCTGAGCCTGTGCCTCAGAAGGCTATTTTTAAAATTCAATTTAAACTATATATTTTTAAAACTGAACAAAACACTTCCAAATTCAAATTTAATCACTTCTATTTTCTCCAGTATTATGAATAAAAATTTTACAAGCTTTTAAACCATTTTTAACAAGCTTAAATTTCCAGATTCAACCATTTACCCAACTCCCAATAATTAAATTCAATAATTTAATTGCCAAATAAATAGTGATATTTGAAATTCAAGTTAAACTAGCCTTTAAATATTTAAAATCAATTATATCCAATTTTAAATATCCACAAATTTTGGGTCGTCATAACTGACCTATTACACATTTCAACTGTTTCCAAATGCTGAAGAATGCTTCAATTATAGAATTACAATAATTACAGACAAACATTTTTAAATGTTTATGGATTATAATTAAAATCCATAAACATGTACTCATGATTATGATGAATGGCATGATTTATATTCTTAAGATGACTTTAACACAAAATGAACTAATACAACTTGTAATTTTAAGGCTTAATGATTAGAAAAACGTTACAAGCTTAAATTTATGTTTCCTTAACAAATATTGATGTGCCTATATTTCTTATGAGGATAACAAGCCTGGGTTGAAACATTGAAAAATACACACATAAAAGCCAAATATATCTAGCATATCTCATTGTAATTCAATTTGTAACAAATGGTTTTATCTCGTATATCAGAAATTCTACTACAGAAACAACTTTCGATTATCAAAAATTTTAACCATCAAAAATTAATTTTCATTTTCGTAAACTTGTATCTACTACAAATACAAATTTCAAATTAGACTCATATGAATTTAAAGGAATTTTATAGATCAAATTCCTTAAATTTAAAAAAAATCCACTTCAGAGTAAAATGCATACCCATGAAGCGAGCAGAAGCCGAGAAGATTATGGTGATTGTCGCGTCAAATGAAAATAGTGCCGCCGAATGAATTTGCAAGGTTGCAGTGGAAAAGATGGAGTGGCGTTTGAAGTTATTCGAGAGCAAGGATTGGGGCAAGAGTCAAACATCTAGTTTTGATTGTTCAATGTATTTGATTTAGGGTTGCTTATTTTGAGGAAAGAGTTGAATTTTTCTAAGTAGCAGAGGAATAACAAGGCGGTAATCTTTTGGGTTACATTTATTTGGACAAACGTGGAATTTTTTATAAAGGCGGGAAGTGAAATATTTTTTGTTACATTTATTTAATAAGGTGAAATATTATTAGTTGCATTTACATTCAAATTCCAGCAATTTTTGCAACCAAAAGTTGATTTTCTTGTAGTGATCCTTTTGCAGTGGTAATAAAAATATTTTAGACTGGACAATTGGCTAAAGCTTAAACTACAACTTCCTTAACGTTATTCCTAGAAAGGATAAGCCTCAAAATCTAGGTGATTATAGGCCTATTGCATGTGCTAATAAGCATTACAAAATTGTTTCAAAATTTTTATGCAATAGGCTTAATAATTTCTTGCCCTTTTTAATTGCAGAAAACCAATTTGCTTTTATACTGGGAAGAAATATTGGAGAAAACATTTTATTGGCTTATGAGCTTATACATGACTTCAAAAATATATAGGAAAACCAAAGATGCGTAATAAAATTGATTTACTTAAGTTTACGACATGATAAATCATGAATTTACATGTCATATGATGCAGGCCATAGGATTTCCTACTTCTTTTATTGATCTAATTTATAAATGCATAAGCTCACCTACCTTTTACATTCTTGCGAAGCTTGTCCCTTATGGGTTTATTCATTCTAATAGGGGCTTACAACAAGGGGACCCCTTGTCCCCATATCTATTTTGTATTGCTAAGGAATTATTTTCTCTCAAAATGGAAGGTGTTATTACTCAAGGACTTATCAAGCCTATTTCCAAGGCCAACCCAGTTGTGTCTCACCTGCTTTATATTGATGATGTTATGGTTTTTTTGGAAGCCATTGCCGACCGGGCAACTGGAGTTAAATGGATTTTTGATGAATTATCTATCACTACTTGTCTACATATTAACAAGATTAAATCAAAGGTATTTTTGCAAAAATGTGACTAATGGACCTGACGTACTTCAGGTTTTAGGAATGTCCGAGGAGCACTTGCCCGTTAAGTACTTAGGAGTTCCCCTATCATCAGAATATACTAATGCAGGTCGGTGTTCTAGTCCACTACGGAGGGTGACAACTTAATTCCAAAGCTAGGATAGTAACTTGTTATCTATAGCTAGAAGGACCCAACTATTACAAAGTGTCATTATCCCTTTTGTTCTCGACTGGTTATTGATTTACTATCTTCCTATATCTGTTCTTAAAAAGAGTGAGTCTTTTTGTGATAATTTTTTCTGAGGGGGTATGTCACAAAAAATTGCTTGGGATACTCCATTTAGACCAAAGTTGGAAGGAGGCATTGGCCCAAGAAGGCAGTTAGACTTGAGAACAATAGCTGTTCTTAAGCTTATATGGACTTTTCTGACTAAGGACTGGCTATGGTCTACATGGATGAGGAATAAATATTTTCACAAAATTTTTTGGACTTTAGCAATTAACAACAATTTCTCATCTATTATGAAACACATGTTAAGATGCAGACATAATGCAGTAGGCATATTTAATAGAGTCATTTCTGATGGTAGAAATACTTCATTGTTTTTTGATCCATGGATCAACCACAGGAATCCCATAAACATTTTAGTATGGCATCGGGTTTCTATTTTTAATACAAATAAAATGGTGGCCTATATTATACAAAATGATCGACTTATTCCTGAATTGCTACTCGAAACTAGAGAAATAAAGCATCTGATTAGTACTATTTCTATTAACACGCAATAATTGTAAAGCGCAATTCAATTTCAAAGCAGTATGGCAGCAAATACGTGATAGACAAGATAAAGTGGAATGGAACCGTGTGATATGGCATAAATTCAATGCAAAGAAAATGTTGTTTTACATATAAAGTCGCGATGCAGAGATTACCTACAAAGGATAGGCTATCAAGGTAGGTAGTCCAGCTCAATAATCTATGCTCTCTGTGCTTGAAGGAGGAGGATACACATAAAAATCTTTCCTATCCCCACGATTATAGTAAAGATGTGGCTTTGTATTTCTAGCAAAAATTAGGCATATCTACTTCCATTCCGGATGATTTTTATGATGCGATTCAAAAATTTTATACTTCATTTTGAAATAACCCTGATTTTGGTGATTACCTGTAATATTAAATTATATTAGTGGTTATAATCTAATAGAGTTGGATAAAATAATTTGGAGATGTAAATCTGTTAAAATTGTTTACTTTAAATAAACAATGAGTTTTGAATATAAAATGTTGAAGATAAAGTTTTAGAAACTTTATTATGTTTGTTTGTGATAAAAATGAACATTACATGGTTTATTTTGATAATTGCAATAATTTTGGAAATTATTGCCTAATGTTGATTTTTATTAATTTTAATGAAATATTAAAATGTAATATGGATGATATTGCAAATAAAAGGTGGAATTTTGTTCTAAATTAAAATTTGGATGTAAAAATAATGTTAACAAGGTTTGTTACATTTAATTATACAAGAGAAATAATTTTATGTAATTTTGGTGTTAAAAATATTTTTTATGTAATTAAAATATGTAAATTGAAGCATTTAAGTAAAATGGGATTTTGATAATGGAAAATAATTTTTCATGGCTAAATTAATTTTTGTATGTTGTGAAAACATTTTGTAAACATACAAATATGTTAGTGTGATTTTATAAAGTTGAAATTATGTAAATATAAGTTGTTTTTGTTAAAATGTATGTGTTTTGGAGTATTAATGATAAGGGAGAATTAATTTAAAGGACAAAAATTTGTATATTTTTAGCCTCAAGGACACGACCTCAATATTTTAACCACAAGGACAAACATTCTTCTAAAAAAATTAATAAGTACAGACATTCTTCCAAAATTATTCATAAGGACAAACATTTTTCCAAAACCGCTACCGAACTAAAAATTGATACCCAAAAACTGCTACCGATAACTACAAACTGATACCTAAAAATTGTCATCAATAACTAAAAACTGATACATAAAGTCTAACATCCTGCCTTTTTGTGTGCTTTAAATCGACGATAAACCACACAAGTCAGACTTAAACCATACAGAAGGGCGGATTATTATTGGGGTGAATAAGAAAAGGCAGAGAAAGAAAAAACAAAACAAAATCTCACAGCGGAATGACAAAATATAATAATCAAATAACAGTTCATGAAGCGGTTTTGCAAAACATTTGATTATACTTATACAACACATATCAGAGTTACACATACCAAAAAATAATAATAAATAATGCAGCGGAACAGTGTGAATGCAGTGAAATAATATAATAAATAATAGTAATACAATCTTCGTCTTCGTCCTCCAGAAATAAAGTCTTCGAATCCTGAAATGCTCAGACTGACCCGAGCGAATTGAAAAGACAAAACACTCGAGTCAGAACTAAAAGTCTTATGTAAGTTAAATCGTTAGAAACAAATATGAGTGGAGCGGCGTCAGAGATGTTTACGGGATTTGACATCTCCTATCCAGTGTCAACGTGAGTGTAGTAACTTAAGGGATGCTCGGGGTTCACATCTCCTAAGGATCCGATTAACTATTTACTATGTAATAATATTTCGCTATTATAATAATGTCTATAGTAAAATAAACTTACTTTTAAATAGCGTTAAGGAGTTATCCAATCTCCCCCTTAACACAATAATAGTCCTAGTAGTCCATCCAGTATAAGCGCATCACCACATCGGGAGACTACCCTAAATACTCCACGGGCTACGGGAGAAAACCAAACTCGTACAAGGCACGCTAGGGTAGGTGACATGGCACAACTAGGCAATGCCATAGTAGATATACCAATTACAATTCCAGACCAGTGGTAACGTGTAGCAGCTACTACCGTCCACCTTGAGCCACACCCCCAAAATCAAAAGGTCCCCAATCAATCATAAAGTAATAGAATGGAATCGAAGGAGTGTGTCCGATAAAAGGTGCTATCTTCTTAGCCCGTTAATCTCTCCTGTTTTAGCCACTTTATGCCAACTCACGGAAGTCGGGTCCACGTATATACCTCAAAGGAACGCCGCCACCATCCTACTTCATTCTGGAATCTCCACCACGTACACGGTTGTTAAAGTGGTTTTCGGAGTTGGCAGAGAGTATGACAACTTTCGATCCCGTTCTCTTTAACAACAAAACGTTATTATAAGACCACGGTCATTTCAAAATAATTTATACTTCAAAACCAGAATATAATATCCATTTCAAGACCATACGATGTCATTTCCATTTCAAAACCCAAATCAATATGATATCATTTTCATTAAAATCCAAATCAATATAATATCATTTTTTTATTAAAGCCCAAATCAATATAATATCCTTTTTATTTCAAATATATCCTTTTCCAAAATCATAGCACTTTCAAAGTTACACCCTTTCGAAATCAAAACACTTGAAATATAACACTTACAAATCATAATACTTTGAAACTCATAACTTTGGAACACAACTTCCACCACTTAAAACGGTTAAAATAGTAAAATACTTTAGATAATAAACTAGCTTCTTCAATTTCACAAATCAATTCCAAAACAACTCGAATTTCTAAATTTTTACATTTAACCAAATCCAAAATCATAAACTTCAATTCAATTCAGTTTCCAAATAAACTATTCAAAATTTTATCGATTTCAAAGCAGATTTGATCCGCAAAATAAACTATTTCAAATTCAATACATTTCAAACTTTAAGTATTCAACAATTTCAAAACTAAGTTTGATAATTTCATATACATATCAAATTAAATTTTCTATTATTTAGTTTCGAAATATTTACTTAATAAATCCATTATCATTTAAATGAAACCCAGATTTCAAATAACTAAACGTTTCCTTCAATTTATTTATACTTGAAATATTCATTTAATTCACCTTAAACCAAAATCAAGTTATAAACATCATACCTTCTAAAATTCCAAATTTTACAAATTTCACACCAAATTTATTTGAGTTTAATTCTTAAATAAATTCAATTTCAAATAAATTTCAAATTTATTCTTCGAACCTTAAATTTTTTAAATCATTATAAACTCAATATTAAAATATAATTTAACTACTTAACCATATTATCTCAATAAAATCAAACTTATTATTAAGCTTATTCTTCAGTAAAACCAGTTTATACATAGCTTAAAAATAAAGAATAAAATAATATTTATTTAATATCTAAAATCAATATTTATCTAAACCACGTATTTCTTTACAAAACCAAGGAAATCATTTCAAAATATTTTTATATATAGACCCCGATATGTGTATATAATTTTCTATCCTATGGTCAAGTGATACGAATATTTATCATTTCAATCCGTAATTTAAAATATAAATACGGTTGTATATCATTTCAAACCGCAATCCCAAATGAAATAAAAATCCATAACAACTTGCAGTATATAACAATAAAAAATACCACATTCATTCATCCAATATCAATCACCAAACTTTTATCACAATCATCATCCAATTCAATCAATAACATCAATATAGATCAGATAATAAATAACAGGTATTCACTGACAGTTTATATTCAATAATAAATTAAATAACTATTTTATCCAAGTAAATTCAAATAGACTGAGATGATGATTCAAAATATATCAATGAGTCATAAATAAATTTCTAATCACATCATAAATCAATATAACAAACATAAGAAATTTTAGAAGTTATGAGTGGGTTAAAACACTTACCTTTTGACGCAGCGGATAAATCGAAACAAACTTCAATCGATGGAATGTAGCAATCGGTGAGTTGAAGATACCAAAATGCCCAAGTTCGTTGATCCAAAGATACCGAACTCTAGCTATCTCAAACACGTTGATAGCGCACTATACCGTGTTCAAAGATCTACGATTCTTCGCACGTTGATCTAGCGCACTAGATTCCGTGAATCGGCTTCTACGATCGTTGAATCGAGCGCACTCGATTAACCAAAAGAGGAGATAGGAGATTACACTCAACTACCAATTGGTATGAAAGCACAAAGCTAACAAAAGAGAATTTTATTCAAGAAATCAACCCCTTTACAATACAGCCCAATGTAAACGACTCAACCCCTGGCCGACTTAACAAGTACGACCTACATACAACAACTCACCCGACTCAACACGACCGACTCATCATAGGTCGTACGCGACCTAACACATTACATACAAGACCGACTCAAGGACTCAGCTCATTACATTACGCAGCCTTCGGCCGACCCAACATCACACCGACTTAACGACTCAAAGACTCGCGACCTTACAACACAAGGCTGACTCAACACCACATGGATACAACAGTTAGGTCGTATACGACCTAACGACTCAAAGGCAACAAACTACAACACATATGCTCATATGGCCGACTTAAGCGCATGCCGACTCAAGCCCCAATCTCCCTGCGCATATCTCCTCAACGGCTTAGTTAGGTCGTGACTGCTTCCTCTTCTGTTAAGTCGTAGCCGACTTAAACTCTTAAGTCGTAGCCGACTTGAGTCCTTAGCTCGCAGATAATTCAACGCGGCTGCCTCAACTCGTAGCTCCTCTTCCTTAGGTCGTAACTCGTTATCCTTCACCCTGTTAAGTCGCGAACGACTTAAGGCCTCTTTATTAGCTCGTGAACGACTTAACCCTTGAGGAATTGTAGATCGTGCTGCATCATCCTCCCCTGGTTGAGAAAAATTCGTCCTCGAATTTGTAAATTCTTTCCCATCAGATTGTCCATCTCCATAATACGGCACAAGATGTTTAACATTGAATACGTCAGAAGTGTATACATCTTCCGGCAGTTTCAACTTATAAGCATTCTCATTGATCTGTTTCACAACTTCTACTGGACCAATTTTTCTGGCTTTCAACTTATTATAAGCGCCCATTGGAAAACGATCCTTTGTTAACACAGCATACACCAAATCACCTTCATTAAATTCAACATTTCGTCTCTTTAAATCTGCAGCTCGCTTATATTTCTCATTCGACTTTTCCAATCGTTCCTGAACGATTTTATGAAATTCAGTCAGCTCATCAACAAAATCAACAGCTCGTTTAACTGTTCCCTTCAACTGTGGTACTACTGCCAAATCCAACGGTCCCCTGGGTAAATTTGAATAAATAATCTGAAATGGACTGAATCCCGTGCTACGATTCACTGCATGATTATGTGCAAATTCAGCTTGGCGTAACTTCATGTCCCAACTTCTCAAGTTATCCTGTACAAGACAACGCAACAAATTTCCCAATGACCTGTTAACAACTTCTGTCTGTCCATCAGTTTGTGGATGATAAGCACTACTAAATTTCAGTTTCGTTCCCACCATCTTCCACAAACTCAACCAAAAGTGACTCAGAAAACGGGTATCTCTATCCGACACAATAGACTCTGGCAATCCATGAAGTCGATAGATCTCCTTGAAAAATAACTGTGCTACTCGAACTGCATCCGCTGTCTTCTTGCAAGCAACAAAATGTGCCATCTTCGAAAACCTGTCCACCACAACAAATATTGAATCATTTCCCCTTTGAGTTCTAGGCAAACCCAAAACGAAATCCATGCTAATATCAACCCATGGCTTAGACGGTACAGGCAATGGCATATACAACCCTGCATTTGTCGCTGTTCCCTTTGAAACCTGGCAAATATGGCATCTCTCCACAAATCTTCCAACCTCTTTTCTCATCGACGGCCAAAAGTAAGACTGTGAAATCAACTGCAAAGTACGATCACGGCCCACATGTCCTTCCTCGTGTAACTCCTTGACAATTTTCAATCTCAAGCTACAGTCTGGAATACACAAACGATTCCCTTTAAACAGAAAACCATCAACCAACATAAATTCATCGGTACTCCCATCCTTCACTTTCTCAACATATTTCATAAAGTAAGGATCTTCTTCAATCATCTCTGGCAGTAATTCAAACCCCGTCACTTCAACCTTCATTGTCGTTAATAAATGACTCCTCCTACTCAAAGCATCAGCTACCCGATTCGTCACCCCTGATTTGTGCTTAACGACAAAAGTAAACTGCTGTAAATATGCAATCCATGATGCATGTCTCGCTGAAATCTTATCCTGCCCCTGTAAATGCTTCAATGCCTCATGATCAGTGTAAAGAACAAATTCCTTCTGAAATAGATAATGTCTCCAATGCTTAACAGCTTGCACAACAGCATAAAACTCAACGTCATATGTACTGTATCTCATCTTTGCTCCTGACAACTTTTCGCTGAAATAAGCAACTGGCTTCCCATTCTGACTCAGAACTCCTCCAATACCAACCTTCGAAGCATCAGTATGCAATTCAAACAATAACTGAAAATTAGGTAAAATAAGAATTGGTGCTGTCGTCAATAGTTCTTTGATCCGTTCAAAAGCAACTCCCGCTTCCTCTGACCATACAAACTGTTTTCCTTTCATGCAATCGGTAACTGGTGCCATCACACTACTGAAGTGTGGAATGAACCTTCGGTAGAATGATGCCAATCCATGAAAACTTCTAACTTCAGTGATAGTTCTTGGCTGTGGCCAATTTCTAATAGCTTCAACTTTACTCTGGTCAACTTGAATACCTTCTCTTGAAACAACATAACCCAGAAATAAAACACTGTGCGTCATAAACACACATTTCTTCGTAGCAGCATAAAATTGTTCCTCACGAAGAATAATCAATACTTCCCTCAAATGTTGAACATACTCCTCCGTACTCCTGCTGTATATCAGAATATCATCGAAATAAACCACGACGAACTTCCCAATGAATGGTCTAAAGATTTGATTCATCACCCGCATGAATGTACTAGGTGCATTTGACAAACCAAATGGCATAACCAACCATTCGTACAACCCCTCTCTCGTCTTGAAAGCTGTCTTCCATTCGTCTCCAGGTCTGATTCGAATTTGATGATAACCACTCTTCAAATCAATCTTCGAAAATATAGTTGCCCCACTCAACTGATCCAGTAAGTCATCCAACCTTGGCATAGGAAATCTATAACGAACAGTAATCTTGTTCAAAGCTCGACTGTCAGTACACATCCTCCAAGTTCCGTCCTTCTTTGGTACTAACAATGCTGGCACAGCACATGGACTCAAACTTTCCTGAACACGCCCCTGCTCTAACAACTCTTCCACTTGCCTTCGTAACTCCTCATGTTCCTTCGGACTCATTCGGTAATGTGGTCGATGTGGTAACACTGCTCCCGGAACAAGATCAATTTGATGTTGAATGTCTCTCAATGGTGGTAACTCCTTAGGCAACTCCTCTGGAAATACATCTTCAAATTCTTTCAAAATTGGCTTTGCTTCTTCAGGAATTTCAACTTCTTCACTACTCTCTCTCCTAATCAACAAAAACATCTCGGGTTCATCTTCTACTTCTTTCACAAACTCCTTCAAAGATAATAAAGTTTTCAACTCTTCAATCTCTTCTAACTTGCTCTCCTTCTGTTGTTGCTTCTTGGGAACCAAAGTGATTTTCGTACCCTCGAACATGAAACTGTAACTATTGGCACGACCATCATGTTGAACTGCTCTATCGAATTGCCACGGTCTGCCCAACAACAGATGACAAACATCCATATCCACAACATCACACCAAATTTCATCTTTGTATTTCTTCCCAATAGAAATATTAACACAAGCCCTTCGACACACCTTCACTTCACCACCCTTCCTTAACCATGCTAGCTTGTACGGTTTAGGATGTTTCTCAGTCTTCAAGTTCAATTTCCTCACTGCTTCTGTAGAAATAATATTATCACAACTTCCAGCATCAATAACGAACTTGCAAACTTTTCCCAGAATAGTGCATGTCGACTGAAAAATATTGCTTCTCAACCAACTACAATCCTCCTCTTGCTTTGGTGTAAGACATGACCTCCTCATCATAAGATTACAACCTTCATCTCCCGACACTTCTTCTTCCTCCTCAACATAAGGTGTATTAGAACATTATGCCTCCTCACCATTATCCTCCTCAACTTCTGCAACCATGGTTCTCTTCTTCGGCTTCGGACATTCGTTGCTTTTGTGACCCAACTCCTGACAATTATAACACTTGAACCCACTGCTAACCTTCGCCTTCTCAGCCTCCTTCACCACTGGCTTTGAAACAGGTTTAGAAACATTAGAACTTCCACCAACACCCCTTGCTTGATTATTGGAATTAGTAAACACACCACCTCCACGCCTTCCTTGTTTCTCCAAAGCCAACGCTTTCTGATGTGCCTCTGCAACTGATCTAGGATCGAACATATTAACCATATCCTGGATCTGCATTCTCAATCCCCCAATGAATCTAGCAGTTAGCTGTTCTTCTGTCTCCATAATATCATTCCTGGCAATGAGTTGGTAAAATTCATCAGCATAATCACTAACAGACTTTGTCCCTTGCCTCAGATTCTGCAACCTTTGGTACATAAGTGATTGGTAGTTGTAAGGTAAGAAAGTAGATCTCATCAACTTCTTCATCTTATCCCACGATTCTATCTTTGACTTCCCCATCCGTTCACGAGTAAGTTTAGTTTGCTGCCACCACGCCAAAGCTCTCCCCCTCAACCTAGTAGCAACCAACTTCACCCTTCTATGCTCAGGAACCTCCTTGAAATCAAAGATCTCTTCAACATTTGAAACCCAATCTAAGAACTCTTCAGCAACCATCCCGCCTTTAAACTCCGGAATCTCCATTTTCATACCCGATTCCCATCGACGATCATCTTCAACATCCCGATAAGAATTTCGAACTTGGTCTCGATCTCGATAATGAATACTAGCTCTATCACCCTCTTCAACAAAATCAAAAGTACGTCTACATCGATCTCGACCATTATCATCCCTTAGCTCATGCATGCTTCTTTGACTATGTCTCTCTTCATCTCTATATGCTTCATTGTCAAATTCACATTGACTTCTCCTCTCTTCATGTGCATAGTCATGATGATCTCTTCGTGATGATATTGATGTTTCTCTTCTATCTCTACATGAATGTGGTGATACCCTCCTCGCTTCCGTAACCGATGGCGAAACTCGGTTTCCTCCATGGTTCGAGTTTGGTGATCTCCTCCTTTGATTCAAATCATTCATCAATCTCTCCAATTTACCAATGCCTTCATCAAACTTTTCATTAATACATTGTTCCATAAGCTCGGCTTCTTCTCTTCGATACAAAGCTTCAACGTTTTGATGACGATTAGCTCTCCTTGGTGGCATGATTGAAAAACTTCTCAAACTTCAACAATTCAAACACAAAAATTCAAGCTTCAACAAAAGAACAAGTCATGGCTCAACACTTAACTCTTCAAGGCTTTAGCTCGGCAATGGTTTTACACGGCTCCACACTTCAAATCTTGGCGCGCAAAACTCCAAGACGAAATCCAAAGAATATCCAACTCCTCGATCCAAAATGAAATGGATCAAACACTCCAAACTTGATGCAACTTCAATATGAACACGATGAACAACTTCAAACTTCAAAAACTTGGCTCCAAGAATCAACTTAGCTATGATTGGCTAAGTATGGCTCTGATACCAAAAAAAACTGACGCAGCGGATAGATCGAAACAAACTTCAATCGATGGAATGTAGCAATCGGTGAGTTGAAGATACCAAAATGCCCAAGTTCGTTGATCCAAAGATACCGAACTCTAGCTATCTCAAACACGTTGATAGCGCACTATACCGTGTTCAAAGATCTACGATTCTTCGCACGTTGATCTAGCGCACTAGATTCCGTGAATCGGCTTCTACGATCGTTGAATCGAGCGCACTCGATTAACCGAAAGAGGAGATAGGAGATTACACTCAACTACCAATTGGTATGAAAGCACAAAGCTAACAAAAGAGAATTTTATTCAAGAAATCAACCCCTTTACAATACAGCCCAATGTAAACGACTCAACCCCTGGCCGACTTAACAAGTACGACCTACATACAACAACTCACCCGACTCAACACGACCGACTCATCATAGGTCGTACGCGACCTAACACATTACATACAAGACCGACTCAAGGACTCAGCTCATTACATTACGCAGCCTTCGGCCGACCCAACATCACACCGACTTAACGACTCAAAGACTCGCAACCTTACAACACAAGGCTGACTCAACACCACATGGATACAACAGTTAGGTCGTATACGACCTAACGACTCAAAGGCAACAAACTACAACACATATGCTCATATGGCCGACTTAAGCGCATGCCGACTCAAGCCCCAATCTCCCTGCGCATATCTCCTCAACGGCTTAGTTAGGTCGTGACTGCTTCCTCTTCTGTTAAGTCGTAGCCGACTTAAACTCTTAAGTCGTAGCCGACTTGAGTCCTTAGCTCGCAGATAATTCAACGCGGCTGCCTCAACTCGTAGCTCCTCTTCCTTAGGTCGTAACTCGTTATCCTTCACCCTGTTAAGTCGCGAACGACTTAAGGCCTCTTTATTAGCTCGTGAACGACTTAACCCTTGAGGAATTGTAGATCGTGCTGCATCACCTTTTGAATTTAAATTGAATTTAAATCTAATTTAAACCCAAAATTCAAATAATCTCTGAATCTGTCCAAACCAGCGCCAAAATGTCCGAAATCTTAATACGATCGTAGCAGAGAAAACAGCGCATGAAACGGACCTCGTATGGAAAAAATATTGCGATCAGAACATTTGAATACGAAATTAAAATAAATAAATTAAGACCAACGTTACCCATCCTATTCAGACACGTCAGCAAACCCCTCTCGTTCCAGAACCCCAATTGCTCGTTTGAGACAAGCCCTAGCTGCCGACATCACCACCTTGCATCAACTTTCGTTACCGCCACAAGCGACGCGACCAAGAACTGCCAACGACGTCGCCTTCTTCAGGCCGAGGCGCACGTCCCAGTACCACCCACGACCGCTCTGCCTCCCCGATGTGACAGCCGCCGCCACCCATATCAAACCCTAAACCAATTTCTGATGGTAATCCGACAGTTGAATCGACCAACTACCCACGCCGATGAACTCCCCTTGTCGATCTCCACCCAACAGTACCATCAATTTGTTGACCAGGCAGAGTCGATCTCAGTTCGATGGATGGCCGAGAATTGATCATAAATTCTGGTCAAACGCATGCTCAAATTGGAAAACGAAATACAAATCTGAGATGCACTCGTCGAGAGCTTTCCGATGATGTAAAATATGATATAGTTTGAAGAGTTTTAATTTTGAAGTTGAAATTTGGGTTGGAATTGAACTGAGGAGTTCTAGGGTTTTCAACCATTGGAAAGAGGAAGAACATAAATTTGTTTACGTATAGAAATGATAAATAGACAGGCTGTTAGGGTTTATAACATGATATGTATAGGTAGAGCTAAGAAATAGAGGAATGGATACGATTTGTTTGGACCGTACGATAAGTGGCCCGAAAAGCCCGTTCTGACTCCGAAACGAAATTGGGTCAACCCATATATCAAAATAGATGTTTTAAAATATTTTAAAATCAATGGAATAGGCTTCAAGTTCAAATTCCATCGTATGAAGAAATTATGCTAAAATCAAGTTATTTCAAATTGATTTCAGTTGATTTCAATTAAATTGATTTCTAGGCGTTTCGAATCCGTACGACCAAACGATAAGCCCGATCGTTAAAAAACTTGAAATCCTATAATAATTCACCATTACGAATCCGATGAAACTAGTTTTGTTGAAATCCGAGTCAATGGCCCAAATTGCTATTTTCCAGTTAATTAAATAATTTAATATTAAATTAATTAATCACTTCTTCAATTAAAATTCTATGATCAACAAATCTTATCATTTTTGATTTCTTAAACAATCACAATAATTTTAAACAAATTTAGATGTCAAATTAAAGTGATTAATCCACCAATTTCATTGTTTAATTTCAGTTTCATTAAATTCAGAAATTATAATTTAAAATTCCTAAAATCCATTTATTAAATTTTCAAACCTTGTTATTCACATCTTTTATCACAATAAGGATGCAACTAACATTGATTCATGATTTATTACATTAAAATCTTCAAATTTCATATTAATTTCCCATTAACGTAATATCTAAATATTTAATTCCATTTATTTGCAGTAAACCCAATTACTAAAATTTAAATTCAAATAATTTAATAGATCATCATTTCCATTCTTTAAATCAACCAACTGTCATATTATAAATGGAATTGACATTATTTTCAAATATTATGTTAATTTACATTAACATAATATTAATTACACTTATTGAAATTTATTTCCCAATTTACTAAATACAATCAATTATGACCTTACAATTGTTTCAATTAATTGGGATTGCCATAAATTAGTTATTTATCAACTTGCATTAATATTATTACCTTACAACTTTTTATTTCTTCCAATATTAAATAACAAGATTCATTAAATTAACAAATTTAATTATCGAAATTTTACGGGTCGTTACGCTCTCCCCCACTCAAAACTTTTCGTTCCCAAAAAGAAAAAAGAAGGGGAAAAGAAAGAATTAAGTAATCAATACATCTTATTGAAAATATTAATTTTATAAACAAATAAATTCACAAAATTTAGTAATTTAAATAAAATATATCAATTTATAACCATTAAATCTTTTTATACTTAAATTAATAAAGTTTGGAGAACATTTTCCAAAAAATTTCTAAGTCCAAAATTTACGGAAAATTTTGATAGAGTCTCCTTCGTACGGAGAGGCTCGGAAGAAAATATGATATCATATATAACAATATATATCACAATATCTCAAAATAATATATACCAACAACGGGAAAAATAACATAATAACGCTATAAAACCATAATCCGAGAACGTACCTATTTGCCGTGCAAACAAATGCTTAATTATGAAACCAAAAGCAATAGTGATTGCTTCCATAACCTGCATTTCACTTATATAATCTAAAAAGAGTTAATAATTATATTAAATAAAATATTTAAAGTTGCTTCAATCAGTAGCGAACAAATCAATATAAACAACTATCACTTGCAACAAAGCATACAACCATCACATAAAATTAACACAATCAATTGTCCATTCATATCAAACACACAAATAGTTGTTTGGATTCAAAAACTTTAAATTGTACAGAATGGAAAATAACTACTAAGTGCACCATTTACTCAACAGTCGTTGATGAAACTAGATTGATTATTCATACAAATTTTAAAGTATCCTTGCCCAAACAACCATAAATCAAAAAACAACAAATTCTAACATTATTTAAGTTTATTCTTATAAATTTTCTTTTTTCTTTTCATTCATGCAATGATTCATCTTTCTACTTATTTTCATTATAAATAACTTTAACATTTACTTAAGTTTATTATCATTTATTTATAAGCTTTCTATTATATTTAATTAGCAGCATTTCAGTCATAACTTAAGTTTATAACAATTATAACATTAAATTCTTATTTATAAAGCAAATCCATTGAACACTTTCATTACACATGTTTACTTGTACAATTTCCATTACACCTTCTTATTAGACATTTCAACTTTTAAATCCTTTGGTAAGTTATATATATGCTTTTTAAAAATGCAATTGACATTTATACAAGTTTATCTCATTTCTTTTAAATTAATTTAATATTCAAAAATCATATCTTTTGTTTTTATAGGTTACAAATTTAAACTTTATTGTTATTTCATTTATAACCTAGCATTTAATCTCTTATTTCATTTAGAGGTTCCAATTATTAATTTGTTACATTCTATTTCACTACAATAATTGAAACTATTAATTAACGGAACTTAAGAACTAAATACCCGGTTTAATTTCAAATCATTTTAAATTAATAGATAAATATATACTTACAACTTATATATCCAATTATATTTAAAACAATTAAAAATTTATATTTGGTTATCAAAATAAATCCGTAGTAAAACTAAAACAGTGACCTTCCCACTTCAAAACTCGAAAATGAATGACGATGATGCGTGCACTCATCACCAAAATTATTTTCCAGCGACAGAGAGGGGAGTACAAAACTTATTCCTTTCCAAAGTTTCTTTAAAGAAATTCTTTCAAATTATATTGAATTATTTATATCAAAAAATACTTATAAACAATATTATTATATTCTAAAAATCCTTCGAAAGCAAATTTTTTCAAAATCCCGAAACTAAGTTCTAAAATTTCCAATTTTATTTATTTTAATTTGAATTTTATTTCCCACCAATATTTATAAATTTCACTACCTAACAACCAATATATTACAACCAAATATATATCATTTATAAAAAATTATTTTCTATATATTGAAAATATAATAGGCAAAATTATTTCATTCACCTATATTTCAAAACAAATATTGTGTCGGTCTGTCCTATTAAGTGTTTAGAAATCCTTATTGATGTCACATCGTTCTATGCACCAACTAGAATTTATAAATACAAAATAGAACAAATTAACACAATATCAAAACTCTTTTATAACACTAACAAATATGCTCTCTCATATATATACACTCAACGTCTAGGGTATTACAACCCTATTAGTAAAGAGCCAGACCCCACAAAGCTAAGGTTTATCGCTAAACCAAAGCTTTGATACCACGTTGTAAGATCCCGCCTTTTTGTACGCTTTAAATCGACGATAAACCACACACGTTAGACTTAAAACATACAAAAGGGCGGATTTTTATTGGGGTGAATAAGAAAAGGCAGAGAAAGAAAAACAAAATAGAATCGCACAGAGGAATGACAAAATATAATAATCAAATAACAGTTCATGAAGTTGTTTTACAAAACATTTGATTATACTTATACAACACATATCAGAGTTACACATACCAGAGAATAATAAATAATGCAGTGGAACAGTATGAATGCAGTGGAATAATATAATAAATAATAGTAATACAATCTTCATCTTTGTCCTCCAGAAATATAGTCTTCGAATCCTGAAATGCTCAGACTGACCCGAGCGAATTGGAAAGAGAAAACACACTCGAGTCAGAACTAAAAGATCTTATGTAAGTTAAATCGATAGAAACAAATATGAGTGGAACGGCGTCAGTGATGTTTACGGGATTTGACATCTCCTATCCAGTGTCAACGTGAGTGTAGTAACTTAAGAGATGCTCGGGATTCACATCTCCTAAGAATACGCTAAACTATTTACTATGTAATAATATTTTGCTATTATAATAATGTCTATAGTAAAATAAACTTACTTTTAAATAGCATTAAGGAGTTACCTAATCTCCCCCTTAACACAATAATAGTCCCAGTAGTCCATCCAGTATCAGCGCATCTCCAGATCGGGAGACTACCCTAACTACTACATGGGTTACGGGAGAAAACCAAACTCGTATAAGGCTCGCTAGGGTAGATGACACGGCACAACTAGGCAATGCCAGGATAGATATACCAATTACGCTTCCGGACCGGTGGTAACGCGTAGCAGCTACTACCGCCTACCTCGAGCCACACCCCCAAAATCAAAAGGGTCCCAATCAATCACAAAGTAATAGAATGGTATCGAAGGAGTGTCCGATAAAAGGTGCTACCTTCTTAACCCGTCAATCGCTCATGTTTTAGCCATCTTATGCCAACTCACGTGAGTCGGGTCCACGCATATACCTCAAAGGAATGCCGCCGCCATCCAACTTCATTCTAGGATCTCTATCGCGTACACGGTTGTTAAAGTGGTTTCCGGAGTTGGCAGAGAGTATGACAACTTCCGATCCCGGTCTCTTTAACAACCAAACGTTATTCTAACACCGCGGTCATTTCAAAATAATTTATACTTCAAAAGTAGAATATAATATCTATTTCAAAACCATACGAATACGATGTCATTCCATTTCAAAAATAAAATCAATATGATATCATTTTCATTAAAACCCAAATCAATATAATATCATTTTTTTATTAAAGCCCAAATCAATATAATATCCTTTTTATTTCAAATATATCCTTTTCCAAAATCATAGCACTTTCAAAGTTACACCATTTCGAAATCTTGAAATATAACACTTTCAAGTCAAAATACTTTGAAACTCATAACTTTGAAACATAAATTCCACCACTTAAACGGTTAAAATATTAAAATACTTTATATAATAAACTAGCTTCTTCAATTTCACAAATCAATTCCAAAACAATTTGAATTTCTAAATTTTATATTTAACCAAATCCCAAATCATAAACTTCAATTCAATTCAGCTTCCAAATAAACCATTCCAAATTTTATCGATTTCAAAGCAGATTTGATCCGCAAAATAAACCATTTCAAATTCAATACATTTCAAACTTTAAGTGTTTAACAATTTCAAAACAAAGCTTGATAATTTCATACATATATAAAATTCAATTTTTTATTATTTAGTTTCGAAATATTTACTTAATAAATCCATTATCATTTAAATAAAACCCAGATTTCAAATAACTTAATGTTTCCTTCAATCTATTTATACTTGAAATATTTATTTAATTCACCTTAAACCAAAATCAAGTTATAAACATCATACCTTCTAAAATTAAAAATTTTACAAATTTCACACCAAATTTATTTGAGTTTAATTCTTAAATAAATTCAATTTCAAATAAATTTCAAATTTTGTAACGTCCCGCCTTTTCGCACGCTTTAAATCGACACACGTGCCAATTAAAACCGTACGGAATGGCGGATTGTGATGGGGTAAATAAGAAAAACGAGAAAGAAATAAAACAAAACAGAATCTCATAGCGGAAGGATAAAATATAATAATCAAATATACAGTTCATGAATCTGTTTACAAAATATTTAATTTTTTTCTTATACAATATATATATATATATATATATATCAGAGTTGCACATACCAACGAATAAAATCGATGCAGCGGAATACAGTGTAGTGGAATTAATATAATAATAATGATGAAATCTTCGTCTTCGTCCTCCAGAAATAAAGTCTTCGATCCTGAAATGCTCGGACTGACCCGAGCGAATTGAAAAGAAAAAACACTCGAGTCGGAACTAAAAGATTTTATGTAACTTAAATCAACAGAAATAAATATGAGTGCAGTAACTCAAAAGATGCTCGGGATTTATGTGACGGCTCATCTCTGTGCTCACAATAACAAAGAGTATTAAAAGAAATACTGTCTTTTATTACGAAGAATAAGGCTGGATAGGAGCGGCCATCCGTAGTTAGGCCTTACACTAGTATTGGTTATCTCGATAGGAGTGGTATATATTTTTATTTCTCGTCTCCTATTTATTTACTCCCATCGACATACCCAATTCTAGTATAAAACGAACTACGATGGTTCATAATAGTTTAGGACAATATATATAAGAATAACACAGATAAAGTAAATGCGAAACACAAATATAACAGAAGTCTTATATATATATATATATAACTGATGTCAGTTGATATACACGTGATACAATACATATGATACAACTACACTGTCGACTCTGGAAGTTACATATACAAGTACATTATCGTGAATAATATACATGGATATACAACAGCCTATACAAATATACTGACTACTAAACATGACGACGACTACTCCATAAGATATGAAGAACTTCACAGCTCAAGCAGCAACTCAAAGTAGGATATCCACAACCTGTAAATACTCGGTCTGACCCGAGTATTAAATTCAAAAGAAAATAATACACGGATCAGTCTAATTCAAACTCATTTATTAGTGCACAGAAGCAATAATAATTAAATATGAATAGACGACAATCAAAGTAAATTCACCTATCCGATCCGATCCTTTAACAAGAAAATCGGATAACGGTAAATATAACATATAATAGTGTTAAACAACAAATCAACAACAAAGATAGTGAAAAGAATAACGATGAAGATAATTTTTGAAAACAACAGAATTTCCTAAACGACAATTAACACTAAATCCAATTATTAAATAATAATTAGGAACTCAGAATCTAATTACCAAATAGATAATTAGATAACAACAAAATGATCAATTGAAACTAAATCAATTTAAATAATTGAAATATCACTTAAAAACATCAATTCTAATTGGCTGCAGTACACGCTAACGTGTGCTGCCTCGCCAATATGGCATATGTAATACGCAAAAGATCAATGGATCAAAAGTAAAAGAAATATCAATTAAAATCAATACTGTGGCTGCAGTACACGCATGCGTGCACTGCCTCGCCACTGCAGTATAAGATGTCATCATAACTCCAACTATTGACGGCAAATCAATACTGCAGAGGTCAAGTCACGACTATCATGACTCAACACAACCGCAAAACCAAACCAAAACTAACAGCAACTACAAATTGCAGCAAACAAAAGTATAGTCTCACTAATGAAGAGAAGTGAAGATTCAAAAATCAATGCTACTGCCTCAACAATATAATGCGACAGGTCTGGGAAGCACGTATGTGCATCAAAATCCAGTCAATGAACGAGACAACAAGATGAACCAATCGACTGAAACGAGCCGTCCCAATATATCGAGGCGCAAGCTTTCCCGATCGACTGAAACGTACAACACCTTTCATTGGTGAAACACGAATAAACACAAGATCTCCCACAGAAAATTCTAACTTCCTTCTCCGGTTATCGGCATAAGATTTTTGTCTACTCTGGGCTTCTTTCATCCTATGACGAATAAGATCAATCTTTTCTGTAGAATTCCGAATAAAATCTGGACCTAAAACCAGCTTCTCACCGGCCTCAAGCCAACAAGAAGGAGATCGGCATGGCCTTCCATAGAGTGCCTCAAAAGGTGCCATACCAATACTAGATTGGAAGCTATTATTATAGGAAAATTCAACAAGTGAAATATGATCTTCCCAACTTCCACCAAAATCAAGAACACAAGCACGAAGAAGATCTTCAAGAGTTTGATTCACACGCTCAGTTTGTCCATCGGACTGGGGGTGATAAGCGGTGCTAAAATTAAGCCTCGTTCCTAAAGCTTTTTGAAGACTCTTCCAAAATCCACTAGTAAACAATGGATCACGATCACTACAATAGAAGTAGGAACACCATGCAATTTAACAATTTCTTTGATAAATATTTTGGCCAAAAGAGGAACGGTTCGGTTAGACCGAACGGGAATAAAATGGGCGGATTTAGTAAGTCTATCAACAATTACCCATAAGCTATCATAACCCGATCGAGAACGGGGAAGGCCATCTATAAAATCCATGGAAATTTGATCCCACTTCCAAACTGGAGTTTCTAAAGGTTGCAATAACCCTCCGGGCCTTTGATGTTCGGCCTTAACGAGTTGGCAAGTCATGCAACGTTTAACGAAGTTAGCGATGTCAAGTTTCATTCCCTCCCAATAATAAAGTCGCTTCATATCCGCGTACATTTTACTACTACCGGGATGAATGGTAAATTTAGAGTGATGAGAATCTTGTAAAATATCTTTACGAAGATCCCTAACATTTGGCATGATAAGTCTACCAAATTTCCGAATGCCGCCACGAGAATCGATATCAAAGTCTTTCAAACCTTCAATATCAATTTTATCCTTAATATTTTGGCCAAGAAGAACCAATTCAGTATCTAGCCTTTGAGCTTCAAGAATGTGGTCTAAAAGAGATGGATGAGCCTCAAGGCTACATAAAACAAATGATGAGCATAAATCGGGAACACGGTCTCGAATTTCGCAAGTGGATAAAATCTCGAGATCGTTCCATTCGGATATCATCATAGAAACAACAGCTTGTTGTTTACGGCTAAGAGCATCGGCGACAAGATTACCCTTACCGGGAGTATAAAGAATATCAAGATCATATGGTGCAAGAAATTCGAGCCAACGCTGTTGACGCAAATTAAGTTCCTTTTGAGAGAATAAATATTTCAAAGACTTATGATCTGTGTAAAGAACAAATTTCTCTCCTAAGAGATAATGACGCCAAATCCGAAGAGCAAAAATAATGGCCGCGAGCTCTAAATCATGAGTGGCATATCTAGTCTCAGCAGGCTTTAATTGCCTAGAAGCATAAGCAATAACACGTTCCTTTTGCATAAGAACGGCACCCAAACCAATGCGACTAGCATCGGTATAAACAACGAAATCTTGATTCCCATCGGGAATCACAAGAATAGGAGCATCAGAAAGAAGTTCTTTTAATTTCTGAAAAGAAGCTTCACATTTGTCCGACCAAATGTATTTAACACCTTTTTTCGTCAAGCTAGTGAGAGGCACGGCAATTTTAGAAAAGTCTTTAATAAAACGACGGTAATAGCCCGCCAATCCAAGAAAACTACGAATCTCTGTCACACTCTCCGTTCTCTTCCAATCTTGAATCGCTTCAATCTTTGAAGGATCCACGGAAATTCCGGATTCAGAAATAATGTAGTCGAGAAACTTCACACGAGATTGCCAAAAGTGGCATTTAGAAAATTTTGCCTTTAATTGATTACTCCTAAGAGTTTCCAACACAATCCGAAGATGTTTTTCGTGCTCCTCCTCGGTTTTAGAATAAACAAGAATATCATCGATAAAGATGAGAACAAACCGGTCGAGAAAGTCTTTAAAAACTCGAATCATTAAGTCAACGAAATAAGCCGGGGCATTTGTTAACCCAAATGGCATAACAAGCCATTCATAAGATCCATACCGAGTACGGAACGATGTCAAAGGAATGTTATCCTCTGCAATACGAAGCTGATGAAAACCGGTAGCCAAGTCCAATTGTGAAAAGACTCTAGCACCACTAAGTTGATCGAATAGATCATCAATCCGAGGTAAAGGATATTTATTTTTGATAGTAAGATCATTAAGCTTGCGGTAGTCAACGCAAAGCCTAAGTGTACCATCGGATTTCTTCACAAAAATAGCTGAAGCTCCCCAAGGCGAGGAACTAGAGCGAATAAATTGCTTCGTTTCCAATTCAGATAATTGTTTACGCATCTCCTCGTTTTCTTTATTGGACATACGATAAGGAGGACGAGTGATAGGTTGAGCTCCCGGAATAAGATTAATTCTGAACTCAATTGCTCGCTTAGGTGGTAATCCTAAAACGGGCTCGAATACGTCGGAAAATTCACAAACGACGTGAATAAGAGAAATAATATCACCCTCATCATCATCATCGTCATCACGAGGATTTAAAGAATATAAAGATGCAACCAAAGCAAAATCTGAATCTTTAAGAATAACAGAAACCTGATTAACAGATTGAGGATGTCGAAGATGAATAGTCCGCTCAGGACATAGGATATGAGCTTCATAATGGTTAAGCCAATACATTCCCAAAATCATTCCAAAGCCTAAATAACGCATGACATGCAAATCGGCTCGGAAAGATAAATCACACAAAATAATCTCGACATCTTTACACAATAAACTGATTGTTGCGGATCCACCAACCGGATTCGCAATTCTCAAAGAAGTCATTAAACACAAAACATCCAAAGAAAAGGTATCAACAAGTTCTTTTGATATAAAAGAATGGGACGCACCCGTATCAAAAAGAACTCGAATAGGATGATCACGAAAAAAAATAATTCCATCTAGAATAGAATGAGAAATACCTTGACCATGAGATGTGTTTCCAGGGGCTTGAGCAACATTTAACTTTCCCTCCTTCTTGCCTTGAAGCTTGGGGCATGAAGATATAACATGACCGGGAACTTTGCAGTAGCGACAAGAAAGAGACTTTGGGCACTTGTTCATATAATGGTCCTTCGAACCACAATTATAGCATTCCCCACGACCAAAGGAAGAAGTCTTTGCCACGGAGGTTGCTTGCTTCCCTTTCTTATTGGGATAAGGGCCTTTAATTTTGTTTGGCCTCTTTCTGTTGCTGAAGTTTGGTTTGGAACCCACCACTTCAACATCATTCTCTCTATCCGCCTCTTCAAGACGAAGAGCGATATCAACGAGTTGGTCGAAAGAAACTTCTAACTTTAGAAGTAATGGCTTCTTGAGACTTTTGTTTAAGCCATAGACGAATCTCTGATTCTTCTTAAGAGGGGTGTTGATGTATTCAACCCCATATTTGGAAAGCGACTCGAAGGAGGCGACGTAATCAGTCACGGATGACTCACCTTGAACAAGGTCTATAAATCGTCGAGCCAATGTCACTTTTTCTGCTTCTGGTATGAATTTTAACTCGAAGCGTTCTCGGAATTTCTCCCAGGTGAGATCCGCTTCATTAATCTCAGAAATAAGAAGCTCGTACCAATCCAATGCTCTTTCTCGGAGCATACTAGAGGCCACCTGAACTCGGTGAAGGTCAATAAGATTCATGCGCGAAAAGATGCGATCGCATGTTTTAGCCAAGCCTGTACTTCAATAACAGTTTCGGAACCTTTGAATGGCTCCCCACCCAAATTAGTGTAATCGCTACACAAGCGTGCAAATCCCGACTTTGGGTGAGTAGGTTCCGGGTTAGCTCCAGCTGCTTGAGCATTTGTTACCAAATCAAGAAGCTGTTGAGCAGTCATAAAAACTCCATCTTGGGGTGGAGTGCTAGATGGCACGGCTCTGGGGCGGCCTGGTCTAGACATTTCTCTTCCTTTAGAAAGAAAGAAAAAGAAGGAAAGGTTATTCACCAAATTGAATATCAAGCAATCTTGATAGATAAATAAGGAATCATAAGGAAAATAGGATGAATCGGTACGAAGACTCGAATTAAATCCTAAAGCACGACTCCTAAGAAAGACTTAGGACGATGATCCTTGTTATAATATTCCATATTGTTCCGAAGTTTGGCTCAGATACCAAGCTGTGACGCCCCACCTCTATACCCACGCTAGCCAAGAACATTACGGTGAATGCTGTCGACTAGCACGGAGAATAAGGCTGTTGAGGAGCGACCATCCATGTAATTTCTTTGCGCGAGCACCGATATGTCAGATAATATAACATGCATTCTATTTCAAGAGGAAATCCGACATACCGACACAAACTCAAAGCTACTATACGGTGGCTATATAAATCCTTCGGAAAACAAATATAGAAATAAGCATAACACAAATCAGTCACAGACAATTCATATCACAAAGGCGGAAAATAGATATGAATATTACACTTGGAAGTGCACATCAGAGTAGTGGTCTAAAAAGATCCACAATAACACAAAAGAATAGTTACATGAGCTACACAAAAGAATAGGTATACATTATGGAGTCTATATCTCAAATGTATACAACAAAATAACTACTAATCTAAGTAGTTAACCCAAAAAGTCAAGGAGTTAATCCCGGATGAGAAGTCAAGCAGAAGCACCTGTAACATCTCGGTCTGACCCGAGTATTATTTAATAAGAAAATAATAAACGGATCAGTCTAACTATAGATATTAGATGAAACGATATAGAATCAGAGTTATGACTAAACACATAATAATCACAAGGCCAAGCTGTGATATATAAGTAGTTGATAATCAACAAGAGATTAATCAATTATCACAAAATCTACACAAGAATCCAAGAAGTGTCATACTCTTTATTTCGTTCATCAAACCACAAATATTGACGATAATATCAATGTCAATCGCAAAGTCAATGACGCACAAATTCCAGAAGACTATACAAGAATCCAGAAATCACAAAAGTCAATCACACACAAATTCACCAATGCACAAATATCGATAAGACTTATCAATGGAAATCACGAAAAATTGGTGAAACACAAATTCTAGAAATCTACACAAGAAATCCAGAAATCACAAAAAAGGGGGGAGGCCTATCACAAACGGGAGCATAAGGCTCACCAACACGTGTATCACAAACGGAACGCTAATTTCATGGTCGCTAACCATCACAAATTGAGCCGAAGCTCCACAAACGGCCCGAAGACCATGGGTTGCTACCCCATCACAAATTGAGTCGAAACTCCACAAAACGGGGTTTAGTCTCCCTCGCAGACAAAGAGACATCGCACATTGCTAGTCTAAATCACAAAGATGATCGTCATGATCAGCGAGAAGTGTCGATTACACTAAGCTAGTAAATATATGAGTTTAGCTTCATGTCCCGTAACCACTTGCTTAACTTAAATATTTATGAACAAACTGTAAATCTCCACTAGAAAATTGTCACAAGAGGTTCAATCGAACAAGTCCAAGAATTAACCGACAAAGTAAACGCAAGCGTTTCATACCACTTGTTTTACTAAGCCGTTTAATTAGATTTCTCATACGAGTGAGGTAAAGGTTTGTATATACTAATAGATTGGAAAACGGTTTTATAAACGAATTTGGTATTAAAATAGTATTGAAATCGTTTGAGGAAAGAGTTTTGATATTTACTACTAGTATAGAAAACCTTTATATTTTTAAAGTGACAAATCACGAAGAAGATTGTAAGAACAATCAATCACAAAAATTCACATACGAAGACGTGACTAAAATCCAACGAAATCGATAAAGGATCCATCGAAATGGATATTCAAAAATCCCTAAAAAGAGTCATCAAAGTCATAATAGATGATAACAACATATAGGATTATCACGAATCGATTTAAATTGGAATTTCAATCCAAAAAGGCAAATTGGACTCAAACAGCAGGTTTAGTCGACTGAACAGAGTTTTCAGTCGACTGACCCTGTACCTGGAAATTTTCCAGGTTCAGGAAACTTTCTGTTTCCAGTTTCAGTCGACTGTGCAGAGTTTTTCAGTCGACTGAATCATGCCTGGAAACTCTCGGGTTTCAAGTTCAGTCGACTGAACAGAGTTTTCAGTCGACTGAATCATGCCTGGGCTGTTTTTCAGCCTTATTCAAATGAAGAGCAAACTCTTCCAAAATGCAACCGGACGAACATTGGCTCTAAGGGTTTATGCCAATCGGCAACCCGGCCCTATATGCTCCTCGATGCATCACCAAAAGCATGATCAAACATCCATAAAAGGATTTCACACAAATTTGACTTAAAAACCCAAAAATTGGAGTATTCACAAAACCAATCCAAATCAAGAGCAAATGCACATGAAGAAGTGTTAGGAATTCATACCCAACAACCAAAGATAATTATAGTCATAGATGTGAGATAAAAATCTCACCTTTTCTCGAAATCAAACAAGAAGAAGCTTGAAAGCAAATGGAGAATCAACCTCTCTTCAACACAACCCAATTGAGCTTGAATCTAAGCTCAAAAACAAGAACATTCCCAAAATTAGGTTTAGGAATTTCTGAAATTGGTAAGAGAATAAGTTGGAGAAGAAGAAGAGAAGCTTACCAATGGGTTCTTCTTGAGTTTGGAGCTAGGAATTTGATTTGCAAGAGAAACTATGGTTTTGGAGTTTTAATTTCCAATCTCCTCCACCATTAATGTTATAAAAACTGAAAAGAGAAGAGAATGAGGGTGAGTGGGGGAGAGTGGCTCAGATTTGAGCATAAGTTAACATAGGGCTGAGCCCAAAAACCAAACCCAAAGTAAAAAGTAGCAGAAATCAACTTTCTCCAAACATATCGAAGCTTATACTCAAAAAGGTCGCAAACGGCATTTTAAACTCAATGGGAGTGGTCCCGAGCCCTAATTCGACCGTATGCAAAAAGTAGCTTTTCGGACAAAAATCCGACTAACGATAAAATATTTAAATAAAATATTTAAATATAAAATCGATAAATATGCGGGTTGCTACAAATAAACTTACTTTAAAATAGAGTTAAGGCTTTACATTTTCCACCTTAACACGTAATAGTGCCAATAGTCTATACAGTGCCTGCATATCTCCTGATTGGGAGACTATGAGAAGACGCTCCATAGGTACGACACAAATAGAAACTCGTAGTAAAGGCTCGGTATGGTAGGTGACACGACACAACTAGGCAATGCCAGGGTAGATATAACAATTATGCTTCCGGGTCGGTGGTACCACATAGCCGCAGCTACCGTCCACCTCGAGCCACACCCCAAAAATCAAAAATCAAAAGTGGCCACCGAACCAATCCAAAAGTCAAAGTATAATATCGAAGGGAAGTCTCCGATCGAAAGTGCTACCTCAATTAACCCGTCGATCGCTCCTGTTTTAGCCACCTTATGCCAACTCACGGGAGTTGGGTCCACGTATTTACCTCGGAGGAAACGCCGCCGCCATCCTACTTCATTCTGGAATCTCCACCGCATACACGGTTGTTAAAGTGGTTTTCGTAGTTGGCAGAGATTATGACAACTTCCGATCCCGGTCTCTTTAACAACCAATCGTTATTATAACACCGCGGTCTTTTCAAAATAGTTTATACTTAAAACCAGAATATAATATCCATTTCAAAACCATATAATTACGATATGTTTTCCATTTTAACACCTAAATCAATATGATATCATTTTTATTTCAAATATTTTTTTTTCAAAAATCATAGTATTTTCAAAAATATATACCTTAAACCCATAGCTTCGAAACAAAATTTTCAATACTTAAATGGTTTAAATATAAATTTCTTTATAAAGTAAATTAGATTTTCTAATTTCTTAAATCAATTCCAAATACAGATTTGAATTCCCAAATAAACCATTTAAATTTCCATATATTTCAAACTATCAATGTCCTATTATTTAGTTTTGAAATATTTGCACAATAAATTCATAATCATTTAAATAAACTCAAATTTTCAATAACTAAATATTTCCTTCAATTTATTTATACTAGAAGTATTCATTTAATTCAATCTTGGAAAAATCCAGTTATAATTCAAGTTTAATACATTTACATCAACTAATGGAGTTAAATTCTTAAATACCTCTAAATTTCAAATAAATCTCCAATTTACCTTCAAATCTTAATTTATTTTAAATCTTCATAGCTTTTATTTTAAAGTATGATTTAATTACTTAACTATATTTATTTAAATAAAAATCAACTCCATTATTAACTATTTGTTATTTACCAAATTCATACATAGTTACAGACATAAATTTAACTATATATATAAAAGTAATATTTATAAAATCTCAAAAATCAATATTCATTTAACCATACTATATAAAATAATCAAACTTTAATATTGGGCTTATTTTATATTTCAAAGCATATTTTTATATAGCTAGAATCAAAATATAAATTTGACGTTTATATAACATCAAAATAAATATTTATATAACCCGTATATTCCTTTACAAAACCATAGAAATCATTTTCAAAATATTTTTATATAAATACCGCAGTGTCTATATAAAATTTTCTATCCTATGGTCAAGTGATACGGATATTTATCATTTCAATCCGCAATTTAAAAATAAAAATTATGGTTATATATCATTTCAAACCGCAATCCCAAATGAAATGAAAATGCATAATAACTTGCAGTTTATAACAATATAAAATACAACATCCATTCATCCAATATCAACCATCAACCATTAATCAAAATCATCATCCAAATTCAAACAATACATTAATATATTGAACGAAAAATAAACAATAGGTATTAAATAGCAGTTTAATTCAATAATAAATTAAATAACTGTTTAACTGGCAGTTTATATTCAATGAATAATTAATTAACAAATTTAACTGGCAGTTTAAATGCAATGAATAAATTAAATAGCAATTTAATGAAATTAACTGAGATGATGGTTAAAAATATACCAAACAAGCATAAATAAATTTACATCACATCATATATCAATTTGACAAACATAAGAAATTTTAGAAGTTGTGAGTGGGTTAAAACACTCACCTTTTGAATTTAAATTCAATTTAAACCCAAAAATTTGACCTTCTCAGAATTCGTCCAAACTAGTGTCAGTAAGTCCGGAACTTTAATACGATCCTAACAAAAGAAACCGCACGTAAATCTGATATCGTATGCAAAAGTTATGATGATAAATGCGATTGAATTTTAATAAAAAAAAAAGCAAAAGAACACTTTCACCCTAACACACTTGCCACGTCATCAGCCTGCGTGTAACGCCCCACTCCGAGACCCACATTAGTAAAGAGTATTACAAGGTAATACCGTCTGCTAATACGGAGAATAGAGCTGGATAGGAGCGACCATCTATAGCCTTGTCTTAACTATCTATTGAATACGTCGATAAATGTAGCATTTTTTTCTATGTGGATCAACATATCCAATAGATACTTAATACAAAACTATAATGGCTATAAGATCTAACAGAACAAAATATAATAACTCAAATGTAAACCACATCACAGAACAGTAGATCATCACATACATATACACATATACAGATACATCACAGAGTATACAAAATGATACATGTCAAATGGTATAGCAACCACAATATACAGGCGAGTCAAAAGAATATACATATCAGAGTTACAACCAAGAGGACTACACAAAAAGGTATAACAAAAGAGGCTAGCAGAATAGTCCACGCGGAAGCAGAATAGGCTAAGTCCAAAGGTACCTAACCTGAAACACCTCGGTCTGACCCGAGTATAAAATACACGGGTCAGTCTAGCTAAACAAATCAGTTAGACAAGCTAAACAACAATGAACATGCAAGGTCATAAAGTACCACAAATATCTCTAAAAGAGATAACTCAATCATCTACAAAAGATGAATCATAACAAGCCTCATATCATCGGCAACTCAATAAACAAAGGATATGAATATCCCAAATCAAGCCAAAAAGGCAAATAACAAATACCAATGAAGGTAACACAAGTTTCCACAAGGTAATCGCTATGTATCGAGTGGTTCAAAAGACCTACTCCGAAAGGCGATACTCTAGGGAAATATAAATATCAATGAAACAAAAGATGCACGTGCTCAGTACTGTATAAACAAGGATCCACAAGCCCGAAGGCGACAAACCCAAGTATCTCTCGAGCGGTGACGAAGGACCAACTCCAAAAGCGATACTATAGGGCAACAAACCCGAAGGCACAAACCCGAAGGCACAAACCCGAAGGCAACAAACCGTAGTGGTGAAGGTCCGGAGGCCCAGTACTGGACACCACTAACTGGCAATATGTGTCACAAACTCTCGGAAAGGAACTCGAAAAGTGTTAACGTGTGTCCCATACCACACGTTCGCACTAAACGGTTTACTAACCGTTAGTCAATTCCACACTTAAAGCAGTACAAAGTTTACCTCATCTCATCGGTAAACCAGACCCGAAGGTCAAAACGATCAAACGAATAGATTAGGAATTAATTGGAAAGGTAAACGCACGTATTCCATAGTATGTGTTTTACCCAACCATTTAATTACCTTCCCACTTCGTTCAAAGTGCAAAAGAGTGTAATTTTACTCAAAAAAATAATTTGGACAAGTTTAGAAATCGTTTGAAAACACTTTGGAAATTGCCTTTGAAATTCTCCTATTATGGAGTAAATAAGTTAATACTTAAAATAATACTAAATAATAATTTCATAAGCCAATTTGTTTGAAAAACACTTTAAAATGCTTTATAAAACCCGTGTACGAAATCTAGAGAAAAATCTCAAAGAAATCGGAAAATATCAGAAAAAGCAGAAAATTATTCTAAGTATAAAAACCCGGTGAAAACAGGCTGCGAACCCAAGTTCGACAGCAGGTTTGGACCTGCAAACCGAGTCCAAATGACATGAAATTTGGTAGGAATGTATCTCAACATTCCTACTTCAATCTGCAAAAAGAATCATTCAAATCCGACTTGAAACGAAGAATCTGCGTCGTTTCAAAGTCGAACCAAAACAAAGTTTAAAATACTGAATTACAGCAAGCTGCGAGTACAAGTTCGACAGTAGTTTAGGAATAGCAAACCAACCCAGATATTAATGAAATTATATAGGAATGTAATTCAACACTCCTATTTCAATCTGCAAAAAGAGTCACTCAAATCCAATTTGAAACGAAGAATCTGCATCGTTTCAAAGTTGGACCAAAACAAGGTTTAAACACTGAATTACAGCAAGCTGTGAGTACAAGTTCGATGGTAGTTTCGTAATAGCAAACCAACCCAGATGTTAATGAAATTTTATAGGAATGTAACTAAACACTCCTATTTCAATCTGCAAAAAGAATCACTCAAATCCAATTTGAAACGAATGAGTTATGCTGTCACGAATATGGACTCAGGCCATGTTTGCAACAGTTTAAAAACCAAAAATGTACAGGCCTGAAACCATTCTGGGTTCATCTTCCAGCCATAAAACAGAGAAATAAATGATATTTAATTGAGCTCAAAATTGGCATGATTATACTAGAAAACTTCATCTTCCAAACAAAAAAGAATCATTGAATTCCAGTAAGAAATGAATGAGTTATGCGGTCTCAAACATGTACTCAGACCATGTTTGCAGCAACTCAAATCAACTACAGGCAAAAATCTGTGCCCGAGTCAATTTTGCAGCAACGTTTTGGACATTCAAACGACATTATATTTCAACTAAAATATGCAGAAATGAAGTTCAACATGCAAGATATCATATGCAAGAAATCCGACAGCATTTCGTTGCCGGAACCAAAAGATATAAACATGCAAAGAAGCAGCCCAAACTAGATTTGCAGAAAGAAACATCAGCAAAAACAAATTGATTACAAAAGCTCAAATTTCAATTTTTCAAACTTTGCTTCAGCTAGAAATTGTGAGTTTATCACTCACCTTACTGTTAGAAATGATCCAACCTCGAATTTTAGTCAAAAGATTGAAGCTTTTAGTTGAAAGATAGCCTCTAATAACCTGTAGAGAAGATAGAAATAACATGCAAAAGAAAGTTTTACTGTAATTAGAGAACCACTTCACAAATTAGAGATTTTGACGAAATTAAGGGATGTGGAGTTAGATTACCTTTGTTTTTTTTTCTCTAGAGTGAAAAAGGTTCTAATTTGCTTGAATTTTATGAAGAAAATGGCTTGGATTGAGAAGTTGGTAAAGAGGGCTTTTGTTTTTCTCATTACCAGGTTAAGGAAGAAGATGGAGTTTGAGAAAAGAAAAAAAGGAACGTACAACATTCTTTTTCTCATTTCCAAACCAGGTTATGCACTAATGGGCCTTGGATCCATTAGTAAAAGGAAAATAAATGGCCTATTGGTTAATTAATTCACTCATAAACATAAAATGCTTCAAATATACACTATTTAAATAAACAAATGTCATTTTCTTTCAAACTTTCACACAACAAGGTATGTAACTTTACATACTTATGAAGTAACATATTTTATATTATATAAAAAGATTAATTTTAATTTTTGAAACATTTATATTATTAAAATCACTTATTTTACAAAAATGCACAATTTTAACAAATAAATGCACAAAACATTATTTTTAACTTCTAAAATTCCACAAAAATATTTTTCTTGCCTAGAAAAATATAACTAACCATTCTAAACTCAAATTTATAATTAAAACTCGTTTTTACAACAATTTCCATCTTTTTATTTAAATAAACAGCCTTTAAAAATCAAATACTTCCTTTAAAAATTATTAAAAGAAGTAATTGCCAATAATTAATACAATTATTGCATTTTCTCTAAATAAAAACTATTTTCCATTTATTATAAACTCAAACAAACAAAATAAAGTTTCAAACTTTATTTTCTCATTTTAATTTCCAAAATTCATTGTTTATTCCAAATAAACAATTTAAAATCTTCAATTTTATTTTAATTTACAATATTAAATTATAACTACCGTTATAATTTAATATTAATAGGTAACCTCCAAAATCAGGGTTGCTACAGACTCCCCCCCTTAACAAAATTGCGTCCACGCAATTTCTAGAGAAGAGTTAAATTCAACATAATTATATCATCAATCAAAGGAAGATAGATAAGCTCGAGTTTAAAACTTCTCACCCTCAACACAAGATGATAGAAAACCAAGATAATATTGCTCAATTAATTCTATGGTTTTCTAAGTACAATACTTAGGGTTAGCGGGCCATAGAATTTCATAAGCGGAACATTCTTATTTCGAAGGTGTTCAATCTTCGAAACAACTACACGAATAGAATTTGGCACAATACACAAGTCGGTGAGACTCGTGATTATGCAACATAAGAGAATTAATAATTGAGATTAAATCTCGAAGATACAACGAAATTGGGTTACCTGAAACATATCATGAATACCCAAAACTGAATAGAAAACGGTGCATGAAAGCAATCGAACCAAGGCGTTCAGTAATATTATATGGTCCTATATAACTAGGAGTCAACTTTTCGAATATACTGAAATGCACCTACCTCTTTTGAAGGAGTAACACAAATAAGCACAATCATCAAAAGAGGATTCAATAAAAGATATGTGGTATTTCAAGCTACCACCATAACACATGACTGCATGAATGCAAGTCATCACAAAAATCGCACTAAGGCAAGACACATAAGAATGTATTACAGGAAATTTTCTCAAAAATTTGTTATAATAGTTTTCACTCAAGTCCATTTTCTTTTATACACAAAACACAAATTTCAATACAAGAAAATTTTTGAAGCCTCTTACTTAAATTTTCAATTCAATCATCTTTACTTTAAATTTAAAGTAAATTAAATTAGAGTTGTTCCATACTCTAATTCCAAAAATAAATACACTACAATAAGTAATATATATTTTTTCCATTAAATTATCAAATTTTAAACCATTTTACTCTATGACTTAAAAAGGACACTTATTAGATCCTTCATCGATGGCTCTAAATATTCACTAATTAAATTTTCTCAAAATTTTTCTAAGTCTTTAATTTGTCGAAAAATTCGGCAGATTCTCCTTTACATGGAAAGCCTTTTACAATTTCATAAATATGAATTATAGATATACATCGACCAAAAGGTCAGAAAATAATCTATATATTTAACACATAAACACATAGCAATTCATACCTTTCATTTTTAGCATTTGAGCATGCTTACTTTTATACTTACTATTTTGCTAATTAATTGTTCAAATATCTTCTTGCACCTGCACTTAACTTATTGAAATATATTAGCATGCACTTATAAACATACGAAGCATTAAAATCATAGTTTAAAATAAAACACAACTCAAAACTTCAAATTTTCAAATTCAGGCCTGCTACGAAAACTCAGGCTTTTGACATAGTAAAACCCATAATCTAAAAATACTCATAAAATAAAAGTTATTCTACTCAGTCCAAGCTTTCCAGCGATATAAAGATCTTCAAAATCGGATTTACGCTTTGAAAGTTATGCTCAATTTACTTTCAGCTTTAAACTCAGAAATTATGAGGACAGAGATGTCCATCAGTTTTCAAACTCATTCTTGAATAACCAAACTGCAAAATTTTCGAAATTAATGCAAAGATGATTTCTATATTACTGAAAGCACTCTCTTTTGCAAAAAGAATGGACTCATTTGGATTTGTAAATCATAAGTTATCGCTGTTTTAAACAGCACTTTTCAATCAAAATTTTCCAATACAAGACCTTTTATTGTTAAATTTTCAAAACATAATTAAATCCAACCAAATAATTTTAGATCAAAAATCTTTTCTCTAAAACATTTATTACATGATCCTTTTCTCCGAAAAGCGAAGACATCTAGAATTACACTATAATACATGCAACAAACTTTCAAAATGGTTTACAAAGAAAACTTTTTCCCAATTAACAGACAAGTCTTTTAAAAGAAGACTCATATTTTAATTAAGATAATTACTTTCTTATATCATTAAGAAACAATTATCTATCCTAACTAGACCTTGGAATTACATATTGATTTTTTTTAAATTGCTTTCACAATAAAAAAAATCATATCTTGCTGCTCTATTTATTATTACTTCTAGGTTTTCACAAAAATTTGCATTTTGTAAAAAAGGAATCTTTTATATTCAATTTTCTCTTAATCCACAAAGCTAAACATTTATTTTATTATCATTAAGAACTTGCCAAGGTTGATACTTAATTCAAACTTGTTTTCAATTGAACTTCACAAATACATAATTAACAAGTTTTTAATACTATTTAAATTCATAACCAAACTTATTCTAATGGTTTTGCTCCTTAATAAATTTCATGCTAATTCAAAAGCACCAATTTAGCATTTTCTTAAATTTTCCCAAAGGCATACCTTTTTTTCCACTTGTTATTAATCAAATGATTAAATGTTTAAACTAATCTTCATAACTATCCTTTTACTTTTTACTAAACCTCATTCCAATCTATATTTTAGATTTCTAAACAATTCATTTTCTTAATTTGAATACTTTGTTTTATTAATCACTATCACATGATAGTTTCATCCAATTAAGGTATTTCCTTAATTAAAATTATTTGCCATATAAATAAATTACCATCAGGTAATATTTTCCAAAAATACTTTACCCAAAAGTTTACTTAAGCATTTTAAACTTTCCATGTATGTAAACTTTCACAAACATGTAATATAACCAATAGTGAATAAAATTTATTTAAATGAAACCATATTCAAATTTTCCAATTATAAATTTATAAAATGATAACATCTAACTAATAAATTCATAGTGAATGACATTATCAAGGGCTGCAAAGTTGACCAAGATCAACATTGCCTCTCCATTGCCCTCTATGTCACACTATTTCCAAAAGTCCTTATGTATGTATATAAAATACTTATCTCAAATGGCAATTTTGAATTTTCAAAAACTTTGCAATATCTTTATATATTTTTGCATTCAACATCCATATTAATAAATATTGTTTATTGCCATTTCAAAAGCATGCGTCACATCGCCTCGTAAGCGTTTAGGAATCCCTATCGATAACGCTGATCAGACGCATCGACCAGGATTCTTAAAATACTTATTAGCCAATTGACACAAGAAATTATAAAACCTTTTTTTTTCTTAATGAATCTTAAACTTGGTTGTAACAATGTTTATCTTCAAAACATAAAACATTTTCTAATTATACAACCATACAATCAATTCATAAACAATCAAGTTATATACATAAGTATATCTCTTGTTAGAAAGATTTTCCTTTCACATGGATGCTTTCTTTCCCAAAAATTCTTTTAGTAATTTTACTTCTTTAAAATGCATCCATGAAATTCTTAGACATTAAATTTTTATTTCATTTTAACCTTTGGTTAAATACCACTTATGAATTAAATTTCATTTTCAAAATTTAATCTTTCTAATAATTCTTGCGGTAGCTACAACTTGAAGACACCGCAAGTTCTTATCATTAACATTGAGTATGTTTCTAACTCTCAATTATATCACCTACTCAATATTGTTTCAAGAATTACTATGCTAACACACATTCATGCAATTATTAACCAAACAAGCATTTACTAAAAACAAAGCATTAAATGTGCCCAGCGAAAACAGACACACCGTTTCCGCTGTGCAACTCTAATCACTAAGGATCAAAACAATAAATTAAATCTAAGCCATCTGAGGTCTAATTTATACTATTATAAAAATAGTGATATTTAAAACCCTTATAATGTTTTCAAACATATTATCCATTCAAAGGAAATGAAAAGACTAAAGGCACGATTGAGGAATTCGTAGCACTTGTATTACACTTTAATGTACCGCAATATGTGTTTCTGTTCTGTGTTTATCATATTTTGTCCTGAACTCAGCTCTGATACCAAGCTGTAACGCCCCACTCCGAGACCCACATTAGCAAAGAGTATTACAAGGTAATACCGTCTGCTAATACGGAGAATAGAGCTGGATAGGAGCGACCATCTATAGCCTTGTCTTAACTATCTATTGAATACGTCGATAAATGTAGCATTTTTTTCTATGTGGATCAACATATCCAATAGATACTTAATACAAAACTATAATGGCTATAAGATCTAACAGAACAAAATATAATAACTCAAATGTAAACCACATCACAGAACAGTAGATCATCACATACATATACACATATACAGATACATCACAGAGTATACAAAATGATACATGTCAAGTGGTATAGCAACCACAATATACAGGCGAGTCAAAAGAATATACATATCAGAGTTACAACCAAGAGGGACTACACAAAAAGGTATAACAAAAGAGGCTAGCAGAATAGTCCACGCGGAAGCAGAATAGGCTAAGTCCAAAGGTACCTAACCTGAAACACCTCGGTCTGACCCGAGTATAAAATACACGGGTCAGTCTAGCTAAACAAATTAGTTAGACAAGCTAAACAACAATGAACATGCAAGGTCATAAAGTACCACAAATATCTCTAAAAGAGATAACTCAATCATCTACAAAAGATGAATCATAACAAGCCTCATATCATCGGCAACTCAATAAACAAAGGATATGAATATCCCAAATCAAGCCAAAAAGGCAAATAACAAATACCAATGAAGGTAACACAAGTTTCCACAAGGTAATCGCTATGTATCGAGTGGTTCAAAAGACCTACTCCGAAAGGCGATACTCTAGGGAAATATAAATATCAATGAAACAAAAGATGCACGTGCTCAGTACTGTATAAACAAGGATCCACAAGCCCGAAGGCGACAAACCCAAGTATCTCTCGAGCGGTGACGAAGGACCAACTCCAAAAGCGATACTATAGGGCAACAAACCCGAAGGCACAAACCCGAAGGCACAAACCCGAAGGCAACAAACCGTAGTGGTGAAGGTCCGGAGGCCCAGTACTGGACACCACTAACTGGCAATATGTGTCACAAACTCTCGGAAAGGAACTCGAAAAGTGTTAACGTGTGTCCCATACCACACGTTCGCACTAAACGGTTTACTAACCGTTAGTCAATTCCACACTTAAAGCAGTACAAAGTTTACCTCATCTCATCGGTAAACCAGACCCGAAGGTCAAAACGATCAAACGAATAGATTAGGAATTAATTGGAAAGGTAAACGCACGTATTCCATAGTATGTGTTTTACCCAACCATTTAATTACCTTCCCACTTCGTTCAAAGTGCAAAAGAGTGTAATTTTACTCAAAAAAATAATTTGGACAAGTTTAGAAATCGTTTGAAAACACTTTGGAAATTGCCTTTGAAATTCTCCTATTATGGAGTAAATAAGTTAATACTTAAAATAATACTAAATAATAATTTCATAAGCCAATTTGTTTGAAAAACACTTTAAAATGCTTTATAAAACCCGTGTACGAAATCTAGAGAAAAATCTCAAAGAAATCGGAAAATATCAGAAAAAGCAGAAAATTATTCTAAGTATAAAAACCCGGTGAAAACAGGCTGCGAACCCAAGTTCGACAGCAGGTTTGGACCTGCAAACCGAGTCCAAATGACATGAAATTTGGTAGGAATGTATCTCAACATTCCTACTTCAATCTGCAAAAAGAATCATTCAAATCCGACTTGAAACGAAGAATCTGCGTCGTTTCAAAGTCGAACCAAAACAAAGTTTAAAATACTGAATTACAGCAAGCTGCGAGTACAAGTTCGACAGTAGTTTAGGAATAGCAAACCAACCCAGATATTAATGAAATTATATAGGAATGTAATTCAACACTCCTATTTCAATCTGCAAAAAGAGTCACTCAAATCCAATTTGAAACGAAGAATCTGCATCGTTTCAAAGTTGGACCAAAACAAGGTTTAAACACTGAATTACAGCAAGCTGTGAGTACAAGTTCGATGGTAGTTTCGTAATAGCAAACCAACCCAGATGTTAATGAAATTTTATAGGAATGTAATTAAACACTCCTATTTCAATCTGCAAAAAGAATCACTCAAATCCAATTTGAAACGAATGAGTTATGCTGTCACAAATATGGACTCAGGCCATGTTTGCAACAGTTTAAAAACCAAAAATGTACAGGCCTGAAACCATTCTGGGTTCATCTTCCAGCCATAAAACAGAGAAATAAATGATATTTAATTGAGCTCAAAATTGGCATGATTATACTAGAAAACTTCATCTTCCAAACAAAAAAGAATCATTGAATTCCAGTAAGAAATGAATGAGTTATGCGGTCTCAAACATGTACTCAGACCATGTTTGCAGCAACTCAAATCAACTACAGGCAAAAATCTGTGCCCGAGTCAATTTTGCAGCAACGTTTTGGACATTCAAACGACATTATATTTCAACTAAAATATGCAGAAATGAAGTTCAACATGCAAGATATCATATGCAAGAAATCCGACAGCATTTCGTTGCCGGAACCAAAAGATATAAACATGCAAAGAAGCAGCCCAAACTAGATTTGCAGAAAGAAACATCAGCAAAAACAAATTGATTACAAAAGCTCAAATTTCAATTTTTCAAACTTTGCTTCAGCTAGAAATTGTGAGTTTATCACTCACCTTACTGTTAGAAATGATCCAACCTCGAATTTTAGTCAAAAGATTGAAGCTTTTAGTTGAAAGATAGCCTCTAATAACCTGTAGAGAAGATAGAAATAACATGCAAAAGAAAGTTTTACTGTAATTAGAGAACCACTTCACAAATTAGAGATTTTGACGAAATTAAGGGATGTGGAGTTAGATTACCTTTGTTTTTTTTTCTCTAGAGTGAAAAAGGTTCTAATTTGCTTGAATTTTATGAAGAAAATGGCTTGGATTGAGAAGTTGGTAAAGAGGGCTTTTGTTTTTCTCATTACCAGGTTAAGGAAGAAGATGGAGTTTGAGAAAAGAAAAAAAGGAACGTACAACATTCTTTTTCTCATTTCCAAACCAGGTTATGCACTAATGGGCCTTGGATCCATTAGTAAAAGGAAAATAAATGGCCTATTGGTTAATTAATTCACTCATAAACATAAAATGCTTCAAATATACACTATTTAAATAAACAAATGTCATTTTCTTTCAAACTTTCACACAACAAGGTATGTAACTTTACATACTTATGAAGTAACATATTTTATATTATATAAAAAGATTAATTTTAATTTTTGAAACATTTATATTATTAAAATCACTTATTTTACAAAAATGCACAATTTTAACAAATAAATGCACAAAACATTATTTTTAACTTCTAAAATTCCACAAAAATATTTTTCTTGCCTAGAAAAATATAACTAACCATTCTAAACTCAAATTTATAATTAAAACTCGTTTTTACAACAATTTCCATCTTTTTATTTAAATAAACAGCCTTTAAAAATCAAATACTTCCTTTAAAAATTATTAAAAGAAGTAATTGCCAATAATTAATACAATTATTGCATTTTCTCTAAATAAAACTATTTTCCATTTATTATAAACTCAAACAAACAAAATAAAGTTTCAAACTTTATTTTCTCATTTTAATTTCCAAAATTCATTGTTTATTCCAAATAAACAATTTAAAATCTTCAATTTTATTTTAATTTACAATATTAAATTATAACTACCGTTATAATTTAATATTAATAGGTAACCTCCAAAATCAGGGTTGCTACACTGCGTGTTCTTCTCCAGTAGGTCACGACCGTGAAACCCATTTACACGCCCAAAACCCCCACTTTGACCGCTCCTCCTTGCCACCACCGGCCACCGTTGTCCACGGCACCACCGCCCATGAACTCACTTTCTCCCCCTCTACCTTCAGCCTGCGGCCGTCGGCCTCTGGTGTCCCATAGATCGCCGCGCTGCCACGTGAAAAATGGTGATTTCAAACCCTAAAATGCCAATTCCGGCCACCACGCTTGGATTCAAGTCAAACGGCCACCACCATCTCGAAGCCCATGACGAGATCTACAATACCCAGAAACCGATTTCCCGATTGACGCTCCAGTCAAAAACACCCAATTCAATTTTTACCGTGATTTCTGGTCAAATGATGCATCGAATTGAAAAACGAATTACACCATTGAATTACGCTCATCGAAAGCTTCAACGTACTTTTTTTTTCAAATTTTTCTGAGGAGTTTAAATTTTTGACTTTAATTTTGAATTGTAATTGGATCTAGAAATATAGAATTTTGTCTGTCATTGAGGAAGAAGGGGAATAGAATGAATTTACGTACAAACAAATGAGAATTTAGGAAGGCTAGGGTTTATAGCGGGATATTTATAGAGAAAGTTGAAATAGAATAAATGGATCGGGTTGAATACGCGCTAACGACAAAGTGTCCCAAAAAGCCCGTTCTGACCCCGGAACGAAATTGGGTAAACCCATATATCAAAATAGGTGTTTTAAAATTTTTTAAACAAGATGGAAAAGGTTTTAGGTTCAAATTGCATCATATGAAGAAGTTATGCTAAAATCAATATTTTTCAAATTGATTTCAATTGATTTCAATATATCGATTTCAAGGCGTTTCGCGTCCGTACGATCAAACGACAAGTCCGATCGCTACGAAACTTTAAACCCTACAATAATTCACCGTTACGGATCCGATGAAACTAGTTTCGTCGAAATCCGAGTCAGTGGCCAAAATGGCTATTTTTCCATTAATTTAATAAATTAATAATTAATTAGTTTAAATCAAATTTTCAATTTGATTTCGATAATTGACAAATTTCAACATTTTTAACTTCTTAATCATTTACAATGATTTAAACAAATTTAAACGTCAATTTAGAGGTGAATAATTTATAAATTTCAATATTACCCTCAATTTCATTAAATTATAAATTTAATTTCCACTAATTCTATTAAATTCACCTTTCATTCTATTATTCAATCTATCATTACCAATTTGATGAAATTTTCATTGGTTCTTAGTTATTGCATTACTATTCACAAATTTCATCCTAATTTTCCGTTAGCGTAATATTTTAATATTAAATTCCACTTGTTTGCAATTAATCCACTTATTGAATTTTAAATTTCAAATAAATTAACAAACCTTGATTTCTACTTCTTAAATCTTCCAAATGGTCATATTATAAATAAAATTAACATTGGTTACCAATTATTTCCTTAATTTATGCAATCATAGATTTTAATTTAGATTTATTTTAATTGATTACCAGTTTATACTAAATATATTAAATAAATGGTTAACCAATACTAATCGTTACCCTTAACGTTAAACTTCCCTTATAAGCTATAATTAACAAACAATTGTTGCAATTGATTTAGATTTAATTCAATGCATTAAACAAATGGGTAAATGATTAAAGTTTTCATTATTGCCCAATTTACACATCTTCATACTTTAATTATCAACCAACAATTTATTATGCATTATTTCATCAATTAATATCAATTTTGAATTTATTTCCCAATTTACCGATTTCATTGAATTATACCCTTACAATTTGTTTCCCTCAATTGTTATTGCATTTCATTCGATTTATTAATACTTGCCTTAGTTAACCTTAACGTAATATTAGATTAAAATTTCATGATATTAGTATACGCCTATGTACACTTAATCTGAATAAATATTATATTCCTAAATGTACTTCTATCAAATTAAGTGCATTAATTTAGGTTTTAAAACTAATAAATGGATTTTCCTTAATTTCATCCTTAAACCAACTTATTTCTCTACATACATTGCGTATTAATTCACCAATAAACATACTTTGAACTATTTTATTTTCATTATGCTGAAATTAAGTCACTTATACTCATTTAATATCCCAATTCATTTATTTATCTTGGTTTCAATCCTTTATTAAATCAATTGCCATCTTATGCATATAATTAACATTTCTATTGATTTTACATTCAAAATTTTCAGTTATTATCTTAACTTACAAAAGGCAATGTTTAATTACATTTAATCGCTATTGATTAAATGCATTGGTAACGAACAATAGTTGTCACCATTATACAATTTATAACATTCTCTATAAATTATTATTTCAACAATTCTCATTAAAGTACATTTATTCCAATTTCATCCATTACATATTAATTTATTACCTTTTACATACCACTATAAATTAGTGCACCCACTAATACCACCCATATTATAATTCCTTACACAATATTGATCTTATTTAATTTCCATTAACTATCTATTTTGTACAATAATTAAATGTTTACATTTGTTACTTACACTTGATTTTATAACCAAGCATAGCATGTTTAAATACAATGAATTGGAATTTCATTAAGATTGTTGACAATTAATTGTGTTAACATTATTTCATTTTAATTCAATTATTATTCCATTATTAAATTTACAATTATTTAAATATTAACTCATAAAATATTATTAAATTAACAATTTTAAACATCGAAAATTTATGGGTCGTTACACTCTCCCCCACTCAAAACTTTTCAACCCCGAAAAGGAAAAAAAGGGAAAAGAAGAAATAAAAATCAATATATTTTATTTAAATATTAAATTTATAACAATTAAATTTACAAAATTAATTAATTTAGATAAAATATATCAATTTATAACCATTAAAACTTTTTATACTTAAATTATTAAAGTTTGGAAAACATTTCAAAATTTTCTAAGTCCAAATTTTTACAGAAAATTTCGGCAGAGTCTACTCTATACGAGAGGATCGGGAGAAAATATAATATCAAAAAATAACAATATATAACATATATTTTCCAAAATAATATATATCCCCACATGGGAAAAACAATATAATAACTCTATAAACCGTAATCCGAAAACGTACCTATTTGTCGGGCAATTAACGCTTATTTTATGGAACCTTAAGCAGTAGCAATTGCTTCCAAAACCTGTATTATACTTATATAATCAAAAAGGTTAACAATTATACAAAATGAATATTTAAGTTGTTCAACCACAAACAAACAATCAATTCAACAACCAATTGCAACAAACAGCATACAACCTTCATACAGAATCAACACAATTCAATCATTCATTCAAACAAAACAAACAGTTGTTTGGGTTCAAAACTTTATATTGTATAGAATGCAAATAAACCATCAAGTGCACCTTTTATTCAACAGTCTTTGATGAAACTAATTAGATTATTCATTCATCCAAACAAATTTAAAGTATTCTTACCCAAACAACCATAAAACAAAACAAACAACAATAATTTCAACCAATATATTACATTCATTTTTATCAATTTCATTTCATACTATTGTTGTTTGACTTCTTTTTATATATATATATACAAATATATATATATATATAATGGTTTATCTCTTTTTTTTATATAATGGTTTATCTTCTTTTTTTTTCATTTATTTGCAGTATTCATCTTTTTGCTTATTTTATTAATAAATGGCTTCAATCATTTTTTCTAATTTAATTTATATTACTTACCTTTCTATGTCAATTAGCAGTTTTTTCAATTACACTTAAGATTATAATATTACAACATCAAATTCTTATTTATTAAGGAATTTCATTAATTACATTCATTCCCTCAAATTTATTACTTGTATAATATCTATTACATTTTCTTATTAACATTTCAACTTTTAATATTTGGTAAGTTATAAATATGCTTTTTAAGAATGTAGTTGAAGGTTATACAAGTTTCCACAATTCTTTTAATTAATTAATGATCGGTAATTATATCTTTTGTTTTATAAGTTACAAATTTCAACTTTCTTGTTATTTAATTTATAACCTATCCTTAATTTCTTTTTATTTATAACGTAGCATTAAATCTCTTATTTCCTTTAGAGGTTTCAATTATTAATTACTTACGTTCAAATTCACTACAATAACTAAAACTATTAATTAATGGAAACTTTAAGAATTTAAATACCGGGTTAATTTCAAATCATTTAAAATAATAGATAAATGTATACTTACAATTTATATCCAATTATATTTAAAACAATTCAAGATTTACATTTGTTTATCAAAAATGAATCTGTAGTAAAACTACTACAATGGTCTTCCCACTTAGAAACTCGAAAATGAATGTCGATGATGCGTTGACTCATCACCGAAATTATTTTCCAACGACACAGAGGGTAGTACAGAAATTTTTCTTTTCGAAATTCCTTTTTAAAATAATTCTGTCAATTTATATTGAAATATTTATATCAGAAAATACTAATAATAATACTATTATATTTCAAAATTATTCGAAAGAAATTTTCAAAAATCCCGGAATTAAAGCTTTGAGTTTCCAATTTCATTTATCTTATTTTCAATCTTATTTCGACTATTAATTATAAATTTATTGCCTAAAAACCAATATATTGCAACCAAATATATATATATATATATATATGATTTAAAAATTTATTTTATATATAGAAAATATAATAGGCAAAATTATTTCATTCACCTATATTAAAACAAATATTATGTTAGTCTATTCTATTAAGTGTTTAGAAATCCCTATTGATGTCATAGCGTCCCATGCATCAACCAGAATTTATAAATACAAAACGGAAAAAATTAATACAATATTACAATCTTTTTATAACATTAACAAATACGCTCTCTCATATATACGCTCGGCGACTCCCATAGGGTATTATTACCCTATTAATAAAGAGTCAAACCCCACAAAGCTAAGTTTTATCGCTAAACCAAAACTCTGATACCAGATGTAACATCCCTCCTTTTCGCACGCTTTAAATCGACACACGTGCCAATTAAAACCATACGGAAGGGCGGATTGTTATGGGGTAAATAAGAAAAACGAGAAAGAAATAAAAAAAACAGAATCTCACAGCGGAAGGATAAAATATAATAATCAAATATACAGTTCATGAATCTGTTTACAAAATATTTAATTTTTTTCTTACACAATATATATATATATCAGAGTTGCACATACCAACGAATAAAATTGATGCAGCGGAATACAGTGCAGTGGAATTAATATAATAATAATAATGAAATCTTCGTCTTCGTCCTCCAGAAATAAAGTCTTCGATCCTGAAATGCTCGGACTGTCCCGAGCGAATTGAAAAGACAAAACACTCGAGTCAGAACTAAAAGATCTTGTAACAACCCGCATATTTATCGATTATATATTTAAATATTTTGTTTAAATATTTAATCGTTAATCGGATATTGGTCCGAAAAGCTACTTTTTGCAAACGGTCGAATTAGGACTCGAGACCACTTTCATTGAGTTCGAAATGCCGTTTACAATTTTTTTGAGTATAAACATTGATAGGTTTGGAGTTAGTGAAATTTCACTAACTTTTCCCGCTTTGGACTTTGGGTCAGTCTAGCCATTATAACTCAAGCCCACTTCTCTCCTTCTCCTCACTCTTCATAAATTCCTACCAAACTCTAGCTCAAGCATTAATGGTGAGTGGAAAGGGAAACTAAAACTCCAAACCTAGGCTTCTACTTCAAATCCATCTTTCAACTCCAAATTCAAAGAGAAGATATTGGATTCAAGCTTCTTGTGTTGAGATTAAAGTGGATTGATTCTTGCTTTGCTTCAAAGCTTCATTTTCATTCCATTTTGTCCCAAAGGTGAGATTTTTATCTCACAATTCTAGCCTATAACTATATTAGACAGTTGGGAATGATTCCCCATCACTTTAGCATGTACATTTGCATTTGGTTTAGATTGGATTGGCGAAAAAAATCCAATTTTTAGTGTTTTTGGTGAAATTCTGCACTTAGGTCGTTCTGCCTATGCTAGGTCGTTTGCGTGGAAAAGTCTCGCCTTCAAATAGCCCGTTTCTGGCCTTAAATCGTTCTACAGCCTTAGGTCGCTCGGCACCAGGTCGTAGGTCGTAGGTCGTTTGGCCACGAAATGTCGCCTCAGAGTTAGGTTGCAAGGTCGTTGGGTCATAGGTCGTTAGGCTTTGGTCGTTAAGTCGTTCCCTCTGTTGGAAACGTCTCCTCGGTCTTAGGTCGTTAGACCTTAGGTCGCCCCCCCCCCCCCAGGTCGTTAGACCCTGAGTTGTTCCGCCTTCATTTAGCTTGCGCATCTCTTTAGGTCGCATGACCCCCATCCCTTTAGGGCAACTGCAGTGGATTATGGGCTGAATATTCAGCCCGTTGAATATTCAACCTGTAACGGGGGTGGGCACCCCAATGGCCAGGCGCCCATTTAATGGGCGCCTGACCATCAGGCGCCCATTTTATGGGCGCCTGAATTAAGTTGCCCATAAAATGGCCACCGCCTCTTCTCCCCCCTCATTTTCTCGTCCGATTTCCTTTTCCATTTTTTTGAAAATTAGAAAATTTAAACAAAATGCCGCCGCGTCCAACCAAAATCGCCCGAAGAACGGTTCAAAGACATCCAGCGGAGCAAGCTGGACCATTACACGTTCCGCCACCACCTGGAGTTTCACCAGACGATCTACGTGTTCTACATGAGCTGCCAGATGGTTATCGGCATAGAGCCGAAACCGCTTTGACGACGATACAGGTATAAATCAAACCTTACTATAAATTGTTATTTTAATATGTACATTACATACTCATATTAAATAACCCTTACGCTATCAAAAATTGTTATTTCATTAATTATTTATAGGACCATTACATTCACTATCGGGGTGGTTGGGCTAAGTGCATTACCCTGTTTTATGACTATCTTCCCGGTCCTATTATTGAGAGGCTACAGGCTAGCCCTTTTGGTCCATTTTTGTCGATTAGGCCTGTTCAGTACTTTGATCGACCTCTCATTCAGGCATTAGCTGAGAGGTGGTGGCCCACCATGCATACGTTTCATTTTTCAGATTTTGAGCTTGGTATCACCCCAGTTGATTTCTACATGTTTACTGGGATTGAGATTGGACGACACGGTCTTCGACATTTTCCATTTGATGATTTATACGAGTCGCCCAATTTGTTTACTGTTTTTTTTACCACTGATAGATGTTACCTGCGTCTCTAGTGGTTCTGTTAAGTTGACGTACTTGCAGCATTACATCACCAGTTATATAGCTAGAGCCGATATGATGGATGCAGTTACTAGAGCATTTCTGTTGTACCTGTTTGGTTCGACCTTTTTTTCAAACCAAAAAGGTACGGTTAGACTAGGCTATTTAGCTTCTCTTGCCAAATTAGACCAGCTACATACTATTGACTGGGGCACAGCGATATTAGGCACCCTATATACCGCTCTAGATTCATTTGCGCTTGGCGATGTCAGGCAGATGTATGCTTTTTGGTATATTTTGCCGTTATGGTACTACGAGTACACGACAAACATGCATCCCCGCATCCAGGACACGACTAGTCAGGCTGCTGAGCGTTACTTCCCTAGGATGAGACGATGGGAGACCATGCAGTACGTACATCATGTCCCCTTAGGTGTACGGCATGACTTAATGGAGGCTAGGTCACAGCTTGATATGCGTAGTCGAGGTAATATCATTTGAACTCTTTAGGCCTCACATTGGACTCATCTAGCAGATGCAGGTCTTCTTGTGGACGACCATCCCTTGATGGTTGCGTATTCACTATCTAGACATAGGGTTGCTTTGCATACACCTGCATTTATGCCTATATGGTATTTGGGAGAGAGATGTGCCTATCAGATTACGGGTGATCGTCGTATACCATATGATCCCTTATCTTGCGAGGACATGTTTGGTAGACATAGGGTGATCGGTGATCAGTACTTACATGCTCTACGACAAGCTGGATGGGTGGATAGTAGTACTTTTTTTATCGATGGGGATTACGATGCTTATTGGGCTAGAGTAGCCCCCCGCAGATTCATCGTACCAGATTATGTTCGTGGGGTCAACTCTGATCATATAGGACCTCATCTGGCAGCCAATAGAGTTCAGGTACCGCAGATTTCATTTGAACCGATTCCGTCACAGTTCTCCCAGACTCCCATGCAGTTGGAGCCTGATACTATTTTTAGGGCATATGACTTGACAGGTACTTTGAATGAGCAGCCTTTAGTCTTTCCAGATCACCCCGACTATCCTGGTGTGCCTTCAGTCGGGTTATATCCTCCGTATAAGGTACGCTTGTTGTTTATTGTGATTTTTCCTTTATTTTATGCTTGGTTTCTTACTATGTTAAATGTCATCTTTATGTAGTATGTTGCTAGATTAGACCGGGCCAGAGTAGGGTTTGGTGTGTTTCGCGATATGACTCTTGCACATACACACACCATGCATGATATGTACATGCAGCATACACAGATGCTAGAGGCCCAGATTGATCAGCTATCAGCTAGACTTGCTGTATATGAGCCTTTCGGATCACAAGGCGGAGGTGATGCTGCTCCCAGTGGGTATGACGCTGGTGGTTTAGATGAGGATGATGGGGACGATGAGGACGAGAGGGATGATGGTGATGGGGATGACGATGATGACGATGTAGATGATGATGATGACGGTGACGGAGATGATGATGATGACAGTGACGGAGATGATGATGGTGGTGATGATGCTGACGATGACGACGCTGCATCCCTTTAGTTGTGTACCTTTTAGTTTATGCGTAGTAGATGTTTTTAGTTGTATCCCTTTAGATGCTGATGCTGACACGTTGCAGTTCCTATAGCTTATGTACTTATGTCATTGTTTGTGTATACTGTGTATTATTTATATTTATATGCTATCACTATCTTGGATTTTGGATTATAATTCTCGAGTATACTGTGAATTCTATATGTCTGTGAGTATTGTGAATTATATATGTTGGTGTATAATGTCAATTGTAGATGTCTGTTTAACTATGAATTATATATATTGGTGTACTTATTATAAGCACTAAATAGTTACATATAAACATACAAAAAAGCCAATAGTAACCGTAGATCGATAACTTATTAAACCTACTAGTGACATAAAAAACTACTAGTGACAAATACAAACATAGAATAATGATAAGAAACGACACAGTAATAATAGACTGCAAATATGAAGAAACTATACGTAATGATTAAACTGCAACTCCTGTATAGAAAGTCTAAGACGTCTTATCTCCTGTTCTAGTTCGTTTTCGTAGGTTATGCCCCTTGGACATAAAGGATCATCCAACCATTCCGCGTAATTGCAACCATTCGGCCATAATTGACATAGTTGGATTCGACAACCAATATTTTATCCATCTGCACGTACTACAACTTCAACTTCATACCCGCACTGACAACAAACTAGGTGCGATTCAACTTCTTGCTCAGTGGGAGTTTGAACTACTTGATCCTGGTTCTCAGGTTGTTCATATGCCATACGAACAAAATTTTGTTCGTATGGCGGTTCAACCACTTCCTGAAGTCTCAGTTGCTCATGGTTTTGAAACTGACTGCGAATATCTTCATAGTGTTGTTCTTGATAATCGATAAGCCAATCCTCATCAGTATGTAGACTTTCCGTAGGCACATAACCTGCATCTGAATCGATAGAAGAAGGCCAAGAAGGCATTGCGATGAAGAATTTATTGTTGTCAGTAAGGAAGAAGATACAATACACCTTGAATATATATAAGCAAACATTACACTTTTGGTACCAGTACTTTTTGATCTGACAACATACAATACACTAGGGCATATTTAAACACAAACATTAGACATAGGCATTAGCTTTGACGACAACAACAAACATTATCATTTGAAAAGACAATTAAGAAAGCTCTCGACACATTAACGAACGTTACGTAACCAACTAACAATACTGTTATCTTAAGGCCATCCAAATCTTTCTAGCCAGTTTTGACGTATGAAGTACGCATCATGGACAATGAAGGGCATGCCATATTTTAAATTGTATCGACCGTCATAAGTCGAACGTGTAGTCTCAAACACGTTTTCCAATATTACCTCGTTAATAATCTTTGTGTAACGCGTGCATGCCCTAGTAAAGTTTCTGTATGCAGTCCTGACCTCTTGAGCTGTACGTCTAACTTGAGAGCTCACGTCGTTGTTGTAGAGTTCAGCCAGAGTGTCCCAAAAATTAATTACCATTGACTCCTGAATATCGCACATCGCATCGGTTTGAATGTAGTATTGCATAAGCAACTTCAATTCATGAGACGTAAATGTCATGTTGGACAATGTAGTTTGAATTATGTTAGGTTTGTAAATGATTTAAACATATAACGACTTGTGAATTTATATAATGGATAATGATTTGAGAATCTTGACACAGAAACAGACACCTTCTCTCCACTCAACAAAGCAGAAAATCTTGACCGGCAAATGAACGTGGCTACAGTACGTGATTTGACCGCATACTGACACACCTTATCTCCACTCAACAAAGCAGAGAATATTGACCGGCAAATGAACGTGGCTACAATACGTGATTTGACCGCACACTGACACACCTTCTCTCCACTCAACAAAGCAGAGAATCTTGACCGGCAAATGAACGTGGCTATAGTACGTGATTTGACTGCACACTGACACACCTTCTCTCCACTCAACAAAGCAGAGGATCTTGACCGGCAAATGAACGTGGCTACAGTACGTGATTTGACCGCACACTGACACACCTTCTCTCCACTCAAGAATTAGTCATATATATATAACCATATGTATGTCATACTTGTTCACCACAATTTACTCTAACAAAACATTCAAATATCAAACAACTATCCTCAAATATCAAACAATGTCTAGAAATTTAATAAGAGCTGTATTGCTATGCGACAGTGACTCTGAAGAAGAAGCGTATGCGTTAGCGCATCAACAAGAGGAAGAGGAATTGATGGAGATATACCGTGAAGCATACGGATCAACCTCTGAAAAACATGGTGGTTCCGTTGTGGGTCGGAAATATATCAACCGTAACCACCAATCATTTCACAAAACACTAATGCAAGATTACTTTTCCCGTGATCCAACTTATGGTCCAGAGATGTTCAGACGACGATTCAGAATGAGCCGACCATTATTCATAAGAATTCTCGGTAGTATTCAGCAGAATAATAATTATTTTGTTTTTAAGCAGGACGTTGCAAAAAAACAAGGTTTGAGTGGACATCAAAAGATGACCGCAGCTTTGAGGATGTTAGCATACGGCACACCCGTCGATGCCCTTGACGATGCATATCGTATTGCAGAGAGTATAGCATTGGAAAACCTAGATCACTTCTGTTAGTCAGTTGTGGACATTTATGGGACGGAATATCTTCGATCTCCAAACGATGCAGATGTAACGCGCTTGCGTGAAATGCATGAAAGCAAGGGCTAGCCTGGAATGCTTGGAAGTCTAGATTGTATGCATTGGGAGTGGAAGAACTGTCCAAAAGCTTTTCACGGATCATATAACGGCAAGGAAAAAAACCAACTATCATCTTAGAAGCAGTTGCCTCTCATGATTTGTGGATTTGACATGCTTTCTTTGGAATGCCAGGTTCTCTTAATGACTTAAACGTTGTCGAACGATCTCATTTGTTTAATGATTTGGCGCAAGGTAAGTTAACTCCCGTATCATTTACTCTTGGTCAGAACACATATGACCATGGATACTATTTAGGAGATGGAATTTATCCCAAATAGAGTACGATTGTAAAGACATTTGCAAACCCAATGACGGCAAAACAGAAACAATTTGTTGCGATGCAGGAAGGACAAAGGAAGGACGTAGAAAGGGCGTTTGGGGTCCTTCAAGCAAGGTTTGCAATGGTAAGCAATCCATGTAGATTATGGAAGAGATCAAAAATGGATACAATTATGTTCTGTTGTATAATTCTGCATAACATGATCATTGAAGATGAACACGGTATGGATTATCCCAATTTCGAGTATGAGGGGGCAAGACAACCCCCCGAATTGTTTCGCACAACCACGTTACGAAATGAAGGACAGTACGCAATTCATAACGATCATCGTGAAGTATATCGTAATGCAGCTATTCATAATAGACTCCAAAGGGATTTAATGGAGCATATTTGGAATTCTTATGGAAATCAGTAGTTGGAGATGGTGGATCTTTGTTTAATTACATATGTTTGCCTTTTTTATTTCTATAATGAAGTGTATAATGCTTCAATTTTTATGTTTGTAATGTCATTTATGTTTGATGAAGTAAATCAATATTGATATCTACATAATGCATCGAAAAAATGATATACCATTGAATATTGTAAAACTGAAAATAACACTTGATTGCATATATGAACTGAAGGTACATGGATATTTAAACTTCAATAACTAGAAAATATCAAATTAATACGTCAACTATATATGTTTTGTTCCAGATCTACTCTCAACAATGCGCTGTTTGTACTCCATCCAGTATTGCATTGTAATTGGATCCATTCCGGTGACATCCTTTTCCATTACTATGGTCTCTTGGCGTTGCCGCTCTAGCTCAAAATGGCCCTTCTCAATCTCAATCAATTCTTTGGACACGGCAAGCTTTTCTGCACTTTCTTTTTGACGTTCTGCATTTTCTCTCGCATGTTTTTCATGCATTAGGGCTAAACGAGAATCGATTTGAGATTGAACAGCAATTTTCTTCTTAGTTGCTCGTTGCCCCATCGGTCTAGCGTCTTCATCAAATGCGGGAACTACTTCTTCGTCTTCGTTATCGGGACATTCATTTGAGTCTATATGAGAAGAATTGCCTGGGCTAGAAGTGTAATTAGATCTACTTGTTTTTTTCTTCCCCTTCGACTTCGTCTGCACATCTCTTAAGCCTTTTGCGGTGTTTGAGGTCCATTTTTGTTGACTAACAAGCAAGTCATAGCAGTTTGCAAATTGATAGTAATGGGGTTTCTTTGTACCATTTTCTCTTGGAAATAATTTCAAGAATTGATCGTTCGCCATTCTCTTCTACACAAACAAATACACAAAATCATATATTAACAAAGTGATTAGAGATGAATGTAAATTAAAAATCAAATTTTACAAAACGCTACCAATTCAGCTTCGCCACCCATTCCACTTGGATTTGCTGTTCTTATTTTGTGGATCTGCGACTCGTAGAATTGTGTTTGTCGATTAATCTTCCCAAAACGACCCGTGATTGCAGACATTGACCTCGTCTTTTCAACATGTTTTATTGTACGCACTCATGACTTTTGCCCAAAACGCCTAAGTCCAAAACGCCTCTCCACTTTGGTCGTTCCCCTTTACGGAGTCGTTAGAAAAATGACAATAAATATAACACAAATCCTTATCTTCATCACCAGATCATGGAGCATAAGAATGGAACGATAGAGGGGGGGCAGATTGGGGATGAACACTTTGAAAGGGTTGAGAATCTAAATCCCAGCTATCTATATTCATCGCTTCGGTATATGATTGAAACGGATGAGACATACTTTCAATATTAAGGAATTGACAATAGAATTGTAATAGAAGAAGAGATGTGTGTATTACAATCTGGATAACATTCTGATATATGTAGTTCAATATATGACCGTTTATAGCCGTTGTAATTTTAAATATGACCGTTTATAGCCGTTGTAATGTTAAATTTGACCGTTTATAGCCGTTGTAATTTGAAATATGACCGTTTATAGCCGTTGTAATTTGAAATATGACCGTTTATAGCCGTTGGGGTCAAAATATGGTCGTTTGTAGCCGTTGGGATTCAAATCCGGGGACCGGTTATAGCCGTTGGAAGACGGCGGGTGGGGGGAAGAGGGTGGAGCTTGGGCGCCCATTTAATGGGCGCCCAAGCCCTGGCGCCCATTTTATGGGCGCCCAAGCCCAGTTCAGGATCCTGAATTGGATCATGAACGTTAAGCTTAATGTTCAACCTTTACTGGACGACTGAAGAATTTTTTTTGACGGATTCAGCGTGTAATCTATCCACTGGAGTTGCCCTTAGGTCGTTGGACCTTATTTTCCTTAGGTCGTAGGATCCTATTTCCTTTAGGTCGTATGACCCATTAGGTCGCGTACATTTTAGGTCGCGTGTTTCACTAGGCTGTTAGGCCTTTACCCCTTTAACTCGTAGGTCGCTCGCCTCTTCTAACCCACGAGTTCCTTAAGTCGCTCGCCTCCCTTAGGTTGTTAGACCTTAATACCGTTAGGTCGCATGACCTTTATACCTTTAATTCGTGTACCCTGTTAGGTCGCGAGTTTAATTAGGTCGTTCGGCCTTAAAATGTTAGGTCGCTTGGCCTGTGCTTTTGTTAGGCCGCGAGTCCCTTAAGTCGCTCGCCTCTGTTAGGTCGCTCGTTTCTGCTAACTCGCGAACACCCCTAGGTCGCAACCAATAGGTCGCTCGATCCTATCCTCCCTTAGGTCTTCACTAGGTCGTACCGTTTTGGACCCCCCTCCGTAGGGGATCTTATCTGAAAAACATTCAATAGAACTTGCTTTGTTGAGATGCTGAGTTGACCATTCTTCGAGACAAACTATCTTTGGCTTCTCAGTCGATTTTATGGTATCACGGCCTTGCTAAAAAGGCGGGATAACAACTTTAGAAATATGAAGGTTTCAATACTAGTAGTAAATATCAAAACTCTTTCAACAAAATGATTTCAACCCTATTTTCAATAACAAAGCTCTTTTCTTAAACCATTTTCCAATCTACTAGTATATACAAACCTTCACCTCACTCGGATGAGAAATCTAATTAAACGGCTTAGTAAAACAAGTGGTATGAAATGCTTGCCTTCACTTCGTCGGTTAATTCTTGGACTTGTTCGATTGAACCTCTTGTGACAATTTTCTAGTGAAGATTTACAGTTAGTTCGTAAATATTTAAGTTAAGCAAGTTGTTATGGGATACGAAGCTAGACTTTTATATTTACTAGCTTAGTGTAATTGACACTTCTCGTTGATCATGACGATCATTTTATGATTTAGGCTAGCAATTGTGCGATGTCTCTTTGTTTGCAAGGTTAGACTAGACTTCATTGGTGTGATTCCGACTCACACATATCTCTTTGTCCGCAAGGTTAGTCTAGACACCATTTGTGTGATTCCACTCACACATACCTTTTTGTTGCGAGGTTAGGCTAGACATCATTTGTGTGATTCCACTCACAAATACCTTTTTGCTTTTTGGTTAGCCTAGACCTCATCTGGATGATTCCGACTCACCCACATGAGGTAGCTCCCCATGGTCTTCGGACCATCATGTGATAGGCCTCTTTCCCTTTTTCTATGATTTCTAGATTTCTTGTGTTGATTTCTGGAATTTATATCATTGACTTGTTATGAGTACAAGTTTAGGGTATGATGCCCTCTTTGGATCTTTGAGAAGATTCTTGTGATATTGATTTATCTCTTATTGATTGATCTTCTATTGATCATCATTTGCATACTTATAGTAGTATGTCAGTATGGATATTTTATGTTTATGCCATATCTTTTATTTTATATCATGTCATCTGATATTTATAGCTAGACTGATCCGTTTATTATTTTCTTAAATAATACTCGGGTCAGACCAAGATGTTACAGGTGCTTCTGCTTGACTTCTTCCCGGGATTTGCTACTCTGACTTTTGGCTAACTATTTAGATTAGCGGTTTTTGTTGCATACACTTGAGATATAGACTCATAGTTGTATTCTTTTGTATAGCACGTGTTGCTATTCTTTTGTATTATTGTGGATCTTTTTGACCACTACTCTGATGTACACTTTCATGTGTTAGTTATATATTCATATGTTCTTCCGCCTTTGTGAAATGGATGTCTGTGACTGATTTGTGTTATGCTCATTTCTATGTTTGTTTCCGAAGATTATTTATAGCCACCGTGTGATAAGCAATTACATGGATGGTCGCTCCTCAACAGCCTTATTCTCCATGCTAGTTGACAGCACTAGACCGTAGTGTTCTTGGCTAGCGTGGGTATAGAGGTGGGGCGTCACAGATCTTATGTAACTTAAATCAACAGAAATAAATATGAGTGCAGTAACTCAAAAGATGCTCGGGATTTACATCTCCTGAGGATCCGTTAAACTATTTATTATGTAGTATATTTCGCTATTATAATAGTGTCTAATTGTAAAATAAACTTACTTTAAAATAGCGTTAAGGCTTTACATTTTCCACCTTAACACGTAATAGTGCCAATAGTCTATACAGTGCATGCATATCTCCTGATCGGGAGACTATGAGAAGACACTCCATAGGTACGACACAAACAGAAACTCGTAGTAAAGGCTCGGTATGGTAGGTGACACGGCACAACTAGGCAATGCCAGGGTAGATATACCAATTACGCTTCAGGGTCGGTGGTAACGCGTAGCCGCAGCTACCGCCCACCTCGAGCCATACCCCCAAAATAAAAAATCAAAAGTGGCCACTGAATCAATCCAAAAGTCAAAGAATAATATCGAAGGGATGTGTCCGATCAAAGGTGCTACCTCAATTAACCCGTCGATCGCTCCTGTTTTAGCCACCTTATGCCAACTCACGGGAGTTAGGTCCACGTATTTACCTCGGAGGAAACGCCGCCGCCATCCTACTCAATTCTGGAATCTCCACCGCGTACACGGTTGTTAAAGTGGCTTTCGGAGTTGGAAGAGAGTATGACAACTTCCAATCCCGGTCTCTTTAACAACAAATTGTTATTATAACACCGCGGTCTTTTCAAAATAGTTTATACTTAAAACCAGAATATAATATCCAATTCAAAACCATATAATTACGATATCATTTCCATTTTAACACGCAAATCAATATGATATCATTTTTATTTCAGATATGTCTTTTTCAAAAACCATAGTATTTTCAAAAATATATACCTTAAACCCATAGCTTTGAAACAATATTTTCAATACTTAAATGGTTTAAATATAAATTTCTTTATAAAGTATTAGGCTTTTTAATTTCTCAAATCAATTCCAAATACAGATTTGAATTCCCAAATAAACCATTTAAATTTCCATATATTTCAAACTTTCAATGTCCTATTATTTAGTTTTGAAATATTTGCAAAATAAATTCATAATCATTTAAATAAACTCAAATTTCCAATAACTAAATATTTCCTTCAATTTATTTATACTAGAAGTATTCATTTAATTCAATCTTGGAAAAATCCAGTTATAAATATCATATCTTTTAAAATTTCAAGTTTAATACATTTACATCAACTAATGGAGTTAAATTCTTAAATACCTCTCAATTTCAAATAAATCTCCAATTTACCTTCAAATATTAATTTATTTAAAATCTTCGTAACTTTTATATTAAAGTATGATTTAATCACTTAACCATATTTATTTAAATAAAAATCGACTCCATTATTAACTATTTGTTATTTACCAAATTCATACATAGTTACAGACATGAATTTAACTATATATATAAAAGTAATATTTATAAAATCTCAAAAATCAATATTCATTTAACCATACTATATAAAATAATCAAACTTTAATATTGGGCTTATTTTATATTTCAAAGCACATTTTTATATAGCTAGAATCAAAATATAAATTTGACGTTTATATAACATCAAAATCAATATTTATATAACCCGTATATTCCTTTACAAAACCATATAAATCATTTTCAAAATATTTTTATATAGATACCGTGGTGTCTGTATAAATTTTCTATCCTATGGTCAAGTGATACGGATATTTATCATTTCAATCCGCAATTTAAAAATAAAAATTACGGTTATATATCATTTCAAACCGCAATCCCAAATGAAATGAAAATGCATAATAACTTGCAGTTTATAACAATATAAAATACAACATCCATTCGTCCAATATCAACCATCAACCATTTATCAAAATCATCATCCAAATTCAAACAATACATTAATATATAGCACGGAAAATAAACAACATGTATTAAATAGCAGTTTAATTCAATAATAAATTGAATAACTGTTTAACTGGCAGTTTATATGCAATGAATAATTAATTAACAAATTTAACTGGCAGTTTAAATGCAATGAATAAATTAAATAGCAATTTAATGAAATTAACAGAGATGATGATTAAAAATATACCAAACAAGCATAAATAAATTTTAAATCACATCATATATCAATTTAACAAACATAAGAAATTTTAGAAGTTGTGAGTGGGTTAAAACACTTACCTTTTGAATTTAAATTCAATTTAAACTCAAAAATTTGACCGTCTCAGAATTCATCCAACCAAGCGTCATCAAGTCCGTAATTTCAATACGATCCAAACAAAAGAAACCGCGCTTAAATCTGATATTGTATGCAAAAGTTATGATGATAAATGAGATTGAATTTTAATAAAAAAATAAAAAGCAAAAGAACACTTTCACCCTAACACACTTGCCACGTCATCAGCCTGCGCGTTCTTCTCCAGTAGGTCATGACCGTGAAACCCATTTACACGCCCAAAACCCCCACTTTGACCGCTCCTCCTTGCCACCACCGGCCACCGTTGGCCACGGCACCACCGCCCATGAACTCGCCTCCTCCCCCTCTACCTTCAGCCTCAGGCCGCCGGCCTCTGGTTTCCCATAGATCGCCGCACCGCCACGTGAAAAACGGTGATTTCGAACCCTAAAACGCCAATTCTAGCCACCACGCTTCGATTCAAGTCAAATGGCCACCACCATCTCGAAGTCCATGACGAGATCTATAATACCCAAAAACCGATTTCCCGATTGACGCTCCAGTCAAAAACGCCTAATTCAATTTTGACCGCGATTTCTGGTCAAACGATGCATCAAATTGAAAATTGAATTACACCATTGAATTACACTCATCGAGAGCTTCAACGTATATTTTTTTCAAATTTTTCTGAGGAGTTTAAATTTTTGACTATGATTTTGAATTGTAATTGGATCTAGAAATATAGAATTTTGTCTGCCATTGAGGAAGAAGGGGAATAAAATGAATTTACGTATAGACAAATGAGAATTTAGGGAGGCTAGGGTTTATAGTGGGATATTTATAGAGAAAGTTGAAATAGAATAAATGGATCGGGTTGAATACGCGCTAACGACAAAGTGGCCCAAAAAGCCCGTTCTGACCCTGGAACGAAATTGGGTAAACCCATATATCAAAATAGGTGTTTTAAAATATTTTAAACACGATGGAAAAGGTTTCAGGTTCAAATTGCATCGTATGAAGAAGTTATGCTAAAATCAATATTTTTCAAATTGATTTCAATTGATTTCAATTTATCGATTTCAAGGTGTTCCACGTCCGTACGATCAAACGACAAGTCCGATCGCTACGAAACTTGAAACCCTACAATAATTCACCGTTACGGATCCGATGAAACTAGTTTCGTTGAAATCCGAATCAGTGGCCAAAATGGCTAATTTTCCATTAATTAAATAAATTAATAATTAATTAATTTAAATCAAATTTTCTATTTGATTTCGATAATTGACAAATTTCAACAGTTTTAACTTCTTAATCATTTACAATGATTTAAACAAATTTAAATGTCAATTTCAAGATGAATAATTTATAAATTTCGATAATACTCTCAATTTCATTTAATTATAAATTTAATTTCCACTAATTCTATTAAATTCACCTTTCATTCTATTATTCAATCTATCATTACCAATTGGATGAAATTTTCATTAGTTCGTAGTTATTGCATTACTATTCACAAATTTCATCCTAATTTTCCGTTAGCGTAATATTTTAATATTAAATTCCACTTATTTGCAATTAATCCACTTATTGAATTTTAAATTTCAAATAAATTAATAAATCTTGATTTCTACTTCTTAAATCTTCCAAATGGTCATATTATAAATAAAATTAACATTGGTTACCAATTATTTCCTTAATTTATGCAATCATAGCTTTTAATTTAGATTTATTTTAATTGATTACCAGTTTATACTAAATACATTAAATAAATGGTTAACCTATACTAATCGTTCTTCCCTTATAAGCTATTATTAACAAACAATTGTTGCAATTGATTTAGATTTGATTCAATGCATTAAATAAATGGGTAAATGATCAAAGTTTTCATTATTGCCCAATTTACACACCTTTATACTTTAATATCAACCAACAATTTATTATGCATTATTTCATCAATTAATATCAGTTTTGAATTTATTTCCCAATTTACCGATTTCATTCAATTATACCCTTACAATTTGTTTCCCTTAATTGGTATTGCATTTCATTCGATTTATTAATACTTACCTTAGTTAACCTTAACGTAATATTAGATTAAAATTTCATGATATTAATATACGCCTATATACACTTAATCTGAATAAATATTGTTTTCCTAAATGTACTTCTATCAAATCAAATGCATTAATTTAGGTTTCAAAACCAATAAATGGATTTTCCTTAATTTCATCCTTAACCAACTTATTTCTCTACATACATTGCGGATTAATTCATCAATAAACATACTTTGAACTATTTTATTTTCATTATGCTGAAATTAAGTCACTTATACTCATTTAATATCCCAATTCATTTATTTATCTTGGTTTTAATCCTTTATTAAATCAATTCCATCTTATGCATATAGTTAACATTTCTATTGATTTTACATTCAAAATTTTCAGTTATTATCTTAACTTACAAAAGGCAATGTTTAATTACATTTAATCACTATTGATTAAATGCATTGGTAACGAACAATAGTTGTCACCATTATACAATTTATAACATTCTCTACAAACAATTATTTCAACAATTCTCATTAAAATACATTTATTCCAATTTCATCCATTACATATTAATTTATTACCTTTTACATTCCACTATAAATCAGTGCACCCATTAATACCACCCATATTATAATTCCTTTCACAATACTGGTCTTATATAATTTCCATTAACTATCTATTTTGTACAATAATTAAATGTTTACATTTGTTACTTATACTTGATTTTATAACCAAGCATAGCATGTTTAAATACAATGGATTGGAGTTTCATTAAGATTGTTGACAATTAACTTGTGTTAACATTGTTTCATTTTAATTCAGTTATTATTCCATTATTAAATTTACAAAATTTTATTTCTTTAAATATTAACCCATAAAATATTATTAAATTAACAATTTTAAACATCGAAAATTTATGGGTCGTTACAAATTTCTTCTTCGAACCTTAAATTTATTTAAATCATTATAAACTCAATATTAAAATATAATTTAATTACTTAACCATATTATCTCAATAAAATCAAACTTATTATTAAGCTTATTCTACAGTAAAACCAGTTTATACATAGCTTAAAAATCAAGAATAAAATAATATTTATTTAATATCTAAAATCAATATTTATCTAAAACCACATATTTCTTTACAAAACCATGGAAATCATTTCAAAATATTTTTATATATAGACCACGGTGTCTGTATATAATTTTCTATCCTATGGTCAAGTGTATGGATATCTATCATTTCAATCCGCAATTTAAAATATAAATACGGTTATATATCATTTCAAACGCAATCCCGAATAAAATAAAATCCATAACAACTTATAGTTTATAACAATACAAAATACAACATCCATTCATTCAATATCAATCATCAAACATTTATCAAAATCATCATCCAATTCAATCAATAACATCAATATAGAACAGATAATAAATAACATGTATTCACTGGCAGTTTATATTCAATAATTAATTAAATAACTATTTTATCCAAGTAAATTCAAATAAACTGAGATGATGATTCAAAATATGTCAAACAGTCATAAATAAATTTCTAATCACATCATAAATCAATATAACATACATAAGAAATTTTAGAAGTTGTGAATGGGTTAAAACAATTACCTTTTGAATTTAAATTGAATTTAAATCCAATTTAAACCCAAAATTCAAACAGTCTCCGAATCTATCCATGCTAGCACCAAAATGTCCAGAATCTTAATACGATCCTAGCGAAGAAAACCGTGCATGAAACGGACCTCGTATGGGAAAAATATTGCGATTAGAACATTTGAATATGAAATTAAAATAAGTAAATTAAAACCAACTTACCCATCCTATTCAGAGACGTCAGCGAACCCCTCTCGTTCGAGACAAGCCCTAGCCATCGAAATCACCACCTTGCATCAACTTTCGAGTCAAAACAAAAGGATCTTATTTAAGTTAAATCGATAGAAACAAATATGAGTGGAACGGCGTCAGAGATGTTTACGGGATTTGGCATCTCCTATCCAGTGTCAATGTGAGTGCAGTAACTTAAGAGATGCTCGGGATTCACATCTCCTGAGGATCCATTAAACTATTTACTGTGTAATAATATTTCGCTATTATAATAACGTATATAGTAAAATAAACTTACTTTTAAAAAGCGTTAAGGAGTTACCCAATCTCCCCTTTAACACAATAATAGTCCCAGTAGTCCATCCAGTATCAGCGCATCTCCAGATCGGGAGACTACCCTAAATACTCCACGGGCTATGGGAGAAAACCAAACTCGTATAAGGCGCGCTAGGGTAGGTGACACGGCACAACTAGGCAATGCCACGATAGATATACCAATTACGCTTCCGGACCGGTGGTAACGCGTAGCAGCTACTACCGCCCACCTCGAGCCATATCCCCAAAATCAAAAGGGCCCCAATCAATCACAAAGTAATAGAATGGTATCAAAGGAATGTGTCCGATAAAAGGTGCTACCTTCTTAGCCCGTCAATCGCTCCTGTTTTAGCCACCTTATGCCAACTCACGGGAGTCGGGTCCACGTATATACCTCAAAGGAACGCCGCCACCATCCTACTTCATTTTGGAATCTCCACCGCGTACACGGTTGTTAAAGTGGTTTTCGGAGTTGGCAGAGAGTATGACAACTTTCGATCTCGATCTCTTTAACAACAAAACGTTATTATAACACCGCGGTCATTTCAAAATAATTTATACTTCAAAACCAGAATATAATATCCATTTCAAAACCATACGATGTCATTTCCATTTCGAAACCCAAATCAGTATGATATAGTTTTCATTAAAACCCAAATCAATATAATATCATTTTTTTTTATTAAATCCAAAATCAATATAATATCCTTTTTATTTCAAATATATCCTTTTCCAAAATCATAGCACTTTCAAAGTTACACCCTTTCGCAATCAAAACACTTGAAATATAACACTTTCAAATAATAATACTATGAAACTCATAAGTTTGAAACACAACTTCCAAACACAACTTCCACCACTTAAAACGGTTAAAATATTAAAATACTTTATATAAAAACTAGCTTCTTCAATTTCACAAATCAATTCCAAAACAACTCGGATTCTAAATTTTATATTTAACCAAATCCCAAATCATAAACTTCAATTCAATTCAGTTTCTAAATAAACTATTCCAAATTTTATCGATTTCAAAGCAGATTTGATCCGCAAAATAAACTATTTCAAATTCAATACATTTCAAACTTTAAGTAATCAACAATTTAAAAACTAAGTCTGATAATTTCATATACATGTCAAATTCCATTTTCTATTATTTATTTTCGAAATATTTACTTAATAAATCCATTATCATTTAAATAAAACCCAGATTTCAAATAACTAAATGTTTCCATCAATTTATTTATAATTGAAATATTCATTTAATTCACCTTAAACCAAAATCAAGTTATAAACATCATACCTTCTAAAATTCCAAATTTTACAAATTTCACACCAAATTTATTTGAGTTTAATTCTTAAATAAATTCAATTTTTCAAATAAATTTCCAATTTATTCTTCGAACCATAAATTTATTTAAATCATTATAAACTCAATATTAAAATGTAATTTAATTACTTAACCATATTATCTCAATAAAATTAAACTTATTATTAAGCTTATTCTACGATAAAACCAGTTTATACATGGCTTAAAAATCGAGAATAAAATAATATTTATTTAATATCTAAAATCAATATTTATCTAAAACCACATATTTCTTTACAAAACCATGGAAATCATTTCAAAATATTTTTATATATAGACCATGGTGTCTGTATATAATTTTATATCATATGGTCAAGTGATACGGATATTTATCATTTCAATCCGTAATTTAAAATACAAATACGGTTATATATCATTTCAAACCGCAATCCCGAATGAAATAAAAATCCATAACAACTTACAGTTTATAACAATACAAAATACAACATCCATTCATCCAATATCAATCATCAAACTTTTATCACAATCATCATCCAATTCAATCAATAACATCAATATAGAATAGATAATAAATAACAGGCATTCACTGACAGTTTATATTCAATAATAAATTAAATAACTATTTTATCCAAGTAAATTCAAATAAACTGAAATAATGATTCAAAATATGTCAAACGGTCACAAATAAATTTTTAATCACATCATAAATCAATATAACAAACATAAGAAATTTTAGAAGTTGTGAGTGGGGTTAAAACACTCACCTTTTGAATTTATATTGAATTTAAATCCAATTTAAACCCAAAATTCAAACAGTCTCCGAATCTGTCCAAACATGTGCCACAATGTCTGGAATCTTAATACGATTCTAGCGGAGAAAACCGCGCGTGAAACGGACCTCGTATGGGAAAAATATTGCGATTAGAACATTTGATTACGAAATTAAAATAAATAAATAAAAACCAACATTACCCATCCTATCCAGACACGTCAGCAATTCCCTCTCGTTCTATAACCCCAATTGCTCATTCGAGACAAGCCCTAGCCACCGAAACCACCACTTTGCATCAACTTTCGACGCCGCCACAAGCGACACGACCAAGAATGGCCAATAGCGCCGCCTTCCTCAGGCCGAGGCGCACGTCCCAGTACCACCCACGACCGCTCTGCCTCCTCGATGTGACAGCCGTCGCCACCCAAATCAAACCCTAAAAAAAAATTTTGATGGCAATCCGACCGTTGAATCGACCAACTATCCACGCTGATGAACTCCCTTTTTCGATCTCCGTCCAACAGTACCATCAATTTGTCGATCAGGCAGAGTCGACCTCGACGCGATGGATGGCCGAGAATTGATCATAAATTTCTGGTCAAACGGATGCTCAAACTGGAAAACGAATTAAAAATTTAAGAGATGCTCGTCGAGAGCTTTCTGACGATATAAATATGATATAGTTTGAAGAGTTTTAATTTTGAAGTTGAAATCTGGATTGGAATTGAACTGAGGAGTTTTAGGGTTTTCAACCATTGGAAAGAGGAAGAACATAAATTTCTATACGTACAAAAATGAGAAATAGAAAGGCTATTAGGGTTTATAATAGGATATATATATATATATAGGTAAAGCTGAGAAATAGAGGAGTCGATACGATTTGTTTGGACCGTTGAACGATAAGTGGCCCGAAAAGCCCGTTCTGACTCCGGAACGAAATTGGGTCAACCCATATATTAAAATAGATGTTTTAAAATATTTTAAAATCAATGTAATAGGTTTCAAGTCCAAATTCCATCGTATGAAGTAGTTATGCTAAAATCAAGTTATTTCAAATTGATTTCAATTGATTTCAATTAAATCAATTTCTAGGCGTTTCGAGTTCGTACAACCAAATGACAAGCCTGATCGTTATGAAACTTGAAATCCCATAATAATTCACTGTTACGGATCTGATGAAACTGATTTCGTCGAAATCTGAGTCAGTGGCCAAAATGACTATTTTCCATTTAATTAAATAGTTTAATATTAAATTAATTAATCGCTTCTTCAATTTAAATTCTATAATCAATAAATCATATCATTTTTGATTTCTTAAACAATCACAATAATTTTAAACAAATTTAGATGTCAAATTAAAGTTGATTAATCCATCAATTTCAGTGTTTAATTTCAGTTTCATTAAATTCAAAAATTATAATTTAAAATTCCCAAAATGCATTTATTAAATTTTTAAACCTTTTTATTCACATCTTTTATCACAATAAGGATGCATCTAACATTGGTTCATGAATTATTACATTAAAATCTTCAAATTTCATCTTAATTTCCCATTAACGCAATATCTAAATATTTAATTCCATTTATTTGCAATAAACCCAATTACTAAAATTTAAATTCAAATAATTTAATAAATCTTGATTTCCATTCTTTAAATCTACCAATTGTCATATTATAAATGGAATTGACGTTATTTTCAAATATTATCTTAATTTGCGTTAACATAAATTACACTTTTTTAAATTTATTTCTCAATTTACTAAATACAATCAATTATGACCTTACAATTGTTTCAATTAATTGGGATTGCCCTAAATTAGTTATTTATCAACTTGCATTAACATTATTACCTTACTACTTTTTATTTCTTCCAATATTAAATAAAAATATTCATTAAATTAAAATATTTAATTATCGAAATTTTGCGGGTCGTTACATAAAGAAAGTTATCCTTTAGGCTAAAATACTGAAGGTCTGTCCTTGAGATTAAAATGCTGAGAAATTTTGTCCTTGACAATAATTTCCTGTATTGATAATTGGTGTATTAATCTAATTATTTTTCTTAATGGGTTTAAGCCCAATTTGCATTTTAACTAAGAAGAAAGTTCCTTCTTCTCAAAACTGAACGTACTAAGTTAAATTAATTTGCAAAAACAAAAGAAAGAATACCTGAAACCCCTTTTACCATAAACCTAGAAGTTCAATCTCCAATTTATCCAAATCCTCTGCAAAATTAAACAAGTTGAAGCTAATTATTTCGGGTAATAAATCTACAACCAAACCAATTTCATCCATTTCAATCTTCAGAAGTTGTGTTGTTCTCTGTGACTTCAGTTTTCGGTTTGCATGTCTGTATATTTTCTTTTTCCAGGTTCCTAGAGCTTAATCAAAAGCAAAGCTTCCTTTTCTTCAAGTTTGCTCAAGTTTGTTCAATAATTGTGATAAGGTGAGTTTACAACTCACAAATTCTAGCTTAAAGTAGATTTGTATGTTGGAAACTGCTAAATTTTTCTTAATGTAAACAATATTATGTTACTTGAAAGTTTACAGTAACTATAGGTTTTAGAGTGCTTCTTCTTGTGTTCATATCTCTCTTCTTGTCTTCAATTCATGCCGGAATTTTTCGGATTATTTTTCATGTGTGGTAGTTTATGCATGTCAAATTTCATGTTCTAAATCAACTTGGAAGTGCTTGAATTCATTGCTCAAAACTGGAACGAAATACGCAGAAAATGCCTGTAGGAATCGTGGCCTACAAGTCGACCCAAAGCTCCTTAGGGTCGACCCAGATATTGCATAGGTAGACCTAGACACAACAAAGGTCGACCAATAGGTCGACCTGAGCATGTTTATTTTTCCTGGTCGATTCTTTTTTGTTCCGTGCATTGTTTTTGTGATTTTTGGCTTATACCACTGACTAGTGTGATCAATTATTGTGATGTTTTAAAATTTTTTGAAGGGATTCAACCTATCAATAAGTAAGCCAACAATTTGGTTGATCCGTACTGTGGATTGACTTGTTTCTAAGACCGTTTCATATGCTTATCTTATGGCATTTTCGATGATTTCTACTATTTTCGAGCACGTGTTTTCTAAAATTATTTTGAAATTATCTTTATGATAAAATAGCTTTTGAAATAAATATTTTACAATATTTAAAACTATTTTTAAATCTATTAAAAAAGATATATATTCTCTATAATAAAGAGAAATTCCAAAGATATGTTTTCCAAACAATTTCAAAAATTATTTTAAAACTAGTTTTCTCAAAGCAAAGTATTTTCTATACAAAATACACATTTTTGCACTCTTCGAGCGCATGAGAAACAGAATTAAACCACTTAGTAAAACATGTGGTACGAGACACATGTGTTTACTTTTTTTTAATTCCAGACTTGTTCGTCCAAAGCTATACACATTTCATGGACCTTAGGGTTGTATTTTCCAGTACTTGGGTTGTTGGGTCCTATGTAAACATATATAATTGTTGGGCTAATCATCGGCTGTCGGTTCCTATTTGAGGCTATTGGGTCTCCTATAAATGGTACTTGGCAAGCCATTGTGCCACTTATTGGGTTGTTGGGTCCTTTCTACCTATATAGTTGTTGGGCAACTTTTTGGGACTGTTGGGTCCTATAATTTACAATGTTGCTTTTCTAGATTTATTTATGCTGATTTCTAGAATTTAGATGATTTGTGAATGTTTTCATCATGGTTTCCCATGTTGGTTTATTTATATAGCCTGAGTGTTATCATATTGTTTATTATATGGTGATTACATTTTGGAGTCTTGAACTCTTAACCGAGTTCTACATATTTTGATTTGTGGTTGCCATCCTTTGGTGTTTATGAGATTTGTGATTTCCTATCTAGGAGTTATGGTGTTAATGGAAGCCTTTCTATTGGCTATTGTACATGCTGATGATATGAGGCGATTATTTGTGTTTAATTGATGTTGTCATTGATCTTGCCTCTTTTGAGAAACCCCTTATGACATTTAGTAGTTGCTATATATTTGTTGTTTCTTCTTCTCTTTTGAGAAGAATTATTATCTTTTATCCCTATACTTTACCTTTCTTATGCTAATCGGTTATTTAGACCCGTGTATTTTATATACTCGGGTCAGACCGAGTTATTTCAAGTTAGTCATCTGCCGTTGATTCCTGCTTTGTTGCTTCCGCTATGGCTTTCTGCTAGTCATCTTTTGTTTAGCTTTGTAGTGTTTTGTAAACTCTAATATGTACTTATTCATTTGACTCGATGTATATATTGTGGTCCGTGTACCACCACTATTGTATCACTATGTAGTGTACTATGATGTATTTGTTTATATGTATATATAAGTGACTGCTATTATGTGATCTTCTGTATTTTTTATTGTTATATTTTGTTTTGATAGATCCGTTAGCCACCGTAGTTTTGTGTTAAACATTTATTGAGTATGACGATCCACTTGAGAAAGGTTAAAAGAAAAAAATTAGAGCACCCAATCGATGTATTCAATAAATGTTTAAGACAAAGCTTACGGATGGTTGCTCATAACCTGCCATATTCTCCACATTAACAGACAATATTGTTCCATAATGATCTTTGTTAATGTGGGGCTTGGGGTGGTTGTCACATCTTGGTATCAGAGCTAAGTTTAGAGTACATCAGAGTACAATATAAGTGTTACATATTTCCTAATCATCGTGTCCTTAACCTTTTCATGTCCTTGGGGGTAGATATAAGTTGGGAATACGTCTAGGAATGTATTTTATTTCCGTAGTATTCCATATTGGAATTAATGATATCTTACCCCGTGAATGATCCTTATCTTATCTTATACTTTTCGCTTATGGCTAGAAGAGGCAGAGGTCGTCGTTCTGATGCTAAGCCATCTGGTGGCTGACATCTAAACGGTGTCTATATGTCAGCTGATCAGTTCATAGAGTTATTCAGGAGCATTCAGCCTCCAGTTCCTATTCCTTCGTTTCCTCCACACAAGTTTGCTTTTGCGCGTATATGCAGTGATTTCTCTCATCTTGGAGGCAAGCCTTTCAAATGCTTAGTGTCTGTTTTTGAGGTTCAAGCATGGATTTGTACATGCGAGCGTATCTTTACTCGCATGGATCTTTCCGACCATCACTGAATTCTTGTATCATCGAGTATTTTGCAAGAACGTGCACTTGATTGATATGAGCTTCTTATTGTCTAGCTTGATGAGTCTACTCTTACTTGGATCCAGTTTAGTGAGCGATTCGAACTTAAGTTCGTTCCCGAGTCCGAGAAAGCCCTCTTAGCCCGTCGCTTCCTTGAGTTGAAGCAAGGGAAGTCTTCAGTTTTCGAGTATGTTTCTTCATTCGAGACCTTGTCCAAGTATGGTCTCAAGTATATTAGCACATCTTATAAGAAGAATCTCAAGTTTGTTTGGCCTGAAGAAATATTTTAAGAAATCTTTGATGCTTCAGCTTAAGCTTTCATCTGAGGAGTTGATTTAATCAGCATTTCACTTTGAAGCAAACGAGAAGGAGGAGGCTAGTAGTGATGAGACCGTGCTTTGTAAGAACCCCAACAAGACGAAGTTCCCTTTTCAAAAATCCAAGTCTTTTCCCTAGAAGAAGAAGCCACTTGTCTCCAGTTCATAGTCTGGTGCAGCCCCTCCATCTCATAAGTCATGTTTCAACTGTAGTTCGCATGATCATTTAACTCGGGACTGTCGTAAGCCTATCATTTGCCACTTTTGCAAACAAGTGCGACAATGGTCCTCCAAGTGCCCTAATTCTTCTAAGGGTCCACGTTCGGGAAAGCTTAATATGGTGGATGCTTCAAGTGGTTCTTCTCAGCCCTAAGGTACTTCTCCTTCTATTCTCGAGGGTTCTATATTATTTCATGACCGTTCTATTTGAATTCTATTCGATACGGGTGCATCACATTCATTCGTATCAAAGGAACTTGTTGATGCTATACCGTTGGATGTTTCTTGCCTTGTTACTTCTTAGAGGATTGCGAATCCTATCGGGGGATCTACAACCCTTAGCATGTTGTGTGAGAATGTTGAGATTATTATTTGTGGTTCTTCTTTCTGTGCGAATCTACACGTTATTCACTATCTTGGATTTGATATAATTTTGGGGATGGATTGGCTTGCTTGTTATCAAGCTCGAATTCAATATTCTGAAAGGATCCTATATCTTAGGCATCCTAATTCGGCTGATCGGTTGTCTCCTTTTCTTCAGAATGTTGATGATGATTTCAAAGCATCTTTATTTGCTCTTGAGTCTCGAGATAATGATGATGTATCTCGAATTCCAGTCATTTATGATTTTGTTGATGTATTTGAGCCTGTTTCGGGTTTGCCACATAAGAGGGTAGTTGAGTTCCGTTTGACCTCATTTTTGGTGCTCAGCCTGTTAGTCCTCCTTCCACTAGGATGTTAACTAAGGAAAATGAGGAACTCAAAACACAATTATTGGAGCTTGAAGCCAAGCAATTCGTTCAGTCTATGTGTTTCACCGTAGGGAGCAACAGTTGTCTTTGTTAAGAAATCTGATGGTACTCTTAAGCTTTGCATTGATTACCACAAGCTTAATGAGTTAACCATTAAGAATAAGTATCCATTGCCCAGGATCAATGACATGTTCGATCAGTTGAGTGGTGCTAATGTCTTTTCTCAGCTCAATCTTGCCACCGGTTTTCATCGGCTACGAGTTGCTAAGGACAACATTCCTCTTACCGCGTTTCGCACTCGTTATGCTTCTTATGTGTGGCTCGTTATGGCGTTAGGTTTAATGAATGCTCCAGCTTATTTCATAGAACTTATGTATCGGGTATTCCAGGAATATCTCGATAAGTTCGTCCTTGTATTCATTGATGACATCCTTGTCTATTCTAAATCCAAAGCCGATCATGCTCATCATTTGAGGATTGTTTTGAATACTCTTCGTCAGCATCAACTTAAAGCCAAATTCACCAAGTGCCACTTTTGGGAGAATAAGGTGAAGTTCCTTGGTCATATTGTATCTTCTGATGGCATTTCTGTCGATCCATCGAAGATATAAGCCATTCAGAATTGGAAATGCCCAGAGAACGTTTCTGAGATTCGCAGTTTCCTTGGATTGGTGGGTTATACCGTCGATTCATCAAGGATTTCTTCCGCATTGTTCCTCCTCTTACTAGCCTTACTAGAAAAGGCATTCGATTTATTTGGTCTGATAAGTGTGAAGCTTCTTTTCAAAAATTGAAAGAACTTCTCACTAATGCTCCTATCCTTGTGGTTCCCGAAGGGAATCAAGTTCTTGTTGTCTACATGATGCTAGTCGATGTGGTCTCGATATCGTGCTTATGCAGAGAGATCGAGTAGTTGCCTATGCTTCAAGGCAATTGTGTCTGAATGAAGTTCGCTATGCCACCCACGACCTAGAGTTAGCCGCCATAGTCTTTGCCTTGATGATTTGGCGTTATTATCTTTTAAGCGAGCGCTTCATTCTTCATACCGATCGTTAATCATTGAAATATCTTTTCACCTAGAAAGTTCTTAATATGCAGCAAGAGCGTTGGCTCTAGTTCCTAGCCTTTTATGATTTTGATATCTAGTACACTCGTGGAAAGGGGAACCGGGTTGCAGATGCGCTAAGTCACAAACACTCGGCAGCTATCTCTATGATGTTAGCCAAGTGGGATGTGTTGGAGACTTTATCTCTTTGTGATATTCGTGATCGTTCTTTAGCTTCATATTCTCCTATCTTGTTATTTAGTTTGGAAGCTCATCCAAGCTTATTAGATCGTATTGCCAATGCTCAGCGGCAAGATCCAGATCTTGTGCATCTTATTCAGTTATGTAAGTTTGAATCCAGTGACGATGAGTTGAGGGATTTCAATATTGATATTCATGGTTGTGTTCATAAAAAGAATCGATTGATCGTGCCTTGTGTTTCTAATCTTGGGCGGGACATTCTTGATAATTGCCACCATTCTAATTATACTATTCGTCTTGGTAGTAGCAAGATGTATGCCGATATGAGACGCTTGTATTATGGGAAGGCATGAAGCGTGATCTTACAAGTTATGTAAGTAAATTCATGACTTGTCAAATCATTAAAGCCGAACATCAGCATCCCAGTGGTCTTCTTCAGCCTCTTGAGGTCCCGTTGTGGAAATGGGATCAAATCTCTATGGACTTTATTGATGACCTACCTTGTTCGAGATCAGGCCGTAGCAATGTTTGGGTTATCGTGGATCACTTGACTAAATCTTCTCATTTTATTCCTATTAAATCTAATAGGATAGATTCTCATCTATCTAAGCTATATATTAAGGAGATTGTGAGACTTCACGGAGTTCTTAGTTCGATCGTTTATGGTAGAGATCCACTTTTCACCAGTAATTTTCGGCAGATTCTTTAGAAAGCTTTGCGTACAAAGCTTAACTTCAGCACAGCTTATCATCCGCAGTCTGATGAATAGACTGAATGGGTGAATCGTATTCTTGAGGATCTACTTCGTGCATGCATTCTTGATATTGGTGGTAGTTGAAAGGACCACCTACTGCTTGTTGAGTTCTCTTACAACAACAGTTTTAAGTCCAGTATCGGTATGGCTCCTTTCAAAGCACTATACAGAAGGCCATGTCGATCACGTTCTTATTGGTTGGAATCCGGGAAGAAGTTGATTTTAGGCCCCGATTCTATTCGTGTAGCTTCAGAGAAGATCAATCTTATTCATCAGAGAATGAAAGAGGTACAGATTCATCATAAATCCTACGTGGACAACCATAGGAAGCCTCTTGAGTTCTCCATTGGTGATCTTGTTTATATTCGGGTATCTCCCTTAAAGGGGATAACGCGTTTTAGTAGGACCGAGAAATTGGCTCCATGATGCATAAGACCATTTCCTATTACTGAGCGTATATGCCTTGTTGCTTATAGAGTGCCACTTCCGACTCATTTATCTAGCATTCATGACGTGTTTCACGGCTTCAGCTTCGGAAGTGCTTTCATGATTCGGATTCTGTTATTGATCCTCCTAGTCTATAAAAGTTTAAGATCTCACCTGATTTATCTATTGTGCAACGTCTTGTCCGTATTCTTGCTTCGAAGGTGAAACGCCATCGAAATAAGGATGTATCGCTTGTAAAGATTCAATGGTCCTCTAATCCCACTGACTGTACCTGGGAAACCGGAGAATTTATCAAGCGATCTTTCTTGGTTTTCTATCTTCTTGTATCGAGGGTGAGAATATTTAAGCTTATCTATTTTTTTCCCTTTACTAGATGAAATAAGTTGTGTTGAATATAGCTCTTCACTAGAAATTGCAAGGACGCAATTTTTATAAGGGGGAGTCTGCAACAACCTTGGTTTTGGTGATTACCTGTGATATTAAATTATAACAGTGGTTATAATTTAGTAGAATTGGAATAAAATAATTTGGAGATATAAATTTGTTAAAATTGTTTTTTTGAAATACACAATGGGTTTTGAATATAAAATGTTGAAGATAAAGTTTTAAAAACTTTATTATGTTTGTTTGTGATAAAAATGAACATTACATGGTTTTAATTTGATAAAATAAAATAATTTTGGAAATTATTACCAAATGTTGATTTATTTTTTAATTTTAATGAAATATTATAATTTAATATGGATGATATTGCAAATAAAAAGCTGGAATTTTGTTCTAAATTAATATTTAGATGTAAAAATAATGTTAATAAGGTTTGTTACATTTAGTTAAAATAGATAAATGATTTTATGTAATTTTGGTGTTAAAAGTATTGTTTTTATGTAATTAAAATATGTAAATTGAAGCATTTAAGTAAAAATGGGATTTTAATAATGGAAAATAATTTTTCATGGCTAAATTAATTTTTGTATGTTGTGAAAACATTTTGGAAACATAAAAATATGTTAGTGTGATTTTATAAAGTGGAAATTATGTAAATATAAGTTGTTTTACTGAAAATGTATGTATTTTGGAGTATTGTGATAATTAGTGTATTAATCTAATTATTTTTCTTATTGGATTTAAGCCCAATTGCATTTTAACTAAGAAGAAAGTTCCTTCTTCTCAAAAGTAAATGTGCTGAGTTTAATTAATTTGTAAAACAAAAGAAAGAAAACCTGAAACCCTTTTTCTCCATAAACCTAGAATTCAATCTCCAATTTCTCCAATTCCTTTGAAAAATTAAACAATTTGAAGCTAATTATTTCAGGTAATCAATCTACAGCCAAAACCAATTTCATCCATTTCAATCTTCAGAGGTTATGTTGTTGTTTGTAACTTCAGTTTTTTGTTTGCATGTATGTATATTTTCTTTTTCCCGGTTCCTAGAGCTTAATCAAAGGCAAAGCTTCCATCTTCTTCAAGTTTGCTCAAGTTTATTCAATAATTATGAGAAGGTGAGTTTATAACTCACAAATTCTAGCTTAAAGTAGATCTATATACTGGAAACTGCCAAATTTTGCTTAATGTAAACAAAATTATGCTGCTTGAAAGTTTACAGTAATTACATGTTTTAGAGTGCTTCTTCTTGTGTTCATATCTCTATTCTTGTCTTCAATTCATGTCGGAATTTTTTTGGATTGTTTTCCATGTGTAGTAGTTTATGTCAAATTTCATGTTCTAAATCAACTTGGAAGTGCTTGAAATCATTGCTCAAAACTAGAACGAAATAGGCAGAAAATGCTTGTAGGAATCGCAACCTACAGGTTGACCTAGACAATGCATAGGTCGACCTTAGGGTCGAACTAGGCACAACAAAGGTCGATCAATTGGTCGACCTGGGCATGTTTGTTTTTCCTGGTCGATTCTATTTTGTTTTGTGCATTGTTTTTGTGATTTTCTGCTTATACCACTAACTAGTGTGATCAATTTTTGTGATTTTTTAAAGTGTTTTGAAGGGATTTAACTTATCAATAGGTAAGCCAACATTTTGGTTGATTCATACTTTGAATTGACGTGTTTCTGAGACCGTTTCATATGCTGTAACAACCCGGTATTTCGTACCGATTAATGATCGTCTTTGGACGATAATTTTTCTTAACTAATTGCCTATTGAAAATTTTAAAATTTGAATTAAGATTCTTTTCATAAATTTGTTTAAGAATTTTATTGGGCTTTAAAAATTGTTTTGGCCCATTTCTTTTGTTGCCGTGGTGGGTAACAAAGCTTAATAACCGGCCCCCCTTTTCTTTATTTTTCTTTCATTCGAAACCTAAATTAAGAAACATGCGAACGAAATGGCGGCCCCCTTCTCGTTCGCCCCTCTTTTCAAAAATTAGAGATTCGTTCAGCTCCTAGGTGCCGCGACTTCGGCTTGCTCGATCGAATGATGGGTTTCGTTGCTCGGCTTCTTCTAATTCGTCGACAAGGTGAGTAATCCTTATTACTCACATCTAATTTGACTTAGGAAAATGTTTTGTGTTCGATTTGGTTTCGTTGTTGGTGCTTTCTCTGATCTTGTCAAATTCGTGCAATTTCATGATATTTGGTTAACTTGACTTTGATTTGTGGGCTGTTTAATATCTCGTGACCATCACGAATTTCATTTTTTGTTGACTTCGGTCACTTTGATGGTTAAACCTCCTTTCTGTGTTTTACTTGAATTTGCCGAGTGTCTGTGACCTGAGCATTGATTCCCATCATGACGTCGGTCTTGACTTCTGGTAATACTCGTGTATTACCACTGTATTGTTCGATTTTAGGCTTGACTTATCGAAACATTTTTATGCTCGGCATTAGTTAATTGTGTTCATTCCCGACTTGTTCTCGCTGTTCAATTATTGCCTTGCCTTTATTTGTGCTTGCTGCATTTTTAACTGTGGCTTTGGAACTGGATTTGTTCGAACTGGTTTTAGTTGAATTTCGACATTGACTTGATAATGTCTTTGAGTTCTCGGTTTGATGTACTTGAGTCTGCATCCCTGCTATCTGTTGTATTTTTGATTCTTTGTGCATTTGTGTGCACTGTCGAATACTGCATGCTTCGTGATTTGAAACTGCTACCATCATTTGCTATCTGATGCATTTCGTATTGAAACTGTGTCATCTGCACTTGCACACTCCATACTTTGGTATTGTTCCATGTATCTGTACATGCTTCACAGCATCTTCTTCTACCTGTTGCACTTGCAATGATGTTCTCCATTTCATGTTTGAATTCCTACTTGTCTGCACTGATGATCATCCATTCATGTTTCATATATCACTGAGTTGCCATTTCATATGCTTGCACTACTTCATTTTGTATTCGTTTTGATCCACTTTGTCACTGCATATCTATATATGCTTGACCTGTTTCATTTAGTTGTACTGCCCTATGTTGTCACTTGATCTTGCTGAGACATTGTGACTTTTTGTTCTTCCTCCATTGAGAAGTATTGTTGCATTTTAGATGTATCTTGGTCTTATGAACTTGAATTAGTAGTCTACACCTCTGGCTTTTTGGTCTGACCTGTTTGTGGTTACCACTATCTTCACTTGAGTTGCATTTAGCTCGATGGTTGTTTTACTGGTGCATTAATCCAGTTGAGTCTACACATGTTTGTGCATTTGTAGTTTATATGTTTTGTACTTGATGGAGTTAACTTGCATTTTTTTTCAGTCCAAGTTTCACCTTTGTCTTTACTTGCACACTTTTGCATTTTGTTTGTGGTTTGGTGCCTTCTTGAATTTATGTTGTGATGTTTACTTTGCATAAGCTCGAGCTCTGTAGCCTTGCTTGTTCAAGTCATACTTGTAGCCTTTGTGCCTTGTTGTTCCACTGTTGCACTTCAATTGCTTCTGCTGGTTCATGTATACGTACATGTCATTGCCTTTGTGCACTGATGCTTACTGTCTTGATGAATTTGAGGATTTTTGAGTTGTTTTGGGTTTGCTGTTGCTTTATATCTAGACTTTCTCTGGTCCGTTTTGAATTTGATTATCGTTTGTGATAATTAAATATTTGCGATTTAAGATTTAATTATCAATTATGATAATTAAATATTCGTTGATTTGTGATTTCTGATTATCGTTTTTGATAATCAGATATTTATGTTTTCTGATTATCGCTTGTGATAATTAGATATTTGAGATTTAATTATCGTTTGTGATAATTAAATATTTGTGATCTAAGATTTGATTATCATTTTGATAATTGAATATTTGCTGATTTGAAATTTGATTTCCGTTGTGGTAATTCATGATTATCGTTTTTGATAGTTAGGTATTTGTGTTTTCTATTTATCTTTGTTGATAATTAGATTTGCTGATTTTGTTGTTTTCTAATTATCGAATCAGTGATTAGATATTGATGTTTTGTGATTTCTGTATTCTGATTATCTATTTGATAATTAAACTTTGTAGAGAATTGGTGAATTTCTTTTACGAAATTAAAAGATTTCTTTGTTGTTTACATTGTACTACGCCGGTGTACCGGCTCAATTTTCTGCTATTCATGACGTTTCCTACGTCTTCCAATTACGGAGATGCTTTAGGGGTTTCCAATTTTTATTCTTGAGCAACTTTCTATTCATATCAATGCTTCGGGGGTTCAGCACCTTCGAAATAAAGATGTTTTTCTCGTGAAAGCTCAGTGGTTCTCAAATCTTATGGATTTCACTCCGGAATCCAGAGAATTCATCGAGCAAACACGTTCAGGCTTTCTCTTTCATGCTCTTTATGGTGAACTTCCTATTTCAAATTTCTTCATCTTGTGATGATATGCTCTTATGGTTGTTACCTTTTGTCCATTTATTCTTTATGATTGCGAGGACGCAATTTCTTTAAGGAGGGGAGTCTGTAACAACCCGGTATTTCGTACCGATTAATGATCGTCTTTGGACGGTAATTTTTCTTAACTAATTGCCTGTTGAAAATTTTAAAATTTGAATTAAAATTCTTTTCATAAATTTGTTTAAGAATTTTATTGGGCTTTAAAAATTGTTTTGGCCCATTTCTTTTGTTGCCGTGGTGGGTAACAAAGCTTAATAACCGGCCCCCCTTTTCTTTATTTTTCTTTCATTCGAAACCTAAATTAAGAAACATGCGAACGAAATGGCGGCCCCCTTCTCGTTCGCCCCTCTTTTCAAAAATTAGGGATTCGTTCAGCTCCTAGGTGCCGCGACTTCGGCTTGCTCGATCGAATGATGGGTTTCGTTGCTCGGCTTCTTCTAATTCGTCGACAAGGTGAGTAATCTTTATTACTCACATCTAATTTGACTTAGGAAAATGTTTTGTGTTCGATTTGGTTTCGTTGTTGATGCTTTCTCTGATCTTGTCAAATTCGTGCAATTTCGTGATATTTGGTTAACTCGACTTTGATTTGTGGGTTGTTTAATATCTCGTGACTATCATGAATTTCATTTTTTGTTGACTTCGGTCACTTTGATGGTTAAACCTCCTTGCTGTGTTTTACTTGAATTTGCCGAGTGTATGTGACCTGAGCATTGATTCCCATCGTGAATTCGGTCTTGACTTCTGGTAATACTCGTGTATTACCACTGTATTGTTCGATTTTAGGCTTGACTTATCGAAACATTTTTATGCTCGGCATTAGTTAATTGTGTTCATTCCTGACTTGTTCTCGCTGTTCAATTATTGCCTTGCCTTTATTTGTGCTTGCTGCATTTTTAACTGTGGCTTTGGCACTGGATTTGTTCGAACTGGTTTTAGTTGAATTTCGACATTGACTTGATAATGTCTTTGAGTTCTCGGTTTGATGTACTTGAGTCTGCGTCCCTGCTCTTTGTTGTATTTTTTATTCTTTGTGCATTTGTGTGCACTGTCGAATGCTGCATGCTTCGTGATTTGAAACTGCTACCATCATTTGCTATCTGATGCATTTCGTATTGAAACTGTGTCATCTGCACTTGCACACTCCATACTTTGGTATTGTTCCATGTATTTGTACATGCTTCACTGCATCTTCTTCTACTTGTTGCACTTGCAATGATGTTCTCCATTTCATGTTTGAATTCCTACTTGTATGCACTGATGATCATCTGTTCATGTTGCATATATCACTGAGTTGCCATTTCATATGCTTGCACTACTTCATTTTGTATTCGTTTTGATCCACTTTATCACTGCATATCTATATATGCTTGACCTGTTTCATTTAGTTGTACCGCCCTATGTTGTCACTTGATCTTGCTGAGACATTGTGACTTGTTGTTCTTCCTCCATTGAGAAGTATTGTTACATTTTAGATATATCTTGGTCTTATGAACTTGAATTAGTAGTCTACACCTCTGGCTTTTTGGTCTGACCTGTTTGTGGTTACCACTATCTTCACTTGAGTTGCGTTTAGCTCGGTGGTTGTTTCACTGGTGCATTGATCCAGTTGAGTCTACACATGTTTGTGCATTTGTAGTTTATATGTTTTGTACTTGATGGAGTTAACTTGCATTTTTTTTCAGTCCAAGTTTCACCTTTGTCTTTACTTGCAAACTTTTGCATTTTGTTTGTGGTTTGGTGCCTTCTTGAATTTATGCTGTGATGTTGACTTTGCATAAGCTCGAGCTCTGTAGCCTTGCTTGTTCAAGTCATACTTGTAGCCTTTGTGCCTTGTTGTTGCACTGTTGCACTTCAATTGCTTCTGCTGGTTCATGTATACGTACGTGTCGTTGCCTTTGTGCACTGATGCTTACTGTCTTGATGAATTTGAGGATTTTTGAGTTGTTTTGGGTTTGCTGTTGCTTTATATCTAGACTTTCTCTGGTCCATTTTGAAGTTGAATACTTGCAATTGTGTTGAGTCGTGATATCTGCGACTTGACCTTTGCATTTTATTGGTTCTCGAATTTACTTGAGTTAAATCCAGCTTATAGTCCGGGTTTGACCTTGTGCCCGGTTGTGTACATCATTATTGTAGTGGCAAGGCAGTGCACGCTAGCGTGAACTGCAGCCACACGGTATTGAGTTTTTGGGTACGACATCACTATAATGGCAAGGCAGTGCACGCAAGCGTGAACTGCAGCCACACGGTATGGCGTGTATGATATTCTATTTGTTTTGACTTATGGATCTTTTTGCGTATTCCATATTCCGTAGTGGCGAGGCAGTGCACGCATGTGTGTACTGCAGCCCTACTTGAATTAATATTTTAATTGATATTTCAATGGTTTGAACTGTCTTGTTTATTCAATTCAATATTCTGAATTTCATTCTGATTTGGTTGAATTTGCTGATTTGTTGATTAACACTGCTACGTGTTATATTTATCGTTATCCGATTTCTTTATTTAAGGATCGGATAGACGGAATTTATTGTGACTATCGTCTATTCATTATTTAATTATTATTGCTTCTGTGCACTAATAACTGAGTTTGAATTAGACTGACCCGAGTATTATTTCCTTTTGAATTTAATACTCGAGTCAGACTCGAGTATTTCAGGTTGTAGATATTCTGCTTTGGGTTGCTGCTAGAGCTATGAAGTTCTTTCATATCTTTTGGAGTAGTTGTCGTCATTTGTAGTAGTCTGTATGATTGTATAGGAAGATATGTATTCATGTATATTATATACGTTAATGTACTTGTATATGTAACTTCCTGAGTCGACTGTTGTAGTTGTATCATATGTACCGTGTCAAATGTATTGTAACTGGCATCAGTTATTGTATATATGAGACTTTTTGTTTTATCTGTGTTCCGCATTTATATTATCTGTGTTCATATTTTATATTTACTGTTCTAAACTATTACGAACCATCGTAGTTCGCTTTATACTGGAATTGGGGTATGTCGATGGGAGAAAATAAATCAGAGATGAAAAATGAAAGAATATATATATATATATACCACTCCTATCGAGACAACCAATACTAGTGTAAGGCCTAACTATTGATGGCCGCTCCTCAACAGCCTTATTCTCCGTGCTAGTTGACAGCACTACACCGTAGTGTTCTTGGCTAGCGTGGGCATAGAGGTGGGGCGTCACATATGCCTATCTTATGGCGTTTTCGATGATTTCTGTTGTTTCGAGTACGTGTTTTCTAAAATGATTTTGAAATGATCTTTATCATAAAATAGCTTTTGAAAAAAAATATTTTACAATATTTATAATTATTTTTAAAGCTATTAAAAAAGATATATATTCTCTATAATAAAGAGAAATTTCAAAGATATGTTTTCCAAACGATTTCAAAAATTGCTTGAAAACTAGTTTTCTCAAAGCAAAGTATTTTCAACATAAAATACACGTTTTTGCACTCTTCGAGCATATGAGAAAAAGAATTAAACGACTTAGTAAAACATGGGGTATGGGACACATGCGTTTACTTTCGTTTAATTCTGGACTTGTTTGCTTGAAGCTATACACATTCCATGAACCTTTGGGTTGTATTTGCCAGTACTTGGGCTGTTGGGTCCTATGTAAACATATATAGCTATTGGGCAAATCAAGGGCTGTTGGGTCCTAATTGAGGCTGTTGGGTCTCCTATACATGGTACTTGGAAGGTCGTTGGGCCACTTATTGGGCTGTTGGGTCCTTTCTACATATATAGCTGTCGGGCTACTTTTTGGGACTGTTGGGTCCTATGCTTTACAATGTTGCTTTTCTTGATTACTTTACGTTGAATTCTAGAATTTAGATGATTTATGAATGATTTCACCATGGTTTCCCTTATTGGTTTATTTATATAGCCTAAGCGCTATTGTGTTGTTTATTATACGATGATTACATTTTGCAATCTTGAACTCTTAACCGAATTCTATATATTGTGATTTGTGGTTGCCATCCTTTGGCCTTTTTAAGATTTGTGATTTCCTATTTAGGAGTTATGGTGTTGATGAAAGCCATTATATTGGCTATTGTACATGCCGATGATATGAGGAGATTATTTTTGTTTAATTGATTTTGTCATTGATCTTCCCTCTTTCGAGAAACCCCTTATGACATTTAGTAGTTGCCATATATTTGACGTTGCTTCTTCTTTTTAGAGAAGAATTGTTATCATTTATCCCTATACTTTACCTATCTTATGTTAATCGGTTATTTAAGCTAGACTGACCTATGTATTTTATGTACTCGGGTCAGATCGAATTATTTTATATTAGTCACCTGCCGTTGATTTCTGCTTTGATGCTTCCGCTATGACTTTCTGCTAGTCATCTTTTGTTTAGCTTTGTAGTGTTTTGTAAACTCTGATATGTACTTATTCATTTTACTCTATGTATATATTATGTTCTGTGTACCACCATTGTTGTATCACTATGTAGTTTACCATGATGTATCTATTTATATGTATATATATGTGACTACTATTCTATGATTTTTTGTATTTCTTGTTGTTATATTTTGTTATGATAGATCCGTTAGCCGCCGTAGTTTTGTATTAAACATTTATTTAGTATGTCGATCCACTTGAGAAAGGTAAAAGAAAAAACTTAAAGCATCCAATCGACATATTCAATACATGTTTAAGATAAAACTTACGGATGGTCGCTCCTAACCAGCCCTATTCTCCACGTTAACATCAAGTATTACTCCGTAATGCTTTTTTTTAATGTGGGTCTCGGGGTGGGACGTCTGACATTTCCTTCTAAAAGCACTGAACAAAGTTTTTCCTTTGTTTCCTTGGTCATGCTGGTCTATTATCTCTGGAGCGAACGAAACTGAAGAGTCCTCGATCACAAGAAGTCACTGGCAATGCAACAAATTGGTGTCTTTGAAAACGATACTATTATTTTGGCTTTCAGGCAGAAAGAGGATCACCATTACAGAAGAGGGGAGAAAGTATTTTTATGATGATGAGGGATTGAGTTGATTGATGGGGGGTGACGACGTTATTTGATTTTGACCTAATTATTTGGGTCAGGTGTTACTTAGTTTGGGTATGTTGAGATGGGCATGTACCAAGCGGGATATGTTTTTTCTCTTTTGTTTGTTTTGGCTTGATTGTTTTATATTGGTGACTTCATGTACTTCATTGTAAATCTTTATGATGTTGTGCTCTTTTTTCTTACTACTTTGGTAGGGTTTTTAAGGAGGCAAATTTAATGCCATTCTTTATACGTCACTAAATAATGAACCTATTTTCAAAACAAATTACTATATTGTTTTTAAGTCGAAAGTAAAAGACATTTTCTAATCTAAATCTATTTTAAAATTTGAATTTTGAAGTTTGAATTTGAATTTTAATAATCTTTATTTATTGACAAATATTATTTCATGTATATATGTATGTATGTATGTATGTATGTATGTATATAAATAGTCTTACTTTTATATTAATATATGTGTGTGTGTTTTTGTGTGTGTATTTATTCAAATGAGTGCGTGTGTGCGTGTGTGTGTGTTAGATAACACATATACATATACATATACATATACATATACATACATACATACATATATGTGTGTGTGTGTGTGGAGGGAGTAACATCTCCGTTGTAGTATAAATCCCAACACTTAGATATAGGCATGTTAAACCATGCACACTATGTATGTTGCATGTGCACGTACATGTGTATATGATTGCATGTAGATAATATATAATATAAATATAATATCAAACCAAATGTTATTAACAAACTTAATAAAATAATATTGTTTTTTAAAATTAGATTTTACAGATCTAAATCTATTTAGACTTCGAGGCCCAATAATATCCAAAATTGTAAATTTTGAAATTCACCCTTTTAACGTGCTACATGTTGGCCCAGTTCCAATAGGAAATCCATAGTGCATGTAAATCCAATAGCGATCGACAAAAGTTTCCACTTGAATTTTGGATATCTTAGGAACATTTCTATTGTGTAGTCTTCACAATAAACCACATAACTATATATCGAGTTAACAGTCTCAACGGTAGTGGCTTGAGTTCCACCTAACCGAGTATACACCACAATGTTAAACCTACACATCAAGTTAACAATCATGATATAATCCTTTGGGTTAACAATCCCAACATAATCATTTGGGCTAACAATCCAAATGATAATTTATCACATAAGCATTGAGTAACCTCTTTGTCAGCGCCCATATCATATGCCATGTCTTATCCAACTTGTAGCAACAAAGGTCCATTAATTGATCCGACTTGTTTGTAGGATTAATAGATCCTACTATGATGAATTTTTCTACCTACTCTTTTCTACTTTCACCAATTGCTGACTAGGACCGTCAATCAAATAGTAAGAGCATCTAACTGTGATATAACCATAAGTCATGTTGAGTGCAACGTTTGATAACCGCATAAAGTGTGAACTTAAGTGCGTCACCGACCATGAGGTCCATCTTGTTGCATAGCTCCATGTAGTTACTTGAACTTTCAGAAGACAAGAAAGTGGGAACAGGTTTCCTAATCCATATTACTTGGTCTGCACCGGGTCCGAGTTTAATCCGGGTTTGCTTCAGTAATTTAGACATCTGAATCTGGGTTTAGACATCTGATCCCTTATATAAAATTTAATCATTAGTATTCAAATGCCTGGTACTACATTCAGACGTTCGACTTCGATCCTAGACGTCTGAATGGAGGATTAGACATCTGAATCTGGTTAGATTTAAACTGTTTCTTTTCTATTTTAATTTTTTTGAAATCGAGACGTCTGGTCTTGAATTCAGACTCTGAATTTGTATTTGGAGTCTATTGCCTTATTCATTTTGCTCATCTTTATCTCGTACTTAGGTATAATTGTAATGTTCAATTTTTTAACAAGTGTTTTGGTATAATTTACATTTTCTTTAGACCCAATTTCAGGTAGTTTATCACAATGATTGTATATAATATTTTAACTGATCATCTACGTAAACTTTAATCAATTATCTGCTTATTTGCAAAGTTAATAGAATGAAATCTTGGTAAATTCCAAAGTGTGTACTCATTTACTTTTATCAATTCAAACTTACCATGAAAAAATCAGATCTATAGAGTCAGAGGTAGTTCTAATCTAATTTACCCTTCTCTCCCAAGTTACAATGATTATCTTATCAATCCATTAACTATGGTTTTCTAGTTATTCCAATTTACAGGTATTTTCAATTAAAAATCATTGATTCAGATTAAGTTAATATTTTTGACTCGAAGGTATATAAATGATATTCGAATACTTATTTACATCATAACCATATCATAGATAAATCCGTTTACCTTTCAGAGCTATTTGAAGAAAGTTCTTCCTTAACCAACCTAATGTGATTTTCTTCCTCCTTCTAGCTTGTAGTATTTGATTTGATTTTTTCTTTTCTTTACTTTGATTCACTGTTCAAGTATGAGTTTGGATTTTATTATATTTGAAGAGTGTTTTTTAGGTTTTGAGGAGGAAAAGTGAATATGAAGAATTAGAGAAATGATGATTACATAGTGAAATGAAATGAGAGATGAGGTTAATTATGGTTAGAAACATTCTAATATATGTGTAAAACTCGAAATACCCTAAGCACCCCCAAGCCTCGACCCGCTTTACCACATAATGCATGTTGTAGTAAATATTTTTTCCCTCCTACATACGTTATCCCTTTTTGAAGTTGTATTAATGAAATTAGGCTAAAAATCTGCTTAACACAATGGAAAAGTAAGATTTCATAAATTTCTTCATTTGTAAATTTTTTTCTTTCCAACTTTGTATAAAATAACCATAAAGCCCTTTTTTAAGTTATTATTTATTTTTACTAAAATTAAGGGGTGTTACAACTCCCCCTTTAAAAGATTTTCATCTTTAAATTCCAAGAGATGAAAAAATGCAACTCGTAAACACAACCATACACTAGCAACCATGTGTGTACAATGCATACACAAAAATCACATCAAACAAAGCACCCAAACAATCCATATCAAACACATCTGTTTCCTAAATTTTCTACCAATAAGTTATGATATCTATACGGGTATCCATTACAGTCTAAATCTAGGTAGCAACATATAGCGGTGGGGGGGGGGGGAAGTGATGTAAATAAACAATACATAACAATAGTCAAATAGGTGCAATTAAGTAACAATCATTCATCAACCAACATATGTCATGAATATGGCATGTGAACAATGCATAGTACTAATGCAACTCCTATGTGAATGCAAGATCATGGCATATAGGCATAGATGCAAAACATCCTAGAATATACTGGAAGTCTCTATGTGTATGCAACATGTATGATAAATCAAGCCATATAGAAAAATAAAGCACACAATAAAGCATACCACACCATCCAATTTCCTAATTTAACAAAGAAAACAAAATAGGGAAAACTTACCGAAAAAGAGTGAAGGATATAAGTTTCTAATCCTCTCCTCTGGCTCCCACGTTCTCTCCACCGAATCATCTACCCATTGGACTCTAACCAATCTAATTACTTTATTATGGAGTCATTTTGTCCCGTACTCAATGAAGAGGGTAGATGCATGATGAACATGTGACTCTCTTTCTGCTTGAGCCTCTTTTAACTGACTCGGCTCGAACTCAGTAGTTAAATCATGTAAACACTTCCACAAGTGTGATACATGGAAAACATTATGAACCCTTGTCGGCGTTTCAGGAAGCTCCACTCTATAGGCTAACTTCCATACCCTTCCCAAAACTGAAAAAGGCCCAACAAACCTCGGTGCCAACTTTTCCTAACTAACAAACTTCATAACATGTCTAAGTGGTGAGACCTTCGCAAAGACCTTGTCGTCGAATGCAAACTCCAATTCCATGCATCTCATGTTTGTATAAGATATTTGTCTGTCCTACACAGTCTACATCCTTCTGTGGATCTGATATACTTTTCTAAAGTCTCTATAATCATATCTGGTTAAAGAATGATCCTATCTGTAGAGTTCTACCAAGATGAAGATCAACATGACCTCTTATACAACACCTAGAACATTTCCTTTCGAATACTTGGCTGATAGTTGTTATTTTATGCTAACTCTACTAATGGAAAGTGATCCTCCCAAGAACCTCCAATGTTAATACTCATCCACAATAAATCTTCCAATGCCTGATTCATCATCTTAGCATATCCATCCATATGTGGGTGATAAGCGGTACTCAAATTTAGTTCAATGCCGAAGGCCTCCTTAAGACTCCTTCAAAACTCAATAGTGAAAAGCAGATCTTGGTTGCTAGCAATACTAGAAGGAACTCCATACCAAAGAAGTATCTCTTTTACATACAAGGTTGCCAAAGAGGCAGTTATTGTTGTACTCGAAACTGGAATAAAATGGGTGCATTTGGTCAGTCGATTGACGGTGACCTAAACACTCTGATTTCCCCTTCTACTCCTAAGTAGTTACATCAAAAAAATCCAAAGAGATGCTCTCTCATTTCCACTACTGAATATCCAAAGGCTATAATAAACAACCAGGATTTTTTTTCCTCCACCTTTACTCTTTGACAAGCCACGCATGAAGAAACAAACTCTGCTACATGTCTTTTCATACTTGTCCAGTAAAACACCCTCTTCGTATCACGATGCATTTTTTCACCACTAGGATGTATAGTCATCCTAGAATGATGGGACTCTTCCAGTACCATGTCAACTAACTCCTTAATAAGAGGAACACACAACCTACCATCTCTTTACAGCCATCCCTTATCATTAATGGAATAATGCCCCTAGTAACTCAAATGCTCCCCTCTCATCAATTTCCCAAAAATACCTAATAACTCCATATCATGCTTCTAACTTGAACCAATCCAGTCCATAAGTGAGGGCAAAACATCCAAAATTACCAATAGATCCAGTAAAAGGTCCGATGAAGGTCGAAAATCGGATGTAGAAATGAATTCCAAATTCTTTTATTCCAAAAACATAGGGCTTAGCATCACATGCTTTCTACTCAAGGCTTTGGCTACAACATTGCATTTGCCCGAAGTATATGAGATACTGAAAACATAGGACGCTAAGGAATCCATCCTCGTCTGCTGCCTCAAATTCGGTTTTTTTCAGGAGAACAAATAATTTAGTGGCTTGTGATCCATGAATAACTCAAATTTCTCCCTTAAAGGATAATGCCTTCAATGTTTGAAAGCAAAAAAATATCTACCAACTCAAGATCATGGGTTGGGGGTTTCTCTCATGTACGTTCAACTATCAACTAGCATAACAAACAACTTTTCCCTCTGCATTAAAAAAGTGCCCAGTCATGTGCCACAAGCATTAGTATATAATGAAAACGCTTTCAAACTATCAAGAAGTACTAAAAAGGTAGACTAGTCAATAACCCCTTTAACTTAATAAAAGCATGTTCACATTTTGAGTTCCATGAGAAAATTAAATTCTTCTTGGTAAGGCGTGTCAATGGTGCTAATATTTTTGTGAAGTCCTTAATGAACTTCGTATAATAACGAACCAAACCAAAAGAACTTCCAACCTCTATAACACTTCTCACTATGTGCCAATCCAGCACTACAGCAATTTTATGATGATCAACTGATAATCCATGCTCGAAAAAAATGTCCTAAAAAGCGAACCTCCTTATACCAAAAGTGACATTTGGATAATTTCGCCTTTAATTCATGCCTATAGAGAATATCGAGCACTTCTCCCAAATGTAACTTGTGCTCTTCCTAGCCTTTTGAATAGACAAGTATATCATCAAAAAAGCCTCCACAAACTTATTCAAAAATCCTACGAAGACTCAACTAATGAGGTCTACAAAATATGCTAGTATATTGGTCAGCCCAAATGGCATGACTAACCAGTCATAAAGTCTATTGGGTGTACGAAAAGTGGTTCTTTAAATACTATCCTCGACCACATACAATTGCTAAAATTTGATAGCCAATTCAAGGTGAGAGAATAACATATTGTGGAAACTTCGTCTATGACGTTTCATACTTACGATATTTTGACTACGACAACTATATACGTTGGTTTTATATACTAACTTGTTTTTGTAGGAATATTTACAAGACCGGATTCAAATAAGCTTCATGTTATACATATGTTTTGTATTGAGTCTTTGTCTAGAGTTAAAATGATGTTAAAATCTCTCCTTTTGGATATATATGACGACACGTGTACATACACATATTTCTGAGCATATTTGCATTTTCTAGTCAAATTCAGACGTCTGAATTGACCATTTTAGACATCTGAATCTGGAATCAAAGATGATTTCTCAGACAATATTCAGACGTCTGAATTGGTATCCTCAGATGTCTGAATCAGGTCAAAAAAGACCTATTTGCTTTCTGATTTGCACTTGAACGATTTCAGAATTCTGAACTCTATTTTTCAAACGTTTGAATTCCTATAACAGCTATATTTCTGAACAGGCATTTCTCTTCCATAAAGAGATACTACTTTTAATCAATAGGTATGACCATATATTTTCATGATAACTATCCACGAATAATTGCACCTTTTTATAATCTATATAAACATGTTAGAATCATCAGTTTGATTTACCAAAAATCAATCTAACTCTTTCTATTCTTAATCTACTTTGATTCTAACACTCTTGTGCATTCAAGTTCATACAAAAATCATTCATTTACTTCCATATTCTTCACACACACACACAGATATATATATATATATATATATATATATCAAAAGGAGAAGATTATACGAAGGTTGTACTATCAAGAGACAAATTCGTGTTATCAAGAACACATTGTGTCAAATACTCTCTGTATAAGTTGAAGTCATGTTCTGCTATTCAGGCAAGTGAAGTCCTCTTCGACTGTTAAGGCATCGAAATCCTGTTCTATTGTTCAGGTGTTGTAAACCAGTTCCTCAGGGTTAAGTGAGGATTGTTGTTAGTGAAATTCCAAAAAGGAGTCTGGGACTGGATGTAGAACGGGAAGTTCGAACCAGTATAAAAATTCCTGGTGTTCTTGTTTTATTTTACTTATTTACTTTACTATAGTAACTTAGTTTATTTCCGTACTTGTTTAATATAATTCCATATAGCATGATCTGTACTGTCTTTTCATTTGGTATCAGAGCGGGTTTCATTTAACCGTTACACAGTTATCTGATATCTTGCTAATATGGAAAACAATACCAGCAATACCACTAGCACAGTCACTAACTCCAGTTTTATTGAAGGTTAGTCCACTACACGACCACCTCTATTCAATGGTTTAAACTATAATTATTGGGCTACACAAATACATATTTATATGCAAGCCAGTAGTTTTGAATCATGGAATATAACACAATCTGAATATGAAATTCCCACTACTGAATTTTCTACATGGATTGCTGCACAAAGAACAGATGCTACTGCTAACGCCAAAGCTATGAATATGTTATTTTATGCTTTAGATAGAAATGAGTTTAACCGTGTTAGCATGTGCACAACTGGTTATGAAATATGGAGAACGCTTAAAGTTACTCACGAAGGAACTAACAAGGTTAAACAAAGCAAAATATCCATGCTCAAGAGTCAATTTCAAAACTTTAGGATGAAGCAAGATGAATCTATAAATGATATGTACTCTAGATTTCAAGATATATATCACTCATTACTAGGACTTGGAGAAAAGTATTCTGACTTCGATATTGTTTCAAAAATCCTTAACTCTTTAACGGATGAATGGGAAAGAAAGGTCTTGGCAATTGAAGAAGCTAATGACCTCTCTACCATGAAACCAGAAGAGTTAATAGGAAATCTAATGTCCTATGAATTAAATTTGCAGGCCAAGAGTGTACAAGCTCAGGATAAAAAGAATATGGCATTTCATGCAGAAAAAGAAGGATCAGACTCAGATGAAGAAGACTTAGCATTCATTGCTAAAAATTCAAACAATTCTTAAAATTTAGAAAGGGAAACTGGAATAATGGAAAAAGAAACAAGCCAATAACCTCAGTACTTAAATGCTTCAACTGTCATAGAAAAGGTCATATGCAAAAAGGCTACCCAAATCAGAGGAAAAGAAATTACAACAAAAAGGATAAAAAGAAAAAATCATTTTTAGTAACATGGGATGATTTAGATTCTTCTTCCTCAGAAAATAGCAGCAGTGACAGTGAAAATGAACAAGCCAATGTTTGCTTCATGGCCATAGAAAATGAGGTTAGTAATTTTACATTTAATGACATGATTGAAATTAATTCAGAACTTCTTGATACCTTAAAACGTATCAAAAGAAAATATGAAGAGGCTCTAGAAAATCGGAGAAAAGAAGAATTCGAGAGAGATATGCTTAATGATGAAAAGAAAATACTAGAAGAAGAACTTGGAAAACTTCAAGATACCTTCTTTAATGATAACCCTCAACTTACTTTATTGAGTCAAGAAATTGAAACTCAAAAAGAAAAGAATGATTCTCTTGTCTCTGAAAATCATGAGCTGAAAATTAAGATCAAAACGATAGAAATAGATAATACTTGCCCCAAAAGCAAGTTAGATAATATTACTAGAAATGTTTTTAACTTTAATAAAGGTCTAGAAACTCTATCAAAAATTATTGAAATTCTCAATCCACTTCTAGTAAAAAGGACTAGGATACCCTAAGAAATCAAAGGCTCCATCTAAAAAGAAAATTAGGAGAAATATTTCTAATCCTATTACTCGTCCAAAAAGGAATACTAACTCAAAAACCATAAAAATATGGATTCCTAAAACAAACAATAGTTTGATTAGGAATAAATATATAAATACCGTTTTGGAAACTGTTCATAAAAATAAAAATTATTTTTTTAAGGGGGGTACTGAACCCATTTGGGTTTGGTTTCCTAAGACCTAACTGTTAGGAACCTATGACAAAGTGGGTACCAATGTCATTATTATTTTTTGCAGGACCCACTTAAAAAGAGAGGAAAATGGATACTCGACAGCGGTTGCTCAAAACATATGACTGGAGACAAAAATATGCTATCAAACATTACTTACTCAGATGGAGGCTCTGTCACTTTTGGAGACAATTCCAAAGGATATATCATTGGAAAAGGCGATGTCAGTAATGTCGGTACATCTAATTTACCTCTTATTTCCAATGTTTTGCTAGTCAAAAATTTAAAACACAATCTTTTAAGTATCAGCCAGTTATGTGACAAAGGATTCAAAATCTCTTTTTCTGAAGATAAATGTAGAATTTTTGATAAAAATCAAAATCTTATATTTGAAGGAAATAGAGACATAAATATCTATATTCTGAATATGAAAATCAATCACAATTCAGATATGTGTTTAATAACTAATGAAAATGATCCTTAGCTATGGCACAAAAGATTCTATCATATCAACTTCAAAACTGTAAACTAGCTTTCTAAAAATGATTTAGTCAGAGGTTTACCAAAAATGAACTTCAAAGTCAATCATATTTGTGATGCACGTCAATTAGGAAAATTAACCAAATCATTTATTAAATCAAAGAAAGTTATTTCTACATTACAACCACTTGAATTACTACACATGGATCTATTTGGGCCAACCCAAGTTCAATACTTAAACCACAATAGTTATGTATTTGTAATAGTAGATGACATTTCTAGATATACTTGGACAATTTTTATGAAAAATAAAAGTGATACGTTTGAGCATTTTAAAGTTTTTGTCAAACGAATCCAAAATTTAAAAGGTTTAAAAATAAAGAACATAAGAAGTGATCATGGAGGAGAATTTGAAAACGAAGTTTTTTACCATTTTTGGAAAAAGAAAGGAATTTTTCATAATTTTTCGTTCCCTGGAACTCCATAACAAAATGGAGTTGTAGAACGTAAAAACAGAACTTTACAAGAATGTGCAAGAACTTTGTTAAATGGAAGCACTCTTCCAAAACATTTTTGGACAGAAGCTATTGCAACTACTTGTTATGTTTTGAATTATGTGTCTATTCGACCTCTCACGAAAAACACCTCTTATGAACTTTTTACTGGAAGAAAACCAAAGATATCTTATTTCCAAGTTTTTGGTTCAAAATGCTTTATATTAAATACCAAAGATCAGCTTGGAAAATTCGATGCGAAATTCGACGAAGGAATCTTTCTAGGATATTCAGATCGTAGCAAAGCTTATCAGATATTTAATAAAAAATCAAATACTATTGAAGAAACTTTACATGCATCTTTCGATGAAAATTTTCAACAAAAACTAAGTATAAAAGATGATGAAGATTTTTTGGATAACATCACAAATACGGAAAGTACAAATCTTGAAAATGATGAAAACATTATTCGTAATAATAATAATGAATTAAGATCTCCACCAAAAATATTACGGGATCATCCCGTTCAAAATATTATCGGATAAATTAATTCAAACATACGAACTAGAAGTCAACTAAACCAAATGAGCCTGTAGCATTCCTTTCCAATATCGAACCATAGAATCCCAAAGAAGATTCCACAGACGACTACTGGATCATTGCAATGCAAGAAGAGCTAAAACAGTTTGAACGCAATGAAGTTTGGGAATTAGTTCCAAGACCAAGTAATCAAAGTGTTATTGGAACGAAATGGTTCTACAAGAACAAAGCAGATGAACAAAGCAACATTACTAGAAATAAAGCAAGGTTAGTTGCACAAGGATACAATCAAGAAGAAGGAATTGACTATGAAGAAACATTTGCTCTGGTCGCAAGACTAGAAGCAATACGGATCTTAATGGCCTATGCATGTTTTCACAATTTCAAACTTTATCAAATGGACGTTAAAAGTGCCTTTCTGAATGGTTATATAAAAGAAAATGTGTATGTTAAACAACCTCCCTTATTTATTCATGAGAAATTTCTTGATCATGTTTACAAACTTAAGAAAGCTCTATATGGTTTAAAACAAGCACCATGTACTTGGTATGATCGACTAAAGACCTATCTAATTTCTTTGGGATTTCAAATTGGGAAAGTTGATCAAACACTTTTCATTAAACATTCGAAAAGGGATATTTCAATAATTTAAATTTATGTTGATGATATCATTTTTGGTTCTACTAATGACAAGTTATGTCAGGGCTTCTTCGAAATAATGACCAAGGAATTTGAAATGTCTCACATGGGAGAACTAACATATTTTCTTGGTTTACAAATTAAACAACTTCAAAACGACATCTTCATTAATCAAGAAAAATATTGTGATAATTTAATCAAACGATTCGAAATGGAAAACACTTCTACCAAACCGACTCCAATAAGTACAACTACACATCTTGAAAAAGATGAAAGTGGCAAAAGTGTTGACCAAAAATTATACCGAAGTATGATTGGATCATTACTATATTTAATGGCAAGTCAACCTGACATAATGATGAGTGTTTGTTTGTGTGCTAGATTTCAGGCCAGCCCAAAGGAATCACATTTAAGAGCCATGAAGCGTATATTACGTTATCTCTCTAACACCATGGATTTCGGTCTATTCTATCCAAAAGAATGTTCACTCGAGTTAGTTTCATATAGTGATGCTGATTTCGGTGGATCTCGAATAGATCAAAAAAGCACAAGCGGTACGTGCAATTTTATTGGAAAATCAGTAGTGTCTTGGTTTAGTAAGAAACAAAACAGCGTTTCTCTCTCTACATGTGAAACAGAATATATTTCTGCTGCTTTGGCTTATGCTCAAGTAATTTATATGCAACAGACACTTAGAGATTTTAATATAAACTTAACAAATTCAACTATATATTGCGACAATTCTAGTACTACTAGCTTGTCTAAAAATCCTGTCAATCATTCACGAACGAAACGTAATTACATTCGTCATCATTTTCTTCGTGATAATGTTGTAAAAGGAACAATAAATTTTGATTTTGTTTCTTCTGAAAATCAGTTGGCTGATATTTTTACAAAACCGCTTTTAGAAAATGTTTTTATATAACTTAGACGAGAGCTTGGTATCGTCTCGCTCAAAAATTTATGAAATCTTTCTATGGGCTATTAATGTCTCTGGTTAGCTTACCACATCAATACTCCTATCTCTTAACATACAAAACAAACTCTTTCAGTTAGTTCCTCTTATTTCCTTTGTTTTAAATCTATGTATATTATTGTTTCAAACATCTCAGCCACCACTTATTAGCTTACATTCTATTTTTAAACTTTCCAATATCCATTATAAACTCTTTCCGTTCTCTTTTTTAACAAAAGCTTTATTACTATGGATTTTAACTTGCTTATTCTCCTTTTCACCATGGCTTCAAATAATAAAAACTCTGAAAACTCACCTTCATCATATTCTACATCTTCCTTAGAAATACTGGCTACTCCAACACCATGTGAACCGGCTAGACTTAATCCTTCATATGAACCATCTAGTTATACTCCAGAATGGAAGAAATCTCGACGATTTCTTTTCTTCGGTTCTCCATCGACTAAGAAAAAATAGCCGAGATTCGTCATTACCAGAAAGAACAGTTGGTTTGCAATGGGAAATGTATTACGAATAGAAAGTTAATGCCAAATGACTTAGTTTAATCGAACAAGTGGCATCAAAATTATGCGGTACATCTCCAAAGAAAGATGTAGTTCAACCTTCAACTTCGAATCCATAGGAGCCTAGACCACAGCGTCCTCCGGTTTCTCCAAACTCTTGGAAACGTCAACCCTATTGGTCTCCATTGCAACCATACACGGAGATAACCAAGATTGAACCGAAAGATTGCAAGACTCCAAGTGATTCGAACTAATGCTTTCATTTATTTATATTTGTTTTGAATGAACATAATTACATTCTATATATCATTCAAATATTAATAAATTTATTTTTATTTTCATTTTTTTTATGGTTTGAAGTAAGTTTTGAGACACTTTTTAGACGTCTGAAATGGATATTTCAGACGTTTGAATATTGTCTTAAAAGTAAATTTTTCTTCAGATTCAGACGTCTGAATATAGGCCAAAATGAACTAAATACTTTCTGACTCGATTTTCTTTATTTCAGACGTCCAAAATGAATATTTCAGACAGCTGAAATCATCTGGATATTCAAATTTGAATTGTTTTTACACGTTTTCCTATGAAACTAACCCCTTTTTCAACCGTCCGTACCTTTCTTCTTTCCTCATTATTTATCTTTTTTAGCTTATTCCTCCATTAAAAATCAAAACTTTCTTCCATATATTCACTAATGGCTCCAAAGCAAAAAAGATCAAAGCCATTTACTTCGTCATCTACCCCAAACGTCGATCAATGGCTATGGAATGAGCAAGCAAGACAACGTTTTGCACAAATGAGTAGATCTCGGTTCTTTCCGGGTGCTTTCATGAAATTTGAAGAATTCGAGGCTTATCGGATTCAAAAAATTATAAGATCAAATGGGTTAGAATCTCTTGTCTCTTATGCGGCTAATTATCCAAAATCAATCATGTTTTGGTTAAGCTATTTTATGCTAATATGAATTTGGACCATCACACTCCTCACAATCGCGTCGATTGCATTTGGACATTAGTTTGTGGTGTTAAAATTTATCTACCCTTTGCTCGACTTGGTGATATACTTCAATGTCCATCCACGGGGACCGACTTGGATGAAATTGATGTTTCTTTAAACTTGCTTGATAGAGACGAGGTCTCATACCAATTTTTGAATGACGACATAACTAGGCTTACCTCCATTTAACTCCGCCTACAAGCTCGTATCCTCCATAGAGCTTTGATTCGCTGCGTTATTCCACGGACAGGCAGTTATGAAGTTTTTAACAAAAGAAACTTCCAATCCCTTTATGCTATCAATTCCGGTCAATCCATCAATTGGGCTCAAGTGATTTTGGAAGAATTCATGGATGTTAATCGTCGAAGGCGCTATAAGACCTTTCATTATGGGGCTTATATAATGAAGATTCTCCAAAACATTAGCATTTCTTTTCTTGATTCTGAATTCACAGTGATCAAAGAGCTTGGATCAACGACATTGGGTCTTATGGGTTTGCCAAAACGACCGGGAAGTTTGGCATATATTTCATTTCAAGAATGGGTTTCCAACCATGATCAAAACCAACCCCAACCTCATCAACATGATCAACATATTACTCCACCCTCTGAAGAAGAAAATGATGATGAAATAGTGGTCCTTTCTCCCGACACTAGCTCAAGGAATGCTTTGGTTACTCTCTCCCAAAACCAGGCTAAGCTTAGAACCTGAATGGTCAATCTCGAAAAGAAAACTGAAAAACACTTTAATTCCATTCGTGGCTTTCTCAACAAAATTTGGAAATGTATTGGATGCTCCACTCATCATCTACCGAAGCTTTCAACCCCGCTCCATTTCAATGGTCATCAAGCTCGGGGAACAATAATGGTAATGAAGATGATGATGATTATGATGATGATAATGAAGGCAGTGATTCCAGCCCTAGGTTTTAAATTCCTTTGGTATTAACTAGTTTGATTTGAACTCTTTCATAGTTTACTTTTCTATTTATGGCATAAACTCATATACTATCTGCTGGTATTGTATTATGTTTTGAATACTCTGCTCTGCTTTGTCATATATTCATACTTTCTTTTTTTGCGATGCCAAAGGAGGAGAAGGAGTTAATATAGTCTATTTATTCTAACATGCTTTTTGACAGGGGGAGCTTATAGAAAATATATTACTCGTATTATATTTATATAGTTGTCATTGTCAAAAAAGGGGAGAATGTTGAAACTTTGTCTACGACGTTTCATACTTACGATATTTTAACTACGACAACTATATACGGTGGTTTTATATACTAACTTGTTTTTGCAGGAATATTTACAAGATCGGATTCAAATAAGCTTCATGCTATACATATGTTTTGTATTGAGTCTCTATCTAGAGTTAAAATGATGTTAAAATCTCTCCTTTTGGATATATATGACGACGCGTGCACATACACACATTTTTTAGCATATTTGCATTTTCTAGTCAAATTCAGACGTCTGAATTGACCATTTCAGACGTCTGAATCTGGAATCAAAGATGATTTCCCAAACAATATTCAGACATCTGAATTGGTATCTTCAGACACCTGAATCAGGTTAAAAAAGACCTATTTGCTTTCTGATTTGCATGTGAACGATTTCAGATGTCTGAACTCTATTTTTCAGACGTCTGAATTCCTATAACGGCTATATTTCTGAACAGACATTTCTCTTCCATAAAGAGATAAGACTTTTAATCAACAGGTATGACCATATATTTTCATGATAACTATCCACGAACAATTGCACCTTTTTATAATCTATATAAACATGTTAGAATCATCGGTTTGATTTACCGAAAATCAATCTAACTCTTTCTATTATTAATCTACTTTGATTCTAAAACTCTTGTGCGTTCAAGTTCATACAAAATCATTCATTTACTTCCATATTCTTCACACACACACACACATATCAAAAGGAGAAGATTATAGGAAGGTTGTACTATCAAGAGACAAATCTGTGTTATCAAGAACACATTGTGTCAAATACTCTCTGTATAAGTTGAAGTCATGTTCTGCTGTTCAGGCAAGTGAAGTACTCTTCAGTTGTTGAGGCATCGAAATCATGTTCTGTTGTTCAGGTGTTGTAAACCTGTTCTCCGGGTTAAGTGAGGATTGTTGTTAGTGAAATTCCAGAAAGGAGTCTGGGACTGGACATAGAACGGGAAGTTCGAACCAGTATAAAAATTCCTAGTGTGTTTTTTATTTTACTTATTTACTTTACTATAGTAACTTAGTTTATTTCCACACTTTTTTAATATAATTCCATATAGCACGATCCGTACTATCTTTTCACATATCAAAGAGATCGTCTATACATGGCAGTGGGTAATGGTTCTTCTTTGTTAGCTTATTCAGTTCATGATAGTCAACGCAAAGCCTTAATGAAACATACACTTTGGTAGCAAAGACAATATATGCCCCTTGTCTAAAACACTACTCTGAATAAAGACCTTCTCCAATAATCCATTCACCTATTTATTAAGCTCACATCTTTCTCTTAAATTCATATGCCTAAAGGGTAAAGCGATAACTATACCATTCTGTTTTAGATAAATTTGAAGTTTAATCTCCCTGTGAAGAGGAAGTCCTAAACATTTAGAAAAGACATCTGGGAAATCATGAACTATAGGTACGAATGCTAACTCAACATGTGACAGATCAAGGGAATATAGGTAACTCAACATAACTAAACTTTTGGGATTGCGGTAAACCTCCAGGGGTCTATAAGTACCCAATGAATCAACTTCCTGTTATAGCCTAACACTGCTTTATATATAGCCATCCAGTTCACTCCTAGAATTAAACAAAAACCAAAAAAACCCTGTACAAAAGCATTACAATTGAATTTAACACTGAAAGTGTTCAATTTCAAACCATTACAAATCACGGATAAATGGATCGATCCCCTACAATGTATGACACTATAACAAGGTCTTTAACTATATTAGTCTCTGAGTGTTACTTATCTGCTAGTTTATCGAAATAAATGAATGAGATGTTCTGGTATCAAATAAAGTACAAATAGATAAATCTGAAAGAGTTAACACGCCTTCTATGATAACTTTCTTCCCATTTTCCTTAGCAAACTTTGCCACCTTCTTCACCAGTATATATTGATAAGTCTAGGCCATACTTTGCTAGCTGATTGAATATTAACATATTCCTTAACACTGCGGTCTTCTTACTCCAAATGAACAAACTTCTCTAGCTCCACTCCCTCGATATAAACGTAGTCTCAAAGTGCCTCTTAAAATTAGTCCAAGTAATTATTGTCTGGTAAGCCTCAGCAATGACAATATCCCACTAAATCAAGGCCTCTCATTACAAGCACCACAAAGCCAATTGCCTCTCATTGCATAGTTCATACCCATCTTTGGAAAAATTCAATCATAATTCCTCAGTCATACCCGTGTCTCAACAAAATATTCAGTCCCGAAGTAATTATTTCCTCCTAGACTTTGAAAATTCAGACACTACTTAGGAAAATACAAAGCAGACGGAGGAACCAGGGGTTCACCTTATGCTTACACTATGGGTCCTCCATTGAGAATAATTTCAGTTTGACCTCTTGCTTGAAGATACCCGTGGAACCATATCAGAACATTCACATCCAGAACCTCAACTACTTCATGGTACTACTTCTTCGATTGCTCATTTCACTTATCTAAAATTAAGAACTATTAGCAACTTCCCTTAGATAGTAATAAGCACTAATAGAATATGAGGGTATGTTCGTATTATATATATAAATAAATAAATATACATATAATAATGATGAAAATATAAAAGTACATTCTTTCGATACATGTCAAATCCCTAAGGAATCCTGAACCTATGCTTTGGTACCAAATGTAACAGCCTGCACCGTTGAACACAATAATCCAAAGCCTAAAAATGGCATTTGAACTAGGGTCCCAAGAAGTACGAATCATTAGGTTTTAACGTTTTGCATGGTATAGAGGGAAATATAATTTTTCAAAATTCTACACTTCCAGGTCTTGTATCGAAAGAAAATAAAATATATGTAATGAAAAATAACCCAAATCAATTGTCTCAAAATAGTCATGGTCCATACAAGTATTAATAGAATAGAGTCTCTAAATTATATTACAATGGAAGTTTGAATAATAGATATAAATTCAGGTACATGGGAGAATAATGATAAATAATATATCTCTGAAGTGCCAAGTCACCTTTTCCATGCACCTTATCTTGATCCCTTCACATATTTCCATGTCCTCATGCAATAGATTTAAAGAGGGAGAAATGAAGGGAATTGGAAAAGGTCCAATGAATGAACTATATCACTAAGTTGTATGGTGTAGACAAGTAATTAAAGTCCGATTAAAACCAACACAATCCAGGAGTGTTCTTTTATGTGTGTGTGTACTATGTATAAGGAATTTATTACTTTCACGTTATAGGTTAGCAATCCATGGTGTGCCTAAATCCAATCGTGATCTATGAAAGTTTCCATCGAAAGGTCGGATATCTTAGGAACATTTCCAGTTTACGGTCATGACAATGACCACCTAACTATACATTGAGTTAATATTCTCAATGACAGTCCCTTGAGTTACACCTAATAGTGTATGCATCACAATGTTAAGCCTACACATTAGGTTAACAATCTTGATATAATCCTTTGGGTTAATAATCCAAATATAATCTTTTGGGTTAACAATCTCGATGACAATTTATCACCTAAGCATCGACCTCTTTATTAACACATGTATCTGCCCTGTATCATTCAACTTGTAGCAACAAGGGTCGGTTAACCGATCCAACTCCTCTATAGGATAACAATCCTATTATGACCAATATCTCCACCTACCCTTTCCCTCTTTTACCAATATGTGACTAGGACCGGCTACCGAATAATAAGAGCGTCTAATGTGATATAATCGCACTTCAGGTGGGTGACACATTTGATAACCTTATGAAACATGAACCTAAGTGTATCACTGAGCATGAAGTTAATCCATCTTGTTGCACAGCTCCATGTAGTTATGTGAACTTCTGGAAGATAATAAGTAAGAATACGTTTGCTTAATCCATACTACTTGGTTTGCACCAGGTCCAGGTGCAACCTGGGCTTGCTTTAGTAATAAAAACATCAAAATCTTGGTTTAGATGTTTGATCCTCTATATAAGATTTAGCAATAGTATTCAGACGTATGCTCTATATTCAAATGTTTGACTCTGATCCTACATGTCATAATAAAGGTTTAGAAGTCTAGATCTGGTCACAATTGAACTGTTTCTTTTTTGTTTGAATTCCTAAAATCTAGAAGTTCCGTCTTAACTTTAAACGTTTGAATTTGGATTTTCGAGTCTGTTGTCTTATTCATCTTGTTCATCTTCATCACGGACTTAGGTATTTCAAAGGTTCATTTCCTTAGCAAGTTTTTTGATATAATTTCCATTTTTCATATAACCAACTTTAGGTAGTTTATCACAATGATTATATACAATAATTCAGTCAGTTATCTATATACTGGGCCAAAAAGTGGCATACCACCCCCAAAACATGAAAACAAGTAGATCTAGTAGGATATAGCAAGAAAATAATACCAATGCATGGATTTTTATGGTAGTTTGGAAAATTCTATTGCCTACCTTAACTTTAGACTTATTTAGATTGAGTTCATAAGTACAAGAGCTTTTTCAGTTAGAACAGATCCAAATAGTCCTTAGGTGGTAAAATTTGAGTAGAGATAAGAGAATAAAGAAAGAGTGACCAAAATGTTCTCTAAAGGTTGCTGTAGGCTTGCTATTTATAGGAGAATTTCCAACTAGAGTCACCAGATCATTGAAGACCAAGTAAAACTCCAAATCCAAGAAAGTAGGAGAGAAGATGAACTCCCCCTTGTCTTTAAATCATGTCGGTACGACATGAATCATGTTGGTACCAAGATGATTTTCTTATTGCAAATCACTAGCTTCTCTTTTACTTCATCTTGCATCTTCAAATCTTCTGGCTTTAAGCACCTTCGCCTAGTAATTCTGCTTGATATCCAGATGATCTAACTTATCTGGAACTTGTACTTTTCTTCACAACTTATAAGAGATTTTTGCCCACTCCTTCAGAAATGGGCTCTAGGACGACCACTCTATCCGTTAGTTCCTTGACCATGCTTTAGAGAACACTAGAGTGTAGAAAAAATATTTAGCACGGACATGAATTCATGTCGGTATCGACCACTTTTCCTCAGTGTAACTTACCTCAAACTCCTTGAAGTCTTTTCCATCGCCGTTCTAAGCTTTCCCTCAAGTACTCGAATTGTTTCACCTTCGTCCTAATGTCCAGATTCATCTAAAAGCTGATAACACCTGCCCTCATAGTACGCTTTTATTGGAAACAAAGTGTGCTTTGGATCAAGACTAGCGTATATAGCCATCTTATCAGGTCCATTGGTTGTTCAAGAGTTGCTTGGAAATGTCATCTATATTTTAGAAGCATTCGTTCAACCAATTTAAATAGTAGCCGTACCACTTTTTGTGCCAAGTCCTAGATCTGTATCCCTCCAAAGATCGTTCTATATCTCAGTCAGGTAAGAATTCTTTTACTTTTCTCTCTCTTATTAACAATAAAATCATGTCGGTATTGACCGCTTCATCTCAGTACCAACATGAATTGCTTAGTCGCAACACCATATAAATTCCAACAATTGGATTTTTCGTCCTTACCTTTTACTTTCATCTTTTTACCTCACCCAGACTACTTTTCATAGCCTTTCAGTCACCGCCTTCATCCCCGACCACTTCAAGCTGCCGCCATCTCGACCTAAACAACAAATCATTTTCGTCTTCATCTCGACAACCATGAGAACGCTACCACTAAATTCGCCTCCATCACCATCTCAATAAAATCGATCCTGAATTCTCCAAGTCCCGATCTAGGCTCGAAATACCAAGGTGGGTTGTAAAAATTTGGCGCCATGGTGGTCATAGTTCGGGTTGCAGCTGATGGCTGGGGTTTGGATTGAAAGACCTTCATTTGAATCCTTGACCATTGAAAGGCTCGTATTCCCCTAGGTACAAACCCAAGCTCACCTCGAAGTTGGCACAACAACCACTCAAGTTATGATGTTTCATGCCTACTCTATGCCAGCTTTACTCTCCTCCGGCATTGCCTTGGGTCTCTACCATCATGGCCCTGGGTCTTCTATGTCTTGCAATGGTTTCAAGCCTTCACACACTGAAGATGCTTAGGCATTTTCTACTAAAGTTTAGTTGATCACAAACCATCATTTCAACCTTTGTGAGACAGTCCCAATGAATGGTAACATTGAACATGCTTCGGAGATTAAATAGTTTCACCATACAACAATTCAAGTTACTACACAATCATGTGTTCATGCAAAGAAAGCTCATGTCGCACTGGACAATGGTTCTGTTATCTTTCATCTTATAGTAACGGGTTAGATATCACACACAATTATATTATACGATGGTGCTCGTTCTCCAGCAAGAGCAGGCTATCTACACGAATGTTCCGTCCATCGTGTAGTGGATACAGGACACACACTGCATAGACTGATATTCCACATTTACCTCAGTCAATGTTCAGGATCCGATTAGTCCACTCACGTCAATGTCCACTGGATTCTAAATGTCAGTCATATGGGTTCATATTAAAATATAATTTCAAAATGAAACATACCTGAGCATGCTTACTATCAAGTTTTCTTATTCAAAAACACATGCCATTCACCCTGTTTCAACAATAGGGCTGGGACATCAAATCCTCATGAGGTCGGCTCCTTTACATCTTAAGCAATGAATCTATGCCAACTGGAGTTTGACGCTCAATTACAATTGAGTTACAAGGAGCGATAGTACCAATTGCTCCATTCCAAAATCAACCTCCCCCACTAAACGAAGATCTTGAGCTAAGGGTTTGAATGGTACCCTAAAATCAATATCATCCATATTGATTGCTAACTCACTCCACACAATATTCCTCTAAAACGAGATACCAAAGAGTGATATTCTTCTCCCAAGAGTCGATCAACGGGTGTACAATCCTCCGTAGGGATAAAAGGCCTACAACAAATACACGTGCCTGAGCGGAGCTATACCACCATTTAACCCTTTTCTTTGAGCCTTTATTCAGGAGCTTGGGCTTGCTCCTACCCAAGTGCACCCCAAATGGATATGTCCTTTTGAATTCCTTATACGTCCTATTCATGATGTAACTTCATCGACCTCCAACTTTTGCAGAGTTAACGCATCTTTTGGGCTTTTAGAAAAGAGTCGAGTCGCCTTCCTTATTAATCACTGAAGCCTGGTGTCATTGCAAAGTCATTGGAGCACTTCACAATGAATTTTCTTATTTTAAGAATGAATTTTTCTTCGTCTGCTACCCCTTCGGGTTCTACCGGCTTCAGTTATCTGGATGTAAGACTTCTTTATTTTTATCCTTTTCCATACTTAGGTTCTCACTGCCCAAGTATATGACTTCTTATTCGCTCTCTTCACATATATTCCCCATCGAGATGGTAGTGATGCGCACTTTGAAACTTTAAAGACCGTTCATAGAGCCAACATCTGCTAACGGACCACTTCTTACCTTATAGCAAATGAAAACTTTGCTAATATATCCTTCTACATCCCGAGCAATTCATCATTCCAGTTAAGCCTCCACCTAAGAGGACCAGAGTTGTTGCTCGAGCTCCTTCCCCTACTTGCGACTTTGGTGATGATGTTCAAGGAGGGCATATTAGGTCCATCGAGAAAGGCGAATAGCGATGAAGGCACAGATAAAGTGACAAAATAGAATGTCATCGAGGAAGTGTGTGAAGAGAGAGTAAAGGAAGGACTGAAGGAATATAAGAATAAGAAGGAGATAGCAAAGAGAAGGATGATAAAGAAGATGACTATGATGAGGATTTCGACCATGGAAAAGATGAATAATATATGCAAACATATCCTAAAGGCACGAAAATCCCTATCTCGCCGCATCCTAAGAGAATAATTGTCAAGCCCTTGTAATATCCTCCGGTCTGAATACAACTCCAATTGTTGAGGCATCCACTTCCGTGGCCACGAGCTCTTTAGGAAACATCTTCGGCTTACTCAGGGATTTGGACATCCGGATTGACGATCTTCTTAAGGAGTAACCTTCGGGCTTCATTTTTTCATCCAAGGACCTTCTAGCCAAGGGAGATGAAACCCTGTCTTTGCAACCCATTAAACACGATCCGTAAAGTACATAGAGCAACATCAGCAGTCAACATATTTATAGGACCATGAACACTCATATCTTGCATTCAACCATACTTAATTTAGTGTTTTGAGACTAATACAACCTTTTTTGTTTCGTTTTAGGTACAATGGGAAGAGACCACTTCCATTATCTATGCTCGGGCATTGGCAAGCCTAAAGAACTACTCTAGAACCTTATCCTCGCCGCTCTTCTTCACAGTGAGAGACCAAGTAAGAGAGATTGAAAATTGGGGAGAGGGAATACTATAACGATAAGGGAAAGAAGAAGCGTCAGACTGAAGAAAGAGAATACTATAACCAGGAGAAGGAGTCTCATGATTATCATGACCATCACGGTCTCACTTCGTTCTACCCAATCATGCTCTCAGCCCCAAACTCATTCTCAATAGCTCCTAGCAATCCAATTACCAGTCACTAATATTTTTACTTCCTAAAAATCTAAAGTGGTTTATGCTTGTCCATCCCCACCACCACCTGCTTCAGGCTTGTCTAGTAACATTACAACTAAGATGCATGATGCTTTTCCCAACCTTTACCTGATATTAAAGATATCTCTCGCGAAGAGGCCAATTGCAGAGCTAGAGGGGTCGCCAAACTTGTTGACCATCTCTTTAAATTGAAGAAATTGTGTTTCTTTCTCTCCAACGTAGATAGAATTAACCAAACTGGCATTTAGTCTTACAAATTGGAGAGGAAGGCTCATGAAATAACAATAGTAGATTACAAGATCAAACTGGCCGAGATTAAAAGGCAAAGAGATAAAGCTCAGATATCAGCCAAAAACTCTAAGCCGCTAATTCAGGAGATGTCTCATGCTCACACTCTCGCCTCAATGTGATAAATGACCAACATAAAGAAGGCACATCTATGAGCTTGCAGCTCAAGTAAGTGCCGAGAAAAAGGAAATTTAAGAGAAAGATATGACACTTCAAGCAAAGAACTTAGCACTATGGATAAGTATATAGAACTTCAAACATTTTACGCTGAAGTTAAGAGAATTAAAGCTAGTCTGAACGCCGAGACAGAAGCAAAAATAAAAGCTCAACTCATACTTGGTGGAGCTATAGCTGAAATAAACAATCTCAAAGACCAAGCAGCTAAGGAGAAATAAGAGATGAACTCCACCCTTAGTAGTTCTTTACAAACGTTACTGAAGACAAGAATCTGATGGGGTTGGGAAATAGTTATCCTATTACTCTAGTATATGCTTGGCAGAAAATTATGCGTCTTGTGACTTTGTTTGGTAAAGAATTCACCGAAGACCAATTGAAAGCCAAGTTTTTAGATGCAAACAGTATCATATCCCTGGAGAAAGGCAAGGTAATTTTGGCTAAATAAGATGCAACTGCTATAAAAGCTTCAATCGTGGCTCCAAGTAGCCTTGGTGCATAGGACCAAGTAGAATTGTCATCTTCAAAATCTAAAGAACCTACGATGGAAATTCCAACTTCCATGGAAGCTAGCTCTTAGGCCTCCCAGACTGCAACCCCAACTTCTGCCATAGTTACTATAGGAAATGTGAATTACAGACCTTAAGGTAGAATTAACACTAGATGGGGGTGAATATGTTTAATTAATTTTATGACTTTTTTGAAATCTTTTCAAATTAAATCCAAACAAATGCAATTCACAAACACGGAGACAATCATAGAACCAGACATAGATGCAAATAGTGAATTAAAGCAAAAAAGGAAAGAACATACCAGAATTTTATACTGATTTGGTGTTACCCTACATCCAAGTCCCACATAATTTCTTGTGCAGATTTCTTTTCAAATATAATGTCGATATTACAACCTCCATTTCAAGGCCACGAGATACGCCCTCCTATCTCCGAGTCCAGGGCAAACTCTCATGATTTAAATAGGCTACAAGATCACCTAATTAATATACGGGCTACAATCACACCCAATTCATTTACAGGCCATAATTACACCGTTTCCAATCACACTTTGATAGGAGATTCGATACACATAGATCATTCGATCTTTGATTATAAATGATCCTATAACTTTGAACAACATCGAGATCTTTGAGAGAGAGTGAGAGAGTGGCGGAGAATCAAGCTAGAGATGATCGAGTTCGATTCACTAAGAATTTCGGCAGATTTTTTTCATGCATTTGAAAATGAGGGAATATTTGAGTGGAGAAGAAGGAGTGAAGAAATGAAGAAAAAATAACTTAAAATTCATTGAAAACAACTAGTATTTATAGGAGAACAATGGCCATGTATTTATGAAAGGTTATGATGAATAGACACATCTTTTGAAAATTTGAATTTTAAATTCTACAGCAACCATTTCGACATGAGGGGATGAGGGATGTCGATATTCCTATGTTATTTTGAAAATAGATTTTGCTTTAAAATGATTTCTACTCTAAAAATTGACAATACAATTTCTAAACTTTGTAAACCATTTTGAATATAGTTTAAATTTGTAGGGTTTTAGAAAGTAATATATAATCTATAATATAAAAGTAATATTAAAAACTAAATATAGATTTCTTTGAAATATATTAAAGATAAAATATTAAAATCAAGAAATAGCTTAAAAAACAAGATATGACTTCAAAAATATAGTTTTGAAAAAATAGATTATTTTGAAAATTTGAGGATTCTATTCCACTAGAGAAGATTGTGGTTCCATCCCACTAAAGAGATCGTGGGTTCCATCCCACTATCAATTGCATTCCACAATTAAAATTCGAATAAAGATTTTAGTGCAATTATGAAGTTTTAACATAAATCTAGACTCTATTACTTATCTTGATATCTTGAACTCTTGAAATCTTGATAATATTAAAACCCATGGGTCCTCAGTCTTGATTTCTAAAATCTTGAGTTCGTCAGTCTTGAGTCTCTATACTCAGTCTTGAATCGTTATACCGTACAGTCTTCATTCTCAGTACCTTGATATACATATATATCTAGACAAGAATATTAGTATTTATATTTTATAACAAGTCCTAAGGTTTTTGTCATCAAAACCATCATCCCAGGAACTAACAATCTCCCCCTTTTGTATGATAACAACCTTTGTTTATTAAATATACTCCAACAAATTTCGATTCTACCTGACCCCCTTATTCCAGCAACTCCCTCTTAATCTAAGCATATCGTACCTATTTTATAATTCTCCTCCTTTATCATCAACAAAAAAATAATCCTAAACTACATAAATTGCAACAACCTTGATTTTTCAATGATTTAAATAAGAATTTAACAAAGATTTAAAAATAAAATTATTTTTAAAAATAAATAATCGACTACGAAAACTATATATTTGAGATGCTTCCATTTAAATAAGACCAATGCAATTTGTTACATGTCGAAATTCGTTCGAAAATTGGTCCGCCCAAATTTTTAGTGCGAATTATCAAAATTAAAGTATAAATATTTTTACATAAAAATGATCTAGCAAATAATCTGATTAAAACATCAGAGTTCGTTCCGTCCAATTCCGATCTTCGTAGTTCGAAGCAGTAACAGTGGCAACATATGAAATTTTGCTACGAACGTCGTAGCATAGAGTCAATTACATCGTTGGATGCGTCTCGTTGTGCTGGTCTCTGCGATGTATTTGTTTTCGTATTTTGGCTTCCGTTGCAAAATGCTAAATAGCTGAGATAGCAGTCCGTGACCGTGCCCTGAGGTCATAATTACCTACATTCTTTTCACAGCCAATAACGCATTCTTTTCATCCGACATTATTTCTCTTCATCATATTCGTTGCATGCGCCTCCTAAATTATTAAATGCTGAATGAGCTCATGCATTTTTCTACTTATATATATTCGTGATGCGCCTTCTTCTTGCTCCTTCCATTTTATCTTTCTATAAGCATTTGTTTAAAAAAAATTATATATATAACAAAGTTTAATTGAATAACCTGCTTCCCCTCTCCCTTTTATAATTTCCTCCACCCAAACCTACCTCAATCTCGTCCCTTCCCTCGAACACTCCTCCATCGAACCATCTTCCCACCTGCCCCATCGCTACCTCGCCCGAGCTGCCTGCTCCGCCTCCTAGCCCAACCTGACCTTCCCGTAGCAGTTTGACCCCACCATCCCGCTACCATCTTGCCACCCGAAGCCCTCACTCCACCAACTGCTACCACCGAAAACCCCTTCAATTGAACCGGCTCCAGTACCCGACCACCTCCCTCCGCCTTACCACTCGCCCACCCTAGTATGACGCAGCAGCTAAGTCACCAACCAAACTGCCACATTCTCGTGGCCAACCTCAGCCATTGGAGCGTCCAACCGAATGACAAAATCTAAACCCGCATCACAACTGAACCACCACATCACTCGAACTAACCGAACTCGCAACTGCTTAGCCTGCATCATCATCGAACCATGCGCAACAACATCGCTTTGTCAATCGTGGCCTTCTCGCTTTAGTGTGTGCATATGTGTATCCGTATCACCGTATCCGTTTATCGAAAGCCACGAAAGTGAGTGATTTTAAGCTCACTATTAGATTTTCATATGCAGGTATCCTGCTATGTTATCAATAATGGATTGATGATTATGATCGATATTGAAATTGGAAAATTACTGATTGTTAACGTGGCGATATATGTATTGGTTAAAATAGTTGAAATTATTACTTTGAATCCCGATGGCATGAAAAACACATTAATTATGGAAAAATTTGAATAGTGAATGATTATTGATACCTATCACTGTATATAGTTGTTGTATGCATTGAACTGGACATTCAAATTTTAAACCGGGATATGGGTTGAAATGGTAAATACCCAAATTTAATCATTTGGCTTAGGATAGAAAATTAAATAGTAAACAATGATTGGTCAATTGAAATTTATTTTGGATTTTAAATATATAAATTTGAAATTAAGAAATAATTTAGAAATTTAACACAAATTTATAATTTAAAATTTTCATTGAAGTTAATATTTAATTTTGAAATTGATTAAGTTAATTTCGATTTAATTGAAAGATTAATCACACTATTTTAAATTATGAAATTAAACTAATAATGGTTATGTCAAATGTTATTGAATTTTTTTAAATAAAAACTCGTCAAGTTGATAATTTGAAGTTTAATGAAGTGTTTATATTTTATATTTAATTAAATTTTAAATGAAGATTTAATTTACTTTTAATTAGATTTGATTGATTTAAAATGTAAAAATTAAATTTAAAAATAAAGATTTGATTTAATTAAAAAGAGAATATTTAATTGAATTAAAAATATGATGACTAAATTGTTGAATTGAAGTTTAATTAAAAGTGTTTATGTAATTTAATTTCTGAAGTTTAATTAAATTAAATATTTAATTATAAAGCTTTTGTATTTTAAGACTTAATTAACTCGGTTAATTTGAAAAGTTATTAGATTTTGATAATTTAGTAAAAATTTAATTATTTATTTAAAATTGAATTTTTGGTCTTTAAATCCAAATTTGTCGAAGTCATATGAGAATTTTTATTTGAAAATAAGAGATATTTTATTTAATGAAATATCCAATTAGTGTGAAAATGACGTTAGTTATTAAAGAGACCGCAGCCAGAGATGAGCATACTCTCTGTCGATACAGGAACCACTTTAAAAACTGTGTACATGAAGTGATGATCTAGAATAAAGTGGTTGGATTTGATGAACGTTTGCTGGATTTGAAGAAAGAGAATGATGATGGATTAGTCTGGCAATTGTGCCAATTTGAGATGATTAAAACAGGAGTCGTACCGGCCAAGTGGGTTAGTCTGGCACTTGAGTTTCCATCAGCTCAGGATTGTAGAAGATAGTATTCCCAAAACCGCTTTTCGAACAAAAGATGGTTTCTATGAATGGTTAATTATGCCTTTTGGTTTAACTAATTCATCGACTTACTTTGTTGACCTCATGAACAGAGTATTCCAGGAAGTTCTAAACAAATTTATTCTAGTTTTCATTAACAATATTCTAGTCTTGTTTAAGACTGAGAGAGAGCATGATGTATACCTTAAATTTGTCCTTAAAACTTTGAGAAGTCATCAATTGAAAGCTTAATTCTCTAAATGTCATTTCTGGTGAGAAGAAGTTAGATTTCTTGGGCATGTGGTTTTGAGGAATGGAATTTCGATTGATCCGCCAAAGATTGCCATAATCAATGATTGGGAAACTCCTAAAACCCTATAGATGTCCACAGCTTCCTAGGCTTAGCTGGTTATTATAGTTGATTTAATGAGAACTTTACTCGAATTTCTTCACCACTCACAGCTTTGACTAGGGAGAATGTTAAGTTTGTTTGGAGTAAGTAGTGTAAGGAAGCATTCGAAGAACTAAAGTGTAGTCTAACCTCTGCCCTATTCTCACTGTCCTGGATGATAGTGAAGTGTTCACTGTTTATATAGATGCTTGTAATGAAGGATTGGGTGCTGTTTTGATGCAGCATGGTAAAGTTATTGCCTATGTTGGTCATCGGCTGAAGACTCGTAAGGCAAATTATGCAGTTCACGACCTGGAATTGCTCGCCGTCATTTTTACTTTGAAGTTATGAAGACATCGCCTTCTTGGAAAAAAAAAATTTGAACTCTTTACAGACCACTAATCACTGAAGTACATCTTTACCCAAAAGGATCTAAACCAGAGACAAGTTAGATGGCTCTAATTCTTATCATCGTTTGACCTCGACATCAACTATACTCCTAGAAAGGATAATGTCGTGGCTGATGCTCTGAGTAGGAGCAAAGCCATGTTATATCAACTTTTTGCTTCTCCAGCTCTTATGGATCGCATAGCCGCTAATCAGGATGAGGACTCGATGCTTAGGAAAATAAAAGAAAATGTTCGTGGCAGGAAGGATAATACCCAATTCGAATGGGGCATGCAAATCGATAGAAATGAGATTCTAAGAATTAATAATAGAATTTGAGTTCTGAACGTGGATGGTTTGAGACAAGAAGTGCTTAGGGAAAATCACCATCCAGACTTTCTGTTCATCCCAGAGTCACAAAGATGTGTCAAAATATGAAGAAGATGTACTGCTAGAGTGGAATGAAGCGAGATATTTCCATTCACATCAGAAGGTGTGCCACTTGCTAGCAAGTCAAAGCAGATCACCAGAAGACAGCATGATTATTGCAGCCTCTTAAGATTCCAAGCTGGAAATGGGATCAAATCTCTATGGATTTTACTGATGGACTACCGAGGACCAGAAAAGGTAATGAAAGTTTCTCGGTTATTGTTGATAAAATGACAAATTCTGCTCTTTATTCCTGTAGAGACTACTCAAACTTCCGTGAGTTTAGCCATGCTTTATACGAAAGAAATTGTTTGCTTTCATGATGTTCCATCTAGCACTGTATGTGATCGGGACCCTATCTTCACAAGCAATTTCTAGAAAGCTTTTCAGGAAACTTTGGGTACTCAATTAAATCTGAGCAAGCTTATCATCCTCAGATGGATGGTCAGACCGAAAGGGTAAATCAAATTTTGAAAGATCTTCTTCGAGCTTGTATTTTGGATTTTGGAAGATCATGGGAAGAGCATCTCCATCTCGTAGAATTCACCTACAACAATAGCTATCAAGCGAGATTGAAATAGCACCGTTTGAAGCTCTTTACAAATGGCCATGCAAATCTCCATCTTGTTGGGTTGAATCAAGAAATCGACTTGTTCTTAGCCTCGAAATGATTTTGGAAGCTTTTGAGAAAGTCGAAGAAATAAGAAGGAAAATGAGAGCTGCCTAGGATCAACAGAAGAAATATGCAGATAAAAGAAGGAGAGACTTGGAATTTGCTGTTGGAGATCAAGTGTTTCTCAAAATTTTGCCTTTGAAGAATGTTATCCGATTTGGAAGGAAGGGAAAGCTTGCTCCTAGATTTTTTTGGTCCTTTCTACATTTCAGAAAGAGTTGGTACTTTGGCATATAGAGTTGACTTGCCAGAGAAGCTGTTGGGGGTGCATAATGTACTCCATGTTTCGCATCTTCACAAATATGTGCACGACCCATCTGCGATTGTCTACCCTACTTTGTTCAAAGAAATGGATGTTGAGCCTAATCAAACTGTTGAAAGGAAACCGCTCCGTATAGTAGGAGGAAGCACGAAGCAGCTTAGAAGGAAGGTATTAAATCTCATAAGGTTTAGTGGAGCGAAGAGGATCGAGATTGTACTTGGGAATTGGAAGAGAGTATCCATGCTTCAAATCCTGAATTTCTAATTCGGGTATGCAGTCCATGTCTGAATCCATTTCTATCTTTTTGTTTATCTTCCTGTTCTCTTATTCCGTTCTTTTCGAGGAAGAAAAGTTTTGAGTGGGGGAGATTGTAACGACCTTGATTTTTCAACATTTAAATAAGAATTTAATGATGATTTTAAAATAAAATTATTTTTAAAAGTAATAATTGACAATAAAAACTATATATTTAAGGTGTGTCCATTTAAATAAGGCCAATAAAATTTGTTGTGTATCAAAATTCGTCCGAAACTCGGTTAGCATAAATTTTTAATGCGAATTATCAAAATTTAAAGTATGAATATTTTTAAATAGAAATAATCTAGAAATTTTTTTAATTAAAATGTCAGGGTTCGTTCCATCCAATTCCAACCTTTGTAACTCCGTTTATCTAGAATTGGCGTTGTCGTCCAATTTCAAAGCGGTAACAGTGGCTATAAATACCATTAACATCATCGGCCTACACTATATTGAGTTCAAGCATATCAACGAGAATAATTAAGGAAATCACATACCAGATTTATTCAAATCGAATTCGCCAAAATTGAAGCAGCTGTTTGCAGATCAAAGAAATGATCGATCGACAAAGCTAGCAACGTGAAATCATCTATTCGATTGATCAACTGAAGTCTGCGTCTTTAAATTTTAGAAACCCTAATTTATTTTAAAAGAGAAACGAACATTCTCAATCAAAGAAAAGAAAGCAACCATTTTCACGAAGAGGATACGGTGAAAATATAAAAGGAAAAGAGGGATATTTTTTATCACTACATTTTATTTTAGGCCGGATGAATACTTTGGGCTTTTATTTTAAACTAGAGCTTCTGTTTTTGTTTTTGTTATTTTTATCTTTTAATCTACTTTTAAACTTTTATCAAATTCTAGTAGTGTGATTAGAGGATGAACTACGGTGGTGTAGTTCGAGAATTCGCAACTCAGTGGCTAAGTTGTGGCAGGGTTTTGAGCATAGAGTTAGGTTAGTCGATAACGGGTGTCGCAAGTTTAAGTGTGTATGCATCTGACTATTTAATTTCTAATAGAAACCTTGGGGAAGCACGTAGGCAGGGCTTTGCCGAAGCTAGGTAAATTTGTGTTGTTCTATTTCTTTTTTTGTTATTCTGCTATTATCTGTGCTGCGAATATTTTATATATTTCTGCATAAATTTTTATAATTAGTAGTATCACCCTATTCACCCCCTCCCCCTCTCTAGGGTGAAATCAATCCTATAAGTGGTATCGGAGCAAGGAACAAAAGTCAATTTCTGTTTCAAAATTTTGTTTTTTCAAAACAAATTATTGTATCAAATATTTGATTTTTTAAATGACTTCTTTTAATAATGCTTTTGCTGAGGGTCAGTCCATAGTTAGACCACCAATGTTCAATGGTGAATATGCTTACTGGAAAAATAGAATGAAATTTTTTTCTAAAAACCAATGATGCTTGGAATATTGTTAAGACAGTTTATAGGACACCAACTGTAATGGTAGATAATCAGGAAATAGATAAATCGATGGATCAGTGGACATATTTTGAAAATAAACTGCAAAATGCTAATGCTAAAGCTATGAATTCTATTACCTGTTCATTAGATCAAATTGAATTTAATCGTGTCTTACATTGTCCAACTGTGCAGGAAATTTGACACACACTTGAAGTGACTCATGAAGGAACATCTCAAGTCAAAGAATCTCACATTGCCGTGCTTAGTAGCGAATACGAGAACTTTACAATGGCCAAGGATGAAAATGTCAAAGAGATATATGGACGACTTTCCAATCTCATATACAAATCAAAAACCCTCGAAAAATCATACACAGAATTGGAAATAGTCCGAAAAATCCTCAGAGTCCTTCCACGAAATTTTGAAGCGAAAGTTACAGCCATTCAAGAATCAAAAGATCTGAAACAAATCAAAGTAGAAGAATTCATCAGAAATCTCACAACTTATGAGCTAGAAATCAAATTCAGGAAAAATGCAAAGGAGGCGATACACGAAAGAAATCAATAGCTCTAAAATGAAGTGATGATAGTGATGATGATGATGGAGCAGCTAAATTGGCAATGATAATAAAGAAATACAAAAGGTGTAATCACAAATACAGAAATCCAGCTCTAAATCAATAATTGAAAAGAAGAATAGCCAAAGTACTAGACAACCCAGAAGAACAGGAGATCATATGTCACAAGTGCAATAAACCCAGTCATATCAAGCCCAATTGTCCTCAAAATCGAATCAGCCAAGGAAAGAAACCGAAAAAGTGAGCAGCCACTTGGGATGAAACTGATGAAGATGATAAAAGCACTGGTAGTGAGAGTGAAAAAGTAGATCTGTGTCTTCGAGGTGATCTAACTGACAGTGATGATGACGAGCCAAGCGAGGTACCAAAACTTACTCATTCGGGCGTATCTGTATCGCCGTATCCGTTTGTCGAAAGCTACGAAGGCGAGCGATTTTAAGCTCACGATTAGATTTTCATTTGCAAGTAACCTACTATGTTATAAATAATTGATTGATGATTATAATTGATATTAAAATTGGAAAATTATTGATTATCGATGTGGCGATATATTAATTGGATGAATAGTTAAAATTGTTGATTTGAATCCCGATGGTATGAAAAACACGTTAACTATGGAAAAATTTGAATTATGAACGATGATTGATTTATGATACTTGTCACTGTACATTGGTCCTATATGCATTGAATTGGACATTGAAATTTTGAACCGAGACATAGGTTGAAATGATAAATACCCAAATTAAATCACTTAGCCTAGGATAGAAAATAAAATCGTAAACACCAATTGGTCAATTGAAATTTATTTTGGATTATAAATATATAAATTTTAAATTAAGAAACAATTTGGAAATTTAACGTGAATTTATAATTTAAATTTTTCGTTGAAGTTAATATTTAATTTTGAAATCGATTAAGTTAATTTAGGTTTTAAATGAAAGATTAATCAAACTATTTTAAATTATGAAATTAAATTAATAATGGTTTTGTTAAACATTATTGATTTAAAAAAGACTCGTTAAGCTGATAATTTGAAATTTAATGAAGTGTTAATATTATATATGTAATTAAATTTTAAATGAAGTTTTAATTTAATTTTAATTTGATTTGATTGAATAAAATATAATAATTGAATTTAAAGATAAAGATTTGGTTTAACTAAAAAGAGAATCTTTAATTGAATTAATTGAATTAAAAATATAATAATTAAATTGTTGATTTAATGTTTAATGAAAACTGTTTAAGTAAGTTAATTTATGAAGTTTAATTAAATTAAATATTTAATTATAAATCTTTCGTATTTTAAAACTTAATTAACTCGGTTAATTTGAGAAGTTATTAGATTTAGATAATTTAGTAAAAATGAATTATTTATTTAAAATTGAATTTTTGTACTTTAAATCCAAATTTGTTGAAGCCAAATAAGAATATGATATTTGAAAACAAGAGATATTTTATTTAATAAAATTTCCAATCTGTGTGAAAATGACGTTAGTTATTAAAGAGACAAGAGCCGGATATGGGCATACTCTCTGTCGATACCGTAACCACTTTAATAACTGTGTACGTGAAGTGATGATCTGGAACGAAGTGGTTGGATTTAGCAAACATTTGCTGGATCTGAAGAAAGAGAACGATGATGGATCTGCTTGGCACTTGTGCCAATATGAAATGACTAAAACAGGAGTCATACTGGCCAAGTGGGTTAGCTACCCCGAGCGGACGCACTTCGTCATTTCAATATACTATTTCAGTTGTTATTGGTGATCACCCTTCAATTATGGGACTCTTGGACGCGGTGGATGGTCATGGCTATGATGCGTTACCATTAGCCGGGAAGGGTAAACTGGTAGCATCCTACCTTAGGCATTGCCTCACGCGCCTTGTCATGCTTTATTCCTATACGAGACCACTGCGATTTCGGTTTAATGTTTCGTATCACGGCGCATCCCTGACTACAGATGTGCTACTGGTGGTACAAAATGCAAACTATACGACATTGCCTAAAACGTGTTAAGGAGGATCAATGTAAAGCCTTATCGCTATTTTGATATTTTATATTACTGATAGGCACTACATATATAGTGTAATCTATTTTATATATAAACAGTTTGACGGATCCTTAAAAGATGGAAAATCCTGTAACATCTCTTGAGTTACTTGTGCATTTCACTTGAGTAGGACTACTTACATGAGAAGTTCTAGTCCTAACTCGAGTATATTGTTTTACTTTATGCTCAGGTCAGCCTGAGTATTGCATTGTATAAGCGGTGCTTGTTTGGGAGCCAAAGATTAGTTGAAGACTCCACTCTATCTAGTATTAGTCATCTACTTTCATTTTGGCTTGTATCAGCAAACTTTTATGTATCTCTATCATTATATAATTAAAATCTGAAGATTCTGATGTATTTTGTCTAGTAGCTTTATGAACTGCTACGTATATTATTTAAATCCACTACGAGAATTCTGTATTACTATGTGGGTGATTCTATATCTGATCTATATTAAAAACCCCAAGTTGATAATCTGTCTAATTTGAATGGTTTAAGTTGGACAAGGATGGTTTATTGTTAGCTTAAGTTGTTCAAAAAGGGCGGGTTGTCACCTAACTCCCCCTCAAACTAAACTATGGAACTAAATGCTAGTAACGAAGTATAATAAGCAAAACATAAATCTAATTTTATTATATATGATGTTACAATACACACACAGATATATATATATATATATGAAACATAGACAAAAATATACACAAATACACAAAATTTAAAAACATTAATATGTATCTAATCTAACGAGAGTCCTTGACAATTGGTGACTTGTGAATCGAACAATTAGGATAATCGAGACAAAAGTTTCCATGTTGTTCGACCAAATTACCATTTTTTTTCAAAACAGACTCTCCAACACAAATACTTTATCGTCTTCGTCCATTTGCACTTCTTCTTCTTCGTTGTCCTCTAATGGATTATGAATACGTATGTTAGAGGAATCATCTTCAATTACAATAGGGTCTACATGATTATCCATTAGAAATTTTTGCAAATTTCTAAGAATCTTGCCCTGTTTCTCTTATTCTTTTTCCATCCTTATTTTAGTGACTTGTAATTCAGTCAGCATTCGCAAAGAATCCTTCATGATTTCCTCAATTTTCAATACTCAAGCCAATGTAGTTCGTTGAAATGGACCAGAATTAGGAGAAGGGAAGGAAAAGGTTGCATTTTGGTTTGATTTAGAAGAGGAGACCACTATTTTATATTTTCAGAAGTTTATTACAAAGAAAATAAAGTAAGAAGATAGAAAAATTCGAAATGTTGTGATTATATTACCGCTAATCTGATTTTAGAGTGAAAATCAAAATTTCAAATTTTACCATTTTATGTTAACATGGGGGTAGGGGCATGTCAACATCCCTTTGAAAAAAAAAATTCTTCTTTATTTATTAATATATATATATATATGTGTGTGTGTGTGTGTGTGTGTGTGTGTGTGTGTGTGTGTTACTATATCTATATCCTATATCTAAGTTATAGAACAAATACCTAGTTCTCTTCTTAATTTAATAAAGGTTGATTGATTCAAGGGTTTGGTCAGAATATCAGCTATTTGATTCTCGATGTTGATAAATTTAAGAGAAATAATCTCTTTACTTATATTATCTCTGAGAAAATGATGTTTGATATCAATATATTTTGTTATGGCATGATGAGTAGGAATTTTGGATAAATTCATTGCACTTGTATTGTCACAATAATTGGTATTTTGAAATATTTAATCCAAAATCCTTTAGGGTCTGTTGCATATAGATAACTTGAGAACAAGCCAAAGAAGCAGAGACATATTCTTCTTCAGTTATTGATAGTGAGATAATATTTTTCTTTTTACTAAACTAGGAGACCAGAGAATGTCCTAAAAAGTGACAAGTTCCACTTGTACTTTTTCGGTCTGATTTGCAACCAGCATAGTCAACATCACAATACGAGATTAAATCAAATGAAACATTTTTAGGGTAAAATAGGAATAGTCTAAAGTATGTTTAACATATCTTAGGATATGTTTAACAGCTTTTAAATGGGTTTCTTTGGGTTGAGATTGGTACCTTACACAGAGACAGACATTATGCATGATATCAGGCCTACTCGCAGTTATATAAAGTAGCGATCCAATCATTCCCATGTATATTTTTTAATCAACATCTTTTGACATGTCTTCTTTATTTAAGGCTTCATTGGATGTCGTAGGAGTGGGTTTTCCACTCGCAGTAGTCATGTCAAACTTACTAACTAGATCCCTAGCATATTTTTCTTGACTAATGAAAATACCCTACTATCTAATTACTTTATTTACAATCCTAAAAAGAAAGTAAGTTCACCCATATGACTCATCTCAAACTCTTTTTTCATTATTTCAGAAAACTCTTTGTTCATTTCATTGTTAGTTGATCCAAAAAATATATCATCTACATAAATCTGTACTAGTTGGATATCATTTTTGTTTCTTTTAATAAAAAGAGTATTATCTACTTTACTAATTTCAAAATTTGATTGTAATAGGTAAGATCTTAGTCTATCATACCAGGCTCAAGGAGCTTATTTCAGACCATATAAAGCTTTCTTTAATTTGTAAACATGATTTGGAAACTTTTCTTCTTCAAAAGTGGAGGTTGTTCAACATAAACATCATTTTAACAAAACCATTTAAAAAGGCACTTTTAACACCCTTTTGAAATAATTTGAAATTATTGTGGTTTGCGAAAGCAAGTAGAATTCTAGTGGCTTCTAATCTTGCCATAAGTACAAAGGTTTCATCATAGTCTATTCATTCTTTTTGACAATAACCTTGCGCGACTAACCGAGCTTCATTTCTAACAACCTCATCTCGTTCATTCATTTTATTTTTATAAACCCATTTAGTTCCTATTATAGCTTTGTCTTCAGGGCTAGGAACAAGTTCTCATACATCATTTTTGGTGAACTAATTCAGTTCTTCTTACATAGCAAGAATCCATGAATCATCATATAATGCTTCCTTTGGATTTTTGGGTTCAATAGTTGATATAAAAGCTACATTACTCATCTTGTTTAGTTGATTTCTAGTTCTAACAATAGTTTTAATATTTCCTAGTATATTTTCTATAGGATGATATTTTAAAAGCCTGATCCTTTTGTTAGGATGAACAGTTTCACAATTTGTTTCATTGGATTCATTGTTTAAAATAACAGAATCACCTTCATCATTTATTTGAACAAAATCTTTGAAATTTTCATCAAAAGATAAATGCACTGTTTCTTCAATGGTGTTAGTTTTTTAAATTGAAAACTCTGTATGCTTTGCTTTTATTAGAATATCCGATAAAGATTCCTTTCTTGTATTTAGGATCAAATTTATCCAAATTGTCCTTTGTATTTAGAATAAAGCATTTATTTCCAAAAACTTTAAAATAAGATACCTTTGGTTTCTTATTGAAAAGAAGTTCATATTGTTTATTGGTTAGAGGTCTAATTAAAATCCTGTTCAAAATGTAACAAGTTGTAGCGACTGCTTCAGCCCAAAAATTTCTTGGTAATTAACCATCTGAAAGCATAGTGCTTGCACACTCTTGAATCGTCCTATTTTTACGCTCTACCACTCCATTTTGTGGTGGAGTTCTTGGAAAGAAAAAATTATGAGTTATTCCTTTTTTATTACAGAAATTCTCAAAACTTCCGTTTTCAAATTCTCCACCGTGATCATTGCAAATAGTTTTGATTTTGAATTCTTTTTGCAAAAGTTTTGAATAAATTAAAAGCATCACTTTTATGTTTTAGAAAAATTGTCGATGTATATCTTGAATAATCATCTACAATTACAAAAACATATTCACTATGATTAATTGACTGCATTTGAGATGGACCAAACAGATCTAAATGAAGTAACTCAAGAAGTTTTGAAGTTGAAATCATATCTTTCAATTTAAATAACTCTTTCTAAGTTTTCCTAATTGACAAGCATCACATATACTATCTACTTTAAAATCCATTTTAGGGAGACTTCTTACTATCAAGTTTTGAAAGTCTGGATAAGAGTTTAAAATTCAAATATCCAAATTTTTTATTCCAAATCCAAGGGTCACTTGTATTAGCCAAAAGATATAAGTTATCATTTGAGATTTTCATACCGAGAATATGATATTTTTCTTTCTAATTCCTTCAAAGATAATATTTGATTTATTAACTTCGATATGACACTTATCCTTCTAAAATTTAATTTTATAGCCATTGTCACATAGTTGACTTATGCTAAGTATGTTATGTTTTAGATTCATAACTAACAGAACATCAGAAATAGTTCGAGTTTTAGAGTTACCGACATTGCCGATGCCAATCATGTATCCTTTTGAATTATCTTCAAAGTTGACCGTTCCTTCATCTTCATAAATTATGTCGTTCAGTATCTGCGGATTACCATTCATGTGTCTTGAACATCCACTATCAAATATCCATTTGTTTTTCTTGATTTGCACCATTTGTCCATTGAATGTTGATTCTTCAAAAGCCATATAACATATCTGTTCCTGCACAACACACCAGTTCCGTAGATAACTTGATTTTCTATAATAAAAATATGCACACTTATGAGACAATGATGATTTGGACTGTTTTGAACTAGTGTTAACAGAATTTCCAAAAATCTACCATTTTAAACTTTTTCAAAATTCTGATTATGATAACTTTGAAAACAATGCTCTAATACCAAAAGTAGGAAATGCGGATTATGGATCTTAAGGCAGAATTAATACTAGAGGAGGGGTGAATAGTGTTTGATTAATTTTATGAATCTTTATGAAACCTTTTCAAATTAAATCCAAACAGATGCAATTCACTAACACAGGGACAATCATGGAACCAAACGCATATGCAAATAGTAAATAAAAGAAGTAAAGGAAAGAACACATCGGAATTTTATACTGGTTCGGAATTACCCTATATCAAGTCCCACATAATTTCTTGTGCAGATTTTTTTTCAAATATAATATCGATATTAAATCCTCGATTTCAAGGCCACGAGATACACCCTCCTATCTCCGAGTCCAGGGCAAACTTTCTTGATTTAACTAGATTACAAGATCGCCTAATTGATTTACAGGCTACAATCATACCCAATTGATTTATAGGCCACAATCACACCGTTTTCAATCATATTTTGATAGAGAGAGACTTGATACACTTTGATCTTTGATTACAAATGATCCTATATCTCCGAATAACCCTGAGATCTATGAGAGAGAGTGGCAGAGAATCAAACTAGAGATCATCATGTTTGGTTCACTTGGAATTTTGGCAGAGTTTTGTTAAAGCATTTGAAATATAAGAGAATAATTAAGTGGAGGAGTGAAGAAATGAAGAAAAACTAACTTAAAATTCTTTGAAAACAATTGGTATTTATAGGAGAACAACGGTCATATCCATTCGCAAAAGGTTATGACGAATAGACACTTCTTTTGATAATTTGAATTTTAAATTCTACGGCTACCATGTCGACATGGGAGGATGAGGGATGTTGACATGCCTAAGTTATTTTTGAAAATAGATTGTGCTTTAAAATGATTCTATTCTAAAACTTATCAAAACAATTTCTAAACTTTGTAAACCATTTTGAATATAGTTTAAACTTATTAAAGAGTTTTAGAAAGTAAGATATAATCTATGATATAAAAGTAATATTAGCACTAAATATAGATTTCTTCCAAATATATTAAAGATAAAATATTAAAATCAAGAAATAGTTTAAAAAAACAAGAGATGATTTTGAAATTAATATGATTAAAAATTATTTTTGAATTAAGGCTAAAATATTTAAATTGATTGAGATGACTTTAAAAAGATAGTTTTGAAAAAATAAATCATTTTGGAAATTTCATGGATTCCATTCCACTATAGAAGATCGTGGGTTCCATCCCACTATTAAAGCGTGAAGGTGGATTCTATTCTACAATTAAAATCCGAATTAAAATTTTAGTGTTATTATGAAGTTTTAACATAAATCTAGACTCTATTACTTATCTTGATATCTTGAACTCTTGATAATCTTGAAACTTGTAACGATAGGAATTTTTCGACTCACGAAAGTCGACATTAATACGTCCACCATATCAACTGCCGAGCAATTGAAGGCCGAAAAACCAAATTGTTAGGGTTAAAGAAGAAGAGGTAGAAGAAGAAAGAAAGAAGAAGCAACAGAAACAATATCAGAATCTCACAATCGCAGCGGAACAACATATAATAGATAAATGAATATTTTTAAAACAAAGAATTATATCAGTTGTTACATTACATCACATTACATTACATTATCAGAGTTTACAACAACAAACAGCGGAAAAGAAATACTATATACTAGTTGATACGCCAAGCCATCCAGCCTGCCTCCAGATCTCTACAGCAACTCCTGAATTCCAGAATGACCTGATAACCTAACTCTTGACCGCCCGTGTGGAAATTGGTGGGCACCCCGAGTTTAGGAAGGGAACAATAAACTCCAAGTCAGTCATGGGACTGGTGTGAGAACTTAAAACAGTTTATTTTAAAAAATAAACAAAGAATTATTTTAAATTAGATTCGCAATGCTTTTTAGAAAATGAGACTACCATAAGGCCTCCCGCACACACACACAATGCAAATGCAGAATCGGAGGAGATTTCTCCTTATGATAGCCAAACATGCTTGATACGCAAATTTTCTTTGATATTATTACCATAAGTGCAAGGTGTAGGAAAACATTTCGAAAGTATGATATAAATCTTAGCCAGCATAGACATTTCGCACTTATGCCTAATATAGCTACCATGTTCAATAGCAGGTTACCGCCACATTCCATGGCAGGTTATACAACTAAAACCGTACAAGGCTCGTATTGTTTCTTTGGATTTTCCAACAAATGGTCAGGCCAAGGAACTTCCCATTGCCACATGGGTACGCCTCTGGAAAGACGCCCCATGAACCTAACCGGATCTCTACCAACACAAGGCCGGATTACCTCTAACTGGGTAACAACTAACACGAGTATGCCATCCCCCGGTCATAACCGACCTAAATACCGGGATTCACCAACAACCACAAAATAATAAGTTTGCAGCAACAACATAGGTTAAGTATCTGGGCTCCATACCATGATACCACCTCTATCCAGATGGAAATGACATACACTAAGGGGACTCTATCCCCTAATAACCTTGCTGCATCTTTCCTGTTTTGACCATTACCGGGATGTGAGTTCCGACGAAGTCTCGTCCACAAAGCTACGCTTTATATAAAAGTTGTGCTTTGATCAACAAATGATCAGCAGCACTTCGTATGCCACATTACCAAATTGGAAATGTATCACTAGTAACCATCAACTACATAACCTCTGAGCTCGTACGTCTCAGAGAAGGGTGTTAAGCTAAGAGAATAAATTCTCCGCCACCAACAGAAATGTATTTGATAGAAACTAGCTTTACATCTCAAATTGTAACATCAGACACACATCCATACAAGTCCATTCCGGGATCGAACGGAACTGAAGGCACTTCCAAAGAAGCCTTGAAATCCAGATATTCACTAATCACGACCGGACTTCCCATCACAAAGGGTGATAAAATCTCTATATCGGAGATCATCTGATGCAGAGTCATTCGACGGTAATCCATCTGTTTTCGAAAATATCTAGTCTTCAACACCGGTCTTCAAATGCTATCCATTACGACGTATCACTATTCGGAATGGGATTGATGACCCAAAGGTCCTCTCCCGGCTAAACCGAATAACGAGCGCTTATTTTAAAATAAGTGTAGCATTCAAATTCAAGCAAATCACAACAAATACCCATTTAAAGGTAAATATTGACAGTCAGTTATTTAACTATCAATAGATATGCACAACATCACCAGATTCCAAATAATTTTCCAAATTATTGATTTTCCAAAAATATCGTTACAAGATATATAATTTTCCACACTTCAAACAATTGAAAACAAATTTCAGATCACTTTTCACCTTTCCAACTTTTGAAAACAAAATTTCAAATCATTTTCCTTATGCGGAAACACTTCCAAATAGTTATTCATTTTCATTTCAAAATGGTTCATTTAAACCAATTAAATAAATCCTTAACGATTTACTTCAAATTTACGTTCCAAATCCGTAAATTTATTTCCACACTTCAAAAATAAATCAATGTTTATTCTTAAACCAATTTTCCCTTTCCTTTATAAATTCCATGGTGAATTCACATTTCCAAAATATCTATTAATATACGATTCTCAAATCGATTTCAAATATTCACTTTCAATTTATCTTTAAAAGATAAAATCTCAAAACATTTCACTTCATATTGGAAAACATTTCCATACTTATTTAATAATAAGTAATTCACAAATCTATTTATTTTCAACATTTGGAAATTATTCAATATACTTAAATCACAATTAAGTATAAAATTTATTCTTTAAGGAAAACATTCTCTTAAACACATTCATTTGAGTCAAAACGAATGTTGCGTAAAACATCGTTACGACAACTCAAAATCACTAGTATAGGGATTCGAAATTAAGATAGATATATAAATCCCAATACTATATAAAACATTTCCTTTCGAAAATCATTTACTACAACAACAGTGTTATAGTCCATCTTTTCCTTATTTCTCGAAAACATCTATTTCAACAATGAATGTTGAAATCTATGGTTTCGATACTTAATACGTTTTTAAAACATCTTTAAATCATTTTAAGTCTATTTAAAAGATCACTTCCTAAAACATTTCTTTAATATATTTTTCACTGTCCAAAATCGTGAATATAAATCGTTTACCAAATTCAACATTTCTACATATTTTAATTTAAAGGATTATCCACTGTCCAAAATCGTGGATATATCTCCTTTAATAAGCTTTCATATTTACTTATCACATTCAATTGGTTTCGGATTTATAAAACAACGTTTATAAATTCACATTTTATATATTTTATAAAAAAAACTTCAACTTATAGAATCCCTTAATTAACAAATTCTATTTATATCTCATTTAAATACCAAAATCCAATTTATAAGTTAATTACTTATAAATCTTTTATTTTACAAAATCTATTCATTTTATAACTTCACAATTTATAAATCTATAAATTTCGTTCACTTATGAAATCCATTTACACATCATTTTAACACTTATAAAAACTTGTTTTTATAATTCCAATATTTTAATTTATAAATATCAATTTTATAAATCTTTTATATAAACCATTTATAATAATTCAAAAATCCCAATTTAAACCATTTTACAAATTAATCAACTACTTTTTCAAAAATCACATTTCGGTTATATTTCACAAAAATCATAATTTTTATAACATAAAAATTTAAAACGTTTATTTATTTAAAATGAATCAATTTCCAAAATTCAATAAAACGTATACTTTCAAAAATCACTTGAAAATTCTTTTAAATTCAAAATCATTACTTTAACATTTTTAAAACTCCAAAAATAGGCCCAATTCTGCAACAGCACTAAATATAACAATCACGGCATCCAAAACATCATATATCATATGATAACAGAATATATCTCAAATATCTGTAAATAAATCAATACTGTTGAAGAATCTAGTTGGATCCCTCCAACCCGTTTCCCTGCATCCACAGATGTTAGCACAATACCAATCCCATTTCAAGACAGAATATCGCAGTACATGGTTTTATATAAAATATTATCCGCTATTATGCGGCACAATAGGGACTCATCTGCTATTTAATGTGGGAAAATCAACTCCAAGTACATATATAACACCAATTCCACTCCAAGGTGGAATATCGCGGTATATGTGTTTAATAAATAACATCCGCTTAATATACGGCGTATAGGGTCTATTTCAATACAACATATAGCAATTTATCATTCAATCACACAATCAAGCAATTTTAAATTCAACTATTTAAATTTTAAAATGAAACAAATTCGATTGAGTGAGAAGTTCTCACCTTGTTTCAAATAATACAGTTGCAGTGTTTATTTCGAATAAAATTAAACGAGCGTTTAATTTTACCCAAAATTTTCACTGGCTCCAATCGATCCCAATCTAGCTCCATCGCTTAGTGCTCGTTAATACGAATCCAACGCAATTTGTTTCGTCAAATTCCGACTTCGTACGAAGAAGTTATAGCGTTTTAAACATTACACAATTTTAATATATAAATTAATTCTAATTTCTTTTTTAATTTTAAACCTTTTCTATCATCTGGCCGTTCATTTCATCAAAGCAAATCACGGTCGCACCCTCCTCACGCCCGTTCCAGTTCGTTCGAACGTGAAATTGAACCAATGGCGGCCACTTAGGGTTAATAGCCGCTCCACATACAAACGCCGAGAGAACGATCAGAGGCTGCCACGCTGAAGAGCATTGCGAGCTCCATCTTCGGCCCAAATAGCATCAGGCTCGGCCTCATCCTTGCATGGGGATTCGTGCTTGAACGCGCCATGTTCAACTGAGCTTTGTCGTTGATCCGTAGCATATTTTTCGATCACAGCCGTTGAGATTGAAGATCTCGTCGTGCTCTTCAACATTGTAGTTGAAGATTTCTCGTAATTGTTAATGATTTGAAGATAATTGAGGGAGAAGAAGATGAATTTGTGGCGGCTGAAGCTTGGAACTAGGGTTTTGAGAAAATTGTGAATGTTGGTGGCCTTTTATAGAAAATTCTCAAAACACTATTCATCCCGAAATTTTCCGAACTCCAAACGAAGCGTGCCACCTGGCGTTTATAATGTTTTACCCCTATTCCGAATGCAATGGAATATATATCGAAGGCCAATTCGAAAGTATTTGGAAGATAGGTTTTTAAATCGACTATTTTAAATTTAAAATTCACTTAAACCGATTTCAGTGTGTTTTAGCTTGCCCCGGACAAACCGTAAATCCGATTGACACGAAATTTGAAACCATACAATAATATAACATTACGGATCCGATGAAACTGCTTTCTTTGAAATCCGAGACTGTTTGAAAAATAGCTATTTTTACTCGTCAATTAAATATTAAAATATTCAATTTTCACCATTTAACTTTTAATCACATTAAACCCAATTTCCAATTATTTTTGAAATTTCAAATATTAAATTATTGATTTAATTATTCAATTAAATCTGGATATTCGTAATAAAATTTATTCGACTTACAAATTTTACTTATTAATATTTGAAATCAATTAAATATACGAATTTCAAATGACAGAAATTGTGGGTCGTTACAAAACTCATATGTCTTCGGTCTTGATTTCTACAATCTTGAATTCATCAGTCTTGAATCTCTATATTCAATCTTGAATCTTTATACTTACAGTCTTCATTCTCAGTACCTGCATATATATATATATATATATATATATATATATATATATATATATATATAGATACATATATATATATATATATATATATCCTACATATACATATATTTCTAGACAAGAATATTAGTATTTATATTTCATAACAAGTCCTAAGGTTGTTTCCATAAAAACCATCATCTTAAGAACTAACAGTTACTTTTGTCGAGCCTTACATTACCTCTTTTGTCACTTAACCAATTCAATCTGCAATATAAGATAGGGAAATCGCTAAATCTCCTACTCAGCAAACTCTAATCAATAAAGTTATTTCCCTTACTCAAGAAGCTTCAGTTCTCGCTCTGAGGCTGTGACTTACCTTTACTTCATTGTTTGTGAACTAACATACTATCTGTCTTTTCCTCCTTCACTGCCAAAAACTTAAGGTTTGGGCCCAAGTATCATTTTCTATGACAACCCACTATCTCGAACCATTCAAATCGACAATAGTCCACACATGTCAGACTTGAATGATGCAAAGTAACAGATTGTAAATAAATTTGGAGCAAATAAAATCAAATACACAGAATCACAGATACAGAAATATCAGAATAACTCGCAGCGGAATATAAAATACCATAGTAGTTCATGAAGCTACTATAACAAAGTCTCAAAAACAAATACATAATATCAGTCTGAAAACAACATAATAGAAATCCAAATACATAGAAGTTCACTAATACTTGAGATAGACTAGAACAACTGAAACGGAAATAGATATATAAATAGATAGGCAGAATCTCCAGCAAAGACCAGCTCCAAAAAGAAAATCCAAAACTGTGAATACTCAGGCTAACCCGAGCATAAAGCAAAACACAAAACACTCGAGTCAGGACATATATAATGTAAACCAACTCAAGTGAACTGTAATAAAGTACAAGTAACTTAAAGGATGCCTGGGGCCGCCCATCCTCTAAGGATCCGTTAAACTATTTACTATGTAGTAATATTGCACTATTATAGTAATGTCTACAGTAAAATAAACTTACTTTAAAATAGCGTCGAAGGGTTACCCATATAGCCCCCAACACGTAATAGTCTTAGTTTTCCATCCAGTATCAGCATATCTCCAGATCGGAAGACTACCCTAAATACTCCATGGGCTACGGGAGAAAAACAAACTCGTAGTAAAGGCTCGGTATGGTTTGACAAGGCACACGAGGCAATGCCAGGGTAGATATACCAATTACGCTTCCGGGCTGGTGGTAACGCGTAGCAGCCACTACCGCCCACCTCGAGCCACACTCCCAAATAAAAGGTGCACACACCAAATCAATCACAAAGTAATAGAATGGTATCAAAGAAGTGTGTCCGATCGGAGGAATGACCTCACTTGGCATGTCGATCGCTCGTGTTTTAGCCACCTTAAGCCAACTCACGGGAGTCAGGTCCACGTTCATACCATAATAGGATCATCGCCACCATCCTACTTCGTTCTGGAATCCCACCGCGTACACAGTTGTTAAAGTGGTTTTCGGTATCGACAGAGAGTATGTCCATATCCGATCCCGGTCTCTTTAACAACCAATCGTTATTATAACCCGTGGTTATAATTTAAAAACGGTATTTATATTTCAAAATCAAATATCGTTTTAAAATTTCAAAAATCATTTCAAATCCATTTCAAAATATCATAATATCATATCTCTTCAAATCCCATTCATTTTATTTAAATTTAAAGTACCATTTCAACTCGCATTTAAAATAGTTTATATTTCCAATCAAATTTCTTCATTTAAACCATTTAAAATGAAGTTATTATATTTAATAATTAAATATCAAATTCTCAAAAATTAGCCTTTTCAAAGTTCATTTATTCATTTAAATTTATCAAAACAGTGTGAATTCAACTTTCGCAGCACTTTGAAAATGCTACGGAAAGTTATGTTTCAAAACAGTTCAATTTAGCAAACAGCATTAAAATGCTGTAATAGGTTTAATTTAGTTTCAAATAAACTTTAGATAAATTCTGTAACTACAACACTTACAAAGTGCTGTGATAGCTTTTAGTTAAATTCTAGCCATTTAGTTCCTTTGTATCAACTACAGCATTTACAAAATGCTGTAATATTCTTTACATTAGAAATAATAGCATTCCAAAAATGCAATTAATTAAATTCCAAAGATTCAGTATAATTTCATAAATAATTAAATTTTTAATTTAAACCATTATAATTTATAAAATCATATTCTCACCTTTTAAAATGATCATTTAAATACCCTTTTAATTTATGATTTTATAAAGCGCAATTTCACAATTAAATATCAATTTTAATAATTCACTTATTAAATTCAATATACCATTTTCATAACATTTCCATATACTTATTCTTTAAATTTAATTTACCATTTTTATAAGTTAAATTAAATTCCATTTTTATTTATATAACTTAACTTCTTTTTTCTTTAAAAATACATTTTTCATTTTATAAGTTAAGTTATAATTCAAATTAAATTTTTCTCATTCATTTAACTATTTTTAATTTATAGAAAAATAATAACAATTTATAAAATCATTTTAAATTCAAATTTTAAATCTATTTATCATAATTTCTTAATTAATTTAAATTACATTTATAACCAAATCATAATTTCCAAAATAACTTATATTTCAAATTTCTAACTTTACCATTAATTTATTTCACTTATAAGCTTTTTTTAAATTATCAATAATACTTTAAAAAAATCAATTTTTAATTAAATTGAAATCAAAATATTATAATATTTACATTACTAAAATACTTTAAAAAATTTAGATAAATATATGTTAACCACGGGTCTGTATATCATTTTCTATCCTAGGTAAAGTGATACAGATATTTATCACTTCAATCCGTAATTTACAAAAAAACCCGGGTTCTATCATTTCAAACCCGCAGTCTCAAGTAAAATGAAATAATTAAAAATCGCTCAGGCCTATCATTTCAGCCCATAACGATTTTTCCCTATTCTAAAGTCCGTTCGGGTATGTATCATTTCAACCCATAATGATTCTAATCTACAGGGAACTTGCAGTGTGATAAACTGATATAAATAAACAGAATAGAATATTAAACAGTAACATATGATATAACAGGTGTATAAGCATAGGTAAACATCATATGATCATAGCATAGGCAGTTATAACATGATGATATGTTTACAGTTTCAAATGCCATCAGTTTACTAGTTATATAAGTATAAATTGTCTGGTGAGAATTACTCACCTCTACAAGATGGAGATAGCAACCAAATACACACCAGAGATCCACAAAGGCACGAAAGCACGAGTATGATTTGAGTGTGGGAGAGCCAAAGCTATTTGTCTTGTCACGTCAAAGAAAACAAAACATACAACATGAATTTCAACCAAATTTAAACATTAAACAAGCTAGAAATACATGCACAACGATTAACCAAATCTCTTGCACTTGCCTTCAACAACCTTACGCACGGCCAGAGGTTAAAAATGCACGGCCATAGTGTGAATTTGGATCAGGTGTGGGTTCAATAGGGTAGGCCATAACATGAATATGAAGGAGTAGAAGAGTATATGCATGTACACACAAATACAAGGCAACCAAATGGATTTCTATGGCCAAGGCATGAAAAGGCACGGCCAGGCGTGGGGAGATCAGGTACTGATGTGGCAGAAGAAGTTGAGTCAGGTATAGGCTGGAGAAAGTGGTGCAAAGGTCGGCCAAGGGGTTGTATGAGGTGATGGATTCATAGGGGAGCTCGGCTATGAAGGTTTCAAGGAATAAAGCAATTTTTGGTGGAGTTTGGCAATCAAGTGGTGCATGGCCATGGCTGGAGGAGGTAGCAGCTGGTTGTGGTGGTGGTGGAGGCAGCTATGGTGATGGAGGAGGAAGGGCCGAGCTATATTGGTTGAAGCAATTGCAAGAATCATACAAAACAAGTAAGAAAAGTGAAAAAAAGAATGAATATTTACCAAAGTTTTTTGCTCAGGTGAAGGCCGAATTTTCTTTGAGTGAGAAACAATATTTTCTTGCATGATAAAATGAGGGTGATCGGCTGAAGGAATGAGGATAAGGTCAACAATTGAATGAATGTGATGATTGGAGTGAAAAGGCAAAATGAAAGGTGAAAAGACAAGGTATATTAAAGGTCCAAAAACTCTTCAAATTTCTGTATTCTGTTTTCATTTTAAAATACATATGAAAATGAATATAAATAAACTAAAAACACACAAAAAATAAAAGAATAAAAATAAATAAATTTTAAATAAATATAAATAAATTAATATAATAGCTTAAAAATAGAAACTAGGTTTTAAAAGTTGAAAATAAATACGCTAAGCTTTGGAAAAATTCAAACATCACTTTAAAATATTTAAAAAATAAAATATATACATAACATATTACACATATATATAAATTAGAATAAGATATGACAAATAAAACTAATATAAATTAAAATAAACAATATTGTTAAATAAATCAATTTACACACAATATTGTAAAAAGCATAACTTTCTCAATATAAATCAGATTTCAACGAAACGAAAAGCAGTATTCTTGAAATTTAATATAATTTCATAATAAAATATAAATTTCAAAAATTCAGATATTTAAATTTAAAATTTAAAAGTCAAAGTTTGACCAATTTGACCAAAAATACACTTTTCTGGATATTCTATTTATTCATGTTTGGATTTATAATTCACATAAAATCAAAATTTATATTTAAAATAACAAATTATTCATTTTAAATAAATAAATAAAGTTTGAAATTAGGAAATGCAATTTAACATGATAAAATATACAATAAAATAATCACAAAATACAGGGTTGTTACATTTTCGCTACGGTTGATCTCTATTCCCATGGAACTGATTGCTTCATTCCTCCACCCAGTTCTGGCACCTGCCCTAATTCATATAAGATTGAAGCTCTAGAGGGATTGGACGGCACTTCATAGTCCCTAGAGGAAGACACTACTATTATTAGTGCCATGTGCCCAATCGATCCAATTTCCATGGCAGTGAGGCTCAAGTCGACCTCAACAAGATCAAGATAAAAAACGAATTGTCACCCGAAATTTTCGACCTCGAAAATTCGACACTAATACGTTCACTGTAGAAGTGCCGAGAAATCGAACGCTGGAAATTTCATATTGTTATAGAAAAGAAGAAGAACAAAAAATAACAGCATCTCACATTTGCAACGGATCAAATATAATATCAAATAATAGCATTTGCAAAGAAAGCTGTAATTGCCAATTTTAGAACAATACATCAGAGTACAACCATTACAAATAGACTTGACAGTTATAACATCCTGTCCAGACTATTATCAATACAACTCTATTACGCAGCGGAATATACTCCATACGTCACTGCCATCCAGCTCGCCTCCTGAGCTCCAGAACGTCCTAACTTGAAAATCTGTAATACTCGGTCTGACTCGAGCATTACATCAAAGTAACACCTGGGTCAGGCTGGAAACCAGCGTGAGTAAACCCATATAATTTGAAAATACAAAATTATAAGACTTGTTTGGAAAACCTGGGGTAACTCGTACCTCACAACAAGTTCTTAACTTGTTAAAACAAACACTTCTCTCACAAAAAATCCCTAAGTACCCTTAGTTTCAATGGTCTGGTTTACTTAAATTATTCCATTCCGGCCTATTGATTTCACATATCAATCTATAAAGAATTATTGTAGACTACAAATTGAAGTGGTTTCGGGTATTTACATATACCTGACCCTGGTCTTTTCGAATTCAATTATTATTTATTTAAGTCAAATTGTTTAAGTTTAAACAATACAATTTATATTCAGGATTTCATATTCACACAACAATCCATCTCAGATAGATATCCCACAATATCACAGTTCAACCAAAGTATCTCATATCACAAAGCATCACAACTCACATATAGAGACATCAAATAATCTAAGTCATTCAATATATCTTATTATCTATAAGCAAGATAAATTAATTGTACGATTTCTAATTTATTAAATTTGCTTTTAAATCCTGCTTACTTAACATTAACTAATTACAACCATTGATTTATCATTCTTTAGTTATCAATCTAAATTAATTATCCATAATTACTTTCATTAAGTAATTATCCCATTGGTTACTTATCCTCAGCTAATTAACCTTTAATAAATTAATCCTTTAATTACTTATATTAATTAATTATCATTTAATAAATCACATTTAGTAATTACCCATTACTTACCCACCTTAATTAATGACATTTAGTAATTATTCTTTAATTTCAATCTAAATTAATTATCCATAATTACTTTCATTAAGTAATTATCATTAGTTAATTACATTAAGTAATTAACCTTTAAAAAATTAATCATCTTTTAATTAATTGCCTTAATTAATTAATCACATTAATAAATCAATCCTTTAAATTAATTACACAATTTAATTAACCTTTTATTAATTAATCTTAATAAATTAATTAACTATTCCCTTAACTGATTACATTAATCAATTAACCATCCTTAATACATTAAATAATTTATACTTTATTTAATTTCATCATTTAAATCACCTTTAAAAACATATAGGAATTAACCTACTACACGATTACTTTAAACAAACAATTTTAAAACATTTTGAAACTTTGAAAAAAAAACTTGTTTAAACTTGCTAATACTTTGTTTTAGAACTTGGTTTATATTTTCCTTTTGAAACTTATTCATTTTGACAACTTTTAAAACTTGATTACCTCAACTTATAAAATCCCGGGCCAAACCAATGGAATTCCCAAGCCAACCCCGTACAACACACGCGCATTCATCTACTTCGAGTCAAACCACGATTGCCATGAGCCAGACCCGAGAAGTCCTCATCTTTCCCAAATCAACATCAACCCATATATCTAATGTATGCGTGCCGTGCACGACCCCCTGACCATCTCTGATCGTCACTGTGACCCTCCGCACAGTCAACGACGACAACCTCGACCTAATCGACCACCCAGAAACTCGAACCTCCCCGTAGAACAAAATCAAACAAATTTGAACCCATCAGGCTGAAACCCGATCACCTATACCACCCTGCGCCATCCAAATTCGTTAACCGGAGTTCACATCATCCAAACCAAAACCACGCCACGACACGATGAACCTTTTCCCCCTCATGCGATTGAGTCCGGTCCACCATCCTCGTTGAATGAGCCTCGACAACATCGTCGTTCCTATCTGACCATTGAACCCTAGTTCGCCTTAGCGCAGTAACTCCGGCCACCATAAAAATCCCAAACCAATTTTCGCATGACCCACGACACTCCAGCCATCCCCAAACCAGACCACGACGAAAATCTCATCGCCGTTCGTCGGCAATCGACGAAATTGTCGAATCTGATCAACCCAGAAAATCTCAACGTATACAATCCTAAAAATCTTGAATTAGCTATCAAAATTCATAATTTTCCATCACGAATCCATTCACGAAATCCAAACATGAAATCATAATCATAGATTTTTGACTCGTGTAAAATCTTTACTATTATTTCTCATTTTTAAATTGATTACTAAATTAAAATTCCTAAAAGCATTTTAAAATTAATATTACACTATAACAATCATTTTTCATTCAAAGATCAAAGCTTAATTCTGATTGTAAGAGGAGATGTGAATTTTCGAAGGAAATTCTTAAGCCTAAAATGAACAGAGAATATACATGTGCATATTTTCAGACATTTCATAGACATACCAATGTGTGTGTATGTGTGTGTGTGTATATATACACACATTCACATCCATACATCTATACAAACATTATATACTATACTAATATACAGATCTACCACATGCATTAAAGATTAAAAGGTTTTTAGCTTTGAAAAAATTTGGTTACTCACCTGTTATTTCGAAGAACAGAGAAAGCTTTTTTAAACTGGAGGTTGCTTTTGCTCTTGAAATTGGGATTACTTGAATTTGAAACTTCTACTTGATTATAATTGGAAATTGATTTCAACTTGCCTTAGCTTGAAGTAGTTTGTTTGTTGTTGAAATCGATTTCTCTGATTTTTTTCTCTTTTTTGGTTTGTTATAGGCTTTTGCTTTTGATTTAATTCTCCAGTTTTTATTTTGAGAGAATTAAAGAAGATTTAGAAAGGAGAATGTAGGTGCTTTGAACTATATAAAACCTAGTTTTAAATTCTTAAATTTTATTTACATTACAATTTTAAAAGAAAAACATGTTGGCCACTTATAAATCTAAGCTAACACCTATTATGCATAACATTCCCTTAACTTACACTTGTTAAAACAATATATTTTATGTTTTAACCCTTATCAAATATTTTTTTCTCAATTACTCTTGTATTAATTTTTAACTATCTCTTTTATTAATTCATACATAATTTAAAAGAAAATGATGTAAGAACCCAATTATACACCTAAAAATAATTATACAAATATACTAGTTTAATATATATCCTTTATTTATATTTATAAAAATCTTTTTAAAGAAATGATATAAAACTAATTATATACTAATAGGAATCATATATACATGTTATTTTTAAGTCCAATTTATTTCTAAGATGTTTACACTTGAATTTCAAATCCAAATTCTCTTTAAATTCTACTTATATATATATATATATTCAAATTAATACTTATTTTATTTGATAAGGAAAAAGAATAAATTTTAGATTATTATAAATGTTTTATAAAAGAAAATTATTATATATTTATTTTCCTAAAATTTTGGGATATCACAGTAGTTAAGAACTAAATGCCCATTGGCTCAAAGAAAACAAGCCCTACTTCAATATTTTCACCAATCAAAATCAAACCACCATAAGGTAGTGGCTCGGTAGATCCTCCATTTCTTATGACACTCCTATTAATAAACCTAAAGATCCTGTTGTCATTATATCTGAGGGAGTGACAACTCACTTATAAGCCAACACTCCCATGAAGGAGAAGCCCGAAAAGGGAAATTATAGGGATGGGAAAGATTTGTAGAAGTGCCCAGCAAAGGATGATCCTAAGGGTGGCAGCAAACATGACAAAAGGAAGTAGGTTTTCGATTTGATTATTGTTATAGGCCGAGTTTGTGCAGGACCTGCCCTGGCAACATTTGTATGAAAAGTTATAGTAAATAAAGATTGTTGTTATTTGTGCAACCTTTTTGGTAATTACATTCCTGCACCTTCAGTTTTCTTGCCTATATAAAACTGCTTGCATATATAATCTAACTTCACGTAATGTGATCTATTTATATTATACATGCATATGTCTATTCAATTGTATTACTTACTGCAGCTTTGTATATATATAAGTAAATTTTTGTGATTGCTCAGCTATACTCCATTGCATAGCATTATTTACCACTGCTAAAGTATTTCCTTTTTAGTTAGATATGATTTTGGTGTTCATTTGGTCATCTCCGGGATGACCTTATTTATTCTCAAACGAGTTTCGTCTGGCCATAAACAAAGTCACAATCAAAGAAGTGTTCGACTTCTTTCTATTTCCTATTTCTAGGAAACATCATTCCGAGTGCCTGTCTCTTAACACCATATTTCAATCTTGCATATCTTCGGGCATTAATCGCACTCATTCATTGATCATCATCACTTGCCATTGGCCAAGCGTGTCTCATCGGGCCGTAAGTGATAGATAGTTCAATTATATATCAATCTATATCTTTGAAGGCCGATAGTCTAGATGCTTATCCCTATGCGTCTACGTTTGGCCTCCACAATCTCTGAGTGTCGATCAAAATAGCTCCTTGACCATCACCTTTTTATCCTTGGCTAGGCATATCTTCTCGATACGCAAACGTAGTCATGAAAATTTCACTATAAGAAAATCAGCTTTTGTTTGCAAAAATTGGTGACATTTGAATGTAAATGCAACTAATAACATTTTACCTTATTATATAAATGTAATATAAAAAATTTCACTTCCCGCCTTTACAAAAAAATTCTACGTTTACCCAAATAAACGTAACCTTAAAGATTACCGTCTTGTTATTCCTCTACGACTTAGATTAATTCAACTCTTTCCTCCAAAATAAGCAACCCTAAATCAAATATGTTCCTCAATCCAAATTCGTAATGCTCGTCTATTCTAATCCATGATAAGAAGAAGACTTCTAGAAGCAACAAGGCTGGCCTCCGATTCCCATTTGGAAGAATTACAAGAATGATTCGTATTTACCATGGTAATCTGTACTCGAGCTTCCTTCTTGTCTATTTACTTCTAATCTCTACTCGAATGGTCCGCATTGTTGAATTCATTGCATGTATTAGAAAACGTACCATGCATTTGGATTTTTATCAGTCAAGACTCTTCTATTGTTGAAAATGTATAGCTGACTAAAATTCAAATGGAATTTCTTTAGTGCTAAAACGCCATGTAATCCTAATGGATGAAGTAGCTGCAATCTCTGTTGATTTCTCAGCTTCAGTTGAGTTTTTGAACCTTTTATCTCAATGTTGATGTTAATGGTAAATGTGTTCTCATTCAACAAAATACCACCCTTAATTGGGTCAGAGTTTCTGAAGTTGTGACTTTGTGATATCTTGATTTTCTGCACTTACGGTTTACAAATTTGAGCCTCTCATTGTTGTAGTGATCTCTCTCTCTCTCCCCCTCTCTTTGAGCATTATTGTTACATGCCATATCTATAGAATTGTATTTTTCTTTATTGTAGACTGAATTTTTATACTATTTACTCTATAATTTATGCGGTGAACTATCTTTTTTTACTTCATATTATATTATATCAGACTTTGCAGACTGTGCTTGGTTATTTTTTGTATAACAGTGGTTCCATTTTTATATCTGCTCTAACAATGCAGAATAATATTACATTGAGTTATCATATAACATTTCATTATCCTCATTGTTGTCCACTTGCATTTCCGTAACATCTTCCCCTACATTTGATTTACTTTTAGGTACCAATTACATAATAATGTTTCAAAAAAATTCTACATGCCTAAAACATTTACATGTAGAGAAAATTTATGGCTTCCACTCATAATAAAAAACTTACCAAACAATATTACCATTTTCATCAAGTATAGGAACTTCTTTAATAAAACATATGTATAGAGATCCATATGGTTCTTCTGAATATGCTATTTTGGTGCAAAAGGTTGGATTTGCATTTTCGTATAACATTGTCATATATAATTGACTATATGCTTCATTTGATTCAGTTTATATGAACCTTTACATACATGGGTGTATATGCACGCCGAAGTGGGCCTGCTCTAATAATAATGCGAATGCATAGGTAACTTTCTTGACATCATCCGATTAAGGAATCATAAGTTATAACACATTAATGCAAAGAGGGTCGATAAGCTGAAAAAGGAAAGAGATGCAAACTTGATTAAAAACATATGGGGATATAAAAAATAAAGGTAAGTTGCATTGCAAGATGAAAGTATATTTGAGCATGGTCATTATAGAGGTCCACAGGATTAACTTCAAGGCTGCTACAAAAATGGATTACAATTTACAACAATCTATTAATCGTATTCAAAAAACATCAACCTGCATCAATTTTCACATTATACTAACCAAAGAAGAGGTAAAATACCATAAATAAATTTGATTTAGATCTGAGAAAAGTGTAGAAATTGAAATAGATAATGTGCTCATGTGTTGCTGTGTTTGTCTGACCTACCCAATTGGATAGAGAGAATCTATATAGAACTCAACTGAAAGAATTAAACTTTTTTAGTGGACTGCAACATAAATAACTTCAAAAACAACATCAAAATATCAGTAGCAGCACCAAATAGATAGTAGTATTGAATATATAACAACATACACAAAACATAGCAGACATCAAACACAATATATGAATAACAACATAATAAGTTGACTTTTTTAAATATAAAATACAATTAAATAGCTACAAAAGTTTGTAAAGAAAAAATTAAATATCAATCCTAATTTACATATTCTGACATTTGAATAAAAATGACTATAAAGAACATTCAAAACAGAAACAGATGTTATGCACAAATCACCATAGGCAAGTATGCAGTTTTCTAGATTTTTGGTCATAGTTTTCTATACAACAATAACGACTTTTAATAAGTTAGGCAAACAAATTCCTCCCTGAGTATAAATCACATAATGAATAAGACGTTACACTCTTATGTTTCATGGAAGTCTTTTTATTATAAACTATATATAAGGCGTCATCCAAATCCAATTATAATATTTATTGGCTAAATGAAGGAGTTCCAAAATGTCTAGGTAAACAAAATTAAGAATACAGATAACGAATATGCAATTGTGCTTGGTGTATTAAAGCACTAATGTTGCATTCTAAAAAGGATACTTTTGGCACAGGTCCTCGATAGGTTTTAAAATTCACAAAAACCCTGGTGGAAAAAAGTATGTAAATTAGTTCCTCATTTTTCGAAAATCATCAAAAAACATATAAAAAACAAAAAAAACTTCCAAATTTTAAAAATTATTTCACTTAATATTTTTCCTTCGTATTCATGTCAAAAAAATAAAAAATAAAAGAATGATAAGAGAAAAAAATGACATATAGTATGTTTCAGGAATACTTGTAGACATGTATGCAATTTTAGAGAATGATTGCAGACATATGTGTACGTTTTCTGGATAGCATGCGTTTGCAACTAAAAATTGCAGATATGTCTGCAACTTTAAGGAATAAGTGTAGATATTTACGTAAATATCATGATTATTAAATCAAGGTGTTGTTATTCAGTGAATAATTGCATATACGTCTACAATTATATAAATTTTTATTCAATGTAGTTATTCAGTGAATAATGCATACATGTCTGCAGTTATATGAAATAATTTCATACAAATCTGCAATTATTCAAATACTTATCGAATGCAATTATTCAGTGAATAATTGCAGACATACCTGCAATTATATGGAATAATTGCAGATATGTTTGCAATAATTGTAGATAGGTCTGCAATTTCTTTTTTTTCCCTCAGAAACCTAGTTATAATATTTACAAATTTTTGAAACTTTTTTTAAGCAATGGCGCAAAAAACACGAAAAATATATGCTGCTACAGTAAAATAATTATAGGGACCCGCTTTACAACTTTTTTCTAGGGAGGATGTCGTTTGAATTAACTTTAGTTTTACGGATGCGTGACTAATATTCACTTCTAAAAATGTAGATTTTTTCGGTAAGGTATTGCATGAATATTTTTTCATTATAATAATGTATGGTTATACAAACATATTTATTTTACAAAAGATTATGGCAAACATTATCAAAAACCTTTTGCACTAAGGTAATGCATGTATTAAACAAGCTATTAGTTCTCAACTTAATTTACACATACAGTAAATCCAGTTTGCGTAATGTGTAACAATTAGCATACCATATAAATAAGTGATTTTTTCTTCAAAAATTAATCATAAGTTAGGGATATGCCATTCAGACATTTAATTTCAAGAAATTGTTTGATGTCATACGTACACTTTACTTATTAATCAAAATAAATAAATATAAACTTGAATTTACTAATACAGGGTTTTCTCTTAAAACCACATATTTGTAAGTTTTAGCATTATTCTATTTTATTATTATATTATACAATTAACGTCAAATGAACATTATTAAAACCACATATTCTAATTATATTTCATCTTTTCCAACATTGACTTGAATGAAGTAAGTGACACAACTGGCTACAAAACATTACAATGTTTGTGAAATGTCAGATCTACAGAGCTTCAAAAGCATTTTCACTAAATTAGTATATAGTTTCTCCATAAATTTCAAAAGCCTGCAAATTTGCTTTGTCAAAAACCGATTCAGAACTAATAATGCAACCCTTGTAACAATTCAAATAGTTATGAATATGTAGTTTTTACAAAAAAGTTCAATCAATAATCACAACCTTAACCCCAAAAAAATGGATAAATAACTTTAGAAATAAATTCTACAAACTCTCTCTCCCCTTTTCCAATATAGTGATTAAAGAGGATCTAATAAAAAGGGGCAAAACGAACTATAAATGCAATATTATGCACCAATATTAAGAGGTGAGAATTGATACACGCATACATTTCAGAAAAAAACTAATTCATTTACATAATCCCAAAACTCTTCTTCAATCCCAGTTGATTCATTTCATTTACATCATCCCTAAACTCTTCTTCGATCCCAATTACAATTAACCAAGAAGAAAAGATAAAAAAAGAAGAACAGGCATTCATATCAACAATTCTTGCATTTTGGATGAAAAAAATCTTACATGTATATGGTATACATAAACAATTTTCCACAACAACGAAGAACAAAAAACCACGTTCAAAACATAATAGGCATCGTAATCGCACCTAGATCTGCAACGCCCGAACTGAAAATCAAAACAAGAAGTGAAATTTGTTTGGTTCGCTTTGAGTTCTCTCGCATCAAGATGTGGATCCCTATTTGAAACATGCTTTTCTTCTCCACATCAAAAATGGCGATTCATTTTCACGAATTCCCAGATCTGATGGCATCTTTTTGCACATTGAGCCTCAACTTCCTTTTATCTTTATGTCAATTGCCACTTCCCATACCTTTGTCTGAACGCACAAAAAGGCCATCGTGAATTCATTTGCAGATATAATAGTATTTTGGGATAAAGGGTATTTTGGGTAGTACAAAAAGACATGGATGAAATTAGTTCAAAGAATTATCATTATTAGTAGTAAAGATGTGTCAGGTGATAACAATGATATGCCAATATACTTTTGCCTTAAGGATTCAGTATATATGAACTGCAAACATTATATTACACAATTACCATTTCACATGACTTTTTGTTTATTTATCTACTGATTTTCCTAATCAAAACAATAGCTTGTCAAATGGAAATATAGGTATGTTGATATAGCCTCTTTCTGCCCACCTAAAGTCGATATTGCATGACATCTAGTGTAGATGCAATCAATACTTCCATATTTTACATGTTATATTAAACTCATAGGTCAATGACATTTAGTTTGTATGATCCAGTCTTTTTTCTTATATAGATACTACCCCAGCTACCTCTTCTTATACATGATGCGGTTGTGAAGAATGGCCCTCTTATTAAATTCAAGGTGTGTTGGCAGTGTTGGTTTATTTGTAAATATACTGTTATAACAATGCTTTCAGTTATATTTATTTACTATTATTATTAAATTTGATTGCTCTTGTATCACAGACACATGTTGTAGCTTATGAAGGAGGACTAAAGAAAACCCTTAAAAAGGCTTTATTACTCAAGGATGCTATCTTAGATTTTTTTTTTCCTTAGGTGATTAATTTTAGACTATTTCCTTTGACCTCTGACTTTTTCTGGTGATATAAGGGATTTTGTGAAATTATAATAGGTTGACAATGATGAGTTGAGATGATATTCCATATTAAAAGCCACCTGAAACCGATTTTCAGAACTATATTCGGCTCTCCAAAGAAGGTTTGTTGAGACAACTATGTTTTCCTTTTTATTTAACTTTTACAAGATAACCGAAATTGGTAATAATGTAAAGTTATACTCCTTGCTGCAATAAAATAAAATAATTAGTAATAGTAATAATAATAAATTAACAACATCAACAATAACATTAACAATAATAATTACAATCAAGTAATCAATAACACTTTTCCAATTCCTGCTGTGTTTGCAAATGTATTTGTATGATATAAAAACGACAAGTATGCACTTAACATTTTAGATATTAAAGCTCTTTTGCATGCATATGTCATTGACCTATGTGATAGTTTTAAGGAATCCACATAACTAGCAGCCGGCCTAAGCACAGGTTGCCTTTTAATATCTTTAACAATGATTTTTATCATAATATATTTCACAACATAATCAAAATAACTAGTTTGTCTATTCTTTTAAATATAGATTCAAACAAGTGTCTTAAAGAAAATGGTGGTTGCTGGTAGGACACTCAATTTAATGTAACTGCATGCATGGTATGTCATCCTAACTGTAATATTTACTATTCATTATGTATAAAGTTTACTGTTCATTTGATTTACAAGAAATATAGCATTAACAAACATGTGTAAGAGTTATGCAATCTACATTAAAATTTGGCTGTCCCATTTATCACCAACCTCACATTGACTCAAATTGCTTTTGATTATTGCTTTAACTATATATCTCCGCCTTAAAATATTCATTATGTAATACTTATTTAACAAGGTGTTTTAGTTTATGACTTCTACTCTTTCACTTTACTTACTTCACATGAACATATCTAAACAACTTCTAGTCTGCCATTTAAAATATCATTAGCCATAATTAGTTGTTCATTTTCTATTCTCATCCTTACTTCATTGCGGTTAAACATTACTAATGTAACGACCTCGAATTTTGGTTATTTGAAATTGGAATATCTAATTGATTTTAAATATTTAAAAGTTAATTTTGTAGGTTAAATAACTTTAATTTCAAAAATAGTGGTATATTGGATGATTTAATCATTGAATTTAATAATTGAAAAATTGGTTAAAACATTGAATCTTGGGTTTTAAGCATGATAAAAAATAATTTCAAAGCTTATTAAATTTATATTTTTCGAATGAAGGTAAATATGAATTTTGAATTGGATTTAAAAGCTATTTGGTCAATTTTAAAATAAAGTCTTTTTTTTGGAATAGACAGCGAGGTTGACTGGGCCCCTACCATATTTTATTGAGACGGAAAAAGAAAAAAAAAGAAACACACACAGAGAGAGACACAAAAAAAGATTTGTGCCAATCCCAAAAAATAAAACGGGAGAAAAGGAACAAAGGAAGAGACTACAGGAGGACTAGAGCACACCACAGAACAAAAAACAAAAACAAAAACAACAGCACGAACTTAAACAGAGAAAACCACGACAAGAAGCTAAAGAAGAAAGAGCATGAAAACACACAAAAGAAAAGCATGCACAGGCACCGATGCACAAAGCTTCCCAATCACAAAAAACAGCGAGCTAACTCCGTAAATCGGCCTGATTAGGGGAGAAGCAATGCCAAGAAGCACAAATACCCTTTTTATCTCTCTCATCATCTGCTGCCACATAGACAGAGCAGGAACAACCACAGTTTGAAAGCACCGTCTATTCCTCTCTAACCAAACATTTCGTAGGTATACTTTCAGAACATAGAAGACAATGTCCCATCTACTGGATCTCCACCTTGTTTCCTTACGAAGAACTAAACAGTCTGAATTAGAGACACCCAGAATGCCATTAACCCCAGCCTTATGCATGAGAGTTAACCACAAATTAATAAGATAACTGCACTCAAAGAATATGTGATCAACTGATTCGGGTATTATATTGCAAAATACACACAGATTGTCCACATCCATACCAACAGCCACAAGCTTATCCCTAGTCAGCAAAGCTTTGTTAACAACCTTCCAAAACAAAAGATTATGAGAGCTAGACGTGTAAGAAGTCCAAGCAAATTTAGCCCATAAAGAATCAGGCATTTCCTCAACCTTGGCGAGCAGATCATAGATTGCACTGATGCAGTGAGATTTTCCCCTCCATGAAAGAGCATCCTCATGAGAAATAATAATTTTGTGGTGAGCCAAGTTACTCCAGAGAGTGTTAACAGTATGATTACTAGAATGAGGAACCTGCAATTTCCCATGAGTAATAAAATTAACAGCCCTTGCATTGGAACCAATCCTAGATTGAACTTGATCCTGCTTAGACAACATTCTAGATAAGACACATCCATAGCTTATCCAAGGGTCCTTCCAAAAGCTCACAGAACTGGAAGGAGACAAATTGAATTTAATTAGAGGGAGCAACAAATTTCTAATTCTCAAAATTTTACGCCATATCCAACTACTACCCTGAGAGACCTCCATAGACCAAAAGTCTTTGTCCTTTATATGATGTCTCCAAGTCCACTTCACCCACTGGCTTTCTTTCTTAACCAAGATGGCGTTGACATGTGCACTCACAGCAGCAATATTCCAAAGTTTGATGTTTATGATACCAAGACCCCCTTTTCTTATTGGCCATTCCATAGAAGAGAAGGGAGCAGGAATTATCTTCCTATTATGAATTGAGCCAGTCCATAAGAATCTCATCATTGCAGCTCTGATCATGTGAAGAAGCTTGGAAGGAAGAATGAAGCTTCTGGCCCAATAAACTATCATAGAAAAGCATACAGCTTTGATGAGCACAAGTCTTCCCGCCATTGTAAGAAACCTTATAGACCAAGAATTCAACCTATTAGTGATCCTATCAAATAGGGGAAGACAAGCAGATCTGGTAACCCTCGAAGTGCATAGAGGAAGACCTAAGTACGTCATATTATTATCCATAGGTTGAAGTCCAGACAATCCCTCAATCCTCACCCTATCATTGTCATCTATTCCAGCAATAAGAATCTGAGATTTGGAGGTGTTTAGCATGAGGCCAGTGGCTCAGTAGAAGGTGTTCAGAGTGTCAAGAATATTTAGAATGGAACGATCAGTCGGCTTAGTGAAAATCATGATATCATCAATGAAGAAGAGGGATGAAATACGTAGGGATTGACATTTAGGATGATATATGTAACAACCCGCATATTTATCGATTTAATATTTAAATATTTTATTTAAATATTAGGTCGTTAATCGGATATTGGTCCGAAAAGCTACTTTTTGCAAACGGTCAAATTAGGACTCGAGACCACTTCCATTGAGTTCGAAATGCCGTTTACAAATTTTTAAGTATAAACATCGATAGGTTTGGAGTTAGCGAAATTTCACTAACTTTTCCCGCTTTGGACTTTGAGTTAGTTTAGCCTATTAAGCCCAAGTTCCAACCCCCTTCTCCTCACTCTTCATAAATTTCCTAACTAACTGAAGCTTGGGCATTAATGGTGAAAAGAATGGGAAATTAAAACTCCAAGCACAAATTCAATTGCAAATCCAACATTCAACTCCAAATTCAAGTAGAAGATATTGGATTCAAGCTTTGGATTGCTTCTCCTTGCTTTCAAGCTTCATCTTCATAAACTTTAGTGCAAATGTGAGATTTTTATCTCACAATTCTAGTATATAACTATATTGGACTGTTGGGAATGATTCCCTATCACTTTTGCATGCACATTTGCATTTGGTTTGAATCGAATTGGCGAAAAACTCCAATTTTTAGTGTTTTTGGTGAAATTCTGCACTTAGGTCGTTCTGCCTATGCTAGGACGTTCGCGTGGAAAAGTCTCGGCCTCAAAATAGCTCGTTTCCGACCTTAAAATGGCCTACAACGTTAGGTCGCTCGGCACTCGGAATTAGGTCGTAGGTCGTAGGTCGCGGGCTTTTAGGTCGTTAGGTCGCAAACACTTAGGTCGTTTCTGGCCTTAAGTCCCCTATACAGCCTTAGGTCGCTCGCTCTGGCTCCTTAGATCGTAAGTCATGGGCCTTTAGATCGTAGGTCGTCAGGCCGTTAGGCCTTAACTCGTGTGGCCTTGGTTCTTTAAGTCGCTCGGCCTTGCCTTCCATTTTTAGGTCGCATGACCTTCTAACCCGCTAGGTCGTTGGACCTATAACCCGTTAGGTCGTTGGGCCTATAACCCTTAGGTCGTTAGGCCGTTAACCCACTAGGTCGCATGACCTATAACCTGTTAGGTCGCTCGACCGTTTACTCCGTTAGGTCGTATGACCTTGTTCCACTAAGTCGCTCGACCCTTAGGTCGTAACACTTTAGGTCGCACGCCTATCACACCATTAAGTCGCGAGTTTAATTAGGTCGCTCGGCCTTAAAACGTTAGGTCGCTTGACCTGTGCTATTGTTAGGTCGCGAGTTCCTTAGGTCGCGAGTCTCCCTTAGGTCGCTTGACCTGTGCTATTGTTAGGTCGCGAGTTCCTTAGGTCGCTCGTCTCCCTTAGGTCGCTTACCTGGTTGAGTCGCACCTCACCTTCGCTCGGCCATGATTAGGTCGCGAGTTTCCTTAGGGTCGCTTACTCCTTTAGGTCGTGACTCTTTAGGTCGAAACCCTTTAAGTCGCTCGATCCTATCCTTCCTTTGGTCTTCACTAGGTCGTACCGTTTTGGTCGGGGCGCTGCCCCCTGGACCCCCGCGACCTGACCGGGCAGGTCGAACCCCGTAAGCGGTGGCGTTGCCCCCGCACCCCCACCTTGGGGGGTTGCCACCCCCCCTGGACCCCCCTCCGTAGGGGATCTTATCTGAAAAACATTGAGCCGATTTCCTTGGATTTTATTCACATCTCCGTATGCGATCTTTGTGACTGATTGTTTCTACAATTGCTTCTGTGTTTTGTCACTTTATAATATAAAGGTTTCAATACTAGTAGTAAATATCAAAACTCTTTTAACAAACAATTTCAACTCTATTTTTTATAACTAAGCTCTTTTCTTAAACCGTTTTCCAATCTATTAGTATATACAAACCTTTACCTCACTCGGATGAGAAATCTAATTAAACGACTTAGTAAAACAAGTGGTATGAAACGCTTGCGTTCACTTCGTCGGTTAATTCTTGGACTTGTTCGATTGAACCTCTTGTGACAATTTTATTAGTGAAGATTTATAGTTTGTTCGTAAATATTTAAGTTAAGCAAGTGGTTATGGGACATGAAGCTAAACTTCTATATTTACTAGCTTAGTGTAGTTGACACTTCTCGTTGATCATGACGATCATTCTGATGATTTAGACTAGCAACTGTGCGATGTCTCTTGTTGCGAGGTTAGAGTAGACACCACTTGTGTGATTCCACTCACACATAACTTTTTGCTTTTTGGTTAGTCTGGACCTTAATCTGTGTGATTCCATTCACACATGTGGGGTAGCTCCCCTTGGTCTTCGGACCGTCATGTGATAGGCCTCTTTCTCTTTTCTATGATTTCTGGACTTCTTGCATTGATTTCTAGAATTTATGTCATTGACTTGTTATGAGTACAAGTTTGGGGTATGATGCCCTTTCTGAATCTTTGAGAAGATTCTTGTGATATTGATTATCTCTTATTGATTGATCTTCTGTTGATCATTATTTACATACTTGTAGTGGTATGTCATTATGGATGTTTATGTTTATGCCATATCTTTTATGATTATATCATGTCATCTGATATTTATAGCTAGACTGACCCGTTTATTATTTTCTTAAATAATACTCGGGTCAGACCGAGATGTTACAGGTGCTTCTGCTTGACTTCTTCCCAGGGATTCATCACTCTGACTTTTGGCTAACTGTTTAGATTAGCAGTTTTTGTTGTATACACTTGAGATATAGACTCATAGTTGTATTCTTTTGTATAGCACGTGTTGCTATTCTTTTGTATTATCGTGGATCTTACTGACCACTACTCTGATGTACACTTTCATGTGTTAGTTATATATTCATATCTTCTTCTGCCTTTGTGATATGGATATCTGTGACTGATTTGTGATATGATTATTTCTATGTTTGTTCCGAAGATTATTTATAGCCACCGTGTGATAAGCAATTACATGGATGGTCGCTCCTCAACAGCCTTATTCTCCGTGCTAGTTGACAGCACTACTCCGGAGTGTTCTTGGCTAGCGTGGGTATAGAGGTGGGGCGTCACAGCTTGGTATCAGAGCCAAACTTCGGAACAATGTAGAATAACTTGACAAGGATCATCGTCCTAAGTCCGCCTTAGGAGTCTTGCTTTAGGATTCTGTTCGGGTTTTCAAACCGATTCATCCTATTCCTTTTATGATTCCTTACTTCACTTGTCAAGAATGTTTGATATTCATTTGGTGAATAACTATTTTCTTTCTCTTCTTTCTTTCTTAAGGAAGAGAATGTCTAGACCAGGTCGTCCCAGAGCTGGATCATCTAGTGCTCCACCACCGGATGGAGTTTTTATGACTACTCAACAGTTACTTGATTTAGTAACGAACGCTCAAGCAGCTGGAGCTAATCCGGAACCTACTCACCCAAAGTCGGGATTTGCACGCTTGTGCAGCGATTACACCAACTTGGGTGGGAAGCCCTTCAAAGGTTCGGAAAATATCATCGAGGTCCAGGCTTGGTTAAAATCATGCGATCGAATCTTTTCTCGCATGAACCTTATCGATCTCCACCGCGTTCAGGTGGCTTCCAGCATGCTCCAGGAGAGAGCATTGGACTGGTACGAACTCCTTATTTCAGAAATTAATGAAGCGGATCTCACCTGGGAGCAATTTCAGGGACGCTTCGAGTTAAAGTTTGTACCAGAAGCTGGGAAAGTAACCTTGGCTCGACGTTTTATAGACCTTGTTCAAGGTCAATCCTCTGTGGCTGATTACGTCGCAGCCTTCGAGTCGCTTTCCAAATATGGGGTTGAATACATCAATACTCCACTAAAGAAGAACCAGAGGTTCGTTTATGGCTTAAATAAGAATCTTAAGAAGCCACTACTCCTGAAACTAGAAGTTGCATTTGATCAACTTATAGATATCGCTCTTCGTCTGGAAGAGGCTGATAAAGAAAGTGAGGTGGAGGTAGTAGCTTCCAAACCCAATTTCAATAACAAAAAGAGGCCCAACAAGTTCAAAGGCCCTTATCCCAACAAGAAGAGTAAACAAGCAACTACTGCTGCAAAGGCTCCTTCTCCTGATATTGCGAGATGCTTCAACTGTGGCGCAGAGGATCATTTTGCGAACAAGTGCTCAAAGCCCAAATCTTGTCGCTATTGTAAGAGCCCAGATCACTTTATACATCAATGCCTCAAACGTAAAGGCAGGAATGAAGGAAAGTTAATTGTGGCTCAAGCCCCTGGCAACACATCTCGTGGCCAAGGTATTTCTCATTCCATTCTTGATGGTATTATTTTATTTCATGATCAACCTATTAGAGTTCTCTTTGATACGGGTGCATCCCATTCTTTTATATCAAAGGAACTGGTAGATACTTTTTCATTAAGTGTTACTGCATTGATGACTTCTTTAAAAATTGCAAATCCTGTTGGTGGATCCGCAACTCTTAGTTTGCTTTGTAAAGATGTGGAGATTATTTTATGTGATTTTTCTTTCCTAGCCGATTTGCATGTCATGCGTTACTTAGGCTTTGGAATAATTTTGGGAATGGATTGGCTTAACCGTTATCAAGCCCATATCCTATGTCCTGAGCGGACTATTCATCTCCGACATCCACTATCTGTTAAACAGATTTCTGTTAATCTTAAAGATTCAGAATCATGTTTGGTGGGATCTTTATATTCTTTAAATCCTCGTGATAACGATGACGATGATGAAGATGATATTATTTCTCGTATTCACGTTGTTCGTGAATTTTCCGACATATTCGAGCCCGTTTTAGGTTTACCACCTAAACGAGCAATTGAGTTCAGAATTAATCTTGTTTCTGGAGCTCAACCTATTACTCGTCCTCCTTATCGCATATCCAATAAGGAAAATGAGGAGATGCGCAAACAGTTGTCCGAATTGGAGACGAAGCAATTTACTCGCTCTAGTTCCTCGCCTTGGGGAGCTTCGGCTATTTTCGTGAAGAAATCCGGCGGTACGCTTAGGCTTTGCGTTGACTATCGCAAGCTTAACGATCTGACTATTAAAAATAAATATCCTTTACCTCGGATTGATGATCTATTCGATCAGCTTAGTGGTGCTAAGGTCTTTTCACAATTGGACTTGGCCACCGGTTTCCATCAGCTTCGCATCGCTGAGGATAGCATTCCTTTGACATCATTCCGTACTCGATATAGATCTTATGAATGGCTTGTTATGCCATTTGGGTTGACGAATGCTCCAGCTTATTTTGTTGACTTCATGAATCGAGTTTTCAAAGATTTCCTCGATCGGTTTGTTCTCATATTCATTGATGATATTCTTGTGTATTCAAAAACCGAGGAGGAACATGAGAAACATCTTCGGATTGTATTGGAAACTCTTAGGAGTAATCAACTAAAGGCAAAATTTTCTAAATGCCACATTTGGCAATCTCGTGTGAAGTTTCTCGGTCATATTATTTCCGAATCCGGAATTTCTGTGGATCCTTCAAAGATTGAAGCGATTCAAGATTGGAAAAGACCTGAGAGTGTGACTGAAATCCGTAGCTTTCTCGGATTGGCGGGCTATTACCGTCGTTTTATTAAAGACTTTTCTAAGATTGTCGTGCCTCTTACTGGCTTGACTAAGAAGGGAGTTAAATACATTTGGTCGGACAAATGTGAAGCCTCTTTCAGAAATTGAAAGAACTCCTATCCGATGCTCCTATTCTTGTTATTCCCGAAGGGAATCAAGATTTTGTTGTTTATACCGATGCTAGTCACGTTGGTTTAGGTGCCGTTCTTATGCAAAAAGAACGTGTTATTGCTTATGCTTCTAGGCAATTGAAGCCGGCCGAGACTAGATATGCCACACATGATCTAGAGCTCACGGCTATTGTTTTCGCCCTTCGAATGTGGCGTCATTATCTATTGGGAGAGAAATTTATTCTTTACACGGATCATAAGTCTTTGAAATATTTATTTTCTCAAAAAGAACTTAATTTACGTCAACAGCGTTGGCTCGAGTTCCTTGCACCTTATGATCTTGATATTCTTTATACCCCCGGTAAGGGTAATCGTGTCGCCGATGCTCTTAGCCGTAAGCAACAAGCAGTTGTTTCTATGATGATATCCGAATGGAACGATCTCGAGATCTTATCCACTTGTGAGATTCGAGAGCGCGTATCCGATTTATGCTCATCGCTTGTTTTATGTAGCCTTGAGGCTCATCCTTCTCTTTTAGACCGCATTCTTGAAGCTCAAGGGCTAGATTTTGAATTGGCTCTTCTTGGCAAAAATGTTAAGGATAAAATTGATATTGAAGGTTTGAAAGACTTTGATATTGATTCTCGTGGCGGCATTCGAAAATTTGGTAGACTTATCGTACCAAATATTGGAGATCTTCGTAAAGATATTTTAGAAGATTCCCATCGTTCTAAATTCACCATTCATCCCGGTAGTAGTAAAATGTACGCTGATATGAAGCGACTTTATTATTGGGAGGGAATGAAATCTGACATTGCTAACTTTGTTAAGTGTTGCATGACTTGCCAACTTGTCAAGGCCGAACATCAAAGGCCTGGTGGGTTATTGCAACCTTTAGAAATTCCAATTTGGAAGTGGGATCGAATTTCCATGGACTTTATAGATGGCCTTCCCCATTCTCGTTCGGGTCATGATAGCTTATGGGTGATTGTTGATAGACTTACTAAATCCGCCCATTTTATTCCGGTTCGGTCTAACCGAACCGTTCCTCTTTTGGCCAAACTATTTGTCAAGGAAATTGTAAAATTGCATGGAGTTCCTACATCTATTGTTAGCGATCGTGATCCATTGTTTACTAGTGGATTTTGGAAGAGTCTTCAAAAAGCTTTAGGAACAAAGCTTAATTTTAGCACCGCATATCACCCCCAGTCCGATGGACAAACCGAGCGTGTGAATCAAACTCTTGAAGATCTTCTTCATGCTTGTGTGCTTGATTTTGGTGGAAGTTGGGAAGATCATATTTCACTTGTTGAATTTTCCTATAATAATAGCTTCCAATCTAGTATTGGTATGGCACCTTTCGAGGCACTCTACGGAAGGCCATGCCGATCTCCTTCTTGTTGGCTTGAGGCCGGTGAGAAGCTGGTTTTAGGTCCAGACTTTATTCGTGATTCCACGGAAAAGATTGAACTTATTCGACATAGGATGAGAGAAGCCCAGAGTAGACAAAAATCCTATGCCGATAATCGAAGAAGGAAATTAGAATTTTCTGTTGGGGATCCTGTTTTTGTTCGTGTTTCACCTATGAAGGGTGTTGTACGTTTCAGTCGATCGGGGAAGTTAGCACCTCGATATATTGGGCCATTTCCTATCACTGAACGTATTGGTTCCATGGCTTATCGCCTTGCATTGCCGGCTCAGTTTTCTGCTATGCACGATGTATTTCACGTTTCTCAATTACGGAAATGCCTTCGGGATTCCGATTCTATTCTTGAGCCCGCTGTTGTGGAAGAAATTGAAGTTTCGCCGAATTTAACTTATGAGCAGCATCCTATTCGAATTATAGCTTCTGAGGTTAAACGACTTCGAAATAAAGATGTTCCGCTTGTGAAGGTTCAATGGTCCTCAAATCCTAAGGATTGCTCTTGGGAATCCAGAGAATTCATCGAGCGAACACATCCGGACTTGCTTACTCCTGCTCTTTGAGGTGAACTTCCTATTTCAAATTTCATTTGTGTTAATATGCTTTTATGGTTGTTACTTGTTGTTTCCATCTTATATATTGCGAGGACGCAATTTCTTTAAGGAGGGGAGTCTGTAACAACCCGCATATTTATCGATTTAATATTTAAATATTTTATTTAAATATTAGGTCGTTAATCGGATATTGGTCCGAAAAGCTACTTTTTGCAAACGGTCAAATTAGGACTCGAGACCACTTCCATTGAGTTCGAAATGCCGTTTACAAATTTTTAAGTATAAACATCGATAGGTTTGGAGTTAGCGAAATTTCACTAACTTTTCCCGCTTTGGACTTTGAGTTAGTTTAGCCTATTAAGCCCAAGTTCCAACCCCCTTCTCCTCACTCTTCATAAATTTCCTAATTAACTCAAGCTTGGGCATTAATGGTGAAAAGAATGGGAAATTAAAACTCCAAGCACAAATTCAATTGCAAATCCAACATTCAACTCCAAATTCAAGTAAAAGATATTGGATTCAAGCTTTGGATTGCTTCTCCTTGCTTTCAAGCTTCATCTTCATAAACTTTAGTGCAAATGTGAGATTTTTATCTCACAATTCTAGTCTATAACTATATTGGACTGTTGGGAATGATTCCCTATCACTTTTGTATGCACATTTGCATTTGGTTTGAATCGAATTGGCGAAAAACTCCAATTTTTAGTGTTTTTGGTGAAATTCTGCACTTAGGTCATTCTGCCTATGCTAGGTCGTTCGCGTGGAAAAGTCTCGGCCTCAAAATAGCTCGTTTCCGACCTTAAAATGGCCTACAACGTTAGGTCGCTCGGCACTCGGAATTAGGTCGTAGGTCGTATGGCTCTTAGGTCGTAGGTCGCGGGCTTTTAGGTCGTTAGATCGCAAACACTTAGGTCGTTTCTGGCCTTAAGTCCCCTATACAGCCTTAGGTCGCTCGCTCTGGCTCCTTAGGTCGTAAGTCGTGGGCCTTTAGGTCGTAGGTCGTCAGGCCGTTAGGCCTTAACTCGTGTGGCCTTGGTTCTTTAAGTCGCTCGGCCTTGCCTTCCATTTTTAGGTCGCATGACCTTCTAACCCGCTAGGTCGTTGGACCTATAACCCGTTAGGTCGTCGGGCCTATAACCCTTAGGTCGTTAGGCCGTTAACCCACTAGGTCGCATGACCTATAACCTGTTAGGTCGCTCGACCGTTTACTCCGTTAGGTCGTATGACCTTGTTCCACTAAGTCGCTCGACCCTTAGGTCGTAACACTTTAGGTCGCACGCCTATCACACCATTAAGTCGCGAGTTTAATTAGGTCGCTCGGCCTTAAAACGTTAGGTCGCTTGACCTGTGCTATTGTTAGGTCGCGAGTTCCTTAGGTCGCTCGTCTCCCTTAGGTCGCTTGACCTGTGCTATTGTTAGGTCGCGAGTTCCTTAGGTCGCTCGTCTCCCTTAGGTCGCTTACCTGGTTGAGTCGCACCTCACCTTAGCTCGGCCATGATTAGGTCGCGAGTTTCCTTAGGGTCGCTTACTCCTTTAGGTCGTGACTCTTTAGGTCGAAAACCTTTAAGTCGCTCGATCCTATCCTTCCTTTGGTCTTCACTAGGTCGTACCGTTTTGGTCGGGGCGCTGCCCCCTGGACCCCCGCGACCTGACCGGGCAGGTCGAACCCCGTAAACGGTGGCGTTGCCCCCGCACCCCCACCTTGGGGGGTTGCCACCCCCCCGGGACCCCCCTCCGTAGGGGATCTTATCTGAAAAACATTGAGCCGATTTCCTTGGATATTATTCACATCTCCGTATGCGATCTTTGTGACTGATTGTTTCTACAATTGCTTCTGTGTTTTGTCACTTTATAATATAAAGGTTTCAATACTAGTAGTAAATATCAAAACTCTTTTAACAAACAATTTCAACTCTATTTTTTATAACTAAGCTCTTTTCTTAAACCGTTTTCCAATCTATTAGTATATACAAACCTTTACCTCACTCGGATGAGAAATCTAATTAAACGACTTAGTAAAACAAGTGGTATGAAACGCTTGCGTTCACTTCGTCGGTTAATTCTTGGACTTGTTCGATTGAACCTCTTGTGACAATTTTATTAGTGAAGATTTACAGTTTGTTCGTAAATATTTAAGTTAAGCAAGTGGTTATGGGACATGAAGCTAAACTTCTATATTTACTAGCTTAGTGTAGTTGACACTTCTCGTTGATCATGACGATCATTCTGATGATTTAGACTAGCAACTGTGCGATGTCTCTTGTTGCGAGGTTAGAATAGACACCACTTGTGTGATTCCACTCACACATAACTTTTTGCTTTTTGGTTAGTCTGGACCTTAATCTGTGTGATTCCATTCATACATGTGGGGTAGCTCCCCTTGGTCTTCGGACCGTCATTTGATAGGCCTCTTTCTCTTTTCTATGATTTCTGGACTTCTTGCATTGTTTTCTAGAATTTATGTCATTGACTTGTTATGAGTACAAGTTTGGGGTATGATGCCCTTTCCGAATCTTTGAGAAGATTCTTGTGATATTGATTATCTCTTATTGATTGATCTTCTGTTGATCATTATTTACATACTTGTAGTGGTATGTCATTATGGATGTTTATGTTTATGCCATATCTTTTATGATTATATCATGTCATCTGATATTTATAGCTAGACTGACCCGTTTATTATTTTCTTAAATAATACTCGGGTCAGACCGAGATGTTACATGTGCTTCTGCTTGACTTCTTCCCAGGGATTCATCACTCTGACTTTTGGCTAACTGTTTAGATTAGCAGTTTTTGTTGTATACACTTGAGATATAGACTCATAGTTGTATTCTTTTGTATAGCACGTGTTGCTATTCTTTTGTATTATCGTGGATCTTACTGACCACTACTCTGATGTACACTTTCATGTGTTAGTTATATATTCATATCTTCTTCCGCCTTTGTGATATGGATATCTGTGACTGATTTGTGATATGATTATTTCTATGTTTGTTTCCGAAGATTGTTTATAGCCACCGTGTGATAAGCAATTACATGGATGGTCGCTCCTCAACAGCCTTATTCTCCGTGCTAGTTGACAGCACTACTCCGGAGTGTTCTTGGCTAGCGTGGGTATAGAGGTGGGGCGTCACAGTATAAAACTCTTTTATCAACAAACTTGGAGCATAGCATGTTGGAGAGAGCCTCTATGACAATTATGAATAAGTATGATGAAATAGGGTCTCCTTGCCTCACACCTTGTTTCCCTCTGAAATACCCAGCAGTTTTCCCATTATAACAGAGGGTATATGTGGGACTAGAAATGCACAAATACACCCAGGCAACAAAAACTTTAGGAAATCCCATAGCAGACATTATTTGAACAATAGATGACCGATGTATGTTGTCATAAGCTTTACTAATATCAAGTTTCATCATTGCACGAGGGAAAGACTGACTCCTACCATAACCGTTAATTAATTCATATGCCATCATAACATTGTCAAGAATGTTTCTGCCAGGTATGAATGCAGTTTGGTTTGTCGAAATAATAGAAGACAGAACATGGACAAGCCTAGAAGCCAGGATTTTAGATATACATTTATAAACAACGTTATAGCATGAAATTGGTCTAAAGGATGTTGCGTTTAAAACAGGTCTAACCTTAGGGATGAGGACAAGATTAGTTTCATTTACTTCTCTCAATAGCTTAAATTTGTCAAAGAAATTATGAATAGCAGCATAAAAGTCAGAACAAATGACATTCCAGCTTGTCTTGAAGAACACCAGGTTAAAACCATCTGGCCCTCCACAGGAACTTGATTTCATAGAAAATAAAGCTTTTTTGATCTCATGGTTGGTCACTTTTGCAACAAGCATATCTTTCATACTAGCTTGTAACTTGGGAAGGGGGATGTTATTGAGCTTTTCTACATCAGGAATAAAGTTAGAGCTGTTACCAAGATGATCAGAGAAAGATTGGAGGAGATAACTGTCGATCTCCTCAACAGTGTTAAGAAGGACCCCAGCATCATCCCACAACGTGGTAATTCGATATCTTGCACGCTTGACTTTTATAGAAGCATGAAAAAAATTAGTATTCCTATCCCCCTCAGTAACCCACTTCTGATGATACTGCTGCTTCCTCATACTAGCTTCTGCATTAAGAGCGTCATTGAGCTGGAGAAAAAGCTTGGATTCATTCTGAGCAAGGACAAGATTGGATGGGTCCTCATTTAGCATCACCTGAGCATGTTTCAACTGATCCTTGATATTCTTGATTTGGAGAGAACCATCCCCAAATTTTTCATGAGCCCATTGCCTTAGAGCATTCCTAGTAGCCTTCAGCTTCCTGCAAAGAACAAACATTGGATTGCCATGTATAATATTAGACCAAGCAGTAGAAATAATATTATTATACTCAAGGTCTAAAACCCAAGCATTATAAAAGTTAAAAGCCCTCTCTCCTCTACTAGCCAAACAAGAAAGAGAAAGAACAAGGGGGGAATGATCAGATAAGATTGGGTGAGGCATGAAGGAGAAGAGGGAAGGCCAAAGAGAGAAGGCAACAGCATTGCAGAAAGTGTGGTCAATATTAGAGAACGTTCGTATGCCAGACCGACTTCTGTTGTTCCAAGAAAATGGAACACCAGAGCGAACAACTGGGAGAAGATCAGAATCAGAAAGAGAGATGTTTAAAGGAGCAATATCCCTAGGCAACAAAGGCAGACCCCCAAACTTATCAGAGAAATTCAAGAAGCAATTGAAATCTCCCAACACAATCCATGGATGGGAGTTTTTCCGTAACGTAGGGTGAGTATTGAGAAGAGGTTGCCTTGAGGCGACGACATTATGCGCGTAAATGAAAGTTATATAAAAGGAAAGCTGATCAGGCAAAAAAAGAGCATGGAAATGAATCATTTGCGAGGAAGAGAGAATATGACTGAGAGAGAAAACTGAGGGATCATGAACAATGAGGATACGTCCATAAAGGGCTTCCTTCAAGTTGTGATTGAAGTCCGAGGATGGATTAATATAGTTTGCAGCTCTGATAGATAATGGAAGAGAGAGCTTGGTTTTCAAAATGGCAAACATTTTGATTTTATGGTCATGGATTAAGGATTTAACATGATCAAGTTTCCCAAAATTATGGGCACCCCTTATGTTCCAAGCAGCAATCTTATTCATCATTAAAAACTACAAGGAGAGATGAGACACTCTTGTCCTACTCCTTGTTGAAGGAGGATCTAATCTAACAGACTTTAGCTTAGCAGAAAGAGAGGAAGACTTAGCTGATGAGAGGATGACAGATGGAGGATCAGCATGAGGAGAGACCCATCCTGGGATGGTTCCCTTGAAGATATATGGGGAGGTGATGGGGATGGAAGGAGAAGATGTTAGGTTGGTTTCCTGAAGAGGAGACGGATTATTTGATGAGGATTGAAAGAGAAATAGGACAGATTTTTCAATGCTTTGCATGAAGTCTAACTCAAGAGACAACAGAAAATTTGCATTAGGTATCACCTTTGCATGAGAATCTTGTATATTAGATGGTGGATGGTCAGAAGTACTAGTAATATCAAAAGCAGGTCCTTCACAACCCATTGTATCTTGAAATTTATTACCAAGACTTGATGCTTTATCATTTTTTGAAAGAAACTGAGAGGAATTTAATTTGTCTGCCATATGAACTGAAGGATCAAGTTCACCTTCCTCTAAATTGGAGCTTATTTCCAAGATTGATTCTTCTCCAATTCCAGAACACTGTAATATATTAAAGGGATTAGGGTTCATAATTGCTTCAGGTAATATGTCCAGCTGCACTGGACCTACTTGAAGAATTATGGGATCAGCTTCCGGCACAACATTCAAATTACCCGTAGTTGCTTCGGGCTTATCCCCTACCAAAGTATCCCCTGCCACAGATGACACTTTTTCTTTGTTTTTTCTATTTTCTTTTTCAATCCCTTTCCTTTTATCGAAAATACCTAACCTTTCCTTCCTGAAGGGAACCCTTCTCCACCCACCTTTCCTTCCTGTATCCTTTTCCTCATCTATATTTCTTTCATCGTTCTTATTCAAGTTATCAGACTTACTAACACCAGAATGTTCTTTTATTAAATCTTCCTCTATCTTACCACTCATACTATTATGTACCAAACATTCTTGTTTATCATGCTTGAAATCCTTGCAACTCCCACAGATATATGGTTTCCACAAGTATTCAACCTTCACAACTTGCATCGAGCCATCTAACAACTTCACCGAGAAAGACTCAGGCAATTCAAACATAGCAGTCACCTCAACCATACACTTTGCATACCCAATCCTATCTAGCTTTTTAGTTGTTTCATCCATACAGAGGAATCTTCCAAGCCTTGTTGCCAACCAGTTTATGCCTAAATGTGACCAACAGTAGAGGGGAATATTGACAGCTTTATCCACACTGGAACAGATTTTATGGTACTGACACTATTGCCAATGGAGGGATCCCACTCCTTAACTATAAACAACTTGTTCCTCATAACTATGGGGTCTGCCTGGATAATCTTCCTTCTATCCTCATCTGAGGACAGATTGAAGAGGAACAAGTTCCCATCAGACTTAACTTGAATGGAGCCTTTGAGCTTCCAAACTCTCTTAAGATGATTCAGCACAACAAGATACGGTAGGGGCTTGTCGAGGAAGAAGTCAACAAGGTTCTGACCCCACACATCATTTCCAGCCTGTATAACTTCAGAAGGAGGAACAAGGGCTTCCCCATCAAAGACAAGAGGAAAATCATCGTGATGAATTTCCCTGCATTACGTGGTCTGGACTTGAACAGAGAGCACCAAGGTAAGGCTTGAGAAGAAGGTGTAGGCATAGCTTGAGAGGCAGATGAAGAAGAAGGGCAAGATATTGGAACTGGAGAGGGTGAAGGTAGGAGAGGAGGACAATTGACAAGACGGGGAAACATGGAGGAGAAGGAGGAGGATCAGGTGGCTGAGGTACGATGGTAGAAAAGGAAGCATAGCAAGGACGGTACGGGGGGATGGTGGAGGAAGAGAGATGCGGGAAAGTAAAAGAAAAAGGACGAGGGGGAGTGGCCATTAAAAAATAGCCTTCTGGGGCACACTCTCGAGTTTCGACGAAATCAGTTCCATTAGTTATTTTAGGATTTCAATTATCATATCATTTGGAGTTATCGTTTAGCCGACGGGATAGAAACGCGCTGAAATTAAAATCGAAAATTCAATATAATAATTGAGTCCAAAAAGCTATCTTCTCCATATGATCGAATTAGGACTCGAAACATTTTCCATTGTGATCGGAATAGGGGTATAACATTATAAATGCCTACCGGTATGCCTCGATAGAGGTTCTAGATTCTAAGCTACGTAAATCGAGATATGTGAAAATTTAATTAATAATTTTTTTGTCAAACCTATCTTATCTTCTGCAACCTAGGATTTGACTATTTCCTCTTCAACACATAAACTCTTGTTCCACCCTCCCTTCTTCTTTTTAAACACACACGCAAGGTAATAGAACAAAGAAAAATGAAATAGCAAATTCAAAAATTCCTTTCTCCTCATATACACAATAATAAATTCTAAAACTCATTTCTATGATCCTAATTTTTCAGTTTCTTCAATCTGGTATGAGCATTGTAAGGTGCGGCATTAAATTGAGATGCTTGAGTTTGTACGGTAGACTAGGATTTGTGGGTGTGGAGGTTGTAGTCGACGATGGTCGAAGTCGTTTGGTACTTGGGTTCATATTGTAGAGTGGTAGGTCATGGAGGAAGTTGGGGGGTTGCAGCCTCATTTTTGGTGATCGACAGTGAGGGCTAGAGCAGGTCATGGGCTAGTCTTAGCATGTAGCGAGATTTAGGCGTTGATTCGACAATCAAAGAGTGGATTTGGCTTTATTGAGTCGAGTAGCATCAGTGCGCTCGAAATTGTGGACTTCGATCGATTTTTGGTCATCGCGACCTAGGGATGTAAAAGGATTGCTCTGCCATGTTGCATTTTCTTTGGGAAGTGCAGGCTTCAGGCGAGGGGGATTGAAAGGTAGAGTGGAGATGACGAGTTGGTCGGCGAAGTCTGGTGGTGGATTCGTTGAGTATGGGGAGTAGGGAAGCGTGCGTGTACGATTGGTTTGGTTTACTGTACGTGTGCGTCTACAGGCAAATAGAAAGAGGAGGGAAGAAGAAGTATTGCCGGTCGGGTTTGATTTTTATTAGGACGGGCTTTCTTTTTGAGTGGGTAAAGGAATTTTTATATAGTGATTTATTTTATTGCCTAATTAAATTCAATTCCTTTAAGTTTCGTAACTCGATCATTTTAGTCCAAATCCAACACAGTCGGTCACATTGGGTTCATATTAATAAGCTCTTAGCTACGAAATCGAATTGGGCGATTTAGAGCTTGTAGAATTTTCAGATAAATTCAAATGTGTTCGAATTAAATCGGAACCAGAACATGAAAGCGACAATAAAAATCAAAGTGAGTAAATTTCACTCATTTTTGGATTTCTATTTTAATTTAAAATGTTGAAAATTTAATTATTGGTTGATTGTATGATTTGATAATTATTATTATCAGTTGGATGTTATAATACATATAGTAGTATATATATTAGTAGTTGGATTGATTATTCCCACCTATTAGAGCGGATGAGACCCGATGCGTCCCGCATAATAGCGAATGACCATATATTACTGCGATATCCAGCCTCGAAGCGGGATTGATATTTTTATGTTGTATTAACATCTTTGGGTGCAGGAAAATAGGTTGGAGAGATCCAACTGGATTTCTCAAAAATGTTGAATTTAATTTGATATATAGTGATATATGATATGTTTGAATAATCTGTGACAGATTATACTGTGATTTAAATTTATTGACGCTATGGTAGCATTGGCCTAGATTCTGGTATTTTTAAAATACCATAAATATATATATTTTGAATTTGAAAAGAAACTAAAAGAAATTTTTTAGAATTGAGTATTTATATAGAATTTTGGATTAGTTAAAAGAAATTGATTGGGTAAAATAAATGGTTCGACTTTGTAGTTGATTATTCCGTGAAATTTTAAATGGAGATTTTGTAATAATGTATATAAAGGATTTTAAATAAAAAGAAAATTACAATTCTTAAGTGATACTTGTTTTGAACATAAAGGTTTTTAAAAATTGAGATTTTTAATAGATTGGGAAAATAAAAGGAAATTTGGAAGTAAATATAAAATTGACACTATTGGATCTTAAATAAGATTTTTTAAATTACAAAATGGAAGTAGAATCGAGATTTGGTTGGTTTTGGAATATAGTTGGGTTATTTAAGAAATTGATTTGTAAATGAAATTAAATTTAGAAATTGATTTATAACGGATTTAATTGATGTGAATCCGTGTAAACTAGAAATGAGACTATAAGATTTATGAATAAAGTGAAATAAATATCATTTGATAAATTGAAGATATAAATTCGTAGTAAGAATTTATAATGAGATGGGTAAATCGGTTTAAACGGAATGATAAATTTTACTTTTGGAAATGTGGGAAGGGGACTTATGAAATTGGGGACATAAGTCGATGGAGAATAAATCTAGAGAGATTTATTTCGCTGTGTATTGTAGGCCGTATATTCAGCACTTGTAAGGACAAGTTATTATAATTGTCCAGTATTGGTTTGTTGACCGTTGTACTCTGATGATGTAACGTATAAGTAATAGTTGTAATTCTTTTTGTATAAAGACTTGTTATTATCTATTATATATTGTTCCGCTGCGATTATGAGATTTTGTGTTGTTGTTTATTTTTTTCTTCTACTTCTTCTTTTCTTTTCCCCTAACTATCAGGTTTTCGGCTTTCGATTGCTCGGCATGTAATACAATGGACGTATTAGTGTTGATTTTCGAGAGTCAAAAATCTGGTTTGTTACACTTGGTATTAGAGCTAAAGGTTAAGCGAGAATCATGGCTTTGATGAGGTAACTCATTAGAGATAGGTTCAGTAGCACCCTAGAATGAATTTGAGCATATTTGTTATTGAATATAAAATGTTTTATATTGGTTGAATTTTTTCAGTGGCTTATGGGTTCTGGTCAATATGGTAATCAACATTATTGATAGAGATCTCTAAACACTTGAACAAAACAATTCGACATGTGTTGTTTTAAAAGTGGGTAAATAAAATAATTTTACCCACATATTTTTATAAATAAAGGAATAATTTTCGTAAATTATTATATATGGTGTGCTTGGTTGTTTGGAAATGATAATATTAAACTATTGTCATTTGTTGTTGTGGTGATTGAATCAAAGTTGATATTATAGTCAATAGTTAAGAAATAATTTTATATAACGAAATGTGATCTTGTAAATGTGATTTATAATTTGAAAAAAAATGAAATTCCAAAAGTATATTTAAATATAATTTCTTAAAGGGGTTTGAAGGCTGGGAATTTGGGAATTTAATTCCCGTTGGTTTTGAAATGTTCTTCAAAGTCTTGGAAAATAATAGTGATATTATTTGGAGAGTATTTTTGGAATAAAAATATGTAAAATGGTTTTCAAAAGAGGAAAAAGCACTGTACTCACTTCGGCCGCTGGAAAATAAGTTCGGTGATGACTACAACCTCATCAACGTTCATTTTCGAGTTTCCAAGGAAGAAATTGCTATAATTGGAGTTTTGTTTGGTAAAACTGGTTTTGGTTTGAAATGAAAAAGAATGATTTGATATACCAAGGGATTTTTTGTGTGTGTGTGTATGATTTCAAAAATGATTTTGAAATATTTAAGAACAAGTGTTTAAACTCTTGGACTTTCATATTTATTGGAAATATGAGGAAATAAGTTAGATTACTTATAAAATTTGTAAATTTCAAGTTAAAGCAATATTTTAAAGCATTGAATATGGATGCAAGAAAAGTAAAAAAAAATTGAAATTTAACTGAGGAATGAAATTTAACTTGAATTAAGTTAAACAAAGTGAATTTTGAAAACTTTGCCTAAGTAGGCTAAATGAAATAATTATTGGAAATGGAATCTACTGGGATTTGGAATAAATGAATAAATGAAAAAATCACAATTAGTTACTTGGATATGGTTTGAAATATTGATTGATAAAAATCAAATGGGAAATGGGAAAATTGAAATTGAATTTGATTAAAATGGGTAAGGTATTGAGTTCTGAAGTGGTAATAACCATAAGAAGTTTGTATAATATGTTTATAATAGACTTAAGAAAATTGATGGTAGGATTCTTAATTGAAATCGGTATTAAAGGGATATACTAAGTAAGTAGGTGAATGTGAAGTATAAATGTGGATGATGATAGTGAATAAAAATGAAATGAATGTGAATAAGAGAAACTGGGATAGCTAAAAATCAATTGGAATTTAATACATAAGTTGTACGTATATTATTTTATTCGCATGACAATTTGATCCACATTCGAGCACAGAATTTCGAGATAATTTATATCGAGCCGAGTTAAGATTTTTCACTTGATTCTCTACGGCAAACACTGGATATGGATTTTTTTGATTTATTCTGGAATTCTCTATCATAGTATATGGCTATGCAAGGAGAAGGATGTTTTTTGATCAAGGAACCAGATCTGAGTCCACAATAGAAAATCGTGTGAACGATACTAGTTCGAAAGGAAATTGTGTGAACGAGTGAGCGATCAAAGTTGATATTTCGTACAAATAGTATATGTACATCGTACGGGCTTAAGTAAAGAAAATATTAAAGATTTTGAAAAAAATAAAATGATTTTGAATTATATGATTGGATATTATTGGTAAAAAGATGCAGGCATTTAAAATCAAGAGAAAATTGGATTGCCCAACTAAAAGGTACATGTTTAAATTGTTGTTTGAAATTGATGATTTTATGAGTGAGCCACTTGGATTTTGTTTCTTTTGATGATTTGGGCCCTAGATGCCATTTTGTATTCGTTTGGATCTAGCCGCGCAAAAGAGACGCTGGCGAAATTTTTTGAAAATTTGAGGAGTTAGAAAATTTTGAAGAAATTGTTTTATAACTAAAAGTTGATTTGGATTATAGCTTGAAATGATTGAGAAAAATATATTGTTTGGAATCAATGGATGAATTTGGAGATTAGTAAAAGTGGTAATGTGGTCACAACCGTTTGGTTTTGAGAAATAGTTAATAGGTTTTGGACCATTCTTCTTGCCTTGGCAATTTCGGGGACGAAATTCTTTTAAGGGGGAAGGAATGTAATGACCCATAATTTTGGTTATTTGAAATTGGAATATTTATTTGACTTTAAATATTTAAAAGTGAATTTTATAGGTTAAATAGCTTTAATTTCAAAAATAGTGGTTTATTGGATAATTTAACTATTGAATTTAATAATTGAAAAATTGGTTAAAACATTGAATCTTGGGATAAAAATAATTTCAAAGCTTATTAAATTTATATTTACAAGAATGAAGGTAAATATAAAATTTAAATAGGACTTAAAAGCGATTTGGTTGATTTTAACAAAACAATACTTGTTTAAATTAACATATAAAAATAGTCTTCCAGGGCACAGTCTCGGATTTTGACGAAACCAGTTCCATTGGATCTGTAATAGTGAATTATTATCGGATTTCAAATTTTATAGTATTTGGAGTTATCGTTTGGCCGTACGAGATAGAAACCTTTTCCAAAATGCAATCTTCTCTATACGATCAAACTAGGACTCAAAACCTTTTCCATTGCAATTGGATTAAGGGTATTACCTTCTAAACGCCTGGCGGCATGCCTTGATAGGGGTTCGAGATTTTAAGTTACGTAAATCGAGATATTTGAAATTTTAATTAATATACATATATATAGGCACATACACACACATATATATTGTCAAACCTATCTTATCTTCTATAACCTAAGATTTGACTATTACCTCTTCAACACGTAACGTCTTGTTCCTTCCTCCCGTCTTCTTTTTAAACGCACACGCAAGTTTATAGAACAAAGAAAAATGAAATGGCAACTTCAAAAATTCCTTTATCCTCATATACTCAACAATAAATTCTAAAACTCATTTCTAAAATCATAATTTTTCATTCTCTTCAATCCGGTATGAGAAGATGCGACATTAAATTGAGATGCTTGAGTTCACACAGTAGACTAGAGTTTGTGGTTGTGGAGGTTGTAGTCGATGATGGTCGAAGTCGTTTGGTATTTGGGTTCGTATCGTCGAGTGGTAGGTTATGGAGGAAGTTGGTGGTTGTGGCCTCATTTTTGGTGATCGAAAGTGAGGGCTTGAGCAGGTCATGGGCTAGGGTTAGCGTATATGCGAGATGTAGGCATTGATTAATCGAAGAGTGGATTTGGATTTATTGAGTCGTGTAGCATCTACATGCTCAAAATTGTGGACTTCGATCAATTTTCGGTCATCCTGACCTGGGGATGTCAAAGGATTGCTCTGCCATGTTGCATTTCATTTGGGAAGTGCGGGCTTCAAGCAAGGGGGGCTAGAAGATAAAGATGGAGATGTGAGTTGATCGACGAAGTCTGGTGGTGGATTCGTTGAGTATAGGGAGTGGGGGAGCGTGCATGTACGATTGAGTTTGGGTTACTGTACGTGTGCATGTATAGGCAAGCAGAAAGGGGAGGGAAGAAGAAGGATTGGCGATCGGGTTAGATTTTTATTGGGCCGAGCTTTCTTTTTGAGTGGTTAAAGGAGTTTTAATATGGTGATTTATTTTATTGTCCGATTAAAATTCAATTCTTTTAAATTTCATAACTCGATCGTTTTTAGTCCAAATCCAACACAGTCAGTCGCGTTGGGTTTGTATTAAGGAGCTCTTTGCTATGGAATAATATTGGGTAAGTTTAAATCGGAACCAGAATACGAAAGCGACAATAAAAATCAAAGTGAGTAAATCTCAATCATTTTTGGATTGCTAGTTTAATTTAAAATGTTGAAAATTTAATTATTGGTTGATTAGATGATTTGATAACTATTATTATCAATTGGATGTTATAATATATATAGTAGCATGTATTTAGTTGTTGGATTGATTATTCCCGCCTATTGGAGCGGATGAGACCCTATGCGCCCCGTATAATAGCGGATGACCCTATATTACCGCGTTATCCCACCTCTAAGTGGGATTGGTATTTCTATATTGTACTAAACAGGTTCGAGGGATCCAATTCGATTCCTCAAAAATGTTGAATTTAATTTCAAATATAGTGATATATGATATGTTTGAATAATCTGTGATAGATTAAAGTGTGATTTAAGTTTATTGATTCTATGGTAGCACTCGCCTAGACTCTGGTATTTTAAAATACTATAAATATAATTTTTGAATTTGAAAAGAAATCGTTTGGAATTAAGTATTTACATAGAATTTTGGATTAGTTAAAAGAAATTGATTGGGCAAAATAAATGGTTTGAATTTGTACTTGACTATTCCATGATATTTTAGATGGAGATTTTGGAATAATGTATATAAAGGATTGTAAATAAAAAGAAAAACATAATTCTTAAGTGATACTTGTTTTAAATATTAAGGGTTTTTAAAAATTGAGATTTTAATAAATTGGGAAAATAGAAGGAAATTCGAAATTAAATATAAAATTGACTATATCGGATCTTAAATAAGATTTTTTAAAACTACGAAACGGAAGTAGAATCGAGATTTGGTTGGTTTTGGAATATAGTTAAGTTATTTAAGAAATTGATTTGTAGATGAAATTTAATTTAGAAATCTATTTAAAATGGATTTAAGTGATGTTAATCCGTGTAAACTGGAAATAAGACTATGGGATTTATAAACAATGTTTATAAATAAAGTGAAATGGTTATTATTTCATAAACTTAAGATATAAATTCATGGTAAGAATTTATAATGAGATAGGTAAATCGGTTTAAAAGAAATGATAGATTTTACATTTGGAAATATGGGAAAGGGAATTATGAAATTGGGAACGTAAATCGATGGGTGATAAATCGAGGGTGGTTTAAAAATATTACATTGGTTATATTGTAATTGAAAAATATACTTTTATCATGAAGTGGAGTTTGTTTTAAAAAGAGGGTTTTCAATTATTAAACTAGGTAATTAAAAAATGTTTTAGCATAAAAATATTTAAGAAAGTTAGTTATTTAAATAATTTTAAATTGTCAAAAATGACTTATAAGTCTTATAAAGAAGTCTCGTAAATCGACTAGAATTTTATTAATAAATCAGAATTAATTATTGTTTCAAAGTTACGTAATTATTTTAATGGTTTAAAGGTATATTTAATTATTGAATAAATTGACTTTCATGGCGAAATCGGAGGCAGAAATTGCCTGCAGTTAAGTTTGGATTTCTTTGGGATAGAGACATAATCATTGAGCCGTGAATCCATGGTCGATACCGCATGGTGCTTTCCATATTTATTTTAAAAAGATTTTTTTAAATATTTTGAAGGAAATGGTTTATGAATATGCTTATTTCGTTGAGACAAGTACATTCCTTTTAATAAAGAGATTTAATTTATCTAAATTTAAATTAAATAAGGCTTAGTGATTTCAGTGGGAAATGAAATCTTGGTTGAATGATTATTTATTTGATAGTTAAATAATCGACTCTCAAATCTGGACCAAAAACATAACTTTTGAAATATCTAGGAGAAACAGGGGGATTATATGGTACAGTTACCATCGAAGATGTTATATTGTACGTATAAACTGGTTTCATTCTTCTAGCACGATGATAAGAAAATCCATCCACTAACAGTTAGGGGATGCTCTCCGATCTTATTTTTGTATGATTGTTTCTTAGAGAACCGGGGCTGAGTTTACTGAAAATATCAAGCATTTTATCAAAGAGACCGGGATTAGATAAGTTATCCGAAAACCCCTTCGATCGAACAAATACGTTTTCGAAGTAAAGACAAAAGCATGTGATCGAAGTTGGAGCATTGAAGTGCAAGGGCTAATCGCTACTAATCCTGAGGATGATTCCAAATGGAAGTGGTAGGAGTAGTGCCTTCAGTTTCGTTCGGACCCAAAACGGACTTGTATGGACGAATGCTATCAGTACAGTGTCGTTAGAGGACAATGAGCATTCTAATAAAAATTCCTTAAAAAGGTAATCGTAGTCTCAAGCCACATCAAGTGGAATGATTGAAAATCAAGGGATATCAGCAAGGCTAAGTGGGTCGCACCCAATTAGGGCATGTTATCACCTTTCTAAATACCCTCGGATATATTATTAATTATGGATACGCTGGTCCATGGAAAAAGAGCTCTCGATAAGGGTGGGGAACACCCAGGGTGACAGCATATTCGGTACTATTCAGGTTAGGGGTGGAACCGGTTTTGTGTTCTAGGGGATCCCAACAAGGTCCTTGGCACATTTTTCTAGACTTATGCCGTGATAGGTGGTACCCCAGCGCCTAGTCATTGTATGAAAATTCATTCTCTAATATGTGCCTTCACGGTTTTTGTTGTAGAGCCTAGTATGCTGGAATTTAATAGTATAACAATTTCGGATATTTGAATAAGTATTTGTACTTAAACGCCATTATAATATCAGATGATTTTGGTATAAATGTTTTGGTTATCGTAAGGTAAAAACCCATCATGTTTATGTATGGCGTGGTCTTATGAGATACCTTTGTTTTTCAAAGGATTTTGATAACTTTAATAATTCAAATTGGGTGTGTTTTCTCACGCTGGTTTTCTAGACCGACTCGGGTGTTATTTTATTATAATGATCGGGTCAGGCCGAGTATTACGGATTCAGGATAGGATGCTATGGAGATTAGGAGACAAGCTAGATGACGAAAACGTATTACACGTATTTGATTTTATTCCGCTGTGTATTGTAGGCTGTATATTCAGCACTTATGAGGATAAGTTACTATAACTGTCCAGTATTATTTTGTTGACTGTTGTACTCTGATGGTGTAATGTATGAATAACAGTTGTAGTTCTTTTTGCATAAAGACATGTTATTACCTATCATATATTGTTCCGCTGCGATTGTTAGATTCTATGTTGTTGTTTCTTTTTTCCTTCTACCTCTTCTTTTCTTTTCGCCCGACTATTAGGTTTTCTGGCATTCGATTGCTTGGCATGTAATACGGCACACGTATTTCGAGGGTTGAAAATCCGATTTGTTACAACTAAACTAAAGTCTCATCCATATTCGTATGACAACAACATGAAACATCACAGTAATTGAAATAATCGTCAAAGTCTCAATATTATTTTCCAGTAACTATCATATTCACTAGATACCAATTAGTTGTGGTTCAATCATAACCATTTTGATTCACTATTACAAAATACACATATTCATGTCAAAAGGTTTCAATATTTAATCATTTAAAGCAAAATATACATTATGGATAAATTAGGTTTTTGAAAATGATTATATGTTACAAAACACAACCAGAGATGAAGGAAAACTATTTTAATTTAGTTGGTAGAAGAAATAGCACTATAACTAATTTGATCACTCAATTCATTCGTAACTATACGAGTAGTTAATGCAGAATCTGAAGCTTATTGTCGAGTGGTGCTGGATGTGGAGCAGTAATATAACACCCCACACCCCTTATTATACCCAAAAGGACAAATTAAAAGGTGTGGTGCGTTGTAGGTATGACTAAAGGTAGCAGAGACTAAGATTCACAAGACAAATATAGATAAAAACAGTGGAAACAATTAAAATAATAACTTATTTAGAGAAAAAAAAACTTTACAATTACTTAAAAAACCAAATAAGTCATCAAATACCAAATACATCATATGCCAAAATACCCATACATGTCTTGCAAAATTAAAAAAACATTGCCTCAATAAAATCAGAGTACAAAACATCCCTCAAATAGTGCCAGTACAATAAAAGAACTAGAAATGAAGAATAGGAATACATGTTAGAATCTCTGCCAAAGGAGTCTCCAAGAATCTGCAGTCTACCGTCTTTGCCCTTGATTGCCTATGAGCGAAAAATGGGAAAATAGAGGAGTGGGTTGGATTAAAAGTCTGATGAGTGATAGTAATTACTAGCATATTTAAGCAAATTAAAGATAATAGACTTTGCAACAGTTCTAGTTATAAAAGGAAATAAAGGAAAAAGAAAGAAAGATAAAGCTAGAAATAAATACGGTTTAACTATTGCTAAATTAATATAATTGGATAACTTTGATTGTTTGCACTTATCTATGATAGCTGCTTTGATTAGGCTGAATTCTCGATCTTATAATTAGGAAAAAATCCTAATTCTACCATTTGATCGGCCTGTTACTCCATAGACCTTACTACGGATTAGACGCTATATAACTCCCTACACATAAGGTAATGGCATCTACGAAAGACGCACAAAGTACATTGGTGTCTACGAAAGACACACAAAGTATTTATTATGGACTTGAAATTATATAGCACCCCACATAGAAGTCAATGGTGCCTACGAAAGGCACATACTTAAGCGCATGGAACTCATAGAGATTACTGAGCACCGAAATGGAAGTCGCACACGTAACACCACCATGCTCATGCTACCTGTTTCTCCACCTATTGGGTCTTCTTATTACCTATGCTTCAGCATAAGCATACCCCTTATCTCACTTTAGGATTATGTGAAACACCGTATCCATAGAAAATAGGGGAAATGCTGTTGGTACTGGCCCGTCATCCAGACAATATCTAGTTGCGCCCCTTGCCCAAATCCCCATGATTTGGACTTCTACATATAGACCAATTACTACCATTATTAGCATAAGCGTGCCCCTCATCTCACTTCAGATTTATATGAAACACCGTGTCTATAGAAATAATAAGGGATGCTATTTGGTACAGGTCCTACTTTCATCTTTGCTTATTAACTTATATAAATTATTTAAATAAGCCTTTACAATTTATCTCTACTATCTTTGCTTATTAATCATAAGTCTTAAAATAATCCTCATTATGTTCTATTTCTTATTATAACCTACGTTATAATCATGCTTATTACTTAACCAAGGTCTAAGTGTGAAAATAAGCTTCTTTCATCTTATACATTTTTTAGTTATAATTCTAAGTTATAACTAGGCCAATTATCTTTAATTAGTTCAATTCTAGAATTAATATCATAATTAGGCTCAGTTTCAGTCTTAATTCCATTTTTATTATAGTCTTTACAATTTACATCTTATCTTCCGTTATTTCAGTATTCTTATAATTTTAACCTATATTCGCGTTTAATCTATTCTAATCCATACGCGAAGAAGAAGGAGAAATAAAAGAAAACTGAAAATAGAAGAAAATCCAAAGTGTAGGAAAAGGATGTAAATAACACATAAGCAATAGTAAATAAATTAAAATACTTTAAATAAATTGTAATTAAATGGAAAAGCTATAATTAATAGAAATAAACTAAAATCAACTGAAAAGAATAGCTAAAAGAAATAGACTGATAATAATTCTAAAAACTGTAAATAAACTAGTAAAACGGTTATTCCAAAAATTGTTGTAAAACTACAACTATTGGAAACCCAATTATTTTAAATTACTTAAAAATATAAATAATTACAATCACCAACCTGAAACAAAAGCTAGAATCTCTTTTTTTTACAGGAACCAAAATTCTCTAGAAATCTCCTCTAATTTGTACAATCTCCATCTTTTATTTGAATGTATATATATAATATAATTTTATTTTATAAATGAAAATTGTAGGTAAATATACAAGAGAGAGAAATGGAGGCTAGATCTTAATTTTAGGGTGAAAACCTAGGTTAGTTTAGGTCATATTTACAGTGTTTTAGGTGTGCTTTCAACTGTAGATTAGAATCTCTAGAAACTTTTGCTAACTCATTGCTGTGTCAAGTATCACAATGTGTCTTGTCAGTGTCTTATCTTATATTTAATTTAATTAATTACACCCTCAATAATATACAAACTATAAACAACGTTTTTTCTCCTCCATTAATTTCTAATTTGTGACATTTTATTTCATATTAAATTTCCATCTATCTCTCTTTATTTTCATGTTTCATTTCAGTTTTCAACATCCCATTTAATTTATATGTTTACGTCTGAAATAAATATACAAACAACATATCGATATCTTTTCACATTTACATTAGAAATAAGTAAATTAACATGTCAATATTTCTCAATTTTTATGTCTAAAATAAATTAATAAATAACTAGAAATTCTTATGCCAGTATTGTACATATTCATGTTTGAATTAATTGAATGAATAACATTTGAATTGTTATGTAAATATTTTATACATTCAAATCTGAATTCATTAAATAATATGTGAATTGTTATGTCTACATTTTTTTCCATATTCACATCTGTTGTAATTAGATAAATAAAATATGTCCACAAACGTGTATATATGTTGTGTATTAATTAGTAATCTAATTCTTCACCTTTAAATTGAGAATCAATTATATTAATTGATTGGTATTAATGTTTTTATGTTTAAAAATCAAACTGACCCTTATTCTTTACTAACAAATAAATAACATACCTTATCTTTTCTATAAGAAATGTAATCTTTCCATAATGCATTCTTGCCTTTTCTTTTCAAAATATAACGTTTATTTTATTAAATGGCTTCTTTTTATAAATATATGGTTACATTTTCTCTTATTTACAATAATCCATCTCATTTGAACGTCGTCATCTAAATTTATAAAAGTGGATGCCTTCTTTTTAAATACACTGTTTTACCTTTTTTTCTCTTTTGGAACAAAACAAACTCCCTGTTTATAAAATCATACATATATTCAAAAGTGAGAAGTTTATTTTATTTACCTCAAAACATGCATTTATTTTTATTTAAAATGTTCATTCCATTTTGACACAAATGCAAGTTCTTATATGAAACTCAATCATTACAATTTAATTCCTTTTCAAATTTTAGGTGACTACAAGTAAGTGTCTATGTTGCTAAGTTAAAATTGTTAACACTTGCTAAGTAAGTGGCTATTTTATTAAGTAAAGAAATCATATTCATTTAAAGATGCGAATAGATATGCTTAACGTTAAATTTTAATTCATGCATGCAACTATGCTCTTTTTGGTACCGATGGCCATCAAATTCCTCAGGAACTTGTAATTAAGGTTGGAAAAGTATTCGAAAATATATTGAAAGAGGTATGTATCAATAGCAAACATTATATTTCACTCATATTTGTTTTCTCTTCAGATGTTAAGCAAGTTTAATTTTACAATCAGATAAGTTGAGGCAAGAAATTAGTAAAGACATTTCTATAGCTAAGGCACTGACCTTGGTTAATGAGAGATGCCTTGATCTAAAGTCTGAAACATAATGTGGTGCATCTCTTCGAATGATATTTGTCATTGTTTGGGATCATATCTGGGGAGCTTGCAATTATTTGATACTTGATTATCAATTGAATCTGGCTGGTTTAATTTGCGCAAATCCTGTTGCACTCGATTCAAAAACTATGAAATTTTGAGGTTATTATTTGCAAACAACATTGCACGTTCACTGATGAGGATCTGAATTGAGCTGCCTGGACTCCTATGTTGCTAGATCTGATGATGCTCTTATCTTGATAGCAAGTTCAGTTTGTTTGAGTTTATTATGAAAGATGTATAGGTTTTTTGATAGGTTGAGATATTCAGCTTTTAATAGTATTGACTATTGAACCGATCCTTGCTGTAAATGAGTTTGCGATGGAAGATGTCTTGACTCGATTGTATTTCTTTTGTGAAATGTGTTGTTGGGGTTTGATATGATTGTTTAGTGATTTGAATGCATTAGGGGTGGTAAGATGATCTTATATCATTGAAATCATGTGCTATTATCCTTTTCCCTTCTTTACTTAAGATCCTTGGTCGTGATTTATGCCTCAAATAGGTCATTTCCTTTCCTTTTAGTTGATTTTTGCTATTTTAGAATGCTTTTGCTTGAACCCACAGTGGTTATGCTTCATCTTCTTCCCATCTTATTTTCTACTTTTGGGACTGTCAATGAAAGTTTAGAATAAATTTTATGCAATGCCTAGCAAAAATTATCATAAGCTATAGTGTTTCTATGCGATTGTAATTCAAATTGTGCTATTTTAGATTATCTGCCTCATCTTATTTTTTTAGTAATGACATGATTAGATGGAAATTTGTTGTCTCGTAATATTTCATTTTTATTGTATTTTTGGTAGCAATGGGATAACTTAGTCCATATGAACTACATATCAATAATTGCTTAAGCTTCAACATTTATGTTTTTAATATTTCTTTTTGATTACAGGAGAATCTGATTCAGTTATTGTCTATGCAGCGTAGATAGACAAGATAAATCTTTGTACTTTTTATATACGATCATTATGATTTCAGAATTAATATAATCTTGGACAAACGGTTTCATTTTGAGGAGAACTCTTGGTTGAGATCAATTAATGAAAAATGACTTTTAGTTTTAAAACACTTGGAAGTTATTTTAGTTAAACACTTTGAGTTCTCAGGCCAAGAGACATCGACCTCATGGAACATTTGAAACTTGTGTCAACTTCGTTTATTGCTATAAGATCGGAACTTATTTATTTCATTTTGTTTATAACTTTGATTATTTATGTGACATTATTTATAATATGATATACTTGTAAAAAGATGAAGATGTTTGATATCAGATTTGAAGTCCTACGAATTAACATAATTGTTTGACTATATGTTGTGCTTTCACTTGTCTAGACAATGGCCTTTCGAAGGGAGCAAGGTTGGACTTTTATGATGCTAACTTTCATTTGTGCATGCAACAAAGAATTATGGGTGATCAAGCATTTTGTTAGCACTAGCTAGGTTTGACATTTTATTAGTACTAGGCATGTAAATTTGTAGAATGGTTATTATATGCGAGTTTGGCCATTTTTTCAAAAAACTTTTGTATCGGAATGGTAATGGATATCTTATTTGATTGCAAGGTTAACGTGTTGTGTTTAATTATTTGAACATGATGATTATATAAGTGATTGTTGATTGATATGTAGTAACAAAATAGACCATTAACAGGGAATAATAGCATGAAACATGCTGCAAAATAATCAACAACTTTTAGCGCCTTTCAAAATGCAGTAGAAATACATATAGTGGCATGAGTAAACACAACCGTAAAGCAGGGTAAAGGTGGAAACTCTATAGTAGCACCAAAAATCCTTTCAACGGCATTTTCAGAACACTAAAAAGATTTATGGTTGCATTTGAGAAACACGGCAATAAAAGGGTTTATAGTGGCATTGAAATAAATGCAACTAAAAATCATGGATTTTTAGTTACGGGTTTAATCACAGTGTTCTCTAAAACGATATCATAGATTTTAGCATCGTTTTTTGTGCGCAACCAAAAATACTTTCTTGTAGTGTTTTAATCTTACAACAATTCCTATCTTCGAGAATAAGAGTTACGGTGCCCGATTTTGAACTCACCTATCTCTGGATGTTGAACGAGAAGATTCATCGATCGTCCTCGTTTATCCTCAGTCGAGCATGTCCTGTTGGGCCACTAACATGGTCGTGAGATCATTAGATGTGCACTAGTTCCTATCTACAAGGACCAATGCTTCGGGTGCCTGATTAGGGTCATTCCTCATTGACTTTGTATATCTTCAGGCATTAGTCAAAAACAATGGGAAAAAGGTTAATTATCCCATTAAACCTTGTGATTATACATCTTTGTCCTAATCATGGATCAAAGGGGTTGGTCAGTACCTGTCTTCGGGTACCTGATTACACTACTAATTGTGCAGCGTAAGATTTTTCTTACAAGAACATGGCTCCGTTGGTTCAAGAAGCTAACTTTATTTATAAACAAAAGAAGTGAAAAGTCCTGCCATACTACATTTCTCCCAATCCATTATGGTAGCTTATTCACATAAAATAAAGTAAATGTATATAAGTGAAATAACATCGTAATACGTTATTTCCACACCTATGGAATCGGGACCTATTTATAGTAGCCAGCTTGAAAGTTCACAATCTCCGTGCTTTTGTTCAATAGCATGGGGACCTTCCCAATTCGGACCTTGTGCTCTCATACTAGAAATAACCTGTTCCAAAATAAGGTCCTCCACTTCGAAGGTATGGCTCTAGACCTTGGTGTTCAAATGTCGCGCCGCTTTTTTCGGGTGAGCGGCTACCCTTAGTTTAGCCATTCCTCATTTTTCATCAACCAAGTTGAAGGAACCGAGAAATATTTCCTTGTTTGGCTTAGGGTCATAGTGCCTTTTCCAATGATAAGTGACTTCCAGTTCTATCGAAATCATGGCCTCGGCTCCGTAGGCTATAGCGAACGGAGTTTGCCTAGTCGTGGACTTATAGGTTTTCGTGTAAGTCCACAATGCAAGTGAAATCTCATTAACCCATTTCCCTTGGCTTTACTTAACCGTTTAATCAAGATGGACTTGATGTTTTTATTCACCACTTCCACCTATCCATTCGACTATAGTTGCTGTTGAAAATCTTTTTCTAATTTTGTATCAGTTGTAGAAATCCTTGTAATCTATAATCTCGAATCGAGTTCTAATATCAGTTATAATATTTTAGGGAACTCCAAATCTATGGATAATATTCTTTGTGACAAAGCTGATCATTTTTGTCGTTGTTATCGTGGAAAGCGACTCCGCTTCACCCCACTTCGTGAAGTAATCTAACGCAACAATAACATACTTAGCTTCTCCTTTCGACATCAGTAGAACACTGATTAATCAATTCCCCAAACCACAAATGTCCAAGAATTAACCATTTTTATATATTTTATGGATGGAGACCTCAGAATTTTTGCGAATCTCTAGTACCTATCACAACTGTTGGTGTAGTCAGCGGCATCATAGTTTACCATTAGCCAGAAGTATCTATAGCGAAGGATCTTTTTCGATAAGGTCTACCCTATGATGTGATCTCCACAACTACCTTAATGGATTTTCATGAGAATTTTCCTAACCCCATTCTTGGTTACACATCAAAGAAGGAGGTTTGAGAAACCTCTCATGTACAACACTCCTTATTGCACTATAAATCATGGCAACTTATGAAGGAGATTTTATCGTTCATTCTATCTTTTAAGGAGAATTCCCCTCATCAAATAATCCTTAGTCAAAGTCATCCGTGACTCGTTTTCCTTCTCTGTCTCCAAGATATAGTCGATACTCATTCGATCGATGCTTGGAGCCGATGAAGCCTCCACTGGAACCAATACCATCAATTGTGCATCCATAAAGCTGGTCAATTTGGCCAGTGAATCTACCTTCATATTCTCATCCTTAAGGGATGTGTGTAATTGTGTGATCCTCTATATCGTTCAACATTTCTAGTGTCTTCGTCGGATAAAGGGTAAGTTTCGTACCCTTAGCCTGAAATTCCATTTTTACCTTGCAAATCACCAACTGGGAATCATATAATACATGTAGCATCCTTAACCTCGGCTCTTTTATTATCCTCGGTCTTGCTATTAACACTTCATACTTAGTCTTCTTGTTTGTTGTGTGAATCTCTAGCTTTAATGCATAGCTCTCGGATGTCCATCTAGGGTCACGAGTAAAACTCCTGGCCCATAGTTATGTTCATTGGAAACTTCGTCCACCTATATCTTCCATTAGGAAATTGGGACCATATCATTTTCCTCTTGTCCATCTCGGACGGTAATTTCAGCGATGAAATTTGCCAACGCATGTCCTCTTTTCACCCTTCTTGTATGGTAAGTGATGTCATACTGGCTCAGTTTGATGTTTCCTTTCAATAACCTTTCCGAAGTCTCGAGGTACTTGCTTTAAGGCCTGATCCGTCAACACCTTTATTGGGTAAGCTTTGAAGAATGGTCGCAACTTCCTCAAAGCAATCAATAAGCAATAATAAGTAAGCTTTTCCAGATTTTAGTAGTTCTTTTCAGCTCTGATAAACTGCTTACTGATGTAGTATACTGGCCTTTGGATCTTTGTCTCCTCACGCACCAATGCTGCACTTACTGCATGAGCAAATACCTCCAAATAGGAAAATGTATATTCCCTATCCAAAAGCTTGGATAGGACCAATGGTCTTTTCATATGCCTCATTAATTCCTCGTACGCATCATGGCATTCCTTCGTCCAAATAAACTTTCCTTTCTCCTTTTTGAGGGCATTGAAGGACGGTATGCATTTATCAGTTGCCTTTAAGATGAACTACTCAGCATGACAACCTTCTCATTTAAGCTTCATAGTTCCCTCCTTATGCTTGGCGCAGTTACTAATAGAGTTAGGTGTTTGCCCTATGAGTAATTCTATAATTTATTGTAAATTAACACAGTAAACAATTCTTGTTCGTAATAAAGGTGTTTTTTCTTTTGTTATATATTTGTTATAATATGCTATAAATAATTAAATATTTAATTAAAGTATATTCAATAGAAAATAAATAAATGGTATGTTTGTGATAGTAATTACAAATAATTGTAATCATGAGTATTGTATTACAACATAATAAACACATCATTTTAAATGTTCCTAGTCAAGATGCATCGAGATTGGATGTCGATGCATCCGTTGAGACTAGAGTATGTAACGCTCTCCAAATGTAAGACAGTGTATTACTCATGACTATTTGGGTACCAATGGGTTACAATACGATAGTTATTAGAAAACTATGGAATGAATCACTCGATAGTTTTCCACTGGTTAATATAACTAAGGTCAAATAGAAAATATTGATGTGACTAAGTTACACAATTCTCTTGATTTGAGAATATAATTTAATGTGAAAGCTCCACTTTTATTATAGTCAAATCATGGCACAATGTCCATCTAGTGACTATCGTTGGGTCAAGTGGAAGTATTGAAAGTGAAACACTATTCAATAGAGGATTTGTCTTCTCGGTTATATAGGGTTAATATCATGGTCGATATTGGAATTTTGACCATTTGCGAATTCCATAAGTCTAAAATGATATAGTTTTGATGAAGAGAATAGGTGTAAATAATAATCACAATCGGGTAAAGTTTAGTAAAGTAAAATTGGATTTTACCGAAACCATGTAAGCGATAAATTTAACCAGAATGTCACACCACCTACAAAGTGACGTGTAAACGTTAATATCTGAATAGTTTAATATTAATTAATGACCAAATTTATACATGAGTAGTTGCACAACCGAATCCTTGATTACTCCTTTGACCACATAATTTGATTAATTTATAATTGTTGTGAATTAATTAAATTATTTAATATTTATGGAATATTAGTTATAAAATCTTATTTTGATTTGATGAACAATATTAATGAATATATTTATAACAATTATACTTATATTAATCGATATTAAACATGATATAATTTTTTTGGTCTTTAAATGGGTTTGAAGCATATGTAGGGGCATGTTTATTTTAGCCATAAGAGACCAAGTTGGGAGTGGCCATGTGATGGCAAGAGTAGCTAGGTTTTTGATTGGATTAGAGGAAATAATGGGTTAGAGAGAATATGGATCTTGACCCTAACTTATCTTTCTAGTCTCTCCTATACAAATACATCATAATCCTCATTCTTTTTCCAACTTTTTGAAGCTCCACTATCCCTATCACTGGCTGAAATTCGTCCTTCCTTCTCCTTCATTTCTATGCTCAAATCAAATTAAAATAAACACTATTCGATAGTTGGTGGTTTGCAATTCGACAGATAGCACCTTCATGTCTGGAATTTGATTCAAGAGCTTATTTCAATGCTTCAAGGTGTGACCCTTTGGCATTAGTGAAAGGTAATTATATAATCTATGATTTTATATAAATAGTTTATTATTTATATATTATATATTGTTTTGTTAATTAGGCGACTATTCTTGTATACCGATATACCATCATATTCAGCATGGCTCTATGTTTATATGCTTATATATTTAATATAAAAAAATATAACATATACATGCACATATATACATGACTTAAGATTGAAAAAATTGATTTTTTTAATTTAAATAAATTTAATATACATTATTTAAATTATATAAGCTTGTTAATTTAGATGTTAAATCATACATTGTACAAAACATGGTTTTAAAATTTTATATAAGTAATTTTATACTTAAAATATCTTTAGCATAATTAAAATAATTTATGTATATATATTTATTATTTATATTAGATATTATTTAAATCGTTTAATTCTATAAATCAATAGTACATATATAATGTTTTAAATTTTATAAAATTAAGTTTACATCCAAGAACACATTTGGTAACATAATAATGATTCTTATATATAATTAAATTATTTAAATAATTGTCAAAATTAATAATTGAATGCAAAATAAATTATAAATTATAAAAAATATATATAATTAAAATATTATTATCTTCGATAATTTACTAAAATATTTAAATGTGAATTATCTTTTGAAAATATATTTATACTAATTTATATTAACTTTCATAAGGAAATTAATATATATATATATATATATATTTAAAATCATATAAAAACAACTTTTTCCATAAGATTATAATACGTACATATGTATACATATGTATACACTTGTTTTATATACTATGTTATATTTCATTTAGGTAAATTTATATATATATATATATATTATTAAATTATTTATACATATATATGTTATAAATTTCAAATATATATATATATATAATTATTCAAAATATATATACATATATATATTTGTAATATTCTTTATAAAGAACAAAAGCATACATTTGGATGATATATTTATATATTAGATAAGCTAATATGTCGGTTGCGATGTAAATCTCAGTACTTATATATTGGCATGTTAAACATTGCATGGATTACCATGTGACACATGCATACATATATATATGGTATGTATGATACACGTGTATATATATATTACAATATTAATTATATAATATAATACCATATTATAAATATAAATAAAAAATGATTTTATTTAAAATAAATTTAGAATTGTTCTAAATAAATTAGATTCTTAAGCTCAATAAAAATACAAAATGATAAAAATATATTAAAATTCATCCATTTCTTTCGCGGTCGGTTGGCCCAGTTCCAAAAATGGTATCTGAGCCTAATAGCTTATGCGGTCTAAATTAGTTATGTTAGGGTTAACTAATTAAACTCACAGCCTAGGTAGTAGGGTGTCTAGAAAGGTAGGATCGAACGAGTGAGTTTAGGTAATCAAGCACTCAACCCCACCTGGGCATTGGGCTAATTTTAAAAATTGTTTAAAAACTAGAAATATAATAGTTAAATTTAAAATAAGATATACATATACTATAAAAGTTATGATATAATAAAAAAATTCAAAATGTTTAAAAAATATTTTGAAATTTGTAAAAATTTATTGATAAGGTTAATAAAAATATGTTAAATTTATAAGTTAATCAATTAATAGATATATACATGCGTTATATACTATAATATATGTTATGCTGTTTTAAAATGTTAAAACTAACATAAGTGTGCATGTACGCATATTAAATGAATTTTGAAATTAATATAGCTTAATTAAAATTGTTTAATTAAATAAATAAATTTAAAGGTTAATTAGTTAAATGATATACGCATATATATGATAAGTCTGTTATTCTATAAAGGTTATAATGTATAATAAATGTTCTATATTAATGTTATATTAGAATAACTTAAAATAATTAAAGAATCAATCAATTAAAATTAATCAAATAAGATATAAATAATATAGTGTTATGCAAAAGATTATTAGATAAGATAATTAAAATATAAATGTTATATAATAATAAAACTTACATAATATGGATGAATAAACTGAAGGTGGAATATTAAGCAACCCTAAATGGACTTAAGGAATAAAAACATACGTAAATGTACATATACCGTGATTTTCGATGTGTTTGACATTTGAATCATGAGGTTATTTCATAAAAAATACATTATTCCATAAGTCGACATCACTGAATATAATAATACATTGTTGTCCTTTACAATATATATATATTAATAATTTATTTGCATACCCCTTAGTTATCGAGCAAACTCAAGCTAGGGATGTTTTGTGTAGTATTATTAATATATTGAATAGACAAGGTAATATAACTATATGTATTTGTTGAGAAAAATCAGGTACATATACTATACTTAGGCTGTAGCGATATGGTAGGTACAAATAAATAATTTCATTTCGATTTGTCAAGATTGAAGTGAAATTAGGAAAAGGTACCAAGGGTTAGGAGTTGTATATGATACAACAGATAAGGAGTTATCCATCGTCTGTGGATTTATGACTTGTTGAGTAAACTCAAGGTCAGAATTCCAAGATTGATGGGTCTTAACACTACTAGTGAAGTCGAAAGACTTATATGTTTCAATTTAGGGTTTGGCAAAACACAAATGACTAGTAGGAGCTTATTACTAAAATGAAACATAAAGCTTAACCTGACTAATATTATAAGAACATCTAATATGATATTGTCCTACTAATCTATCAATTAAAACTTGCCAAAACTATTTTCTGAAAGTGATAAGCTTACCGGACCTAACTATACTGATTGGCCAAGAGCGATTAAGACTGCATTGACTTATGAGCGCCTTTAGTCGGCTATTACATGCGAACTTGAAGAAAAACCACTTATGATGCAAACATCGTACTTCAACTTGCTTATGAGAAATGAGTTTTAGACCTAGAGATCATCTGAGTTTTCATGTTGTCTATGTTAGACAAGCTATTGTAGACGTAGCATGAAAACATGTCTGTCTAGGAGATATTTGATAGTCTCAAGGCATTGTTTGATGAACAGTCACGTTTTGCAAGGTATGAGATTACAAAGAAGCCGTTCAATACCGAAATGACTAAAGAACGATTACATACTATTGATGAAGGACTATATTGAAAGGCTTTCATAATTAGAAGCATAGATAAGCAATGAATTACAAGTTAATTTGATCCTTGATTCCCTTACATCTCAGTATGAACCGTTCATATTGAATTACAACATGAACCAATTGAATGAGAATCTCGTAGAGCTCCTCAATATGTTGAGGTCGGGCGAGTTTGCATTTAAGGATCAAGGGGTCGTGATTGCTGTAAAGGGTGGTGCATCATCTTCAAAAGGTTCGAAGCCGCGGAAAAGAGAAGGTAAGAAGAAAAAGAAAAGTAAGAAAACTCATGAAAAGGGTAAATGTCACCACTACCACAAGAAAGTTTACTGAAAAAGGAACTGTCCATATTGCTTATAGATTTTTAGAGAGGAAGTATAATGGTTCTACAGCTCCATCAGGTGCATTTATGATTCAAAATTGTTTTGTAATCAACAAAATGTCGTGGGTCTTATATACATGATCTGGAGCTTATATATGTAATTCGTTACAAAGGCTTAGGATCTGGCACTGCATCGCAAAAGGAGAGACGAGGCTCCAAGTTGTTGATGGATATATTGCAAATGCAACAGTAGTAGGAAATTATCGTTTATGTTTGCCTCGTGGAGTAGTATTGATAATAAATAAGTGATATCCTTTAAGACTTTATTTGTGGGATTATTTCTATTTCTAGATCGTTTAAGACTGGATATATATTTCATTATGCAAATAATGTTATGAACATTAGTTTGAATAAAAATTAAGTCTACGGTGGTGTTCTGGAAAATGAAATTTATGTGACCAATACTAATTATGTGTGTTCTATGAATAATTCTTTTAACAATATAAATGATAGTTATGTTACGCATAGTAGGCTTGGTCATATTAGTGAGAAATGACTAAAAAAATTGAAAACCAAAGGTTTTCTCCCGTCACTTGATTCAGAAGCATTGACACGTATGAGCCATGTCTCAAAGGTAAAATGACCAAGCATCTATTCAGTGGGAGCAATGGAGTTTATGAACTCTTAGGGTTAGTAAAAAGGTGATGTATGTGGCCCGATGCCTGTAATCACCAAAGGTAATAGCTCTTACTTTGTTATCTTCACTGATGATTTCTCGAGAGTAAGATATGTTTATCTTATGAAGAACATATCCAGTGTCTATGAGAAATTTGTTGAATATAGAAATGTAATAGAAGACCAAATGGGAGGTAAGGTTAAGTTTCTTCGATCAGGTCGTGGAGGTGAGTATATAGGATAGGAATTCCAATAGTTCTTAAAAGATAGTGGGATTACCTCTCAAATTACTCCATAATGCAATGGTGTGTCAGAGTGAAAGAACCTAACCTTATTAGATATGGTTCATTCCATGACGAGTAAGGTTGAGTTATCTCTGTCCTACTGGGTTTATGCGTTATAAACTGCAACGCGTATGTTGAACTTGTTGCCTACTAAATATGTACCTAAAATGCCATATGAGATGTGGGATGGTAAGAAACCTTAGTTCAAGTATTTGAACTTGTGGGGTTATCCGGCGTACGTTAAGAAAGTTGGTCCAAATAAACTAGAGACAGGATCGGTTATGTGTAAATTTATAGGATATCCCAAAAACCCAATAGGATATACTTTCTACAATACCGAGGAACAAAAGGATATTGTTTTACGTGGTCTTTTTGGAAAAGAAATTTCTATCAAAAGAAATTAGTAGCAAAGTTATAGACTTAGATGAGATCCAAGAAATTAACACCAAGACCGAACAGGTGGGAGAACCGAGTTCACCCGTATGTGAAAACATGCAACCTATTAGAATGTCTAGTAGGAAATCTCGAGCACTAGAGAGATACTGTGGTTTTCTCATGGATGAAGAGAAAGAGGAGCATGTCTTAGATGAAGACACTCCTTTATCTTTCTAACAAGCACTACAAAGTAAAGACCTTGCACTTTGGCTTGGAGAATGAAATTCGAGATGAATTCCATGTACGAAAACAAGGTATAGACTTTATCAGACGTACCTAAAGGGATAAAACCCATCGACTGCAAATGGATTTTTAATAAAAAGCTAAATACGGTTGGAGAAGTGGAGACTTACAAAGCTAGGCTAGTTGTGAAAGAATTTCGTCAAATTCAAGTGTTGTGTATGATGAGACCTTTTTGCCCATAGCTATGCTTAAGTCCACTTGGATTGTGCTAGCCATTGCTGCATTATATGACTACAAAATATGACAAATGGATCTAAAGATGGCATTTCTAAATGGTGAGTTAGAAGAAACCGTATATATGCCATAGCTCAAGGGTTTTGTGGTCAGTGGGAGTGAGGTAAGGCTCGCAAGTTGTTAAAGTCCATTTATGGACTTAAATAAGCTTCAACAAGTTGGAGAAAGTGTTTTGATAAGGTAATCAAACATTCTAGTTTTTACAGAGGAAGCTTGCATATACATAAAGGAACAGGGCAACACTATTGTATTCTTAGTGTTATATGTGAGTGATTTATATAACTTCTGTATGAAGGATTTGGAAGAAACAGCCTATATACTAGGCATAAAGATCTATAAAGGTAGATTTAAGAGGCTGTTGTCTCAATCCTTGTACATAGATACCATACCAAAGATGTTTGTTATGGAGAATTCCAAATATGGAAACATTCCAAAACAGTTCGGTGAGAATGACGCTCCTCTTACCGATGAGGAAAAAGAGCGTATGAAGAGGATCCCTTATACTTCAGCCGTATAATCGATAATCTATGTTATGCTATGTACTAGACCAGATGTGGAATACACATTAGGATGCATAAGTCGATACTAGTCTAATCTTGGAGAAAAACATTGGACGGCCATAAAATATATACTAAAGTATTTAAGAAATGCTAAGGACTTATTCTTTATATATGGGAATGGAGACCTCCTTATAAAGGGTTATATGGATTCGAGCTTTCAAAATGATATAGATGATAGTAAATAGAAGTCAGGCTATGTCTTTACACTTAGTAGTGAAGCCATCGGTTAGAAAAGTTCCAAATAAGAAACGTTTGTTGATTCGACGATGGAGGTTGAATAGATCTCCCCAAATAAAGCAGCTAAAGGGGCAGTATGGATGCACAGGTTTTTGAGCAAGCTCGGAGTGGTTCTTGTACAGAGAATCCGATGGCAATGTTCTACGATAACAATGTGACAATTTAGATCCTAAAGGAACCTAGAGTACTTGTAACAACCCTGGTATTGGTGATTACCTATGATATTAAATTATAACAAACATATCATAGGTAATCACCAATACCAGGGTTGTTACAGTACTCAAGAAGTCCTGGCATATTCTTCGGAAGTTCCACCTCTTTAAAGAACTCGTTGAAAAGAAAGAGGGTATGATACAAAGGGTAGATGCCAAGGACAACATAGCAAATCCATTCACTAAGGGTTTAGCTTGGTCAACTCTCAAGAAGTTGATTGAAGGAATGGTATTGATATTCCATTATTATCTCAAGTGCAAATGGAAGATTGATAGAGTTAAGGGTATGCCCTAGGGGCAATTCCATAATTTACTGTAAATTAATTAACTCTGTAATCAATTCTCATTCGTAACAAAGGTGTTTTACTTTCTGTTTTATATTTGTTAAAATATTTTATAAATAAACAAATATGTGATTAAAATATATTTAACAAAAATTCCATTTATGGTGTGTTTGTGATAGTAATTACAAATAGTTGTAATCGTGAGTATTATGTCACAATATAATAAAAATATCATTTTAAATATTCCTAACCAAGATGCATCAAGACAAGATATCGATGCATCTGTTAAGACTAGAGTATGTAACACTCTTCAAATATTAGGTAGTATATTATTCATGACTCTAAGGGGCATTAAGGGGTTATGTACTGGTAGTTATTGGATAACTATGGAACGGCTCAATCATAGTTTTCTGTTGGAGAATATAACTAGGGTCAAATAGAAAACATTTGTGATATCCCGGAATTTTTGGCAATATAAATTTAATAATCTGTGTTAAAAATTAATTTGATTTGATAAATTTTGATAATAAATTTTGAATTGATCTAATAATCATCTTTTAATAAAGATTTAAATTGGTAGATTTTATCTTTTTAAAGCTAATAAATTGTTTTCTATTTAGAATATATATAATTGTATATATTGTAAATATATAAGCTTTGGTTTGGAATTTACTAAATGAATCAATTTTCTAATTCTAATTTATTTGTGGTAAATTCGAAATTTGATTTAAATTTAACATTCAACTTTTCAACACAATTCAATAAATAACTTTATGATTTATACTTAAGGTGTATCTTATTTGTTAAAATTATATTTAATTAGCTTAAATATGAATTTAAATTAGATAAACATAAAAGCTTTGTTTTATTTTCTTTTTGCTTGAAATTATATATAAGAATTTAAAATACAATTTACATATGATTTTGATTTATTAAGTAACAGAAGTGATTTATAATCTCATTTATAAATTATTTAAATTTGTTAAATTTATTATTTTCAAATAATAATTATAATACTTAGTTTTTATGAACATAAATAAATTTTTAGAAATAGGATTTGATATTTTTAAATTTAATAAGAGTTATATATGCATATATATAACTTGATTTTTAAATTTGATTTTAAAATTTAATTTGAATTTGAATTTAATGATTTGAAATTTAAAAGAATAAATACTTAAAAAAAATTGAATAAGCTTTTATTTATAAATTGCTTTGTTTCATTTCTCTTTAAAAAAATAAAAAAGGAAATTTATATATATGCATAAGAAATAATAAATTAAGGTTTAAAAGCTTTTATAAACAATTTAAATTAAAATACTTAAAATTACATGTGTTAATCTCTTAACACTTAAATGACATGTGTAAGGCATAAATTAATATTGTGACAAATGTTAAAACTAAGAAACAAGTGTCCTTTTTAGTTTTCTTTTTCTTTTATTTTAATTAAATCAAAAACTACTTATATAAACCTATTACTCCTCATTTTGTCTTCTTTTCTATTCTTCTTTTTCAAAACTTAAGATCTTCATCTAACAATAAAAATCTGCAAACTCCCTCTAACCAAATCAAAGCCAAAAATCTGAAATCAATATTCAAATCTAAAATTTAATTTCTTTGATCAATCCACATTCAAAATAGAAAATTTCTGTTCAAAGGAAATTCCTGCAAATCCCCCTCAAAAACCAAATCAAAAACCAATTTTTCCTCTAAACCAAAAACTATCTAAAATTACCTCCACATAGAAGAATCAAGTATTACCTGTAGCCTCTTCAAATTCATTAACCTGAAATCAATTTGCAATTCAAAGTCCTACAGTCTTCCTTCTTTTCTGTTTTGAAACTTTATCCAGGCCTGCATGCACGTAAATGTAGAATCAGGGAGCAAAGCATTGTACAACAACAAGATGAATGTTTTTAAAAGCAAATTGCAATTTAAATTCATAGCAAAACAAGAAGCAACTTGAAGTTTTCAGTTCAAAGCACATTCAAGTTCAAGTTCTTCAATAAACATGGATGCTCTGCTCATAAAAAAATTATGTGAGTAACATTTTATATTAAATAAACTTAAGTATAAATTAGTTGCTTGATTTACTCAAGAAATAAGTGTGTTTGCATGCAATTTACAAGCTCATTACTGGAAAATATATGATTGTATAAGTGCTTGCTGCAGTGTAATTTATTTTTGTACTTAAGTTTCCAGATTTTAGAATTTCTTAAAATTCTATTTCATTTAATCTAAGCTGTGTTAAGATTTAACATTCAATCAAAATATGGCTATGAACATTTGTTACAGTTTAAAATTTCATTTAATATGAAAAAATTTCTGTATTGGTATCTGGGGATTCAGAAAATACAAAACAATCCTTATATAAGTAGGAATTTGATCATACAGATTCCTTAATTCAAAAGTATAAATTGATTACTTAATCTAATACTTGAATTTTAAAACTAAAATCAGAATATTTAGTTTGAATTTGATTGGGCATTACTAGTTTAATCAAAAATAGTGTTTTGGTATGATTCTGTCAATCTGAGTGGTTGGGATGGCCAGCATCTTTTCTGGTGGTGGAATGGTGATCGAAGATCCAGGGGAAAATGGTAGTAGGTGGATCAAAGCTTTGGGGCGATTGTGATTTTGAATCAAAGATTTAAACCCTAGTTTTTTGTTCATCGGAAAAATTTGGTCGACGCAAACTCTAGAAGTGACCGAGCTTTTCCAAATCGAGAGGATTTATAGTGGGTTGTTTGTCGAAGGTGACGGTGGAAGGTCAGGATCTCTGGTGGCCGGAATTTTGAGTTTGAGGCGTTTCCAGGTTTCGACATTGCTTACAGTTTTGGAGCTCGAAGCTCGATTTTGATTTTTGGTTTCTGCAAGTCGTTTGATGATCGGAATTGTATTGGGGGATGACCGTCGACTTGCGCGTGTGGTCGCGAAGGGTCGGAGTTGGTTGCAGTGGTGTTGCAGGTGCACGGTGATCAGGTTATGTCAGTTGTTGTTTTGGGAAAATTGGATTCTCGTGTTTTGTTCAGGATTGTTTCGTGTAGATTCGTGTTTGGCTCGAAGCTTTGGGGTATGCGGCTCGAAGTAGTTGTTATGTGGGTTCAGGGGAGTATGGTTATTGCAGGATTTGTTTAAACCTGTCAGTACTTTAAATTTTTTAAATTATATTCAAATGGAAGGTTACTCAAGTTACTCGAGTTGTTCTGAGTTTTGCTCGAGCTAGTTTTGTTGCAGTTTAGAAAACTTGTCATGTTTCAAATTTAAACTGAATTTTAAAAAGTATAAAGCAAAGATTTAAATTAAGTTTTAAATCTAATTTTAAATTATGGATTCAAGCTTAATTTGAATCATAGCTGGAAATGAATAAGTTTTTAAATTCAAATTTGTTTAAAATACTTTAAAGGGATTTATTGTTTAAAAATGTTTCTGAAGAAATTTGAATTTAAATTAGAAATTGAAATGTAAAGAAATGTTTTAAACAAAGTTTAAACTGATTCAAATCTGAATTTGAATGGTTTAAAATAAATTTAAGTTTTATAAATTTAAGTGTTTTAACAATTTTGAATGATAAAGTAAAATTTAAATATTTGAATTTAATAAAAAAGAATTTGTTTTAAACTCTTGTAAAATTACTTTTATAAGAAAGTATTATTTATCATGTAAATTCAACGGTTTTAAATTGATTTTATAACTTGTTAAAGTTAAATTATAATTTAATAATTTGTTATTCATTTAATTATTAGGGTAATTAAATGGATAATTAATTTATCTAATAAATTAATGAAATGGATAATTACTTAAAGTAATTAAGGGTTTAAACTAAAGTTTAAGATTAATTATTCTTAGAATAATTAACTTGTAATTTATGAATCATTAATTAAATAAGATTTGATTTTTAATTAATGATTAGTAATTAATTAATCAAGTAATAAAGGATTAATTAAGATATAGTTAACACTTAATTAATTAAATAATTAGGGGTTAATTAATAGATTATTAATGATTAATTAATTTATAGTCAATAATGATTAAAATAAGTTAATTACTTTAGAAAATAATTAGTGAATTGTTAATAGTTAATAAAGGTAATTAACTAAGGATTATTTAATAATTAATTAATGCGATTAATTTTTAATAATTAATTAGATTAATTAATTTAAAGATAATCATTGTGTAAATTGTTAAGTATAATTACTTATGGAAGTAATTAAGGAATTAATCATTAATTGTAATTAATTGAGTTTAATTTGATTAGATTAAGTTAATTAATTCAGTTTAATTAATTTAGAATAATCATTTGGTGATTTGTGAAGTATAATTACTTAATGTAATTAAACGAAGAGAAATTACTTAGGAAAGTAATTAATGGATAATTACTGGATGTAATTAATTGAAGGTGATTTGATGATGGAAGTAATTTGAGTATAATTACTTTGTAAATTAATCAAGGGATTAATTAGAGATAATTAATTAAGGATTAATTTATTTATTTGGTAAAGTAATTAAGGGTAGTCAATTACTGAATGAGGTTAATCAAGGGTGATTAATAATTATGGTTTAAATAAAGATTTATTACTTAATGAAATTAATTTAAATAGAAAATGTAATTAGAGATCATTAATTATTATAATTAATGATGTAATTAAGAATAGATTTATTTAGGAATAATTAATAAATGAAGGAATTAATTAATGTAATTAATTAAGGATCAATGTAATTAATTATAGTTAATTGATTAAGAAAGTAATTAAAGATTAATTACTGTATTTGGTTAAGTATAATTAATTTGTGAAATTAATTAGTGGATAATTACTTGAATGTAGTTAAAGGCTAATTAATCAGGGATGATTAATTAATATGAATAATTGGTTGTTGATTAATTAATTGATTGATAATTAATTAATGATAATGTAAGCAAGTTTGATAATAGTGATTAATTTAATTTACTTTAAATTAATTAGAAATGGTGTAATTAATTTAATTCATTATACATTAATTATATTTGGTGTGATTATTAATCATTGCTTATATGGATGGATGATATGGATTGCCTTAAATGGTTTGAATCTCAGATATGAGATAAGTAATGTTGAGTGATATGGATGCATTGGTTGCATTGTGATGATGATTTGGATTACCTTTTGATGATTGATAATATGGATTATCTGTTGCGATGATAATGTTGATTATCTATTGTGAATCTGTGGATTATCTATCTGGATGTATATAGATAATTGAATTGTTTTAAACCTTTAAAACAACTTGGCCTTAAAAGATACGCTTTGGATTTCGATGAGACCAGGATCGGGTTTCCAGATTTGGATATCTGAAAACCACATCGATCCAAATTTACGATAGGTCGTGAATCTCATGTGAAGAGTGAAGACTCGAGGTGTAAGAACTATTCATCAGTATAACTCTGAGGGTGATTCCGAGATGAGTTTGACGGAGTAGTACTTTCAGATTTGAGATAAGATTCATAGTGCAAGGGTTATCGTCGTTAACTCTAAGGGTGATTCCAAAATGAGTGTGACGAGATAATGCCTTCGGTTTCGTTGGAACCGGAACGAACTTGTATGGATTGAATGCTTTCAGAACATCGTCAGGTGGACGATGAGCATTCTAAGAGATGTGTTCTCTAAAGTTAATCATAGCCTCAAGCCTCATCAACAGGGAATGGCTAAAACAGGAGAGGTGCAGCAAGGCTAAGTGGGTCATGCCCAAGTAGGATGAAATTTTCCCCTGTCTAGAAGTCCCTTTTTATTTCGGCTGTGTGGGCGGTTGGAACGTAAGCCAACTGCGGGGTTATCTTGTTCAGGACTGTCCAGTAAGGGATGGTTCCGGTCTTGTGTTGCAGGGGATTGGGAGTGATCCTCGGTACGTTGATCTAGGCCACGTACTGTGACGGGCGGTACCCCGGTAGCCCTGCCATTGATGGAATCCAAAATCCAATAAGTGCCAACGGTTTTGATTGTATTACCCACTTTTGTGGCTAGTAGCTGGAATTCAATCATGTAACAATTTAGGCTATTTCATATTTACTTGAAAACCCTAGACCTATTATAATATCACTGGATTTCATATCAAATGTTTGGCTAGCGTAAGGTAAAAACTTTTCCATGTTTATGTGTGGGAAGTCTTACGTGATACCTTTCTTTTCAAAAGGATTTTTGAAAGTTAAGAAAGTTTAACCTGTTACTCACACCAGACCCATGTCTGACCCGAAGTTTATCTTCTGTTTTCTTAAACTCTTGGGTACTCAAATTTTTACGAGTAGCCAAGGGATTCAGGTTAGCTTTTGACGAATTATGGTGGAGCAATGGAGCAGGAGGCTTCTGCGTGTAGATATATAGTGCTCCGCTGTGTTGATTTCTCTGAGTAATTCTCTTGTATTGTATTGAGTTGTATAACTAGACAGGTGTTTATAACTGTCTAGTATGTGATGTGTATTATGTGTAACTCTGATTAATGTTGTATACTATGTAATATTTATGTTATTAATATAATTTATTCGTTCCGCTGTTGAGATTTTGATGTTGTTCTTATTTCTTCTCTTTCTTTTCTCTTTTCTATCCCTTACATTCTTCAAGATGATGCGACTTTCTGTGGAGAAAAAGTCGGGTCGTCACAGTTGGTATCAGAGCGCTAGGTTGAGTGAATACCTAGGCTTTGAAGTAATTTCTTTCTTGAGAGAGCGTATTTGTAATTTTATATATATATATATATATATATATATATATATATATATATTTACTTACTTCTATCTATTTGTTGGGTTACCCATACAGGTTTTCCAATATAGGTTATATAGGTAGATAAGGTAGTGTGTGTGTGTGTGTGTGTGTAACACGACAACTACCATTGGTTGGAGTTTGAGTGTTGAGGTTGGAAGTGTATCTATCGAGACTGTAGACCTAATACCGTCTCGAGTGAGTTGTGTAGAGTGTAGAGATTTCATAGATCTCTGAAGGTAACCTGTAAAGGTTCGGAGTCCATCTTTGAAGTTGGATGAGTTGAATTTGGATCTGTCGGTTGGGCAGAAGAAAATAATGGTATCTTGATACCTCAGGAATTAGTAGCTATGTAATGAGACGTAGTGACTATAGATGTCTCCAAAGATTTTTCTTTGGAACTAGTTTAGGAAGTATATCTGCTTCGATGTTGAGGCTGGGTTGATCGCAAAAGTGACTTGCAATAGTTTGAGTGTTCTCTTGAGATCCAGAGGTTAGGTGAAGCAGCTTAGGATCAGGTGGGACATTTGAGTTTTCTTTTATGGATCCGTTGAACCATATTTCTGAGATGTGTTGTCCAGTTTGTGCCCGTGTTCTTCATCAACATTTTCTTCTACTTCAGATCAGAGTAGTGCAGCGGAAGCAGTTTGGGAGTGCTTTTGTTTTGTCTTTTCCGGATAGGAGAAGTAAGTTAGTCTTCTGAGGTTTGTGGAGTAGAGATGGTATTCTTGGTTTGGATTGTTCTTGAGGAGATCATTCTATTGGGTTGTTTGGCCCAGTTTGTTTCTAGAGACATCAGCGAAGGTTGAGCTGATGGGGAGAGATGAAGGCAGTCCAGAATCGTCAGAAGTGTTTTGTGGATAAGAGACGAAGGAATTTGGATTTTGGAGTCGGAGATTTGATTTTGGGTAAGTTTTCTCCGATCTAAAAAATCTTTAAGATCGGGTAAGACTGGGTAAGTCAGCTCCAAGGTGTTTTGGATCTTTTCTGTATCCTTATGAGGATTAGTGTTTGATTTTCAAGTTTGAATTGCCAGTTTGGATAACTGGGATTCGATGTGTTTCACGTATCTCTGAAGGAGTACGTGTATGATTTATCTCTAGTTGTGGAACCAGCAATTCAGGAGGATGTGATTGTTGAGTCAAACTTGTCTGTAGTCTGATATCCTTTTTAGTTTTGTAGATCTAGTTGGATAGGAGCTCTGTAGCTTAGTAGTATTGATTGTTTGGGTTCTGTAGAGTGAGTATCCCGACATTTATACTTGGGAAACTCTAGAAAATTCTATCCAGAATTTTGTCTAGATAGTTAGTTTTTTTTGTTTGAACGAATTAGTTGCTATGGTTGTTAGCATATGTTTAATAATATATGCTTGTGTTTTAAAAATAAAATCTTAAGATAGATTATTAAATTACCTTTGCTTTTAAATTTCGGGTGCGAAATTCTTTTAAGGGAGGAGGAATGTGATATTCCGGAATTTTTGGCAATATAAATTTAATAATCTGTGTTAAAAATTAATTTGATTTAATAAATTTTGATAATAAATTTTGAATTGATCTAATAATCATCTTTTAATAAAGATTTAAATTGGTAGATTTTATCTTTTTAAAGCTAATAAATTGTTTTCTATTTAGAATATATATAATTGTATATATTGTAAATATATAAGCTTTGGTTTGGAATTTAGTAAATGAATCAATTTTCTAATTCTAATTTATTTTTGGTAAATTCGAAATTTGATTTAAATTTAACATTTTACTTTTCAACACAATTCAATAAATAACTTTATGATTTATACTTAAGGTGTATCTTATTTGTTAAAATTATATTTAATTAGCTTAAATATGAATTTAAATTAGATAAACATAAAAGCTTTGTTTCCTCCTCCTTTCCCGTCAGATTTGGTTAAAAATGGGATTTGAATAATGGTGGCCTCTCCTCCTCCTCCTCCTTCTCCCTCTTTCCCGTTCCTTCCTCCTCCCTCTTCCATGATTCCTTCTCCTCCCTCGTCTTTGTTTCCTCCTCCTTTCCCCTCATCCCTGAATCCTACTTTTCCCTTGAATCCTCCTCCTCCTCCCCCTCCTTCTTCTCCCCCTCCTCCTTCCAAATCTTCTCTGTCTAACTCTTCTCTATCTTTTTCTTCTTCTCTTTCTACTTCTCCTTCGATTCCTCCATTATCTTTGTCTGAATTGGAAACTTGTCTGATCCCTGAGAATCAAGCAACATTATTATCTGATAAGAATTTTCCATCTCTTTCTAATAATGTGTTTTCAGAGAAGATCTTTAATTCATCTAAGCCCTTGGAAATTGATAATAAGTGGTCTTCGCTTTTTAAGAAAAAGCCAAGAAATGCTGGTGTTTTTGTACCGAGGCAATTTGAGATTAAGAGAGATGGATTACCGAAGCCTTTACCTGAAGAAGTTAAAAAAGAAGGAATACAGTACTGGAGTGATCACTTAGTTGGATTCTTCTTGGATGGATCTCTTTCCTATTTGACTGTAAGCAATTGAGAAGCGTTTGGAGGTTGAAAGGTGAAGTGGATATTAAATCTGATAATGAAAATTTTTATTTCAAATTCTAAAATGATATAGATAGAATGAAGATCTTACAATCTGATCCGATCTTTATCAAAGGAAAAATGTTCATTATAACAACTTGGAATCCATCGTATGGCTATGTTCAAGAACAGATTAAGAAGGTTCCAGTTTGGGTTCATTTCTATAAAATTCCCTTGATTGCTTGGACGCTGATTGGAATTAATTGATTGGCTTGTCATATTGGTAATCTGATCTTCCTTGATGAAAGTACTGAAAAACTGACAAGATTCAAATATGCCAAAGCTTTGATTGAAATATCTCCTGATCAAGAACTCCCTGAGTATATTGTAATTGATGAATTAGGTGACAGTTGCCCTCATGTAAAAGTTGTTTATGATTGGAAGCCTAAAATCTGTTGTATTTGCAAAGTGTTTGGACATGAAACTAAGGAGTGTTCAGGATATTGTAAGGTTGAAAGATCTGATATGCATCATGGTAGTGATACTGGAACAACTGATTACAGAGAAAATAATGGAAAAAATTTATTGAATGAAAAAGTTTTGAAGCTACAAAATTCTGGAAATTTAAATCTGAAGACTATGAAAGTTTGGAGGAGAAAAGGAAAAGATCAACAAAGTACAAAGGATGATATTAAGTGGAATAAAGAATCAGATAAAAAAGAGAATAGTACTAACAAAAGTTCTTCAGATCTAAATTCTGAACATATTATTTTGGATGTCTCGGGATTAAAGGAGAATATATCAACTTCAAATTCTTTTATGGTGTTGTCTGATTTGGATGAGGAAGCTGATAATAATATCCATATAAAAGAAAGTGAGACATCAAATTCACATTCTGGAAATTTTCAGGATATTTTTAAGTCAAATAATAATCATGGATTGAGGGAAGATAACATGATTGATAGGATTTCTGTTGGAAAAGTTCCTGATATTAACACTATGGTTCATAATAAAATTTTAGTAGAAAACTCTGATGTACAGTTGAAATGTCAAAACATCAAGGAAACATCAGTTACAAAAAAATACATAGATATGAAATCACATACTTTATTAGAGCAAGAAAATTCCTTGGAAAGCAGAAAAGATGATGTCTCTGAACAATCCTCTCCATATATCAATATTTCTCCTCCTGAACATCTAATTTTACCTCCACCCTGTTCTTCTAAAGAGAAAATAGTGGAACAAGTTATATCAAATTACAAAAAAGGAAAAAGAGGTAAAAAGAGTGTCTCTTTCAATGAAGCAACTGATGACCTTAACAGTGGAAATAACTACAGCATTGATGAAATTCAGCCTAGAAATAATAATATATCTTGCAAGGAATTTTCATCTCTTTCAAGTGGAAAAAGACATACAAGGAAGAATCCTACAATTATTATATCTCCAAAACCTTTATGATGATGATCAATAACATAGCTTATTGGAATATTAGAGGAGGGCACTTATTATCAAAACAAGATGAAGTGAAGAAATTGATTAAAGATCAAAAAATTCATCTTTTAGCTATTAGTGAAACAAAGTTGAATAGAATAAAGACAATTCTAGCTTGTAAAAATATTGCTCCAGATTGGTCCTTTGAAGATAATCTGAATAGTGCTCCTTTTGGAAGAATTTTGGTTCTATGGAACTCTCACTTTTTCAAGGTGACAAAGATAATGGAGGATGATCAAATCATTCATTTCAGTGCTCTATCTTTACCCTCTAACACAAATTTTCCGATTTCATTTGTTTATGCTCATAACAATTTAGATAGAAGACTTTCTTTCCTATCCAATCTCTCCTCTTTTTTTCAACAAAATCTCCCTTGGATTGTCCTTGGTGATTTCAATTGCAAGTTTGCATCTGATCAAAAATCTGGTGGCAATCCTTTATCTCTAAAAGAAACATCTCCTTTGAAACAAGCTTTAAATAAATCATCTCTCTCTCATATAAATTATATTGGAGTTGATTTTACTTGGAATAACAAATGCAAAAATGGTCCTAGAACTTTTTGTAAACTTGATCATGCATTTCATAATATCCATTCTATTAATCTTCGGCCAAATCTCCTGTGCAAATTTCTTAGCCTATCAATTTCTGATCACTCACCGATTATATTAACATGGGGAGATATTATTAAAAATAGCAACCCATATTTCAAATTTTTTAAATCTTGGACTAATCATAAAGATTTTCATAGTTGTGTATTGCAGGTATGGCAGGAGATTATATTTGGGAATCCTATGTATATTATCAAAACAAAGCTTCAAAGGATGAAATATAAACTAAAAATGTGGGCTAAAGACAAGTTTGGTGATGGTTCAAAAATCTCTGATGGAATAAGGAATCATCTTATTCATATACAACATCAATTGCAGCTAAACCCTCTGAATGGAAGTTTAGCCTTCCAAGAATCTGAACTTTCAAAGGCTTTGTTTGAGGCACTAGAAGTTGAAGCTTTAATGAGGAAAGAATTATTGCATGAATCTTATGAAAAGCTTGGAGATAGGAATACAAAAAAAATTCATGATTCTATTAAAATTAAACAGGAAAAAGAGAGGATCATGTGCATTAAGGATGTGAATGGAGAATTGCAGGAGAATGAAGATTCTATTACTAAAGCCTTCATAGATTATTTTTTATCTATACTATCTAATCCCAAGCCTTTAATTCCAAATCTTCTGCCTCTGTTTCATTTGCAAACACCATGCTTAGATGATCAACAAGCTAATAAAATGATACAAGAAATAACATCAGAGGAAACTGAAAAGGTAATATTCTCTCTTAAACCGGATAGTAGTGCTGGCCCTGATGGATATAATGCATTTTTCTTTCAGAAATCATGGAAAATTATTAAAGTGGATGTTATCAAAGCTATTCAATACTTCTTCTCTCGTAATAAATTACCAATTGGTGTAAATTCTACAAACATTGTTCTGGTGCCAAAGTGTAACAATCCAAGTAATGTTGCTGACTTCAGGCCAATATCATGTTGTAGTGTCTTATATAAAATCATAGCAAAGGTTATTGCAAGTAGATTACAAATTGTGCTGCCGTCAATTATTTCTAGAAATTAAGTTGCTTTTTTGCCACAGAGAAATATTAGTGATAACATCTTATTAACTCAGGAGCTCTTAAGAGGCTATGGAATTTCAAATATCTCTCCTAGGTATATGTTGAAGCTTGATATCCAAAAAGCATTTGATTCAGTTTCTTGGAACTCTATTTCTGCAATTCTTTCCAGAATGAATTTCCCGAATCCAATTATAGCCTGGATATATACATGTATCTCTACAAATCACTATTCTATAATTAGAAATGGAAGTGCAAGAGGTTTTTTCGAAGGCACTCAAGGAGTACGTCAAGGTGATCCTATTTCTACTCTGTTATTCATAATAGTGATGGAAATACTGAATTCTCGTATTCTTGAGCAAGTGAAACTTAAGAAATTTCAACTACATCCAAAATGCAAGGATCCTCTCATAACTCATCTTCTTTTTGCTGATGATCTAGTTAACTTTACCAAACCAACTTCAGCTAATATTGCTTCTATTCTGGAGGTACAGATGGTGTTCCATGAAATTACTGGATTAAAAATAAATTTCAACAAATCAAATATTTTATTAGCAGGGCTAAATGATAATTTGAAGGCTGACATTATAGCTCAAACTGGTTTGAAGGAAATGAAGCATAATGCTAAATATTTGGGCTTACCACATCGCTGCTAGGCTTACTAAAAATGATTGTCTTCCTTTATATGAGAAGGTTACTACAAAATTTTCTTTGTGGCCTAACACCCAACTAACTCAAGCATGAAGATTGGTAATAGTTCAAGTATAGCAAGTGCAATGGCAAATTATTGGATGAGGCACTATATTCTTCCAAATAAACTCATTTCTATGGTTAATAGTGCTTTGAATAGATTCTTTTGGCATGGTGATCCTTTTTCAAAAAAAACTCATCCCAATTTCTTATAAAAAGATTCAGCTTCCAAAAGATAAAGGAGGTCTTGGTATTACTAATCTAAAACTTTGGAATATAGCAGCGGTATCTGTTCACTTTGATAAAATATTATCGGATAGTGGTGATCTTTGGACAGAGTGGATAAAGAAAAATCTAGTTAAAGGAAAGGAATTCTGGCCTATGAACATCCAAGTCTTTGCAGCTGGAGTTGGAGAAATATATTAAAACTTAGGCATACTCTTCTTCCTTTGATTCAGTGTAATCCCCTAGAAAATAAAGATTTATCTTTTTGGTCATCTCCTTGGGCAAAAACTGGTTTCATAATTCAAGATAGCCTATCTTACCCATTACAAAGACAGACTGGTATCCCTCTAAATGCAAAAGTTTCAGCATATATTAGTGAAAATACAATTGTCTTACCTTACTGCAGCTCAAATCTGGTGAGGAAATTATGGCATAAAATTTCTTCAATGGATCTACCATCTACTAAGAATAAAGTGCTCTGGTCTATCAAAAGTAAGCCTCACTCAATAGCTTTGGTGTATAAGTCTCTGATTGAAAATTCAAGTTCAAAAAATTTCCCATGGTATAAAAGAATCTGGAATGATAAATCTCCTGCTAAAGAGAATTTATTCCTATGGAAAGCCATGGCAAATGCTTTAAACACAAAGCAGAAGTTGACAATGATGGGAATGATAAACAATGTAGATTGTGTGCTCTGCAATAATCAGATGGAATCAAACACTCGCTTATTTTTTGAATGCAATTTTGTTTTTACAATCTGGTGCGGGTTGCTTATTAATGGCAAATTTCACAAGCCGGTCAGATCTTCTAGAATTGAATGGTTCAATATTTTTAAAGCAACAAGGTGGAAATCTCCAAATGCTATGATTCTTTTGATTGTCTTGAAGTCTTTTGTTTATAAAATATGGTGTGAAAGGAATAGAAGAATTTTCAATTTGAAGATGGAAGATTCAAACTCTTTATATAGAATTATTAATACGAGAATATTAAGAAGAATAAAGAGACTGCACTGAAAGGAATTAGGAATGTTAAATCTTGATACTGATCTTGTATGTAAGTCTTTTGATTGAGATATGTACATTGTATGTAAGGTTTGGTACTGTTTCTTGTATTTGTGCTGAACTGTTTGTATATCTCTTGAGTTGAATAAAATGGGCAGGGCTCCCTTAGCCTATTGCTTTTCAAAAAAAAAACATAAAAGCTTTGTTTTATTTTCTTTTAAAATATTGCTTGAAATTATATATAAGAATTTAAAATACAGTTTACATATGATTTTAATTTATTAAGTAATAGAAGTGATATATAATCTCTTTTATAAATTATTTAAATTTGTTATTTTCAAATAATAATTATAATACTTAGTTTTTATGAACATAAATAAATTTTTAGAAATAGGATTTGATATTTTTAAATTTAAGAAGAGTTATATATGCATATATATATATATATATAACTTGATTTTTAAATTGGATTTTATAATTTAATTTGAATTTGAATTTAATGATTTGAAATTTAAAAGAATAAATACTTAAAAAAATTTGAATAAGCTTTTATTTATAAATTGTTTTGTTTCATTTTTCTTTAAAAAAATAAAAAAGGAAATTTATATATATACATAAGAAATAATAAATTAAGGTTTAAAAGCTTTTATAAACAATTTAAATTAAATTAAAATACTTAAAATTACATGTGTTAATCTCTTAACACTTAAATGACATGTGTAAGGCATAAATTAATATTGTGACAAATGTTAAAACTAAGAAACAAGTGTCCTTTTTAGTTTTCTTTTATTTTAATTAAATCAAAAACTACTTATATAAACCAATTACTCCTCATTTTATCTTCTTCTCTATTCTTCTTTTTCAAAACTTAAGATCTTTAGCTAACAATAAAAATCTGCAAACTCCCTCTAACCAAATCAAAGCCAAAAATCTGAATCAATATTCAAACCTAAAATTTAATTTCTTTGATCAATCTACATTCAAAGCAGAAAATTTCTGTTCAAAGGAAATTCCTGCAAATCCCCCTCAAAAACCAAATCAAAAACCAATGTTTCCTTTAAACCAAAAACTATCTGAAATTACCTCCACATACCAGAATCAAGTATTACCTGTAGCCTCTTCAAATTCATTAACCTGAAATCAATTTGCAATTCATAGTCCTACAGTCTTCCTTCTTTTCTGTTTTGAAACTTTATCCAGGCATGCATGCATGTAAATGTAGAATCAGGGAGCAAAGCATTGTACAAAAACAAGATGAATGTTTTTAAAAGCAAACTGCGGTTTAAATTCATAGCAAAACAAGAAGCAACTTGAAGTTTTCAGTTCAAAGCACATTCAAGTTCAAGTTCTTCAATAAACATGGATGCTCTGCTCATAAAAAACTATGAGTAACATTTTATATTAAATAAACTTAAGTATAAATTAGTTGCTTGATTTACTCAAGAAATAAGCGTGTTTGCATGCAATTTACAAGCTCATTACTGGAAAATATATGATTGTATGTAGTAGTGCTTGCTGCAGTGTAATTTATTTTCTGTACTTAAGTTTCCAGATTTTAGAATTTATTAAAATTCTATTTCGTTTAATCTAAGTTGTGTTAAGATTTTAAGATTTAACATTCAATCAAAATATGGCTGTGAACATTTGTTACAGTTTTAAATTTTATTTAATATGAAAAAATTTCTGTATTGTTATTTGGGGATTCACAAAATACAGAACAATCCTTATATAAGTAGGAATTTGATCATACAGATTCCTTAATTCAAAAGTATAAACTGATTACTTAATCTAATACTTGAATTTTAAAACTAAAATCAGAATATTTAGTTTGAATTTGATTGGGCATTACAGGTTTAATCAAAAATAGTGTTTTGGTATGATTCTGTCAATCTGAGTGGTTGGGATGGCCAACATCGTTTCTGGTGGTGGAATGGTGATCGAAGATTCAGGGAAAAATGGTAGTAGGTGGATCAAAGCTTTGGGGCGATTGTGATTTTGAATCAAAGATTTAAACCCTAGTTTTCTGTTCATCAGAAAAATTTGGTCGACGTAAACTCTAGAAGTGACCGAGCTTTTCCAAATCGAGGGGATTTATGGTGGGTTGCTTGTCGAAGGTGATGGTGGAAGGTCAGGATCTCTGGTGGCCGGAATTTTGAGTTTGAGGCGTTTCCAGGTTTCGACATTGCTTACAGTTTTGGAGCTCGAAGCTCGATTTTGATTTTTGGTTTCTGCAAGTCGTTTGATGATCGGAATTGTATTGGGGGATGACCGTCGACTTGCGTGTGTGGTCGCGAGGGGTCGGAGTTGGTTGCAGCGGTGGTGCAGGTGCACGGTGATCAGGTTGTGTCAGCTGTTGTTTTGGGAAAATTGGATTCTCGTGTTTTGTTCAAAATTGTTTCGTATAGATTCGTGTTTGATTCGAAGCTTTGGGGTATGGGACTCAAAGTAGTTGTTATGTGGGTTCAGAGGAGTATGGTTGTTGCAGGATTTGTTTAAACCTGTCAGTACTTTAAAAGTTTTAAATGATATTCAAATGGAAGGTTACTCGAGTTGTTCTGAGTTTTGCTCGAGCTAGTTTTGTTGCAGTTTAGAAATCTTGTCTTGTTTCAAATTTAAACTAAATTTTAAAAAGTATAAAGCAAAGATTTAAATTAATTTTTAAATCTAATTTTAAATTATGGATTCAAGCTTAATTTGAATCATAGCTGGAAATGAATAGGTTTTTAAATTCAAATTTGTTTAAAATAATTTAAAGGGATTTATTGTTTAAAAATGTTTTTAAAGAAATTTGAATTTAAATTGGAAATTGAAATGTAAAGAAATGTTTTAAACAAAGTATAAACTGATTCAAATCTGAATTCGAATCTTTGGTTTAAAATAAATTTAAGTTTTATAAATTTAAGTGTTTTAACAATTTTGAATGATAAAGTATAATTTAAATGTTTGAATTTAATAAAAAAAGAATTTGTTTTGAACTCTTGTAAAATTTCTTTTATAAGAAAGTATTATTTATCATGTAAATTCAAAGGTTTTAAATTGATTTTAAAACTTATTAAAGTTAAATTATAATTTAATAATTTGTTATTCATTTAATTATTAGGGTAATTAAATGGATAATTAATTTATCTAATAAATTAATGAAATGGACAATTACTTAAAGTAATTAAGGGTTTAAACTAAAGTTTAAGATTAATTATTCTTAGAATAATTAACTTGTAATTTATGAATCATTAATTAAATAAGATTTGATTTTTAATTAATGATTAGTAATTAATTAATCAAGTAATAAAGGATTAATTAAGATATAGTTAACACTTATAGTTAACACTTAATTAATTAAATAATTAGGGGTTAATTAATGGATTATTAATGATTAACTAATTTATAGTCAATAATGATTAAAATAAGTTAATTACTTTAGAAAATAATTAGTGAATTGTTAATAGTTAATAAAGGTTATTAACTAAGGATTATTTAATAATTAATTAATGTGATTAATTTTTAATAATTAATTATATTAATTAATTTAAAGATAATCAATTGTGTAAATTGTTAAGTATAATTACTTATGGAAGTAATTAAGGAATTAATCATTAATTGTAATTAATTGAGTTTAATTTGATTAGATTAAGTTAATTAATTCAGTTTAATTAATTTAGAATAATCATCTGATGATTTGTGAAGTATAATTACTTAATGTAATTAAATGAAGAGAAATTACTTAGGAAAGTAATTAATGGATAATTACTGGATGTAATTAATTGAAGGTGATTTGATGACAGAAGTTATTTGAGTATAATTACTTTGTAAATTAATCAAGGGATTAATTAGAGATAATTAATTAAGGATTAATTTATTTATTTGGTAAAGTAATTAAGGGTAGTCAATTACTGAATGAGGTTACTCAAGAATGATTAACAATTATGGTTTAGATAAAGATTTATTACTTAATGAAATTAATTTAAATAGAAAATGTAATTAGAGATCATTAATTGTTATAATTAATGATGTAATTAAGAATAGATTTATTTAGGAAATAATTAGTAAATGAAGGAATTAATTAATGTAATTAATTAAGGATCAATGTAATTAATTATAGTTAATTAATTAAGAAAGTAATTAAAGATTAATTACTATATTTGGTTAAGTATAATTAATTTGTGAAATTAATTAGTGGATAATTACTTGAATGTAATTAAAGGTTAATTAATCAGGGATGATTAATTAAAATGAATAATTGGTTGCTGATTAATTAATTGATTGATAATTAATTAATGATAATGTAAGAAAGTTTGATAATAGTAATTAATTTAATTTACTTTAAATTAATTAGAAATGATGTAATTAATTTAATTCATTTTAAATTAATTATATTTGGTGTGATTATTAATCATTGCTTATATGGATGGATGATATGGATTGCCTTGAATGGTTTGAATCTCAGATATGAGATAAGTAATGTTGAGTGATATGGATGCATTGGTTGCATTGTAATGATGATTTGGATTACCTTTTGATGATGATAATATGGATTATCGGTTGTGATGATAATGTTGATTATCTATTGTGAATCTGTGGATTATCTATCTGGATGTATATAGATAATTGAATTGTTTTAAACCTTTAAAACAACTTGGCCTTAAAAGATACACTTTGGATTTCGATGAGACCGGGATTGGGTTTCCAGATTTGGATATCCGAAAACCACATCGATCCAAATTTACGATAGGTCGTGAATCTCATGTGAAGAGTGAAGACTCGAGGTGTAAGAACTATTCGTCAGTATAACTCTGAGGGTGATTCCAAGATGAGTTTGATAGAGTAGTACTTTCAGATTCGAGATAAGATTCAGAGTGCAAGGGTTATCGTCGTTAACTCTGAGGGTGATTCCAAAATGAGTGTAACGAGATAATGCCTTCGGTTTCGTTCGAACCCGGAACGAACTTGTATGGATTGAATGCTTTCAGAACATCGTCAGGTGGATGATGAGCATTCTAAGAGATGTGTTCTCTAAAGGTAATCGTAGCCTCAAGCCTCATCAACCGGGAATGGCTAAAACAGGGGAGGTGTAGCAAGGCTAAGTGGGTCATGCCCAAGTAGGACGAGATTTTCCCCTGTCTAGAAGTCCCTTTTTATTTCGGCTGTGTGGGCGGTTGGAACGTAAGCCAACTGCGGGGTTGTCTTGTTCGGGACTGTCCAGTAAGGGATGGTTCTGGTCTTGTGTTGCAGGGGATTGGGAGTGATCCTCGGTACGTTGATCTAGGCCACGTACTGTGACGGACGGTACCCCGGTAGCCCTGCCATTAATGGAATCCAAAATCCAATAAATGCCAATGGTTTTGATTGTATTACCCACTTTTGTGGCTAGTAGCTGGAATTTAATCATGTAACAATTTCGGCTATTTCATATTTACTTGAAAATCCTAGACCTATTATAATATCACTGGATTTCCTATCAAATGTTTGGCTAGCGTAAGGTAAAACTTTTCCATGTTTATGTGTGGGAAGTCTTACGTGATACCTTTCTTTTCAAAGGTTTTTCAAAGTTAAGCAACTTTAACCTGTCACTCACACCTGACCCATGTCTGACCCAGAGTTTATCTTCTGTTTTCTTAACCTCTTGGGTACTCAAATTTTTACGAGTAGCCAAGGGATTCAGGTTAGCTTTAACGAATTATGGAGAAGCAATGGAGCAGGAGGCTTCTGTGTTTAGATATATAGTGTTCCGCTGTGTTGATTTCTCTGAGTAATTCTCTTGTATTGTATTGAGTTGTATAACTAGACAGGTGTTTATAACTGTCTAGTATGTGATGTGTATTCTGTGTAACTTTGATTAGTGTTGTATACTATGTAATATTTATGTTATTAATATAATTTATTCGTTCCGCTGTTGAGATTCTGATGTTGTTCTTCTTTCTTCTTTTCCTTTTCTCTTTTCTATCCCTTTCTTTCTTCAAGATGATGCGACTTTCTGTGGAGAAAAAGTTGGGTCGTCACAACATTGATGTGACTAATTTACACTATTCTCTCTACTTGAGAATAATGTTGATTTTAATATGAAAGTAGATCTTTGATTACGATCAAACCATGGTACGACGTCCATCAAGCGACTACAGTTGGATTAAGTGGAGGTATTGGAAGTGAAACATTATTCAAGAGAGGATTTACCTCCTCAATTACATGTGGTTAGTATCACGATCTACTCTAGTCAACTCAAAGTCAAATTCTTTAGCTAGATTTGTTTGATTAATAATAATAGTTATTATTGAACCAAGGACTTTGTATTTTGATTGTATAGTTGAATATGGACGATATTGGAATTTTGACCATTACCAAATTCCATAAGTCCGAAGTGATATAGTTTTGACGAAGAGAATTAGTATAAATAATAGTCACAATCAGGTAAAGCTTAACAAAGTAAAATTTACGAAGAGATTTTGCCAAAAGGATGCGGCAAGATTTCCCTCCCAAGCTCTGGTCTCAATCCATGGATGAACTTTTCATTTCTCTTAATCACTATATCAATTGTAGCATGCACATACGTTGATAACTCCACAAATCTTGTTGCATACTCCAACACTGTCATATCTTCTTGCTCCAACTTAGCAAACTTTTTAAGCAGAGTTGACTTGGCTACTTCAGACAAGAATCTCTCTTAAATCCTTCTCCTGACTCAGCCAAAGTCAATTTCTCTTCCGGTACTCCCACAATTACACTGTTCCACCAGTACAATGCGGCTCCTAGGAACTATCTTGATGCCAATCTCCTCTTTTGCTCATCATTTAGACCTAAGTCGGCAAGAATCTTTCCAAAATGAAATAGTCAATTTTTTAACTCGATAGCATCCTCGGTTCCAATGAATGGCTTTCCTCCAAGTCTTGCATGATCCCGAATCAAAACAATATAGTTGCCGACAATTGGAACTTTAGGATTTGCTTCTTCAGCATTACCACCAACTAACCCAGCAGCAGTTCTTACTTGCATCATATTAACGAAGAACTAATTCATAGCTTTCATATCCACCGATGGTGTTTCAACAGCCACATAAGCAGCTGTTTGCCGACCCGGATTCCTCCTTGTATTGGGCCCAACTTTTCCATTAGTAGTGGTGCTTCCTTTACCTAGATTAACTCTACCATTTCCTGCCTCCATATCTTCCTTTCCTTAAAACTGCATTCGAACCTTAGTAAGATACAGAAGAACGGTCTAAGAGAGATTGGAAAATTAGCGATAAGGTATATATAGTTATATATAGCAAATACAAGTATGTTACTATAACGTTATCCCGTACCCCAATCTCGTTTCCAGATTTATTTGGCTTATGTTTTCAAAACTCTTTTAAATTCAAAATTCTTTTAGTTTGACAAAAACCTTTTCTTTGATAATAAGTCGTAACATCCCCCATTCCAAGCCCCAAAAATAAGTGCTATTGCTACAGTCATCAACAGTATTATTCTCTGGTGATATAATGAGAACGTTTAATAGTACCATTAAAATTAAAAGCACGGGAATATGAAAATTTTCAAAACACGTATTTTTTAATTAATTTCCATATTCATTACGTAATCTTAGACGTTACCAAGTTCAGATAAAATATAATTGTTATAAAATATTCCAAGAGCAACACAAGGATACCCCTTGGTTGATCAGAGTTAACTACTAGATAGATATAATTTCTGCCATTACATACATATAGTCAAAAGTCATATAACATTGCAGATAAGTAAATATATAGACTCCTACATAGCTAGATCTGCCTCATACACGTCTCCAGAAGCTTTATTCGTCTAACCTAAAAACCTAGAAACCTTAATCTCAAACTACTCAATTGCGAGAGTTCAAGAGGAAAAACAAAAACTTCAGGTCAGATAAAATGTCTAGTGTGAATAATAATATGCCATCTCAGTTAATAGATATCTAAAGAGACCATGCTGCTGAGCAGAACAAGTTCCTCCATCACTAGTATCCTTAAAATATGTCTTTCATAAATCAAGCTCCTGCAACAACAATGATTGAACTAGACAATATAAACAATCATATGCATGCATGAAACCAAGATAATTATGACCAATCTGTCTAAATAAATGTGTCCAACTTCATGGTTTTCTCAAAGTAACTACAAACCTATATGGCTGACTCGGGCCTACCAGATATATCAAATTCTCCAATTGTTAGAAGGAAACTGGACGGTCCGTCAGAAACTTACCATTCCTGGAATCACTCTGATCCTAATAGTTTTGCAGGCCAACCAATAACTTACCTCATCTTTGTGTATTCCTTTCTGCGTGTAAACTTACTTTTAGTCTTACCCTTGACCAATCCCAACGCATTAGAATTGTGGACTAATGTAAGCTAGGGGCTAACAGCTGAAGTATAGTGTGCTACCTACACCAGTCAAATATGGTTTTCTAATCTTTAAGTCAATTCATAATATTATAATTTATCTAAATGTGACAAGAATAATCTTTCTAGTAAAATTCTGGGTTGAATATCTTTTTATTTCCTAGAAAACATAAACCTTTATAATTGATTTAACCCTTGAAATCATACTTAAAACAAGGAAAACTATATCCCTTTACCTTTCAAAATATGTTATGCCAGTTTACATGCTTTCATAAAATAGCATTGATGAAATTCGAAATAACTTAAAAGTTGTTACACCTCAAAACCTTAGGCTATGAAGCCATATACAACAAAACCATTTATATTGATAAAGTGCGGCATTGATATTACCTATATGGGTTGTCTCACCCTTCTATATCAAAATCATGTTAAAGCATCTAATTTATAAATCACAAGGCCATAAGGCCAAAATCATTTATGGTGCATATTATAAATACATATAGGTCGCCGAATACAAGCGGCATAGTTATGAGTTACATGGTATAAATTTTAAAACCTAAAAATATGGAATGTTGGTATTATGGTTAGGCAGCATCATTGCCGTATAAAACCAATGTCGTAAAGATCCTATAGTAAACGTGGCATCATAAGAAACTAGGGGTATTATTTCCTCTTTATAATCAATGTCGAAATTCATATATGTAGCATCAATGCCGTAATATAGTTTATATCAAAAATATACATATAGCGGCATTGTTGCCTTATAGAGTTGATGCCGGTGCAGAAAATATGCAGCATCATGGTTGTCGCTATAAAACTTGCGGCTTAAAACATCTGGTATAAAAGTCCAGTGACACAGAAAATGTGCGGCATAAAAGATATGCGGTGTAGACCACTAGCGGCATCACCAATGTCGAAGGCATCAATGTCGGCATTGGCTTATATGCACCCCAACCTTAGTGGAATCATTGCATATCAACGAGGTTGATACCATATGCTTCCCCACAAGTTAGTCACGCCATGTGGCATGGATGTACAATGAAATCAATGATGATAGAAATGGCATATCCTATAATTATTGTAAAAACTTAATTTTTTTATACAAGCTGATATAGATCGAAAATTACATTCCCAAACATTTTTTGCAAACCATAATTTTATATTAATATTTTAATATAATCAATAAGCCTTTCTAGCATAATAAATTCTCATAAAAATCATAAACACGGGAAAAATCCCCAAAAATCGCAATAAATTGGATTTATTATGTTCTTTAACATTTAAAATTTTCGAGACCAAAAACATTACTTAATTATTTTTTAATAATTACAACCTGAAATAAATCGATTTCCTCATTTAGAAAATTTACAAAATATTTGTACTTGCTTGAAAAAATATGAAATTAAAAACCCGCTTCTAAAATAATATTTTTAACATCATATCAAAATTTCAAATCGAAAAGATGTCGTATGATAGGTTTTCATACTTAAAGCTATTAACTAATTTCATCAATAAATCCAATAAATCATCATAGAGCATATAATCATCAAACATTCACATTATGGCATAATAACATATATAAGTTTCAGATTTAATCATAATACTAAAATTAAATAGGCAAACTTGAGATGGGTTATCATTATTAACCTTGGTTGGATAAAGAAGGATGAGATTTGAGTTTAGATTTGATTTCTCTAAGCTAAATCTTGATTTTCTAGCTTTTCTTCCTCTTTGAACTCCTTAGTAATGGCCGGCCTTGTATTTGCTTTAGTTTGTATGAATGAATGTGAATGACGATGGTGAAAGTGTATGGGTTTATGTTTAGGAAATGTGCCTATTCCTATTTTACCCTCTATATAATTTCCTTCTCCTAGTTTAAGTTATAATCATGCTTGTTAATTCCTAAATTAAGGCTCGACCCATATTAATTCTCAAATCTCATTCTACTTATTATCTTACATTATTTTATTTACTTTATCTAATATTAATCAAAATTAGAGATTAATCAAAATTAGGGGTGTTGCATTTTGAAAAAGTCAACCTCGACCAGTAACTATATGCTTTGTTATACTTTACTATTCCTCTGTGAGTTTATATTGATAGTACTCTAACATGCAGTTCTTTATTTGCAGAATAACAAAGCCAACGATCTGTACTTTGGTGGTCATGGGTTTTCATTTGGCAAAAATCGAACCCACTGTGGTGCAGATTATTACATTTGGTATTAGATTTTAGGCAGTTGATCTTAGGAATTAGGATATATTGTGTGAACGTATTTGTATTTTTATTATAACACACACACACACACATATATATATATACACACGTCAAACTCTACAAATTCCAATTGTAGAAGTAGTTGCAACCATATTCTAAAAAGATAGGCAATGCGATTATGAGTTGGAACAATAGACGAAGTTGAAGATATACACCTATCACGATTACCACATGGGAAGTAGGTCGTATTAGTCTATTAGAAGGCATTAACTTAAGAAAAGCATGATGTGACATATAGAAGGTCCTAGAAGCTGGATGGTATCCGACTCTCTTATTGGGCCTGGATTGCCCAATGATTGTAGATCCCCATAGGATTGCCATTTGATGATGTAGATCAGATCTAAATAATGGAAAAGCTAGAATCTATGTGTTGTAGATATCTGAAAGTAAGAATTAAATAAGTTCCTGAAAGAAGATGTGTAGTAATCACTACAAGATGTTAGTTGGATTTCAATATTCTAAAAGAAGATAGCCAAAATTAAGAAGAAAGACCAAAAGAAGGAGCAATTAAAATACACACTAAGTCCGACCACGTATGAAAGAATTCAATATAAAAGTTGAAAAAACAGTTTTAAGAAAAAATATATATAAATAACATATTTGAAATGATATTCAAAGGATTAAATTGGAAGTAGTAAAACCCAATTTTGAAAAATAAGTATTAAATTTTCAAAAAAAAATACCTATATTTTATTTAAATAAAAAGTCATAGTAGAATTCCAAATTTGTTAAATCATCAATAAATGAGTTTTCTTAAACAGTTATTTCTTTTTAAAAAACATAGTAAAGCATATATAGCTTGCTAATTTTTTTAAGATGAAAATTTTGAAGTTTTATAATTCCTTTTAGAGGTGGACAGTAAGAAAGGGTATAAGTTTAAAATGGGGTAGATAGAATGGGGAAAGAAGACTAGAACCCAAAAATAAAGCAGCAGGTGTTCAATAAGAAAAACGGTCAATTAAGGAAAAGTTACATAAAGAGAAACAATTTAAACAAGAGCGGCTTAGGTAGGAGAAAGCTAAAAGTAGTAAAATTACAGAATATAAATAAAAACAATGTTAGAAATTTATATAAAATAATGTTAGTAATTAGAAAAAATATAGGAAATTAAAAGAAAAAAATGGATAGCTTCCATTGCATGTACCTTTTAAAAGTCCTCCTTATATGATACTTGAACCTCCATTAAGGTTGAAAGGGAAAATAACATGATAGGAAAATAATGGGATAGAAGTTGTCCTTGTCTGCTTTAGTTTTTAGTAAAATTTATAAAAGATGTTTTATAAACGCTGTAAAATGCATTTTTGAAGAAAATGGTTTGGTATAAAATTAAGTTTTTGAAATACAAAATCTAATAAATAGTTCGAGTTAAAAATCTCACATTTAAGAAGTAAAATCTTCATTATTAAAAGATTTTAAAGGAATAGTTGATTGGAATAACTATGATAAGCCAGATTTTGGTCATCTGATAATTGAATAATTATCTGATTTTACTACAGGGATACTGATTTTATTTGGATAAATAAACGGAATTTTGATAATTTAGAAATATTTGGATACATATATTTTTTATAAATGAATTTAAAAACTATAATAAATCTTATGATAAATTTAATTATGTTATAGATGTATGCAAAACTTTATAACAGTAAATTCTCCAGGATAAAAATAAGTATCAATAGAGAATGTAAATAGAAATTTGATTTAGAATTCAAGAAAAAATACCTTATAAATAAAATTGGATTATTAACTTTATATTTCAAAGGAACAAATATATATATGATATTAAAACAAGAATAAATAAAAGCTTTGAAATATACATTTTTAACATAAGATAAGTATAAATTGTATATACGTAAAAATTAAACATATGATAAGTTATAAAAAAAATATACACTTTCTTTCATATTAGTTAGAATTAATATATATATAAGAAAATAATTGTTTTCACACTTTTAGAATTATAAGGTACTTAACAACATAAGAAAATAAAATTTCATAAGGGATTTAGACATAAAGATACATGTTTTTTTGACAAATGTAAATATTTTTCATAATAATTAACACGTGTAGGCTTAATAAAACATAGATTTACAAGTGGAGGATAATGAATACAAATGGAAAAACTAGTATCTTCTTTTAATTTGAATTCTAAGTAAAATAGGCTTAAGAGAGACCAGGCTTCATACTTCACAAACCTGGAAATATAAAAAAAAATTAAAAAAAAATCAAGCAAAAAACAACAAGCAAATCAAGTTTCAGATCAAACAAGCTAACAATTCAAATGCATCAAGGTTCAAAGGAAAGATGAATTCAACAGATATAATTAAATTCAAGATTTTCAAAATAAGGCTTGGTCTTCCAAGAACAGGTGAGTAAAACTTCAAAAATCTGATACATCTTGAATTAGCATGAGATGATCTTTGAAGTATGGTTTGAATTGTGCTGTGCATGTGGTTTTAAAAATGACTCTAAGTATATATGTGTGCGTTAATATTGTATTCATGTCTGGACCAAGAAAAGCAAGCCTCTATTCAACATTTCAGGTTTTAAACCTAATTCAAAGAGAAAAAAAATCAAGTCGTCAAATTTAATGATTTTTAGGCCTTGATATCTAAATGGAAAGTGTTTGTATGTGTATAACATCATTTTTAAAATTTGATTCAAGAGAAAATGTTGAGTAAATTTCTCAGAAATAAATCATTACAGTAATGTACAAATAAGTGACAAAATTCCGACTATCAAATTTCCCTGCTTTGATTGTAAAATCGAATTCATTTGCAAAATTGGTGGATTTTAATAATAATATGGTGATTTTTAAGTAGTTTAATATCGATAAATTTTGGGTTTAACGCAAATGGGGTTTCGACCAAATTCCGACGAACGACGTTATGATAATGGTCGTGTTCATTATTGAAGGAGGTTTGAGTGGCAGGGATCATGGGAAAAATAGTCAGGTATTTTACTGATCGACGAAGCGATCTATCGACGACATTTTAGGGTTTAATAGGCCAGTTTAATCGACGAAGTTTAATGAAGGAATTTGTCGTCGATGAAGGATCGGACTTGACTGATCCAAGGGGAATCGATGCATGATTGGTCGGCGTAGCTATGGCCGAAGTTACGGGGTCCCTGGCGTCTTGTGGGCGGCAATTCGAGGTGGTTTCCGTTGAGAGATAGGCCCTTGTGGGTCCTCGAATAGCTCGATTTCAGGTCCGACGTTGTTTCAGGTTTCTGGGTGGTCTAAGGGTTTGTGGTGGTCATCAGTGATCTATCGGAGTTCTCGGCGATGGTCGGAGGGTGCTGGACCATCGGTGCATGTGCATGAGGTATCACCTACATCTGATTATGTTTGAGGTATTGGAGAAGAATGGTCTGTCTCGAGTTTGAACATGGCAAATCAAATGTTTGACTCGAAGTAAGTGTTAGTTCATGAGTACTCTGGGTCTGGCTCGGGAAAACGAAGGGTAAACTCGGGTTCCTTGTTATGTTAACAAGTTTTAAAATATAGAAAAGAAATAACAAGTTTTTAAGTTCAAATTTGATCAAGTATAAACAATGTACCAACCATTTCAATTTAAAATAATTAAGGGTTGTTTCAAGATGGAATTTTATTAAAAGTTTGAGAATAGAATTATTTTGGTTTAAAGAATTTCAATACTTATAACCTTTAAAAAAAGTTTATTTTAAATAAACTCGATAATGTGATTAGAGAATGATTAATCAAGGATGATTAATTGAGAAAAATAATTAAAAGTGTAATTAACTAGTTTAATTAATTAATGATTAAGGTCTTATTAATTAATAATAAGGGTTATAAGTTAATCAATTAGAGGTTAATTAATTTGCAATTATGGATTATTAATTAAGATAATTAGAGATTATTAATTAATGATTAAAGATTAATTAAGTTATAATTAAGCATTAATTAATTAAGTAATTAGAGATTAATTATTTAAATGATAAATACTTAAAGTAAGTAATTAAAGGATTAATCTGTTGAGGGTTAATTAATTTAATTAGCAATTAAAGGTTAAATTAATTAAAGATCAAGTTTAATTAATTGAGGATAATTAACCATTGGGATAATTGCTCGATGAAAGTAATTAAAGGTAAATTACTTAAGAAGTAATTAACAATTTATGAGTGTGATTAATTAAAGGGATAATTAATCAGTGTAAGTGATTATGGTATTATTAATTTGAGTAATTAATTGGGATAAATGTAATTAATGTGAATGGGTGAAGGTTAATTAATTTGTGTTATTAATTAAAGGCTAATTACTTAATGTAATTAAAGAGGAAAATTAAGAGATGATTAATTAATTAATGTTAGAAAAGCAGAATTAAAGTGATTAAAGGAATTAATTTAATTTATTTAAATTAACTGAAATAGTGTGACTAATTAATCTTGCTTGTGAATGATTGAATGATATTGAATGCCTTGGATTAATTGATATTTCTGATATGAAATGTTTTGTGATATGATTGGGTTGAACAGTAATAATGTGGTTATCTATCGAGATGAATTGTTGTATAAGTAACATCCTGTGTTTTAAGTTTGAATTGTATTTCATTTAAATAACTTGGGTTAAGATGACATGAGACTCGAAGAGACCGGGGTCGGGTATCAGTAATTACCCTAAACCACTTCGATTTGAAATCTTCTATAATTCTTCATAGATTTGATATGTGTAATTAATAGGCTGGAATGAAATCATTTAAGTGAATTGGACCATTGAAACTAAGTAAGGGTATTTAGAGGTTGATTTGTGAATTAATTATTGAATATGACAAGTTAAGAACTCGTAGTAAAGTACGAGTTACCCTGGTTTTAAATATGTTTTGTGCATTAGAATTTCATGTTATATGGATTCGCTCACGCTGGTTTCCAGCCTGACCTGGGTGTTACTTGATGTAATGTTTGGGTCGGACCGAGTATTACAACTTTTCAGGTTAGGACGTTCTGGAGCTCAGGAGGCGAGCTGGATGGCAGGAACGTAAGGAGCTTTCCATTATGTATATGAGACTGTGTATTCTGTATGGATTGTAGTCTGGAACAAGTTGTATAACTGTCCAGTTTATGTATAAGTGATTGTACTCTGATGAATTGTATGTAAAGTAACAATTGCAACTTTTCTTTATAAAAATGCTATTATTTGTTATTATATTTTATCCGCTACAAACGTGAGAAGTTGTTATTTCCTGTTTTCCTTCTTTCTTTAACAATCTGGGATTTTCGGAGTCGAAAATTTCGGGTTGTTGCATTTGGTATCAGAGCTGAAGGTTAAGTGAGAATCTTGGCTCTGGTGGGCTTACTCATTAAGGATAGGGTCAATGGTACCCTAGAATGAGTTGAGTGTAGTATATATGAGGGCGTATTTGTCATTTTCTTATAAAAAGATTTTAAAATGATTTTAAAATTAGTTTTTATATAAGTTAATATTTTGTAAAATAAAACAATAGTTTTCTAATATATATATATATATATATATATATATATATATTAAAGTAATTGGTTGTTGTATTATTTGAAATAAAGTAATAATAAGAATTAAGTGGTAATAGAAATACAACCAAATGGGAATTAGATAATATAAACTATATAAATAAGATAAATGAATCCAAACTGAAATTAAAAATCCTGAATTTATAAAATTGTTTTTAGAATAAGATAATTTAAATTATGAAGTTTTAAATCTAAGACCAGAAAATTTGGAGTTTGTTTCAAACTGCTAAAAGAAACAATAAATATTATTATTTGAATAAAAGGGTCCTATTTCAAAACAAGAGTTGTTTGAAAATTTTAAAGAAATTTGTTTTGAATTAAAACCATAAGTGGTTTAAAATTTAAAGGATAACTGGGTGTGCAAAGGAAAATAAATATGTATATATGAGGGATATACATAATATCAAAGATGATTTGAAATAAACTCTAATTGTCGAAGTTTAAATTTTTCCTTGGAATGTGATATGAAAACCCAAAGTGATAAGGTTTTGAACTTATAATTAGGAAGATTATTAATGAGAAGTTTAAAATTTGAAATGGAAATTCAAATTGAATAATGTTGACTGGAGTAAATTGAATTGAAATTTAACTTAGGGAAAGTTAAATAAGTTTAGAACAAACAACCTAAATTGGAAATTTCAAGATGAAATTGAGATTTAACTTGGGAAGTTAAATGGTTGATTTGAATTGGGAGTTTGTGTGATCTCATAATGGATTTGAGATCTGGAAATTGAAAATAGATGATGCTTTAAAATAAATTGGATGATATCATCCTATTGTTATTAATAATCTTTAAGCTATGAATTGGATTTGTTTAAATGAATGAAGAAATGGATTGTGGTAATATATCCACTATTGAGATAAAAGGGAAATTAAACTTTAAATTGAAATTAAGGATATGGAATCACTTTGTACTTAAGATTTGAATTGTGATAACCCGAATTTTGGACATCTGATAAGTGGATAATTAACTGGTTTATTCAGTTGAACAAATAAAATTCTGATATCTGGAAATATAAATAAATTTGAATCTATAATAAATATTGAAATATAAATATCTAGAAATAATAAATTTTACAGTAAATTAATATATATATATAATAGTATATTCAAAATTCCATAATGTTGGAAATCTTAAGTGTATACATATATAAATTCATTGTGAAATAGTAAACATATTAATATAATTCAAACAATTTAAAGTTTGATAATCTCCTAATATAATTATTTAAAATTGACAAGTTATTCTTTTAAAACAAATAATAATGATGGAATATATATATAAGTAGATTTTAAATAGAAAAATTATTATTTTTAAACAAATTTAAGATGTGTTTGTTTAAAAGTGTATATTTATATTTATGAGTTGATTTTTAATGTAGAATTTGAATCTAGATTTAAATTGAAATTTAAAAGATAAATACTTTAAAATATTTTGGATTTAAAGTATATGAATAAGGTTTTTATTAGAATAAGATTTGTTTTATATTATTTTCCTTAAAAGAAATTTTATTTATGTAAATTAAGAAAGTATTTATTAATTAGTAAAATAAATACAAAAGCTTTATAAAAAATTAAAAATAAGTATATCATGCATAATTACAAATGTAAGTAAAAGAATGTATCTAATTACAAGTGTAAATGAATTATAAAATGTAATTGACAAATGTTAACTAATGTAACAAGTGTCATCTTCGTATTTTCATTTTCTTTAAATTTTAATAAATCATAATTTACTCTTTATAAACTCCCATCTTCTCTTTTCCATTTCCTTTTTTATCTTCATTTCTAAAACTCAAGAAACTCAAACCTGTAAATATTCTCAAACTCAAGATCAAAGCCTGTAATTAAATCAAGCTTTCATTTTTTCCAACCTGAAATCAAACTAAAAGCCTGTAACATTTTTAAAATATCAAGCAAAGATTATCAACCAATCAACAGCATTCAACCTGAAATCAAAAGTCTTAAATCATCAAGTTCCAGTTCAACAAAGCAATCCAGTTTCAAACTTCTCCGTTCAAACAAATTGCAGGTGGGTAAACTAAATGTTTTAAAGCTAGATCTGTTGATAATTAATTCATGTGATTAATGCTTGAAAAATGATTGCATTTATGCAAATATGTTTGCATGTATATGATATGGAATTGTCAAGTGGCATATATGAATGATCAGACTCTGTTTGATTCAAAGGCTTCAAGACAAATTCAACAATCAATTTCACTTATTTCAATTCTTTATAGCTTACTATCTCTAAAATGAAACTTGTTTATATTTAGTAGATTCAAATTTTAAAAATATTATTGTGTGTAAATAACAAGTAATTTTCTGGAAAATGGTAATTACAGTGAAAATGGTAAGATGTCAGGTAAATCAACTAAGATAATTTCCAGTTTCACATATGGAATCATTTTCGAATATGAAAACCACGATTTTTAATATAGATTTCTAGATTTTTAAGCTTGCGGATGTCGAGATATAGCAAGTTGAATGGAAATCGTATTTTCGTCAATTTCTAGCAATTGGAAGGGTGATGATCATCGTGATTGATGGTACATGAAGTTGGAGGTCTGGGAAACTCGAGAAAGTGGTCGAAGGAATTACTAACCACCGTGGTTGCGCGGCGAGGCTATTCTAGGGTTTAGGATGTGGTGTGGATCGTGGTTGGTTTCTGCATAAATGTGGCATCGTTGTCGAATCGAGTGTGATCGGAGTTATGGGGAAAGGAGCGTGGAACTCAGGCGGTGGTTCAGGCACAAGATCGTGGACTCCGACGAAAGAGATGGGAGGATGTCAGGTGTTTGACGATCGGATTATAATCTGATGGGGTCGAGATGGCTCGATTTTGATTTTACAAAGGAACTTGGTTTTCTGGGTGGACGATCATGATGTGATAGTCATCGACGACTTGATAGAGGTCATAGCGCTGACAGAGTGACGCCGATGATCGGTGCACGTGCACCAGAATCAGTGTATAGTTTTGTTTGGAAATGAAGTTTTTACCTCGGGTTGAAGCTCAGGTAAAAAGAAGGTGGGGCTCAGAGTTTGATTCGTGTACGAGAGTGATACTTATAATAGTTTTTAAAGAATTAAACGAGTTAAAAGGTAGCTCGAAAAAAAGGGGGTTGAGGTAACTAGGGTTTGAGTGTGGGATTGCTCGAGTTTCACTCGAGTAAAATGATCGAGATTTGCAAGTTTAAGGTTAACCAAAATCAAGTTTGAAATTCCCTTAATTCCTTTTCTAAATAGTAATTATTTGGTCAATTTAAAGTTGGGTGATTTATTTTAACTTTAATTAATAAAGTTAATTCTTAAGTTGTTGTAAACTTAATTAATAATGTAATTAAGAAGTAATTAAGGAAATAAAATGTTTTATCATTAATTAAGCTTAAGGTCTTGAGTAATTAAAGTTTAGTTATTAATTAATTAGTTAATAAATAAAGATTTATTAATTAATTAATGTGATTAATAAATGGATAATTAAATAAGGTTAATTAACCAATGTAATTAAGCAAAGATAAAATTAATAAGTAATTAAAGAGGAATTAATTAATGATTAAGGAATTAATTAAATTAATTAAAAATTAAGGTTTATAAATTAATTAATTAATTGGAGATTAATTAATTGGCAATTAGAGATTAATTAATTGGTAATTAGAGATTAATTAATGTAAGAGATTACTTAAATGATAATTACTTAATGTATGTAATTAAGGATTAATTTGTTGAGGGTTAATTAATAATTAAATGTTAATTAATGAAGGATAATTAACCAATGGGATAATTACTTGATGAAAGTAATTAAAGGTAAATTACTTAATGGAAGTAATTAAGGATTAATTACTTAATGTAATTAGTTAAAGGATTGATTAATTAATGAAATTAATTAAATGATTTGTTAATGAATGCGATTAATTAAAGAATAATTAATCAATGTAAGTGGTATAGGATAATTAATTTGAGTAATTAATTAAGGATAAATGTAATTAATGTGAATGGGTGAAGGTTAATTAATTTGTGTTATTAATTAAAGGCTAATTACTTAATGTAATTAAGATGAAAATTAAGGATGATTAATTAATTGGTTTGTAATTAATTAATGATGAGTGAGCAGGATTTAAAGATGATTGAAGTAATTAATTTAATTTATTTAAATTAATTAGAAATGGTGTGATGAATTAATCTTGCTTATGAATGATTGAAGATATTGTATGCCTTGGATTATTTGATATCTCAGATAAGTGATTTGTGATGCTGTGGGATATGATATGTTTGAATTGAACTGTGATGATATGGTTTGTTTATCTGTGATGAATGGCTATGTGAATAGGTAATTTTGGATACAAATGGAATGGTTCAAACTTAAACAGCTTTGGTTTAAAGAATGACATTGGATTCGAAGAGATCGGGGTCGGGTATCAGTAAATACCCGAAACCACTTCGATTTTTAATTTATAATAACTATTTATGAATTTGACTTTGGGATAAAAAGGCTGGAATGGAATAAAGGATGTAAATTTGGTCATTTAATCTGAGTAATAATACTTAGATAAAGATGTGTATTTAACTATGGTAAGTTAAGAGCTCGTAATAAGGTATGAGTACCCCGGGTTTTAAAATAAGTTTAATGCATTAGGATTTTATGTTAAATGGGTTTACTCACGCTGGTTTCTAGCCTGACTTGGGTGTTACCTTGATGTAATGCTCGGGTCAGACCGAGTGTTACAGATTTCCAGGTTAGGATTTTCTAGAGCTCAAGAGGCGAGCTTGATGGCAGGACGTATGGAGCATTCCACTGTGTATATTATTGTAGTTTATTTGGGACATGTTGATTTTAATTGTCCAGTGTTTGTGTAGATACTGTAAATCTAATGTATTGATGTAAATTAACTAATACAATTTTCCTTTGTATAACTGCTATTTTATTTGATATTATATTTTGATCCGCTGTGAATGTGAGAATCCGTGTTTTGGTGTTTCTGTTCCTTCTTCTTCTATCTCTTTCTTCTTTTCCCTAACTATCTGGAATTTTTAGGATCGAAAATTCCAGGTTGTTAAATGTTGGTATCAGAGCCAAAGGTTAAGCGAGAACCTTAGATCTGGTGGGATTACTCATTAAGGATAGGGTCAATGGCACCCTAAAATGAGCTGAGTGTAGTATATGAGGGCGTGTTTGTTATTTTTCCTATAAAATGATTTTAAAAATGATTTTTATATAAGATTATCTTTTGATATATAAAGAAATAATTTTTCTAATTATTAAATATATTAAAGAAATTGGTTGTTGATTATTGGAATTTAATAAAATAATGAGAATTAGCTGGTAATGATAATACAACCAAATTGAAAATTAAATAAAGATAAGTTTGAAATGGATCCAAACTGAAACTAAAATCCTAAATCTATAGAAGTGATTTCAAGATAATAATGAAATGGGTATCCAGATATGATAATCTTGGTTATTATCATAAATGGTAGTTGTATTTAATAATGATATGTGTGTTAATGAGTAAGTAAAATGAAATGTTTTAGGAAAGTAAAACATTTAGGTGAGAATGACTTATAAATTGGAATTGAAGATGATCTAAATTGTGAAATTTTAAATCTAGGTCCAGAAATTTGGAATTTGTTACAAAGTGTTAAAAGAAATAATGATCGTATTATTTACAAGGTTCTGTTTCAAACAAGAGTTGCTTGAAAATTTTAAAGAAATTCGTTTTGAATTAAAACCAAGGGTGGTTTAAAATTTAAAGATATAATTTGGTGCGCAAAGGAAATGAATATTTATATATGAAGGATATACATAATATCACAGATGATTTGAAATAAACTCTTAGTGTTGAGTTTTAAGTTTTTCCTTAGAATGTGATGTGAAACCCAAAGTGATAAGTTTTTGAACTTTTAAGTCATAGAAGTTTAAAATTTGAAATGGGAATTTAAATTGGGTAAAGTTGACTGGATTGAATTGAATTTAACTTAGGGAAAGTTAAATAAGTTTTGAACAAACAACCTAAATTGGAAATTTCAAAATGAAATTGAATTTAACTTAGAAAGTTAAATGGTTGATTTGAATTGGGAGTATGTGTGATCTCAAAATGGGTTTGAGATCTGGAAATAGGAAATGGATTAAGGTAATATACATCCATTACTGAAATTGAACTTATGAAAAGGGAATTGCTTTGAACTTAAAGATTTAAAATGTTAGAATGAGCTTGCTGAAAATTTGATAAGAATTGGTTTCGAAGTTAAAATTGAGTAATAAATTGGGATCTGAAAATTAATTTGTTTAAAAAGTCTTGAATTCTTATTTGAACTTTGGTTGAGTTAAGTAAAGGTAATTTAAAATGGAATTTTGAAAATTGGACTCAAAGTTAAATTGTTTAAAGATTTAAGTCATTAATTTAAAAGTAAAGGTTGATTTGATTTAAAGGATTAAATCAACATTTAAAAATTTAACTCGAATTTATGAAATTCGAGATGGTTTTAAGTGGAAATTTGAATTGAATTAATTCAGATTGAATTTGAATTAATTAGAATTGTGATTGAAGATGGATAAGCATAAAATTCAAATTGAAAATTTGAATTGATTTAATTTGAAATGAAATTGAAGTTGAATAAGTTTGAAATTCAAATGGGAATTGATTTGAATTTGGGATAGGAATTGAAGTTAATTTAAATTGAATTGAAATTGAATCAATCTAAGGAAAGTGGAAATTGATTGGAAATGAAGATTGGGAAGGTGAACAGTTTGGCTCTGAACTATTTTTCCAAATAAAATGTTTTAATATAAAATGTTTTTAAATTTATTTTCTAGCTATTTACTATACAACCTTTCTTTTCAAAACCCCAAACTATCTTGTACTTATTTTACAATTATTTTGAAAACTTATTACTACTTTACATCTGTTTTATTAACGGATCTCTATTTTATAACTATCTCATAACTAATTACTATTTTACAACTATTTTACAATTATCTAACTACTTTACAATTATTTTATAACTACTTAACTATTTTACAACTATTTTACAAATAATAACTATTTTTCAACTACTTGTCTATTTTAAACCTTTTCAAGCTATTTTCTAAATTTAAGCTGGTCAGAGTGCAAACTGTTTATGATTAAATATCCATTTGAGATAAGAATTGAGGTGATAATCCAAATGGGGATTGAGGCAATTGTGAATAAATGAATAAAGATCTAAGGGAATGCGAATAGAAAGGAGAAATTGATTTAGCTAATAATCAATAAAGATAAATACATAGGACGTACGAATATTATTCTATTCGCATAGTGATTTGATCCAGATTCGAGCACAGAATTTCGAGATAGTATATCTATCCGAGTTGGGATTTTTCACCCGATTTTCAACGGTGAACCTGGATATGGATTTTTGATTGGCTTTGGAAATTCTCTATCATAGTTATGATTATGCAAGGAGAATGATGGTTTTTGATCAAGAAACCAGATCTGAGACTGCACTAGGAAGTCGAGTGGATGATACTAGTTCAAAAGTGAAATTGTGTGATCGAGTGAGCGATCGGTTTGATATTGCGTACGGGTGATATGTGTACATCGTACGGGTCTGAATGAAATTGATATTGAAAATTTAAGGATAAGAACTGTAAATGATTTTTGAAGTGAAAAGTATATTTTGTGAAATATATGATGAAATAAGTGGAAATTGGATATTTCTATGATTAAAGGTTCACTCTATGAAGTAAAGTAATGAAAGATGGTTTTTGAAAAGAGAAGTATGTTTTGAGAATATGTATATGGAATAAAATGGGAATTGGATATTTCTATGTTTAGAACTCATTTTATAGAGAAGTAATATGGTTAATAACTTTATCAAAGAATAATCAAATTTGATAATTTGATTTGGAATAAACAAAGTTATATATCTTTTTTATATAAGATAAATCTCCCCTTGTTGAATCTATTGCCGGAAGAAAAGGGTTTTTGAAAAGTATTTGAAGTATAAAAAGGGAATTTATACAAGTATGAAGTGATCCAAAGATTTTCAAAGTTATATATATCTATATATATGAAGGATCTTATGAGAATGATTTTGGAAAAAGGTTTGGGAACATATGGATTTTGGAAAGGCTTTTGATTTTTGGGGAAAAATCAATTTTGGAAATTTGGAAAGCCTAGTTTGAGAATTATCGATTTTGGAATAATCGATTTGAGAAAAGGAGATTTATAAGGGATTCATACTAGGTGTACGATTTGGAAGATACTATATGTGTATGGTATAAAGCATTTTGAAAATGGCTTTGGGGAAAAAGGCGCTCCCTTGAAATGAACTTCTTAGGAGTACTATAGGTTGGTACTGCCTTGAGCTCCAAGGAGGAGACTCTAAAGTGGATCCTGTGAGGAAGTCCGGACAAACTGAAGTTCCTAAGGATTATTGGATAGCGAAAGTCGAGGGCGCTGATGCCTACAGGGGCATTTGGATTATGCTGTGACGACAGTGTAACTCGATGTCGCTGCGATCTATTGTGGACCATAGCGAAAATCGTGTGGAGGTGAGTGCCAATGGTCTACGCTTGATTTTGCCGGGATGGCAACGTAATATCGGTAGACTGCGATCTATGGTCGAGGGGAGAAGTTTCATTCTTTTGGCAGCGAAATTCGAGGACGCTGATGCCTATAGTTATAAGGGTTTTTGTTGTGATCGCGACGTAACCCCAGATGTAGCTGCGATCTGTAGCGGGATCCATGGCGTAATCAAGGGGCGCGGAGTGCTTACAGTTATCTATGGATTTTGCCGAGATGGCAACGTAACCATCGGGTTAACTGTGACCATGGATGGGGGTGATGATTTTCAGAGAATTCTCACCAAAGATGTTTCCTCTATTTTCAAAAAAATGTTTGCTGTATTTTCAATAAAATTATTTTCCAAATATTTTCACTGGGTGTTGAAATGGGCTTACCAAGTAATTATAGATTTTCAATCCTACGCCTGATCAACGTATGACTGAATTTCTGTAAGAACGAGGATGGACTTGTTGAAACATCGAGTTATAAAACGATATTTTTATAAAACTATTTCGGCAATATTATATAGATTTTAAAGGGTTTTAAAATGTTCAAAGAGAAAATTTAACTGATATTGAGTATTTTAATAAATTCTGGTTTCGTTCCTTTTTTAGGACGAAAAGATTCTAAGGGGGGAGGAATGTGATAACCGGGATTTTGGACATCTAATAACTGGATAATTAACTGGTTTATTCAGTTGAACGGATAAAATTCTGATATCTGGAAATATAAATAAATTTGAATCTATAATAAATATTGAAATATAAATATCTAGAAATAATAAATTTTACAGTAAATTTATATATATATATATATAATAGATATATTCAAAATTCCATAATGTTGGAAATCTTAAGTGTATACATATATAAATTCATTGTGAAATAGTAAACATATTAATATAATTCAAACAATTCAAAGTGTGATAATCTCCTAATATAATTATTTAAAACTGACAAGTTATTCTTTTAAAACAAATAATAATGATGGAATATATGTATAGAGATATAAGTAGATTTTAAATAGAAAAATTATTATTTTTAAACAAGTTTAAGATGTGATTATTTAAAAGTGTATATTTATATTTATGAGTTGATATTTAATTTTGAATTTGAATTTGAATCTAGATTTAAATTGAAATTTAAAAGATGAATACTTTAAAATATTTTGGATTTAAAATATATGAATAAGGTTTTTAATAGAATAAGATTTGTTTTATATTATTTTCCTTAAAATAAACTTTATTTATATAAATTAAGAAAGTATTTATTAATTAGTAAAATATATACAAAAGCTTTATAAACATTTAAAAATAAATATATCATGCATAATTACAAATGTAAGTAAAAGAATGTACCTCATTACAAGTGTAAATGAATTATAAATTGTAATCAACAAATGTTAACTAACGTAACAAGTGTCATCTTTGTATTTTCATTTTCTTTAAATTTTAATAAATCATCATTTACTCTTTATAAACTCCCGTCTCCTCTTTTCCATTTCTTTTTCTATCTTCATTTCTAAAACTTAAGAAACTCAAACCTGTAAATATTCTCAAACTCAAGATCAAAGCTTGTAATTAAATCAAGCTTCCATTTTTTCCAACCTGAAATCAAACTGAAAGCCTATAACATTTCTAAAATATCAAGCAATTAGCATCATTCAACCTGAAATTAAAGTCTTAAATCATCAAGTTCCACTTCAACAAAGCAATCTAGTTTCAAACTTCTCTATTCAAACATATTGCAGGTGAGTAAACTATATGTTTTAAAGCTAGATCTGTTGATACTTAATTCATGTGCTTAATGCTTGAAAAATGATTGCATTTATGCAAATATGTTTGCATGTTGATGTGCACGTAAATGTGCATATTTTTACCACCATATTAATTCTATTTAAATTAAATAAATGATCATATTGGGTATTTTAACTTGTTTTAACCAAAATTCATATTAATTCCAAATTTTCACATATTCATCTTCATATAAGGGCAAAATGGCCATTTGTGCGCGTATATTAATTTGAAAGAATTTAATTGGAAATTTCTGTAATATTTTGTAGGAATTTAGCTTCTCATATTAGTGGGTTCATGAAGAAACATGCATGCACAAAATGGATATAAAGGAATGAAGATGGAAATAATTAAAAGTGAAGATCATGGAGGACCCCACCTACCCACCTACCTTAATGTACAAATTAAAGGCTAATGCACATGCTTTGGACTTAATGGCTTCATGTACACTTAATGGGGGATTAAGACATGTTAATGATTACTTGGCCTCCACACTTCAGGGGCATTTTGGGTACTCCCTAAAAATATGCATTAGGGTTTCTAACTTGTATAAATACCCCTTATGTTTCATGTAGTCATCTCCCCTCTTAGTTAGTTAGTTTTAGTTTAGAAAATAAATCAAATCTCTCTTTCTTTCCATGGCTACTTAGCCATTTCTTCTCTTATGTAATTCTTTTCTTTTATGCAATGTTAATTATTGTTTCCTTTTAATTACATGTTCATTTTCTTTTCTTGTTTATTTTCTTTCATGTTCTAGTATAGATCTCTTTTATTTTATGCAAGTAGAATAATTTTTCTTTTCATTTTGCTTTCTTTCTCTCTTCTTGTTTAATGTTGTTTTCTACATTTGTTCATATGATAACAAATATGAGAGCTTAATCCCTTCAATTTAGGGGTAATGAAGATCTCTAGTATGTAGATCCAACATTTTGATGTTTATGCTCTCTTTTTATGCTTAATGAGAATGATTGAAGTGGTTTAATGATGTTGTTTAGCTTTGAATTTGATAGTCTATGTTGTTCATAACAAATAGGCTATACTTAAACAAACAAAACACAAATTGCCTCTTCATTTACATATGATTATGGCAAGGAAGTGATTGTTGAAATTAAAATTTGATGGCTTATATTTCTAATTAATAGTTAATAGGCCATGCTTAAAATAGACTTTGCTTTCAACTTTGTTGTCATATTTTATGAAATTTAAAAGTGTATTAGTGGTTGTGTTATAGTTTGATGGTTTATATTGAGCTAATTAATAGAACAAATATACCATACTTATGATAAGCACATCAACTAATTCACTAATGACTAGAAAAAAGAGATCATAACTTCAAATTGTTGGTTTATGTGATTTAAAGAGTGGAAATTGCCTCTAAATTGTCTTAACACTCTCATATTTTTATCAATTTTCTTTTGCTTGTTTTTATCATTTTTTTTAGCTAATCACTCTCGACTTTGGTTTAATTTGATTGAATAGAATTTTAAAATCAACAATTCCCTGTGGATCGACCCGTATTCGCCACGTGCTACATTCGTACACCGTGCACTTGCGGTTATTTTTATTTCAAAATTCGTTCGACGGTTTTCTAATCCGATAGAATTTCCGTCGACGAACACATGTATATGATATGAAATTGTCAAGTGGCGTATATGAATGATCAGACTCTGTTTGGTTCACAGGCTTCAAGAACAAATTCAAAAATCAATTTCACTTATTTCAATTCTTTATAGCTTACTATCTCTAAAACGAAACTTGTTTATATTTAGCAGATTCAAATTTTAAAAATATTATTGTGTTTAAATAACAAGTAGTTTTCTGGAAAATGGTAATTACATTGAAAATGGTAAGATGTCAGGTAAATCAACTAAGATAATTTCCAGTTTCACTTATGGAATCATTTTTGAATATGAAAACCATGATTTTTAACATAGATTTCAAGATTTTTAAGCTTGTGGTTTTCGAGATATAGCAAGTTGAACGGAAATCTTATTTTCGTTAATTTCTGGCGATTGGAAGGGTGATGATCATCGTGATCGATGGTACAGGAAGCTGGAGGTCTGGGAAACTCAAGAAATTGGTCGGAGGAATTATTGACTGCCGTGGTGGCGCGGCGAGGCTAATCTAGGGTTTAGGATGTGGTTTGGATCATGGTTGGTTTTTGGTTAAATGTGGCATCGTTGTCAAATCGAGTGGGATCAGAGTTATGGGGAAAGGAGCGTGGAACTCAGGCAGTGGTTCAGGCACAAGATTGTGGACTCCGATGGATGGAGATGGGAGGATATGAGGTGTTTGATGACAGGATTACAGTCTGATGGGTCGAGATGGCTCGATTTTGATTTCACAAGGGAACTTGGTTTTCTGGGTGGATGATCATGATGTGATAGTCATCGACGACTTGACTGAGGTCACAGCGCTGGTCGGAGCAACACCGGTGATCGGTGCACGTGCACCAGAATCAGTGCGTAATTTTGTTTGGGAACGATGTTTTTACCTCGGATTGAAGCTCGGGTAAAAAGAAGGTGAGGCTCGAAGTTTGATTCGTGTAAGAGAGTGATACTTATAATAGTTTTTAAAGATTTAAACAAGTTAAAAAAAAGGGAAGCTCGAAAAAAAGGGTTGAGGTAACTCAGGTTTGAGTGTGGACTTGCTCGAGTTTTACTCGAGTAAAATGATCGAGATTTGCAAGTTTAAGGTTAACCAAAATCAAGTTTGAAATTCCTTAATTACTTTTCTAAATAGTAATTGTTTGGTCAATTTAAAGTTGGTTGATTTATTTTAACTTTAATTAATAAAGTTAATTCTTAAGTTGTTTTAAACTTAATTAATAATGTAATTAAGAAGTAATTAAGGAAATAAAATGTTTTATCATTTATTAAACTTAAGGTCTTGAGTAATTAAAGTTTAGTTATTAATTAATTAGTTAATAAATAAAGATTTAATAATTAATTAATGTGATTAATAAATGGATAATTAAATAAGGTTAATTAACCAATGTAATTAAGCAAGGATAAAATTAATAAGTAATTTAAGAGGAATTAATTAATGATTAAGGATTAATTAATTAAAAATTAGGGTTTATAAATTAATTAATTGGAGATTAATTAATGGGTAATTGGAGATTAATTAATTGGTAATTAGAGATTAATTAATGTAAGAGATTACTTAAATGATAATTACTTAATGTATGTAATTAAGATTAATTTGTTGAGGGTCAATTAATAATTAAAGGTTAATTAATTGAGGATAATTAACCAATAAGATAATTACTTGATGAAAGTAATTAAAGGTAAATTACTTAATGGAAGTAATTAAGGATTAATTACTTAATTTAATTAGTTAAAATGATTGATTAATTAATGAAATTAATTAAATAATTTGTTAGTGAATGTGTTTAATTAAAGAATAATTAATCAATGTAAGTGATATAGGATAATTAATTTAAGTAATTAATTAAGGATAAATGTAATTAATGTGAATGGGTGAAGGTTAATTAATTTGTGTTATTAATTAAAGGCTAATTACTTAATGTAATTAAGATGAAAATTAAGGATGATTAATTAATTGGTTTGTAATTAATTAATGATGAGTGAGCAGGATTTAAAGATGATTGAAGTAATTAATTTAATTTATTTAAATTAATTAGAAATGGTGTGATGAATTAATCTTGCTTATGAATGATCGAATGATATTGTATGCCTTGGATTATTTGATATCTTTGATAAGTGATTTGTGATGCTGTGGGATATGATATGTTTGGATTGAACTGTGATGATATGGTTTGTCTATCTGTGATGAATGGCTATGTGAATGGGTAATTTTGGATACAAATGGAATGTTTTAAACTTAAACAGCTTTGGTTTAAAGAATGACATTAGATTCGAAGAGATCGGGGTTAGGTATCAGTAAATACCCGAAACCACTTCGATTTGTGATTTATAATAACTATTTATGAATTTGACTTTGGGATAAAATAGCAAGAATGGAATAAAGGATGTAAATTTGGTCATTTAATTTGAGTAATAATACTTAGATATGATTATAAGATGTGTATTTAACTATGGTAAGTTAAGAACTCGTAATAAGGTACAATTACCCCAGGTTTTAAAATAAGTTTTATGCATTAGTATTTTATGTTAGATGGGTTTACTCACGCTAGTTTCCAGCCTGACCCAGGTGCTACCTTGATGTAATGCTCGGGTCAGACCGAGTATTACAGATTTCCAGGTTAGGACGTTCTGGAGCTCAAGAGGCGAGCTGGATGGCAGGACGTATGGAGTATTCCGTTGTGTATATTATTGTAGTTTATCTAGGACATGTTGATTTTAATTGTCCAGTGTTTGTGTAAATATTGTAACTCTAATGTATTGATGTAAATTAACTAATACAGTTTTCCTTTGTATAACTGCTATTTTATTTGATATTATATTTTGATCTGCTGCAAACGTGAGAATCTGTGTTTTGGTGTTTCCGTTTCTTCTTCTTCTATCTCTTTCTTCTTTTCCCTAACTATCTAGAATTTCCGGAATCAAAAATTCTGGGTCGTTACATGAATGTTAAGAATTGAACTTGTAAATTAAAATTGTTTAAGAATCGGTTTCAAAATTGGGAGATAGAAATTGGGTAATAAATTGAATTTTAAAGAAAATTGTTTTGAATTCTTATTTGAACTTTGAAATAAGTTAAGTAAAGATAATTTAAAATGGAATTTTGAAATTTGGACTCACAATTAAATTGTTTAAAGATTTAGATTATTGATTTAAAAATGAAGATTAATTTGATTTAAGGAATTGAATCAACCTTTAAAATTTTACTCGAATTTATATAATTCGAGATAGTTTAAAGTTGAGATTTAAATTGAATTAGTTTAAATTGAATTTGATTGAATTAATTAGAGTTGCGATTGAAGAAGGATAAGTTTAAAATTCAAATGAAAATTTGAATTGGATTAATTTGAAATGAAATTGAAGTTGAATGAGTTCAAATTCAAATGGGAAGTTGATTTGAATTTGGGATGGGAATGGAAGTTAACTTAATATGAATTTAAATTGTAAGTTAATTGGAAATTGGCAATTGATTGAAAATGGAGATTGGGAACTGAACAGTTTGGCTCTGAACTATTTTCAAATAAATTATTTTAATGTAAACTGTAAATCTATTTTTCCTAGTTATTTACCATACAACTTTTCTTTTTTAAACCCAAACCTATCTTATACTTGTTTTACAACTACTTTTGGGACTATTTAACTATTTTACAACAATTTAACAACTTTTTTGTAAACTAATTACTACTTTACAACTATTTTGCAATTATCTAACAATTTTACAACTATTTGACTATTTTACAACTATTTTATAATTACTTAACTATTCTACTACTATTTTGTAACTAATGACTATTTTACAACTACTTATCTATTTTAAAAAATTTCAAGCTATTTTCTTAATACAAGTTGGTCAGAGTGCAAACTGTCTATAATTGAATGCCAATAGAGATAAGAATTGAAGTGTTAACCCAAATGGATATTGGAGCAATTGTGGATAGGTGAATAGAAAATAATATTGATTTAGCTATTAATCAATGAAGATAAATACATAGGATGTACGTATATTATTCTATTCGTGTAATGATTTGATCCGGATTCGAGCACGGAATTTCGAGATGATATATCGATCCGAGTTAGGATTTTTCACTTGATTTTCGACGGTAAACCCTGGATATGGATTTTTGGTTGATTCTGGATATTCTCTATCATAGTTATGACTATGAAAGGAGAACGACGGTTTCTGATCAAGAAACCAGATCTGAGTCCGCACTAGAAAGTTGGGTGGACGATACTAGTTCGGAAGTGAAATTGTGTGATCAAATGAGCGATCAAATTTTGAAATTGTGTACGAATGGTATATGGACATCATACATGCTTAAATGAAATTGATATTGGAAATTTGAAAGTAATGAAAGATGATTTTTTAAAAGAGAAGTATGTTTTGAGAATATGTATATGGAATAAAATGGGAGTTGGATATTTCTATGATTAGAACTCCTTTTATAGAAAAGTAACATGGTTAATAACTTTATAAAAGAGTAATCAAATTTTAATATTTGATTTGGAATAAACAAAGTTATATATCTTTGTTATATAAGATAAATCTCCCCTTGTTGAATCGATTGCCGAAAGAAAAGGGTTTTTGAAAAGTATTTGAAGTATAAAAAGGGAATTTATACAAGTATGAAGTGATCCAAAGATTTTCAAAGTTATATATATATGTGTGTGTGTGTGTGTGTGAAGGATTTTATGTGAATGATTTTGAAAAAGGTTTTGGAACCAATGGATTTTGGAAAGGCTTTGATTTTTGGGGAAAAATCAATTTTGGAAATTTGAAAAGCCTAGTTTGAGAATTATCAATTTTGGGATAATGGATTTTTAGAAAAGACATTTATATGGGATTCATACTAGGTGTATGATTTGGAAGATATTATATGTATAGTATAAAGTGTTTTGATAATGACTCCGGAGAAAAAGGCTCTCCCTTGAAATGAACTTCTTAGGAATACGATAGGTTGTTACTGCCTTGAGCCCCAAGGGGGAGGCTTTAAGTGGATCCTGTGAGGAAGTCCGGGCAAACTGATGTTCTTGACGATTATTGGATAGCGAAAGTCTAGGGTGATGATGCCTACAGAGGCATTTGGTTATGCTGTAACGATAGTGTAACTCGATGTCGCTGCAATCTATTGTGGACCATAGCGGAAATCGTGTGGAGGTGAGTGTCAACGGTCTACGTTTGATTTTGCCGAGAAGGCAACGTAACATCAGTAGATTGCGATCTATGGTCAGTGGAGAAGTTTCATTCTTTTGGCAGCGAAATTCGACGGCGCTGATGCCTACAGTTATATGGGTTTTTGCTGTGATAGCAACGTAACCCCAGATGTAGTTGCGATCTGTAGCGGGTTCCATGGCGTAATCGATGGGCGTAGAGTGCCAACAGTTATCTATGGATTTTGCCGGGATGGCAACGTAACCATCGGGTTAACTGCGACCATGGATAGGGGTGATGATTTCCAGAGCATTCTCACCAAAGATGTTTTCTCTATTTTCAAAAATGTTTTCTATATTTTCAATAAATTATTTTCTAAGTATTTTCACTCGGTGTTAAAAACGGGTTTACCAAGTACTTATAGATTTTCAGTCTTACGCCTGATCAACGTATGACCGAATTTCGGTGAGAACGAGGATGGACTGGTTGAGACATCGAGTTATAAAAAATATTTTTATAAAACTATTTTGGCAATATATATATATATATATATATATATATATATATATATATATATTAAAAGTGTTTTAAAAATTCTTAATAAAAGAGTTTATAGTAAAAAGGTGATCAAAAAGTAATTTTTCTGATAATAAGCATTTTAATGAATTCTGGCTTCGTTCCTTTTCGAGGGTGAAAAGATTCAAAGAGGGGAGGAACGTGATAACCAAATTTTGGTCATCTGATAATTGAATAATCTAATTTTACTACAGAGGTACTGATTTTATTTGGATAAATAAATGGAATTCTGATAATTTAGAAATATCTAGATATATATGTGTATATATTTTTATAAATGAATTTAAAAACTATAATAAATCTTATGTTAAATTTAATTATGTTAATAGATGTATGCAAAACTTTATAACAGTAAATTTTCCAGGATAAAAATAAGTATCAATAGAGATTGTAAATAGGAATTTGATTTAGAATTCAAGAATAAATACCTTATAAATAAAATTGGATTATTAACTTTATATTTCAAAGGAACAAATATATATGATATTAAAACAAGAATAAATAAAAGCTTTGAAATATACATTTTTAACATGAGATAAGTATAAATTGTATATACATAAAAATTAAATATATGATAAGTTATAAAAAAAATATACACTTTCTTTCTTATTTGTTAGAATTAATATATATAGAAAATAATTGTTTTCACATTTGTAAAATTATAAGGTACTTAACAACATAAGAAAATAAAATTTTATAAGGGATTTAGACATAAAGATACATGTTTTTTTGACAAATGTAAGTATTTTTCATAATAATTAACAAGTGTAGGCTTAATAAAACATAGATTTACAAGTGGAGGATAATGAATACAAATGGAAAAACTAGTATCTTCTTTACATTTTAATTTTAAGTAAAATAGGCTTAAGAGAGACCACGCTTCATATTCCACAAACCTGGAAATATAAAAAAAAATCAATCAAAAAAAATCAGATAAAAAACAACAAGCAAATCAAATTTCAGATCATACAAGCTAACAATTCAAATGCATCAAGGTTCAAAGGAAAGATGAATTGAACGGATAAAAAATCAAATTCCAGATTTTCAAAATAAGGCTCTATCTTCTAAGAACAGGTGAGTAAAATTTGGAAAATCTGGTATATCTTGAATTAGCATGAGATGATCTTGAAGTATGATTTGAATTATACTGTGCATGTGGTTTTAAAAATTATTTTAAGCATATATGTGTGTTAATATTTGTATACATGTCTGGAACAAGAAAAGTAAGCCTCTGACATTTCAGGTTTTAAACCTGATTCGAAAATAAAATTCAAGTCATCAAATTTAATGATTTTTATTCCTTGATCTCTAAATGGAAAGTGTTTGTATGTGTATAACATCATTTTTAAAATTTGATTCAAGAGAAAATGATAAGTAAATTTCTCAGAAATAAATCATTACAGTGATGAACAAATAGGTGACAAAATCCCTACTATCAAATTTCCCTGCTTTGATTGTAAAATCGAATTCGTTTGCAAAATTGGTGAATTGCAATAATAATATGGTGATTTTAAGTAGTTTGATATTGAGAAACTTTGGGTTGAACGCAAATGGGGTTTCGACCAAATTCCGACGACCAGCATTATGATGTGGTTGTGTTCGTTGCTGAAGGAGGTTTGAGTGGCAGGGATCTTGGGAAAAATAGTCAGGTATTTTACTGATCGACGGAGCGATCTACCGATGACATTTTAGGGTTTAATGGGCCAGTTTGGTCGACGTAGTTTAATGAAGGAATTTATCGTCGATGGAGGATCGGACTTGACCGTTTCAAGGGGAATCGATGCATGATTGGTCGGGGTAGCTATGGCCGGAGTTGCGAGGTCCCTGGCGTGTTGTGGGCGGCGATTCGAGGTGGTTTCCATTGAGTGATAGGCCCTTATGTGTACTCGAATAGCTTTATTTCAGGTTCAACGTTGTTTCAGGTTTTTGGATGGTCTGAGGGTTTGTGGTGGTCATCGGTGATCTATCGGAGTTCTCGGCAAAGATCGGAGGGCGCTGGACCATCACTGCATGTGCAGAGGTATCACCTATATCTGGTTATGTTTGAGGTATTGGGAAAGAATGGTCTGTCTCGAGTTCGAATATGGAAAATCAAATGTTTGACTCGAAGTAAGTGTTAGTTCGTGAGTACTCAGGGTCTGGCTCAGGAGAACGAGGGGTAAACTCAGGTTCCTTGTTGTGTTAACAAGTTTGAAAATATAAAAAAGAAATAACAAGTTTTTAAGTTCAAATTTGATCAAGCATAAACAATGGATCAACATTTCAATTTAAAATAATTAAGGGTTGTTTCAAGATTGAATTTTATTAAAAGTTTGAGAATAGAATTATTTTGGTTTAAAGAATTTCAATACTTATAACCTTTAAAAAAAGGTTTATTTAAACAAACTCGATAATGTAATTAGAGAATGATTAATCAAGGATGATTAATTGAGAAAAATAATCAAAAGTGTAATTAAGTACTTTAATTAATTAATGATTAAGGTCTAATTAGTTAATAATTAAGAGTTATAAGTTAATCAATTAGAGGTTAATTAATTTGCAATTAGGGATTATTAATTAAGATCATTAGAGATTATTAATTAGTGATTAAAGATTAATTAAGTAATTAAGTTATAATTAAGCATTAATTAATTAAGTAATTAGAGATTAATTACTTAAATGATAATTACTTAAAGTAAGTAATTAAAGGGTTAATTAATTTAATTAGCAATTAAAGGTTAAAATAATTAATGATCAAGGTTAATTAATTGAGGATAATTAACCAATAGGATAATTACTTGATGAAAGTAATTAAAGGTAAATTACTTAAGAGAAGTAATTAAGAATTTATGAGTGTGATTAATTAAAGGGATAATTAATCAATGTAAGTGATAATGGTATAATTAATTTGAGTAATTAATTAGGATAGATGTAATTAATGTGAATGGGTGAAGGTTAATTAATTTGTGTTATTAATTAAAGGCTAATTACTTAATGTAATTAAAAAGGAAAATTAAGGGATGATTAATTAATTAATGTTAAGTAAGCAGGATTAAAGTGATTAAAGGAATTAATTTAATTTATTTAAATTAACTGGAATGGTATGACTAATTAATCTTGCTTATGAATGATTGAATGATATTGAATGCCTTGGATTAATTGATATTTCTGATATGAAATGTTTTGTGACATGATTGGGTTGAACAGTGATAATGTGGTTATCTATTGAGATGAATTGTTGTATAAGTGACATCCTATGTTTTAAGTTTGAATTGTATTTTATTTAAATAACTTGGGTTAAGATGACATGGGACTCGAAGAGACCGGGGTCGGGTATCAGTAAATACCCGAAACCACTTCGATTTGATATCTTCTATAATTCTTTATAGATTTGATATGTGTAATTAATAGGCTGGAATGAAATAATTTAAGTGAATTGTACCATTGAAACTAAGTAAGGGTATTTAGAGGTTGATTTGTGAATTAAGTATTGAATATAACAAGTTAAGAGCTCACAGTAAAGTACGAGTTACCCGGGTTTTAAATATGTTTGTGCATTAGAATTTCATGTTATATGGGTTTACTCACACTGGTTTCCAGCCTGACCCGGGTGTTACTTTGATGTAATGCTCGGGTCAGACCGAGTATCACCACTTTTCAGGTTAGGACATTCTGGAGCTCAGGAGGCGAGCTGGATGGTAGGAATGTATGGAGCTTTCCACTGTGTGTACAAGACTGTGTAGTCTATATGGATTGTAGTCTGGAACAAGTTGTATAACTGTCCGGTTTATGTATAAGTGATTGTACTCTGATGAATTGTATGTAAAGTAACAATTACAGCTTTTCTTTATAAAAATGCTATTATTTGTTATTATATTTTGTCTGCGGCGAATGTGAGAAGTTGTTGTTTCTTGTTTTCTTTCTTCTTTCTTCTTTCTTCTTTCTTTAACAATCTGGGATTTTCGGAGTCGAAAATTTCGGGTCATTACAATAACCATTCATATAATAAAATTTGAATCCTATTTAAAAAGTAGGAAAGAATCTTAAAAAAGTTTTAATCACTAACATTTCCTTCTATACTTATTAAGTAAACTAAATTGATTAATTCTAAATTATAGTTTTAAAAGTTAAGACGCCTACAATTAACATTGGTCAAAAAAAGGAGATTTTCATGGTTCCATTTTGAAACCAAACTATTGAAGGATTTAAATAAAAAGTTTTCAAGTTTATATTTTCTAAGACAAAATTTTTAGGATTAAGTACTTTATAATTATTAATTTTAATTTTAAAAAAAGTGGTGAAAAACCAAACGAAAATTTTAATATGGAGTAGATAAGGAAGGTTGCCTAGGTAAGACAGGGTAAAAGTCAAGGCTTTGAATCAAATAGCGATGAATGCTCATAGAGTAACAATAGTAAACCAACGTATAATATAAAGAATATTGGTACAATTCTAGGAATGTTATATTAAACATGTATGAAGACTATAAACAAGAACCTATAAGGAAATGGGAAATGGTATTAAAGTACATTTATGCAAGCTCTAGGGTATACCCGCATGAAAAATAAAGGAATCGTAGACCAAGATTTGAGAGTACTATCAAAAGATTTGGATTAAAAGAAGATAGTGATATCATTGGTTGATGAAAGTAATTGATGCACATTTATTAGTAGCCAAAAAGTAAAGTTAAAATATATGGGTTATTATATGTTAGAAAGGTCCATTTATTTTAAGTATGAAGCGATAGGACCACATCATTATTAATGTCAGTTGATGTTGCATGGCAATTTCCAGCAACTGTTTCTTTTAGGTTCGAGTTATAATCATTAGTTGTTTCTATTGTATCAAACGCGTATGATATTGTGAAAAAAATTCTTTTAAATTGGTTTTTTGGATTGACCGCTATATTTATTGAAAAACTGTGCAAGTAAGGAAATGTCATGTAGACACTTAACTAATGCAAAGTAAGACTGACAGTTTATGAAATAAATTAGTAAATTTATTAGCTACTAAAAGTAAAATAATATTATGTCCCAAAAATCTTAAAATTTTGAAAGATAATTTTTAGCAAGTGAATGACAGAGAAAGGTAATTGCAAAACCATTGGTCACTGTCCCTATGTCTTGAAAGCTGAAATTTATAAATGAACATGTGTATCTGTGAAGTTAAAGTGCTGTGGTTCCATTGCGATGGAGATGTAAAAAGTTAAAGTGGGGATAAAGCGGGGATATAGTGGAAAGTAGATGGGGTGCAAAAAGCTTGATTAAATATAAAACTAAATATTTAAAGTTAATTTATTCTCATTATCACTTCGTTTGTATAGGAAAAAGATATATTTTTTAATCTTGTATAACAAAACTGAAGAATATCATGGTTCATGCAACCTGGATTTATTGACTACAATGGATTTCTAACTTATATTGACTAGTTATGCCTTAAAATTAGGTCTTTACCCTAACTTTGTTGCTTTGGTTCGAAAGAGAACTGGTCAAATCAATATTTTTATATTAATTTTGCTAAAGCGGTTGCTAAAAAACTTTGATTTAGTAGGCATAAAGAAGAATAGCGGAGCTTTAAGCAGATCTACTGTTTAATAGAGCTATACTGAAAAAAGCATAGTGGTCGAAGAGCGCCATGGGCTATAGTGGGGATTATGTGGAGCTTTCGCGGGGCTTTAACTGCGCAGATGTGTGTTGACTATTGTTCTAAATTTAAAAGAACTTTTTTTAAAAATTCGAATATTTACGACGTAGTAGAAAAAAACAATCATGGATGTTAACTCATTGACTAAATTCCGACTACGTAGGATGTGGCTTAGATTTGAAATGCTAATGCTTAGCATAGGAAGGTTGAGGGGTTAGCAAGTATGAATTTTACAGTGCAGTGGAAGTGACAGTAAAGTAAAAGGTAGTTAGTGATAATGGAAAAAGCTTTTGTAATCTTGGGATTTCTTTTTCCATACCTTGTCCATAGGGAAACCAAACTTGTTTTAAAATAACTTTGTTTTAAAATTTTAAAATTTAAAAGTAAATTTCCTTATGTGAACTGCACTTGGAAAAGTAGGAAAACAATTTGAGGCAAAAGAGAAGGTGCTGAAGTACAAAGGAAAAATGGTACATAAGAAAATGATGGAAATATGAAATTTTCCATCTAAACTCTTTCCTGCATAAGAATATAAGTTTAGAAAATTGATTTTTCTAAATTTTGAATGTTAGAAATGGTGTGCTTGGATTTTGGATGGTAGAGAATAGATACAAAAATTTGTTGAACTATACTTCTATTCGTAGAAATGTGGGAAAATTTAGATCAGAGAACAAAGATTTTGATTTTCAAATTTTGCATACATATAGAACTGCTATTATATATATGTCGTTTGCACCATATTTTCAAAATTGTTTTAAAAGGAATGCATTCATATAGGAGGCATCGATTTAGAATCATTTTACAGAAATATCATATATATTGCGATATACCATGCACTTATACAAGATTAGCTGCAAAATTGGTTGTACACTAAATGAATGGATAGCTTAGAATGATTGTGCGCTATCTTACATGATTCGGTCCTTGAGAAATATTTGGGACGAAATTCTTTTAGAGGAGGGAGTGTAACACCTCGTAATTTTAACTACAACTAATTAAAAAGAAATTAGCTAATAATTAGTGAAGCCAAAAATGAGAATTTTACAAACGTTGGAATTTGGCTATGAAACTTGCACCATTGGGTTCATGGCGATTTTCTGATCATTTTTCATACATAAAGCTTTCCGATCGGAGTTCAAACGAAAAAGTTATTAACATTTGAATATTTTGGGTAAGAAATAATTATATATGTAATTAATAAAATAAATATAATTAACAACATTGACTAACGTTAATGGTCAGTTAATGCTTACTTAATATCCAAGTATAATTAACGTTAAATCAAATCAGGTAGAAAAGAGAGAATAGGTCGTACAAGGAATAAATAAATAAATAAATAAATAGAAGAAATTTATCAACAAACAAGGGCAATCGATCGACCTCCTAATTGGGACCGGTTGATTGCAAGCGATCGACATGTAGTGCTATGTTAACCATAAATTGAACCTAAGTCAATGGTTTGGATTTAAAATGAATAATCTAATGGTTGGCATTGATTCGAACCACTGTAAATATTAGTCTAACCCCTCACTTTTCTTCTTGTATTTTCTAAAGCACGGTGAAACTCTACCATTTTGTTTTCTCCATAAATTCTTGAATCTAAGTAAAACTATAATCTATATACATATATATAATTAGAGGATAGCGAAGGATAATAAAGAAGTATGATCGAACCAATTTGCTAAAGCCAAGGTAAATTATAATTATAAATCCAAATTCTCATATCTACATTTCTAATATGTATGTATATGCTTACAGTACATATTTTGATCGAAAGAAAAAGGGTGTAATAAAAATAGGGTTTAGGTCTGAGGATTTGGAAAGCTTAAAGATGAGTGAGAAATTATATATTTTTAAATAATGTTGGATTTATTTCGTTGTAAATCTGTTCCTTGTATGCTTGAAAATAATTATTTTGGATTTATAGGCATTAATTATATATGTAATGCTACAAATTGTGTGAATTTGAATTAAATATTCCTCGTACTTGAATATGGAAAGTAAGGGTGAATGTAGTCCCTAAGTTAATGAATGATATATTAGTTCCAGATTTGTTGAGTAAACGACATACGTTAGTAAGTATTAATTAGAGTTTATTATAAAATGAATTATGATTTACGTAGTATTTTAATTCATTGGAATGAAGTGTGTCGCAATGTAAATCCCTATAAAATATCTAGTTTTATAAATATGAATAAAAAGTGCAACATTTGAAATAACAAGGAATATACCCAAAAGAAAGAGATGTAAAAAATAGAGATGTTTAACTTATTTTGTACTGTTTATTTCCATAAGAACAAAATGATAATTTCTTGTAATTCCAAATGTAACACGAAAACCCTTTTTAGATAAGCCATCAAAATTTACAGGGTTAACGTTCCCTTTTGGGGAAGGTGTAATTACAACGCATCAAAATGTAGAAATCCCTAAGTATAAGTTAAAGAATTATAAGTTCCAATAATGACAATAGTCTAATTGTAAAATGAATAAGCAATAAAGACAAGTTATAAATTAAATAATAAACGATAAAATGTAGATAAAGCAATGAAATGAGTAAATAAGAAAGTTAGTAATTATAGGAAGATAGTAATAATTGAAAAGGAACAATAAAAGAAATCTAACGAATTAAAGGGGAAGTAAGCAGTAAAAGATATTTGAATCTTTTAAGTTAAAAGTAAGTGGTAAATGTCATTAAAGAAATACAAAGTCAATTATGTAAAAATGACTGAATATTAACAGTTAACATTAAAGGCATGGTAAATAAATAAGTATGAATATATACATAGCCTCAAGTATGCGTTTATGACGAGTGTGAACTATTGAATTTAGTTACTAACTTAGATTAATTAGGAATGATTAATTTAACATCATTTAATATGGGTTTGAATGCGAGATCAGTAGTGTTATACAACAGAAGTTTGCCCTACGTGAGGGGCTACCAGCGGTTGTGTGTACATTATAATGACGTGGGACATCAACTGTTGGACCCATGGGAATATAAGACGCTTTGCAATAAGTAGCGTTACCATTGAAAGTTGGTCACGGATGTAGAAGATGAGACAATTCGACGAGTTGGCATTGCGGGCTCCCCCTCAATGTGTAAGTATGATGCGAAAGTCTGAGGAGCTAAGTCCTCAATACACGAAAGTCCAAGGAGCTAAGTCCTTAGCATGCGAAAGTCGGACTAAGGAGCTGAGTACTTAGCATGCGAAAGTTCGAGGAGCTAAGTCCTCAATACGTGAAAGTCCATGGAGCTGAGTCCTTAACATGCGAAAGTATGATGCGATGAGTCCTTAATACGCGAAAGTCCAAGGAGCTGAGTCCTTCGCATGCGAAAGTCTAAGCAGCTGAATCCTCAATAGTGAAAATCCAAGGAGCTGAGTCCTTAGTATGTGAAAGTCCATGAAGCCGAGTTCTCAATATGCGGAAGTCCAAGGAGCTGAGTTCTCAATATATGATTAGTCCAAGGAACAGAGTCCTCAATATGAAACGAGTAGAATGCAGCTAAATAGTTGTAATGCCATTATTAGCAATAACGGGAAGATCCTCGGTATATGTGGACAAGACAGTCTAGACATAGATGGTGGATACGGGAAGATCCTCGGTATATGCGAACAAGATGGTCTAGACACAGATAGTGGATACCCATGTGGTGCAGAGTTACAGATACTAGAGGTGAAGTTATCCTAGTCCAAAGGGGGACCGTGGTACTTATACACGCACATAGACACACCCACACGTATGTAGTTATTGCATACCTCAAGTAGGTGAGGCATATCGTACGCGTACATGAAGTTAAGACAATTAAGTTTAAAAAGTAAACTTGACATGTAATGGAAATCAATTGGCATAAACTAGTGTTATGTATAAAATATGTAATTTACCAGTCACTAGAACGTTGTTCTAACCCTCTCCTCGGTACAACCATATGATAGCTTTAGAGAAACATGTACTGGTACAAAGTAAGAACCGTGGAGGACATACTTTCCTATGCATGCTCGACACTGACAATGACACTAGATATCGGAAGTGTCAACTTTAGTCAGTAACTACAAGTTTTATTATACTTTACTATTTCGATGTGAGTTTACATCGATAGTACTCTGATATGCAATTGTTTAATTGTAGGATACCAAAACCAACCATCCGTACTTCGATGGATTTGGGATTTTGATTTAGCGAGAATTCAGGCCCATTGAGGTGTAGGTTATTACATGACTTCGGTCAAATATGAAGTGGCTTAGGATTTCTTTGGTTTAGTTTATGGTTTAGTATCCAAATTGAGCATGGATTCGTTTTAAGCACTGTTTTCGAGCATTTTCATCGATTTGGACTAAATCGTAAAAGCAACATCTTAAATATAAAAGAGAAATATAAAAGAAGAACTATAAATTAAAGAGATAATGATATATAGTCGCCCAACTGTTAGTGAACCTAACATCCACTTTTGTTCTTTCTTTGTTGATTACTATTAATCTTCTTCTTCATTGACAATAGATCTCCATGGAGTTATTATTATATTTGAGGAGATACGAGAAATATTGGAGCTCTTGGAAGAGTAACGACTTCTAAATGAAGAATAATGGAGTTGATTTTTTATTGAGAAGATTTTCCTTTATTCTTCAAATGTTTAGCAGTTCACTGTCTTCTTGGATTAGTGACAAATTGAATGTATTATTATTTTAGGATAGGAAATATTTAAGATAAAATAAGTCGATTTTGATCATGGTTTTTTTATAGAAGGGGATTCAAATTTGACCAAGTTAGGGGTAGAAAGTCGACTAAGTTGGTGAGGTGATCCCGAGTACTACGAGTTTGACATGGTTTGGATTCTGACACTCTGCTTTGGAGGGGATGGGGATGCGGGGGTTTGGGTTTGAAGTTGATTTTCGTGTGTACTTCCATTTACTTAAGGTCATTATGCTTCAGGTAGTGGCTCGGGTCAATCGATGTAGGCATGCTCGACTGTGTGGTTGCACATGGGAAACTTGAATGTGGTTTCAATCCCATGCATGTAGCATTGGACCGGTTGATTATGAGACTAGCCAAAGATAATTTCGAACATATGGCCATATATTATGCTTCAGAGTTCATTCTGAGGTGAGCTCCTTTCTACTTTGGGTCTAACTTTAATGTTGACTTCGGTCAAATAAGAAGTGACTTGGGACTTACTTTGGGTCAGTATCTGTAATGACCCAGATTTTTCGACATTTGATTTTGAATATTTAGAGGTTTTAAATATGAATTGATATTTGAATATGAAGATTTTGGTTGAAATTATAGATTAAATTTAAATTTCAAATATAACGATTTATTATAATGTGGAAATAGTGAATAAGTGAAATTTGAGTTGGATATGAACTGAAACGATTTTTAATGTTGACATAAATTCTATTTGAATTAGAATTTAGTTAATAAGTTTTTAAAATGGGAATTTCAAGCGATTTCGCTAATTTTTGAAATCGTCGATTTTATCGATGCGTTAAAATAGCGATCCGGGGCACAGTTTGAGAATTCGTCGAAACTAGTTCCATTGGATCCGTAATAGTGTATTATTATCGGATTTCAAATTTCATAGCGTTTGGATTTACCATTTGGTCGTGTGATCTGAAAATGCTTGGAAATAATTTAATTGAATTCAATTTAAATAGTCGATTTAAAAGGCTATCTTCCACATACGATCGAATTAGGCTACGAAACTTGTTCCTTTAGGTTCGAAATAGCGGTATAACATTAGGAATGCTAGGCTGCACGCCTCAATTGGGGTTCAGAATAAAATATTTAGATATTTTGGAATTTAAAAATATATATTCACATCAGCTTTTTTTACGTCTGTATCAGCCACCCTATTCTGTTTCATCATTTCTCCTCTATGCACCTCCTTCCTAGTTTAAAGTTTACCATCAGTGATATTGCTTTCCCATTTTACGAAAATTTGAATCAAGAGGAGAAAAATATTAATATATATACTGAGAAATAAATCATCGGCTGAAACTAACTTCCACTCTTACTTCCCCTTCCTCTCTTTCTTTTACTTCCCAGTTAAAATAAAGCAATGGCCGAACTTTTAAAAATCAAAATAAAGTTGCTTAGCGAAAAATAGGAAGCAGCGATCGAATAAATCGCCACAGGCATCGTGCGAGCTCAACTAGAAGCGGAGGCTAGGGCTTAGGTTGCTGCTTTTCGTATGCGCACGTAACGAGATATTGGCCGCGTTGTTGGATTTCACACGCATGTGGATGAGGATATCGTGATTTAGAGCTGAGGGGGTGTAAACATGTAGCATCGCGATTGAAGCCAGGAGGAGCTCGAGCCGTTCGTGGTTGAGGCCGAAAGCTGAGCCGTTGGCGATCGTTCGTGGGTGGCAACCGAAGGCTGAAAGGGTGTGGCAGTGGCCGTAAGCAGTGGAAAGAAGGCAGCCACGTAGTGGGTTCTCAGTCGCGTGCGATGCTTGGAAACTCGGTCGAACGATGGTGAAGGTATAAATATGTAATTTAATTTAAGTATATATTAATTATTTAAATTAAGAATTTAAATTTTAGATAGCTAATAAATATTTTCACCTATTTATTTCGAGGTCATAATCGAACAAAGCAGAGACATAGGATTCGTAGTGATATGAACTACAACCTGGAATTAATTTGGACTCAATCGGAGTTAGTTGAAATTTTAGATTAAATCAAACGATGTTCAATTTAATTTAAAAAGTTGGATATTCTGCAAATTAAAAATCAAGGTGAGTTAATCTCACTCATTTTGGATTACTCAATTTAATTTACAATAATAAAATTTATTGTTGGATTGATTGGATGAATTTGTAAATTATTATCAGTTGGATGTCATATTATATATATTAGTATATATATATTAGTGTGTATATATATATTAGTGTATATATATATTAGTGTATATTATATTAGTGTATATATATTAATAGTTGGATATATTTCCTACTTATTGGAGCGGATGAGATCCTGTGTGCCCGCATAATAGAGGATGACCCTATGTACCGCGACATCCCACCTTGAAGCAGGATTGATATTTTATGTTATACAACATTTGTGGATGCAGTGAAACGGGTTGGAGGGATCCAACTAGATTCCACAAATATATCTATTGTTTTTCATATAGAGTGATATATGATGCGTGTGGATAATCTATTATAGATTATGTTATGGTTCGAATTATTGGATGCTATAGTAGCATTAACCTTAAGTTTTATATTTTAAATACCATAAATATTATTTTTGAATTTAAAGGAATTAAAAATAGATTTTGGATATAAAAATATTTATATCAAATTTGCATTAGTTTAAAGGAAATTAATTCGAATAAAATAGTGATTTGATTTTGGGTTATACTTAACTATTCATAGAATGTTTTAAATAGAGATTTTAAAACAATTTATATAAAGGATTTTTAGCAATGGATTTCTAAGTGATATTTCTAGATTTATGGAAAGAAGCTCAAATCGATATTAAAAATAGATTTGAAAATTATAAATGGGATTTATTAAGAAATGGATTCGTAAAATGGGATTTTATAAATCAGATTAGTTTTATAAACAAGTGAAACTCAAAGAAGTTTATAAATTTATAATGACATTTATAAATAAAAGAAAATGATATCAGTTGATAAATTGAAAATATAAATTTACAGTGTGAATTTATATCGAGATATGGAAATCAGTTTTTGGGAAAAATAGCAGATTCTATTTTTGAAATGTGAGAATTGTTAGGGAATTGGAATGAAAATAATGTGTTATACATCGAAAAGGATTTATAAAGTGAAATTGGGTATTGGGATTTTAAAAATATAATTTTATCCGAAAGTAAGTTTGTTTTAAGGGGAAAATTTCATTTATTTAAACTATGTAAATTTAAGCTGTTTTTCGTATTAGAATACTTCAGAAAGTGGATCTTTTTAATATTTAATATAAATTGAAATAAATTCTAATTTTATAATCAGCTTTGAAAATTGATTAGTTTTATTTAAAAGTGAGTTGGAAATGAATTATTGATGTTTTATTTAAAGTGTTTCAATATTTTTAAATAATTACTTAAACATATTTAAAAAAAATTATTATTCTTCTAAAATACTTATTATATATATAGAGTTTTGAAATGATTTTAATTTATTTATAAATTCTCTCGAGATTTGTAAACGGGGTTATTTAACGGAGATGACTTTTATAAGAGAAATCTTGAATTGGAATTCTGGAAATTTAAGGAAATTTCCAGATCGTTGAAATAAGAGAAACTTCGAAGAATGAATTAGAATGCATAAAAAAAGATAGAAATGGGTGGTTGGAAATATAAATAAGTATAATTGATTTTTGGAAATTATAAAAGGAAATTAATAGTAATTTTGGATTTTTATGAGATAAGTGCAGAATATTTCCTAAGTATGGATATTAGAAATGATTTTAAAAAATAAATTATGATAGTTTCCTAAGTATTGGAATTAAAGGTTTTTGGGAATGTTTAAGCGATGAAATGATTTTTATAGAAATATTTGTCTAAGTAATGAATTAAGTTGGATTTGGAAATATTCCTAAATGTTGAAATGGTTTAAAAATATCCTGTTATGGATAAGTATTTGGAATTGTTTTCAAAATATTGAATTATTGGAATTTAAATAATATATATCTTTATAAGATATTTTTAAAATAAATGTTTTGGGAAAATTTATAGTATTGACTTAGTGACTGCTTATGTGTGTAAATTGATAGTTAATAACTGACTGTCAAATCTGGCCAAATCCGTTGATCGTTTTGAAGAGACCGGGATTAGATTTAATTATCTGAAAACCACTTCGATCCGGTTTGTGGGTTACGAATTGTGATATCTCAAAGATAATGGAGATGGCAATCTTGAAGGAGATTCGGTTTATCCAAACCCAAGACAAATTGTCTGGATGAAAGCTACCATAACGTTGCTTGCCTAGAAAGCAGTGTTAGCATTCCAAGTATGAATGCTATCCTGAAGGTAAAACGTAGCGTCAAGCCTTATCAACCAGGAATGACTAAAATAAGAAGATGTGGCAGGGCTAAGTGGGTCGCACCCAAGTAGTGTATGTTATCAGTTTTCTAGATACCATCGGAATATATTATAATTATGGATATGTTTGTGCATGGAAAAGAGAGCGCTCGATTAAGGTAGGGACACCCGGGGTGATAACATATTCGGTACTACCCAGTAAGGGTTAGGCCAGTTCTGTGTTGGCAGGGATCGTTAGGCACGATCTCGGTATATTTTTCTGGAGATGTACTATGTCGGACGGTACCCCGGTCATTGTATGGAATCCAATATCCACTGCGAGCCCGTACGGTTTTAGTTGTATATCCACTATGCTGAAACGTGAGATGCAAGCATTTCAGCTATTTTCTAATTTACTTTCTATAGGCACTGTTATAATATCAGATGATTTTGATATAAAAGGTTTTGGTTATTGTAAGGTAAAAACCCGCCGTGTTTATGTGTGACGCGGTCTTATGAGATACCTTTGTTGTTCAAAGGATTTTGATAATAGTAGTAATTCAAATTGAATGTATTTTTCTTGCGTTGGTTTTCCAAATTGACCCGGGTGTTATTTTATTATAATGCTCGAGTCAGATGGAGTATTACAGATTCAGGTTAGGATGCTATGGAACTCAGGAGACGAGCTGGAAAATTTCAGGCGTATTACATATAATTGGTTGTTTCCACTATATGTGTTATGTATATGAGGACAAGTTATTATAACTATCCAGATTTATTGTTGACTGTTGTACTTTGATGATTGTATGTATATTAGAGTTACTGTTTCTTTTTATAAAGATCTGTTATTATATATTATATTTTGTTCTACTGCAATTGTGAGATTCTATGTATTGTTGTTTCTATTTTCTTCTATCTCTTTTCTTCTTTACCCCTAGCAATCGGTATTTCTGGCACTTGAATATTCGACATGCTATACAGTGAATATATTGATGTCGATTTTCGAGGGTCGAAAATCCCAGTTCGCTATAGTTGGTATCAGAGCAAAATGTTAAGCAAGAACATTTGATTTGATGGCGATTTCTCATTAGAGAAAGGGTCAATAGTACCCTAGAATAAGTTTGAGTGTATTAATAGATACGAGCGTGTATTTGTTAGTGAATATAAAATGTTTTATATTATGTTGACTTATCTGTTGAGTGATTTACGAATTTTGGTCGAATAATGGGACGCTACGGAATCAATAGGAATTTTTAAACACTTGAACCAAGTAAATCGACAAAGTATTATTTTGAAGTGGGTAGATGAAATAATTTTACCAAACTATATGTTGTTATGAAAGAAATAATTTTCTGGAAATTATTATAGTATATTGGTATGTTTGGTTATTATTATTAAAATCAAAACAAGACTATAAAATTGATATGGTTATATATAGCTAAATAGAGATTGTATAAGGATGATTTGTGCAAATGAATTATGAATAAAAATGGATTCAAACCAGAATTTGGAAATTAAAAATTTCGAAAGCTCTGAGAAATGTTTTAAATGGATTTGAACTAAGTATTTGGAAATTTAAAATCCAGAAAGTTTGGAAAAACATTTTTCTTAAGTGTTGTGAAAATTAAAATAGCATTATTTTTTTTAAATATTTTTGAAATAAAATGGTTTACATGGTTTTTGGAGGTGATAAAGCACAAAACTCATTTCAGTCGTTGGAAAATAATTCTGATGATGATCGCGACATCATCGGTGTTCATTTTCGAGTTTCTAAGTGACGGGTTGCTACCGTAGTAATTTGATATAGAAATTTTTGTTGAAAAAAAATGTTGTTTTTGGAATTCCAAAGGAATTTATTTTGGATAAAACCAAGTTTGAGTCTAAAATTTCAAGAAAATGGTTTGTTAAAAACAAAGAGTAATATATATATATATATGTATGTATATATATTTTATTTTAAAATGATTTGAAATAAAAACAGGCGTTTGAATTCTGGAATTTCCATTTAAATGATTAGTGAAACCGAAAGAAGATAAGTTTTTGAACTCATAGCCTGGAATTGTGATTTTCAATATGAAATTAAAATTTAACTTATGTAAATTAAATAAATTGAATTTGTAAAAGAAATTTTGTATGGGTTAGACTTTAACTTGAGATAAGTTAAATGAAAATTAAATTAAATATATAGACTTGAATTATAATGTGACTATATAACTATAGGTTATAAATTGTAAATGGGATGAAATTTAAGTGGAAAATAATGGAATTATGAATAAATTGAAGTGGATATAAATAAGAATTGCGAAGCGGTTACAACACTATGAGTTATAAATTATTGGATGGAATAAATATAAAGGGAATTTCTTTTTAAATGATGAATGGAGAAATAAAAATGGTAAAACCAAAATGAAATGGTCAAATATTTGGAATAAAATCCAAACTTGAGTTATAAAAGGATTTGAACTATAGTAAATTAAATGAAGTGATTTTTAGAATAAAATCAAATATTGAATTATAAAATGATGTGAACTAATTAGATAAATTAATTAGTTAATTGAATATAGAAATGGAACTTAACTTGGTTAAGTAAAGTAGATTGTGGATTGAAATTGAAATTGAATATAGAACTTGAGTTATAAATAAAATTCGACTTAAATATAAGCGAATTAAATATATTTTGGAATGTTGTCGAATAAAATAGAAATGGATTGAAATGGTGATGACTTAAGTTATAAATAAATTCAATTTAAGTGTAAATAAATTGAATATGGCTTTGGATATTATTTAAATGAATTCGAGTATGAAATTAAGTTTTGAAGTGGAAATGAATGTGTGTTGTATAAAAGGTTATAATAAATGTTAATATTAAATTTATGAAATGGTTCATCAATAAATTGGCATGGATCAGATTGTTGTTGAATATAAAATTGAGAGAACAAGATTTTGTGAATAAATTGGATGTAAATCAATAGAAAATGACTAATTGATTTAAAATCAATTGAAAATGGTTTGTAAGCTGAAGTGGTTATTTTATTAATGAATATCACCAAATATCATGAAAAAATTTGTCGTTTGAAGCAAACAGTAGAAAATAAAATTATGCAATATATGTGGTAAGTGAATAAATTGGTTTAAAATCCATTTGATATGGATATGAATATAATATGTGCAATTATGTATTGAATGCAACTAAATTGCTTGTGAATAATTAGAAATAAAATGGATGGTATATAAATCGATTAAAATGAATAATCGAATGATGGAACCTTATAATTGCTTATAAATACATGTTTAGCATGTTGGTTGATGCAAATATTGTGTTTAACTAGTTAAATGAATGAAATGTTATTAATTTCGTGTTTTTAGGGCTTACATACTTAAATTGAGAAAGCATAGGTACACGGAGGCTATTGGGCTAGATTTAGGTTGCGTAATTTCATATAAATTAAGCGAGCTCGCTTAATAACGCTGATATAAGGCATGCTTTCGGATTAAGCATAACAATGATATAAATACAGTTATATATTGAGTTTTCTGACCACAAGAACCGATGTATATCTTTTTTATCACTTTTGTCATATTGCAAAAGGCTCTTCGTACAAGGGAGACTCTGCCAAAAATTTTGAAATTTTTTGAAAACTAAAACGTTGATTTTTGAATTGATATCAAAATAAAGGATTTTGAATTAGAAATGGAGATTAATGGTTTTGGTAGAAACCAAAAGGATTTAGAAAGTGAAATATCGAGTTTTAACTAAGTGGGTTTTTGAAAAGTAGCGGGTTCAGATCATTCATCCCACCTTAGCAATTTCGGGGACTCAATTCTTTTAAGGAGGGAGGAATGTAATGGCTCGGATTTTCCAATAATTTATTTTGAATATTTAAATGGTTTTAAATATTTATTTAAAATATAAATTTATTTTTGAATATGAAGATTTTGGTTGAAATTATAGAATAATTTTAAATTTCAAATATAACGATTTATTGTAATACGAAAATAGTAAATAAGTGATATTTGAGTTGGATATGAATTGAAATAATTTGTAATGATATAAATTCTATTTGAATTTGAATTTAGTTAACAAGTTTTTAAAACTGGAATTTCAAGTGATTTCGCCAATTTGTGAAATCGTTGATTTTATCGACGTGTTACAATAGCGATCCGGGGCACAGTCTCGATATTTGATAAAACTAGTTCCATTAGATCCGTAATAGTATCTTATTATCGGATTCCAAATTTCGTAGTGTTTGGATTTACTGTTTGGTCATGCGAACTGAAAACGCCTAGAAATAATTTAATTAAATTCAATTTAAATAGTCGATTTAAAAAGCTATCTTCCACATACGATCGAATTAGGCTTCGAACAAGTTCCTTTGGGTTCGGAATAGCGGTATAACATTGAAAGCGCCAGGCGGCATGCCTCGATTGGGGTTCGGAATAAAATATATAGATATTTTGGAATTTAAATATATATATATATATATATATATATATTCACATCAGCCGTGTCTATGTCAGTATCGGCCACCCTATTCTGTTTCATCATTTCTCCCCTACGCACCTTCTTCCTATTTTAAATTTTACCTTCAATGATATTTCTTTCCCTTTTTTTGAAAATTAGAACCAAGAGGAGAAAACTAATAATATATATACTTAGAAATAAATCATCGGTTGAAACTAACTTCCACTCTTACTTCCACTTCCTCTCTTTCTTTCTCTTCGTAGTTAAAATAAAGCAATGGCCAAACTTTTAAACATCAAAATAAAGTTTCTTAGTGAAATTTAATTTAAAAAGTTGGATGTTCAGCAAATTAAAAATCAAGATGAGTTAATCTCTCTCATTTTAGATTACTCAATTTAATTTACAATAATAAAATTTATTATTGGAATGATTGGATGAATTTATAAATCATTATCAGTTGGATGTGATATTATATATATTAGTATATATTTTAATAGTTGGATATATTTCCCGCCGATTGGAGTGGATGAGACCCTATGCGCACCGCATAATAGCGGATGACCCTATATTACCGCGATATCCCACCTCGAAGCGGGACTGGTATTTTATGTTATATAACACCTATGGATGCAGAGAAATAGATTGGATGGATCCAACTGGATTCCTCAAATATATCAATTTTTTTTCATATATAGTGATATATGATGAGTGTGGATAATCTGTTATAGATTATGTTGTGGTTTGAATTATTGGATGCTATAGTAACACTGTCCTTAATTTTGGTATTTTAAATATCATAAACATTATTTTTTGAATTTAAAGGAATTTAAAACAGATTTTGGATATAAAAATATTTATATCGAATTTGGATTATTTTAAAGGAAATTAATTCGAATAAAACAATGATTTGATTTTGGGATGTACTTAACTATTCATAAAATGTTTAAATAAAGATTTTAAAATAATTTATATAAAGGATTTTTAACAATGGATTTCTAAGTATGATATTTCTGGATTTATGGAAAGTAGCTGAAATCGATATTAAAAATAAATTTGAAAATATAAATGGGATTTATTAAGAAATAGATTCGTAAAATGGGATTTTATAAATTAGATTAGTTTTATAAACAAGTAAAACTCAAAGGAGTTTATAAATTTATAACGATGTTTATAAATAAGGGAAAATGATATCAGTTGATAAATTGAAAATATAAATTTACAGTGTGAATTTATATCGAGATATGAAAATTGGTTTTTGGGAAAAATAGTAGATTCTATTTTTGAAATGTGAGAATTATTAGGGAATCGAAATGAAATCAATGTGTTATAAATCGAGAGGGATTTATAAAGTGAAATGTTTAATGGGATTCTAAAAATATAATTTTATCGAGAAGGTAAGTTTGTTTTAAGGGGAAAATTTCATTTATTTAAACTATGTAAATTTAAGCTGTTTTTATAATTGAAATACTTTGGAAAGTGGATCTTTTCAATATTTAGTATAAACTGAAATAAATTCTAATTTTATAACCAGCTTTGAAAATTGATTAGTTTTATTTAAAAATGAGTTAATAATGAGTTATTGATTTTTTATTTAAAGTGTTTTAATATTTTTAAATAATTACGTAAACATATTTTAACAATAAACTATTATTATTTTAAAATAATTATTATATATATAGTTTTGAAAAGGTTTTAATTTATTTATAAATTCTCTCGAGATTTGTAAACGAGGTTATTTAACGGATATGACTTTTATAAGAGAAATCCTGAATTTGAATTTTGGAAATTTAAGGAAATTTCCAGATCATTGAAATAAGAGAAACTTCGAAGAATGAATTAGAATTCATAAAAGAAGTTAGAAATAGGTGGTTGGAAATATAAATGAGTATAATTGATTTTTGGAAATTACAAAAGGAAATTAATATTAATTCTGGAGTTTTATGAGATAAATGCGTAATATTTTCTAAGTATGGATATTAGAAATGATTTTGGAAAATAAACTTATGATATTTTCCTAAGTATTGGAATTAAAAGTTTTTGGGAATGTTTAAGCAATGAAATGATTTTTATAGAAATATTTGTCTAAGTAATGAATTAAGTTTGATTTGGAAATATTCCTGAGTGTTGAAATGGTTTAAAAATATCTTGTTATGGATAAGTATTTGGAATTGTTTTCAAAATATTGAATTATTGGAATTTGAATATATATATCTCTTTAAGATAACTTTAAAATAAATGTTTTGGGAAAATTTATAGTATGGACCTAGTGATTGCTTATGTGTGTAAATTGATAGTTAAATAACCGACTATCAAATCTGACCAAATTCGTTGATCGTTTCGAAGAGACCGGGATCAGATTTAATTATCCGTACGCCACTTCGATCCGGTTTGTGCATTATGAATTGTGATATCTCGAAGATAATGGAGATGGTGATCTTGAAGGATATTCAGTTTGTCCAAACCCATGGAAACTTGTATGGATGAATGCTATCATTGCATTGCTTGCTTGGAATGCAATGCTAGCATTCCAAGTATGAATGTTATCCTGAAGGTAAAATGTAGCCTCAAGCCTCATCAATCGGGAATGACTAAAACATGAGAGATGCGGCAAAGCTAAGTGGGTCGCACCAAAGTAGGGTATGTTATCACCTTTTTAGATACCATCGAAATATATTATAATTTATGGATATGGTTGTGCATGGAAAAGAGAGCGCTCGATTAGTGTGGAAACACCATGGGTGATAACATATTCGGTACTATCAAGTAAGAGGTAGGCCGGTCCTTTGTTGGCAGGGATCGTTAGATACGATCTCGGTATATTTTTCTAGAGATGTACTGTGGCGGGCTACACTCCAGTAGTCCAGTCATTGTATGGAATCCAATATCCACTATGTTCTTGCACGGTTTTAGTTGTATACCCACTATGCTGAAACGTGAGGTGCATGCATTTCAACTATTTTCTAATTTACTTTCTATAGACGCTATAATAATATTAGATGATTTCGATATAAAATATTTTAGATATCGTAAGGGAAAAACCCGTCGTATTTATGTGTGACTCGGTTTTACGAGATACCACTGTTTTTCAAAGGATTTTGATAAAAGCAATAATTCAAATTGAGTGTGTTTTTCTCACGATGGTTTTCCATACTGACTCGGGTGTTATTTTATTATAATGCTCAGGTCAGACCGGGTATTACATATTCAGGTTAGGATTGTATGGAGCTCGGGAGACGAGCTGGAAGATTTCAGGCGTATTACACGACTTGGTTATTTCCGGTGTGTGTGTTATGAATGTGAGAATAAGTTATTATAAATATTCAGATTTATTGTTGACTGTTGTACTCTGATAATTGTATGTATATTAGAGTTACAGTTTCTTTATATAAAGATATGTTATTATATATATTTTGCTCCACTGCGATTATGAGATTCTGTGTATCGTTGTTTCTATTTTCTTCTATCTTTTCTCTTCTTTACCCCTAGCAATCAGAATTTTCGGCACTTGAATATTCGGCATGCTATACAGTGAAAATTATTGATGTCGATTTTCGAGAGTCGAAAATCCCGGTTCGCTACGGTATCCAAGTTCAGTATGGATTGTTTAAGTGCCATTTTCGGGCTTTTTTGATTGTCGATCTGAACTGAATCATAAGAGTAACATATTCGATCATTGTATTAGTCTTCAAAATAGTCTCTCGTAATTCATCTTTTAATTTTTTCTGCAAAAATCAAGTATAATTAGATAAACATTTTTTAGAAAACCATTCAACCCCAGATGCAAAAAAGAAAAATGTTGAAGCTAGTCCAACTTTCTCTCATTAACAAAATTAGATTTGAGAGTGGCAACCTGAACCGAACCTATTAGAAAAGATTGGAATTTGACCCAAATCCAATGCTTCTCAAGTTGAATCTAGATGATGTGACATACCATAGAGACTAGATCAAATCGACCCAATCTGATCCGAAAGATGCAACCAATAAACATAAAAAAAAAATATTTTTAGTGTTACTATCCTCAAACATGAATGATCCTAAAATGAATCTTGATCAGATAAGGTTTGGATTTTGAAATTTATATTTTAGTTTTGAAAAACCCAATCTAGCTAGATCAAAAATTGGTCCCTACTCGACAATCTGTGACAACCCTATCGGTAAGACTAAATGATGGAGTTTTTCCTAATTTCTTCCCTCTTCGGGCCATCGGACATGGTGTAATATAATTGCCAACTTTACACCTATTTGATGTACTTTTTCTGTTCGTTTCATCCAAAATAAATAATAATAATTAAATAAAAAAATAAAAACAAAGAATGGATGAACTGATTTTATTCTGTATGGACACGTAAAGTTAACCTTTTGACATCCGAAATTATTGGAAAGCTGGATGAGTTTGCAAATGGACCAAATCCCACGTTGCTCTTTGGTATTTGCTACGTTTGGACTTTAGAATCGGATTACGTTTTAACAGGAACTAGTATCTCCTTCAGAATTTCAATCACTGTCATTCCTCAAAAACGATGTAATTTTAATGGCAAGCAAAATGGAAGAAACACTACTAAACGACCCCATATTCATTTCCAACTCTCTAAAACTGGGATTAGGCCTTCTCTTTCTCGCTCAAAACCAAACACAGTCCCTAAAAGCATTATCCACTCTAATCAAGCTATCAAACGCCGCCGTCAAAATCCCCAAAATTGTAAACTCCCCTTTTTCCCTACAGGCGATAATCTTCACCTCGAAAGCACTGTACAAATTGCTTAAAGTATCAAACCTTTTGAAGTCTATGCAAATTACTGGATCGAACACTGCTTCTGTGGTTTCATTTAGACACCTAAAAGCTTACATTGGTGCTTTCAATTTGTTTAGGTGCGATGAGTTTCTGAATCAAGGATGTTTACAAAGTGGTTATAAAATTTCCAAGAATTTCGTTAAGTTATTAGAAGGGTTTGTCGGGTTTGAGTTCGTGTTATGTATGAAGAAAGGACTTGATTTTTTGGGGTTAATTGTTAAGAGCTTGAATGTAGTAAATGAGTTATCAAAGATACATAGAAGAAGCAACAGGGTAAGATTCGATATAAAATTTTCTAAGAAGTGTGGGATGGGCGTGGAGAGTAGAAGACTGGTTTTTGATGGTGTATGTGGATTGAATAGCGACATTTTAGATGATGGAGCCTTGGTCCTTGCAAAGGATTTGGAGGTCAGTATTTCGGATTTGCTTTGTTTGTCAATTCCTATACATGAAATGTTTATACCAATGTAGTGGCAAAAGACATTACTGTGATTGTCGATATGAGATACTTGTATGTTTTCATGATGTAGAAGTTACCACGAACATAGAATTATTATGGATGTATTATCCGATATGTCTCTATTTAAGGTTAAAGCAATTATTTCTGAATTATGTATGTATTCATGTTTTTTTTTTCTGCCCAACATCCCAACGTAAATAAATGTTAAAATATAAAAAAATCATAAAGAAAAGTAACAAAAAAAGACACAATATTTGTATAGTGATTTGACAAATCCCCGGTCTAAGTCCACTTTATCATTTTTATTAATTACTCTTTGCTAGAACAACCAATTTTATAAGAGAATTTCGAAGTACATTAATTAAATCGCATATTCACAGAGTTTTCCCTTAGGAAGGTTGATCAGAGTGCCAAAAGTCGAATGCATTTGCCAAAAAGATGATTTTTCCATATCTTGTAGTTTGGTATTTATGGACGAATCAGCAAATCAGAATTACCAGATCTAGTTTGAATTAGTAATTTTTCAGATATGAGTTTTCATCATGAAGAACAAGTCAAAAGAGCATGTTTCTCAAGATTTGATCAATCGGTACCAATTGAACCATGGATCGATACCAATCGATATTGTGATCAAATCTTCATCTTTCTCTTCAAATTAGCGTGTAGAATCATAATGGAAGCAAAAGGGGGCTATCATCCATCTTTTGATCGATCGATCCATCGATTGGTAAGCTCTATTAAGTTTGCTCTAGAATGTCGAAGTTTTTTTCCGACACTCCAACTTCGCTTCCGTCTACACTTCTTCTTGATCCATTCTTTAGTCGTTTCATAGCCCAGTCCCGTCGAAATGTTATTTTGTCGCAATAACTCGGACTTAGATACAGTTTCGATTGGCATTCATCATCTTAAACTGTGGAAGTTATACTTATTTGAGTCAATTTTTAGATCATGGAAAATTTGTCAGAAACACTTGCCACCAAAGTATGTTTTTGTGGATACAAACCGTGTCTTGACCAAGAACATGTACCGATAATAGCAGTGTTCTTAGGTCATCTAGCAAGTCAGATATGGTGAATCATCCATTTCTCTCCGATTCACTGTAAATCAAAGATCGCTTTGGACCCTTTGTTGTCAAGTGTTCATATCATTACCTAATTGTTAGTCGCAAGTTATCACCATCTCATGTAGGGGTGAGCGTTTATTGGTTTGAACTGAATAAACTAATCGAACCAAATATGTTTGGCCGGTTCAGTTTTGTTAGTTGATTGGTTAGGTTTGAATTTTATTTTCATAATTATTTGGTTTTTGATCGGTTTCGGTTTTTGATATTTTGAAACCAAACCAACCAAATAAATCGAAAATATAACTTCAATCAATTATAAAAATATAGTTATCAATGAAAAATTATACTGTTATCTTAACAATAATATTTTCCTTCCAATTGATGTTATTGTTTGTGGAAAAAAGTAGTTTGTTCCTTAAGATTATAACATGATCACATCTTTATATAAATATGGTGTAGGTAAATTATTTCATTCATATATTATGTTAGCAAATAGACAATATAACTCATTTAAAGCGAATCAATAAAACTAACCAAAACGAATTGATTTTTTTGGTTTGGTTGATTATGATTTGAAAAAACCTCGATTTGGTTTGGTTTTTGTTTATTAAATGGTTATTTCGGTTTTGATATTTTTTATTGGTTTCAAACCAAATAACCAATTGCTTACCCTAATCCAGTGTTCTTTTGGGGTTCGTGTATTATTCATATGTCTTGTTAATAGGCTGTGTAAATCATGTGTCAGTGTGTAGGGTTATGGTTTACACATAACCGGAGCATTGCTTATAAATCGATTGGGTTCCCAACATCTCATTACAAGCAAATTCAAGCAGATCAACTGTAAGTAATCACATATCAAGTATCAATGTGTCATATGCCGCTGCGGTTGAAGCATTACTTAAATATTGTCTGGCATCTCTTAGCATCCCATTATGAGTAAGATCAACCGGATCAAGACAATAATATCTATCCATCAATCAAGTCATTCCAAATCAAAATGTGTTCATACCTTGAAGTTAAGTTTTAATCTCTACGTATATGGTTATCGTAAATCTACATTAAGCTCATCCACTCACTCTCTAGCAATAAAGCTTAATGTTTAAGGCAAGTCCATCAACTCGCTCTCCAGTGGGGGGACTTGCTATCATATATACACGTCCATTCATTCACTCTACGACAAGGGGACTTGTATCTTCACGGTTTATCGTCCGGTCTCTTATATCAAGAGAACTGTAACATATCGATTTACATGTTAAATATAAGGGAAAATCTAATCCAATTAATATCATATGTCGATGTTAAAATCAAATATCATATCAAATGTCATATCTTATTGAGTCCATACCAATAAATCTAAAATAACATCGACCAACGGTTTGTTCAAACAACCTTATTGCGTCCAAATCAAATTGCATTAAATGAAAACCTAAATTAATATTCTTTACTCTCAGACTTAAACTCAGAGCAAGCCTATGAGATCGATCGAGACCGCACGCATATGCAAGTGGATGGAGATTAAACCTATACAGTTTGGAAAAACAAGCCTAGATTCAATTCATCTCGATCAGATAACCATACGATGCTCATATCCTTCACCACAATCAAAGTTGTTGGCTGCAGGGTGGTTGCGTCTGTGGCACCATTGCGATTTATCCTATGGTTATCGGATTTCTCACATATTATTGCAATTGATTGCTTCGAACTTACTCCTATATCAGATCGAACTCATTTGTCTCGTGTCCATCCAACTTATGGGACAAACAAATTTTTTCGAACTTTCTCTCTCATTCCGTAGCTTTCTCAAAGAAGGTTTTTTTAACATTGAATACACTTCAGTGTATAGAAATCTTTTTGGGGTCTTGATGAAGTCAGTATAAGAAGAAAACTTCGACTTCCTCATCAAATACTTTGGAGCTCCAAAACCACCATCAGCCTTTCATTTTCCTTTATCCCTTATCATTTTCGGAACATTCCTTGGACGGTCCTCATCCTCAATAGTATTGACATTTTCAGCTTTCTCATTTTCTTAACGAAAATGCCTTTTAGTTTGATAATAGAAATCCGCTTGATCCATTGATAGATTCTTTGTCAAAGCATTCTTAAACTTGGTCTATTTATCAACTTCTACGACAACCACCATAAGAACTATGGAAGGGTTTGGTTTATGTACAGTAGTGACTACTGCGTTAAATCTGGTTAAATAACCTCACAACGATTCTTTCTCTCCGTGTTTCACATTTGAAAGCGACATCACACTCCTTGATCTAGCAATATGAACCTTAAGATGGCTCATGAACTTCTCAACCAATTCGGTTCATATTCTAATAGATCCATCATCCAGTTGGCGAAACCACATGACAGCCAAATCAGTTAAGTACAATAGAAAGCATTGACTTGTTACTTTCGCTGAAGCTCCCAACACTCGCAAGTGTTGGATGTATTTCATCGGATATCAGATATATCATAAGATCAATTCTCCTATCATACAACTGCAACGTATGTAGTTTGAAACTAGGTGGATTCCTGGCATATCAAATGTTTATGGTGAATGAGTTTTGGTTCACACTCTCCAAATTTCGATTCGTGACTCATAAGATTGCATGTCATATCCCAGCTATGCAGTCTTCCTGATTCATTTGAAATCCTTGGGGTTCAACATTGTAACGACCCAGAATTTTCGACTCCGAAAATTCGACACTAATACGTTTACTGTAGAAGTGCCGAGCTATCGAACATCGGAAATTCCGAATCATTAGGTCAAAGAAGAAAAAGGGGTAGCAGAAGAAACAAAAACAACAACACATAATCTCACAATCGCACTGGAACAAAATATAATATTAAATAACATCATTTATACTAAGAAAAGCTGTAAATGTCAATTTACATACAATATCAGAATACAATCATACACAAATAAACTGGACAGTTGTAACAACTTGTCCCTGACTACAATCAAAACAATCTCAAAACACACAACGGAATATACTCCATACGTTCCTGCCATCTAGCTCGCCTCTTGAGCTACAGAACGTCCTAACTTGATAATCGGTAATACTCGGTCTGATCCGAGCATTACATTAAAGTAACACCCGAGTCAGACTGGAAACTAGCATGAGTAAACCATTTAAATTGAAATACTAAGGTTGTAAAGCTTCTTTGAAAACCCAGGGTAACTCGTACCTAAATACAAGTTCTTATCTTGCTAAAACCAAACTTTTATTTCACGAAACAATATCCAAGTACTGTTACTTAGTTTAAATGGACAAGACTACTTAATTTATTCCATTCCAGCCTATCCATTCTAAAATCAAATCTATAGAGAGGTATAAAAGTTACTAATCGAAGTGGTTTCAGATATTGCTGATATCCAAACCGATCCCTTCGAATTCAGTGCCATCTTTAAACTAAGTTGTTTAAGTGAAAATAATTCAATTTAAGTTCAGAATGTCATATTCGCACAGAAATTTCCATCACAGATTTCTATTTCAAATAAATGATTCACATTTATCAACTGTTTAATCTAGGCATTTCATTTCACAGAATATCACAAATTGTCAGACTAGAGATATTAATCAAATTAAGCATTCAATAAAATTTAATCATCCTTAGGCAAGATAACTAGCCACACCAATCCTAATTAATTTATTTTAATTTTCAAGATAAATTAATTACTACTAAATGCTGCTTAATTAACATTAATTAATTACAATCATTTATTTTATTTGAATCTAATTTTTGGAATTAATTAATTATTTTTGGAATTAATTAATTATTAACTTATAAAATCACTTTGAAATTAAATAACTAATGATCTAATAATATAGTTATTCTAAGCTTAATTAAATTAAGTTAAAATAACTCATTTATATCCTTTAACCAAAAACATTGCCACCTAAAAGAATTTGTTAGGAATTTTTTTTTGAAAACTTGTTTTATTTATTTACTTTAAACTATGCTAAAACACTTCGGTACAGGCCCGAGCCCAAACTCCAAAAACCCCGAGACAAACCTAATCACCTTCTCTCCTCTTCCTTTCTTTCTTCCATTCCTTTAAATTCCTTCTTTTCTAATTTTTGGCCCAACTACCCACTTCGGCCCATCCCCTTTCTTCTCCACTTCCCTCAGTATTACTTTCCTCACTTCCACTAGAAATCAAAAGAAACATGCACGAAGTCTCTGGTGTGCATCCACTGTGCACATGCACATTCGTCGGAAGCCGAGCTACTCACCGTTGTCGATTCCCACGAGTCCCCCTTCGTTCTCGCATCATGCCTGACCACTTGAAAACTACGGCCACGATTGTCACTCGAAAAACATACCTTAACCCAAACTGGAGCCAAGACCAGCCGGAAACAAACCTCTCGCCTTGCCATCTATCACTGTTATTAACCATCAGACCTTGCCGTCCGGTCCGCCACATCGTCCTCCACTGATTCCCCCACAACCGCACGCTTCTATCCCCTCCTCTCTTAACCATTGCATAACAACCGAACCCATCATAAACTGCCTCGAAACCCTAGCATGGCCTCGACCAACCTACCCTCCCCACTAAAAATCTTCATACTATTTTTCTCGGATCCCCCGTTGACCCAACCCGCTCCACGCCCAAAATGAAGACGCGGAATTGGCCTGGTGATCAGAATTTCAGAAATTGCCCAATTCCGTTCATCTTGCCTTTACTCAATGAATATCTAACTAAAAATCCTGATTAAACTACTAAATTCATAACTTCCTAAGTCAATTTCAATTATATAGGTGAAATCATGATTCAAGATAACTGATTGTTGGGAAAAGTTTTACCTTTCACTGTAAAACTTTTTCCTTGTGACACTGCTTACTAAATTCCCGTGATATTACTTTTAAAAACAAGTATATTCAAATATAAACATGTCTCCTTCAACATCATGATCTAAAACTAAGTAAATAAAGAGAAATTGAATTCAGAAAGTTGAACATGCCATGGAACAAGAAGAACAGGGTCCAGTAGAAGTTTGTACATGCATCACCCATTCATATGCAGGCATATACTCAATCTATTCTTATGTAACACATATCCCATACTACTGATATTTCCATTTAAATTTTAAACATATCCATTTTTAATAAGATTAGCTTGTGAAAGAAAAGGTTTACTCACTGTAAAATGTTTTGACAGAGAACAGAGTCAATCAACTTGAACATGTATAAATACTACATAATCTTTTTTTATTTTATAATCTTTACTTACTCACAGATTTAAATAAGGTTTTGATTTAAAAGATGAAGTTTACTCACCTTTAAAATGTTGAACAGAGAAGTAGCTTGAGATTTGAAAACTGGAATTTGCTTTTGATTTTGAATTAGTAAGCCTGAATTTTGAATCTTTGCTTTTATTTCAGTTTTGAAAAACTTGAAAGGATTTGTTTGATTTTTCTTTTAGTTTGATTCCTGGTTTTATTTTGGTTTTTCAGTTTTTGTTTAGCTTTTGATTTTCAAAAATGAAGAAAAAAAAGACTTCTTTTGCTATATATACAAAGGTTATTAAAAAGAAAGAATACAATTTATCTCGACACTTGTATTTTGCATGTTATACTTGGTCTACATATGTCAAGTGCATGCATTTATACTTATTTTTGTTTTTATATTCTTATTTTACACTTTGTTTTTATTTATATATAACTCAAGAAAATAATATAAAACCCATTTATACATAAATTAATAACTATATATATGCATGTACAGTTTTTAAATCAAATTTATTTTTAAGATAAATATATAAAATTTTAAATCATATATATATATATATATATAAGCAAAAGTAAATAGATAACAAATTTTATTTGTTTGAAAAGAATAATTTTACATATATCTATTTATATATTTATTAATTTATTATAAGATTTATCATTTCTAGAGATTTATAAATTCAATATTTGTTATAGTTTCTAATCCATATATATATCCAGATATATTTTATTTTATTTTTTCAAAATTTATTTGTTGAACTTATAAATCAATATTATTAATAAATTAAATGTTATTAATTACCAATTAACAGATATCCAAAAATCTGGTTTATCACATTCCTTCTCCCTTTTGAACTTTTCGTCCTCGAAAAGGAACGAAGCCAGAATTTATAATGTGAATTATCTGTTAAATTATCCTTAAAACATTTTAACTCTTAACTCTTTTTATTTAAATTTTCAAAACACTTTAAAAATCTACATAATATTGTTAAAATAGTTTTATAAAAATACTTTGATAACTCGATGTCTCAAAAGTCCATCATTGTTCTCACAGAAATTCGGTCATACGTTGATCGGGTGTAGGACTGAAAATCTATAAGTATTTAGCAGACCCGTTTTCAATACCCAGTTAAAATACTTAGAAAATATTTTTGTGAAATAAATATAGAAAACATTTTTGGTGAGAATGCTCTGGAAATCATCACCCCCTCCATGGTCGCAGTTAACCCGATGATTTCGTCGCCATCCCGGCAAAACCATAGAAAACTGTAGGCCTCCGCGCCCCTCGATTACACTATGGAACTCGCCCCAGATTGCAGCTACACCCGGGGTTTCATCGCCATCACGACAAAACTCATGTAACTGTAGGCATCAGCGCCCTCGAATTTGCTACCAAATGAAACCCCTCCACACATACCACATAAAACGCAGACCACATCAGTCGAGTCCCAATGTAGCATGTAGGCACTCACTGCCACACGACTTTCGCTATGTCTTCATAAATCACAGTCTACCGATGTTACGTCGCTCTCCTAGCGAAATCAAACGTAGACCGTAGGCAATCACTGCCCCTCAACTTCCGCTATGGTGCGCAGTAGATCGCAGTGACATCGAGTTACACTGTCGTCACAACATAACCCAAATGTCTCTGTAGACATCAGCGTCTTTGACTTTCGCTACCCAACCACAATCCTCTGGAACTTCAGTTTGTCCGTACTTCTGCCTAGGATTAATTTAGAACTCCCCTAAGGGGTCAAGACAGAACCACCGCGTGGACCTCCTACTAGAAGTTTCACTCTAATGGGAGCACCTTTTTTCCCACAGTATTCTCAAAATCTTTTATACTATACACATATAGTATCTTTCAAATCGTACTCTTTATATGTCTCACATATAAATCCCATTTACACCAAATCGATAATCTCAAATCGATAGTTTCAAACTTGGCTTTCCAAATTTTCAAAATTGATTTTTCCCAAAAATCAAAAGCGTTTCAAAATAAATGGGTTTCAAAAACCTTTTTTCCAAAATCATTATCATAAAATCATATATATATATATATACTATAATATTATTATTGGGTTAGATTTCAAGAGCACACATGCCTCCTTCATATTTTCAAAAATGAACAGCCACGTTTTTAATTTCTTTCTATTCCAAACTTCGAAATGTGATAACTTTTTTTACATTAATTGGATTTAAGAATCGATTAAACTATTAAATCTCAAATTTAATATGCTTTCCAATGATATCCATTGTTGATAGCTAAAAATAATTTTTTTAAAATCATGGTTTTTTGGATTATTCATACTATTAAAGTTATTAAATCTGTTTGACTTTATTTTTTTTAACCAATCTATGTCGTTGATTGTTTTGAAAATTTCCAGCCTCTGATTCTACTTTTACAAATTGCAGTTAAGTCTGGTGAAATGCAACATTACCAAAATACAACAACATTGTTAGATGGAATTAGAAATAGAAGCAGAAAGCTCAAAAGCATTAAATACAATTATATGCTTCTTATTATATTGAATTTGCTTTGACTGTAAAAAAATACAATGATATTCTTCACATTAAAATAAATATTGTTGAATAATGGTTGTTAGTTCCAACACTTCAGACATAAAATATGTATGCTTTAGAATTAGCATATTTTTCACAAGAATCGTTCAAAACAGAAATAAATCTCTTTATTCTTTAATCTTATCATTCTACAATAATATAGTGCTGCATAATGTGTTTCTAGACATAGTCAGTTATGGTATCATCATCAAACTTGCATTCTCATGAATCATGTCAACGTTGCTTTTGGCATTTTTGGATCAATGGTCAAGTGTAAACCAAATGTTGTTACCTGCACTGCTCTTATAGATAGTTATTACCGAAGCAGCAAATGGAATCAACGACATCATGTATTAAAGGAAATGATTGATAAAGGTATCTCACCAAATGAAGTTACATATAATACAACCGATGCATAGAGCAACAGCTGATGCACACAATAAATTTATATGTGTATAATTTATATGTGTATTGTGTGGAAATTTTATCTTTGAAATAATTTTTGCTCGATATTTTGCAATTGTTTATCAAGCACCAGTACTATCTGCATTACTGTTTTTAAAGATTTATACACAAGTTTTAGACAAAATGCAAATTTATTTGAAAATTGATAAGAAAGACCACTATTTCTTAATCAATGAACCACATAAATCATTTAAACATGTTATGATGATAAGAGGTTGAGTGCGGTCCGTATGCAAAGCACGGGTTTGCACTAGTATATATGTATACATAAGTTTATTCTTTTAACTAGAACAAAATATTTTTCAAAGATCTTTTCTTCTGGTTAAAAAATTTAACAAGGGGAGTTTATTATATATAACAAATATATATATACATACTTCATTTATGCCAAATCATATATTCAAGTTTGATTTCTTTATAAAGTTATTTTCCACGTTACTTACTCTTTATAAAATGAGTCACTTATAGTGGTATCCAAGTTTCACTCTTATTCATCATATATTTCTCAAATTATACTTTTCCCTTTCAAAATCATTTTTAAATTTCTTTTCAAAATATCTATTTCATTCAAGCATGTATGATGTACATGTACCATCCGTACGCAATATCAATTACGATCGCTCACTCGATCACACAATTTCACTTTCAAACTACTATCGTCCGTCCAACTTCCTAGTGCGGACTCAGATATGGTTTCTTGATCAGAAACCGTCATTCTCCCTGCATAGCCATAACTACGATAGAGAATTTTCAGATTCAATCAAAAATCCATATCCAGGATTCGCCGTCGAAAATCGAGTAAAAATTCCAACTCGGATCGATATACTATCTCGAAATTCTGTGCTCGAATCTGGATCAAATCATTATGCGAATAGAATAACATACGTACATCCTACGTATTTACCTTCATTGATTATCAGCTAAATCAATTTTATTTTACTACACATTCATTTTGAATTCTATTCACTTATCCACAATTGCTTAAATTTTCATCTGGGTTATCACTTCAATTATAACAGTTTGCACTTTGACCAACTTGAATTTAGAAAATAGCTTGAAAAATTTAAAATAGTTGCAAAATAGTTATTAGTTGTAAAATAGCTGTAGAATAGTCAAGTAGTTATGAAATAGTTGTAAAATAGTTGAATAGTTATAGAATAGTTAGATAGTTGCAAAATAGTTGTAAAATAGCAATTAATTATAAAGTAGTTGTAAAATAGTATTTAGTTTATAAAATTGTTGTAAAATAGTCAAATAGTTTCAAAAATAGTTGTAAAATAAATATAAGATAGTTTGGGTTTTTAAAAAGAAAGGTTGTATAGTAAATAGTTAGGAAAATAGATTTAAAACAGTTTATATTGAAACAATTTATTTGAAAAATAGATTCAGAGTCAAACTAGTTCAATTTCTCAATCTCCATTTCCAACCAATTTCCCATCCCATTAAATTGATTCAATTCCAACTCAATTTGAATAACTTCAATCCCTATCCCAAATTCAAATCAATTTCCATTTGTATTTAACTTATTCAACTTAAATCACAATTCCAAATTATTCAAATCAAATGAACAATTTCAATTGCAATCTCAACTTTAAACCATCTTGAATTATATAAATTCGAGTTACATTTTTAAATGTTGATTTAATTCTTTAAATCAAACCAACCTGTATTTTTAATTTAACAACCTAAGTTTTTAAACAATTAATTTTGAGTCTAAATTTTAAATATTCATTTTAAATTACCTTTACTTAACTTATTTCAAGGTTCAAGTAGGAGTTCAAAACTTTTTAAGCAATTTAATCTACAAAATTCTATTTATTACCCAATTTTAACTTCTAACTTTGGAGCCAATTCTTAACTTGATTAATTATTGAGCATCTTAGTAAGTTTTGATTCGAAGATGGGATATCTTCGAAATTCTTTTGAGATACTTTTAAAATTAGATGGTTTGCTAATTACTATATTAGCATTTGATGGGCCATTGGATTAACCAAGTGAGTTTTTCCTTGTTTCTCTCTACCATTCTATGTTGAGAGTATGAATGGTTTGAGTTTCGAGCTTGTCTATTATCATTTGTCAATTGAATTTTTGTGTTATTTACAGCATGGTATCAATTTTAGTTTGCAAGTTTATTTTTAACATTTAAATCTTACGTTCAAAGTGATTCCATTCTATAATTACAATTTCATTTCAAAAATCAAAATCTTTTTAAATAGTTTTCAAAATAAGGTTTTTATTTAATTTCAGTAATAGATATATATTATCTCAATCCACTTCTTAATTCATCTAAACAGTCCAATTCACAGTTTCATAGATTATTAATAACAACATGATGATATCAGGTTAAGTCAAAGTAAATGAACATCCAAATTATTTAAAACATTCATCAATAGCATCCATCACACATTTCCAAAACTCAAACCCGTTTGAGATCACACATAATTTCCTTTTCAAATCAACCCACTTAACTTCCCTAAGTTAAATTCAATTCACTTAATCCAGTCAACCTTACTAAATTTGAATTCTCCATTTCAAATTTCATATCAATAACGTTTCCCACTTATAAGTTCAAAAACTTATTTCACTTTGAGTTTTCACATCACATTTTAGGGGAAAATTCAAAACTCAACACTTGGTGTTTACTTCCAATGAACTTTGATATTATGTATATCCCACATATATATACATATACATATTTATTTATTTACACACTAAGTCATATTTTAAATTCTAAACCATTCTTGGTTTTTAATTTCAAAACAAATTGCTTTTAAAATTTTAAAACAACTCTTGTTTAAAAATAAGATTCCTATATTTAAAAATATTATTTATTATATCTATTAATACTTTGAAACAATTTAAATTTTCTGGACTTAGGTTTAAAACTTCACAATTTAAACCTTTTTCAATTTATAAGCCATACTTATCTAAGTTGTTACTTTCTTAAAATATTCCATTTTGCTTAATCATTTATTATTATTAGAAAACGAACATCTCATTATTAGACACAACAGCCATTTTATGATAATGACCAAGATCATCATATCTGGTGGAAACCAATTCACTACATATTATCTCATAATTTATTGGAAAATAAATCAAGGTAACTAAATTCAACATTCTGAAAACACGACTATAATTTCAGGATTTTAATTTCAGTTTGAATCCATTTTTAGCTTATTTTATTTGTATAGTTCATATTATCCAATTCCTATTTGGTTATATATATTACCACTTAATTCTTATTTAATTTCAATAATCGACCACCAATTACTTTAATATATCCTAATTAGAAAAATTACTGCTTATATATCAAAATATAAGTTTATATAAAAATCATTTTAAAACCGTTTTTAAAATCATTATATAAGAAAATAACAAGTACGCCCTCACATATAATACACTCAACTCATTTTAGGGTACTACTGAACCTATCCTTAATGAGTGATCCCACCAGAGCCAAGGTTCTCGCTTAACCTTCTGCTCTGATACCAAAATGTAACGACTCGGAATGTTTAACCCCGAAAATTCGACACTAATACGTTCACTATAGAAGTGCCGAGCTATCGAACGCCGAAAATTCCAAATCATTAGGACAAAGAAGAAAAAAGGTAGAAGAAGAAACAGAACAACAACATAGATACTCACAATCGCAGTGGAACAAAATATAATATTAAATAACAACATTTATACTAAGAAAAGCTGCAACTGTCAATTTACATAAAATATCAGAGTACAATCATACACAAATAAAGTGGACACTTGTAACAACATGTTTCTGACTATAAACAATACAATCTCAAAACACACAGCGGAATATACTCCATATGTTCCTGCCATCCAGCTCGGGCCTTCTGAGCTCCAGAATGTCCTAATCTGAAAATCTGTAATACTCGGTCTGACCCGAGCATTACATTAAAGTAACACCTATTTCAGGCTGAAAACCAGCGTGAGTAAACCCATTTAAATTGAAATACTAAGGTTATAAAGCTTCTTTGAAAACCCATGATAACTCGTACCTAAATACGGTTCTTATCTTGCTAAAACTAAACTTTCATTTCACAAAACAATATCTAAGTACTGTTACTTAGTTTAAATGGACAAGACTACTTAATTTATTCCATTCCAGCCTATCCATTCTAAAATCAAATCTATAGAGAGGTATAGAAGTTACTAATCAAAGTGGTTTCAGATATTGCTGATATCCGAACTGATCTCTTCAAATTCAGTGACATCTTTAAACCAAGTTGTTTAAGTGAAATAATTCAATTTAAATTCAGAATGTCATATTCGCACAGAAATTTCCATCACAGATTTCTATTCAAATAAATGATTCACATTTATCAACTGTTTAATTTAGGCATTTCATATCACAGAATATCATAAATTATCAGACTAGAGATATTAATCAAATCTAAGCATTCAATAAAATTTAATCATCCTTAGGCAAGATAACTTGCCACACCAATCCTAATTAATTTATTTTAATTTTCAAAATAAATGAATTACTACTAAATCCTGCTTAATTAACATTAATTAATTACAATTATTTATTTTATTTGCATCTAATTTTTGGAATTAATTAATTATTAACTTATAAAATCACGTAGAAATTAAATAAATAATGATCTAATAATATAGTTATTCTAAGCTTAATTAAATTAAGTTAAAATAACTCATTTATATCCTTTAACCACAAACATTGCCACCTAAAAGAATTTGTTAGGAAATTTATATTTTTTTTTGAAAATTTGTTTTATTTATTTACTTTCAACTGTGCTAAAACACTTCGGTACAGGCCCGAGCCCAAACTCCAAAAACCCCAAGACAAACCCGCTCCCCTTCTCTTCTCTTTCCTTCTTTCCTCCATTCCTTTAAATTCCTTCTTTTCTAATTTTCGACCCCCACTTTGGCCCATCCCTTTTCTTCTCCACTTCCTCCAGTATTACTTTCGTCACTTCCACTAGAAAACAAAAGAATCATGCACGAAGTCTCTGGTGTGCATCCACTGTGCACATGCACATTCGTCGGAAGCGAGCTACTCAACGCTGCCGATTCTCACGAGTCCGCCTTCGTTCTCGCATCATGCCTGACCACTTGAAAACTACGGCCACGATTGTCACTCAAAAAACGTACCTTAACCCAAACTGGAGCCAAGACCAACCGGAAACAAACTCCTCGCCCTGCCATCTATCACCGTTATTAACCATCAGACCTTGCCGTTCAGTCCGCCACATCCTCCTCCACTGATTCTCCCACAACCGCACGCTTCTATCCCCCTCCTCTCTTCACCATTGCATCACAACCGAACCTATCAAAATCTGCCTCGAAACCCTAGCATGGCCTCGACCAACCTACCCTTCCCCCTAAAAATCTTCATACTATTTTTCCCGGATCCCCCGTTGACCCAACCCGCTCCTCGTCCAAAATGAAGACGCGGAAATGGCCCGATGATCGGAATTTCAGAAATTGCCCAATTCCGTTTATCTCGCCTTTGCTCAATGAATATCTAACTAAAAATCCTGATTAAACTACTAAAATTCATAACTTCCTAAGTCAATTTCAATTATATAGGTGAAATCATGATTCAAGATAATTGATTTTTGGGAAAACTTTTTCCCTGTGACACTGCCTACTAAATTCCCATGATATTACTTTTAAAAACAAGTATATTCAAATATAAACATGTCTCCTTCAACATCATGATCTAAAACTAAGTAAATGAAGAGAAATTGAATTTAGAAAGTTGAACATGCCATGGAACAAGAAGAACAGGGTCCAGTAGAAGTTTGTACAGGCATCACTCATTCATATGCAGACATATACTCAATCTATTCTTATTTAACACATATCCCATACTGATATTTCCATTTAAATTTTAAACATATCCATTTTTAAGAAGATTAGCTTGTGAAAGAAAAGGTCTACTCACTGTAAAATGTTTTGACAAAGAACAGAGTCAATCAACTTGAACAGGTATAAGTACTACATAATCTTTTGTTTTTTATAATCTTTACTTACTCACAGATTTAAATAAGATTTTGATTTAAGAGATGAAGTTTACTCACCTTTAAAATGTTGAATAGAGGATTAGCTTGAGGTTTGAAAACTGGAATTTGCTTTTGATTTTGAATCAGCAAGCTTGAATTTTGAATCTTTGCTTTTGTTTCAGTTTTGAAAAACTTGATTTTTCTTTTAGTTTGATTCCTGATTTTATTTTGGTTTTTTAGTTTTTATTTAGCTTTTGATTTTCAAAAATGAAGAAAAGAAATACTTCTTTTGCTATATATACAAAGGTTATTAAAAAGAAAGAATACAATTTATCTTGACACTTGTATTTTGCATGTTATACTTGGTCTACAAATGTCAAGTGCATGCATTTATACTTATTTTTGTTTTTATATTCTTATTTTACACTTTCTTTTTATTTATATATAACTCAAGAAAATAATATAAAACCCATTTATACATAAATTAATAACTATATATATATATATGCATGTAGAGTTTTTAAATCAAATTTATTTTTAAGATAAACATATAAAATTTTAAATCATATGTATAAGCAATAGTAAATAGATAACAAATTTTATTTGTTTGAAAAGAATAAGTTTTGCATATATCTATTTATATATTTATTAATTTATTATAAGATTTATCATTTCTAGAGATTTATAAATTCAATATTTGTTATAGTTTCTAATCCATTTATATATATATATATATATATATATATATATATATATATCCAGATATATTTTATTTTATTTTATTTTTTCAGAATTTATTTGTTCAACTTGCAAATCAGTATTTTTAATAAATTAAATCTTGTTATTACCAATTAACAGATGTCCAAAAATCTGGGTTATCACAAATATGCCTTTAATCAAAGGCATGACATACGGCTGTAAGTTTGCGTTCAAGTCTTGATTCCTAACCTTAAAGTTACTTCTCTGATGCGCTCTTCCTTGTTTATGATCTATATCAACCCTACCTGCTTGTTCGGATGGATCAGTGTCGATCCATTGGAGTCGATCGGTATCGATCTACTGTGGAGGCTGGGGGCCAAGTTGTGTTGTAGGCCCTATCTCATGCCCACATTCCTCTCGTCCATCACTTCTACTCTGACCTTGATTTCATGCAGCTTCAGTCGCTTTTTGTTGCTTTATCTGTTGAAAAAAACCATTCAACGTCTCTTCCTATCGGGTTAACAACATTGTTTGCATTATTTTTTCATTTCTTCAATCTCATCTCCGGTCACAAAATTTGAAGATGGGTTTGAACTAGATGGCACTTCCTGACTGTCCCCATGCTTCGACTGGCTCCTTCCAGCTGTGATCTTCATAATAACTGACTTTTTCATCTTCGACAGATTAGATCGAAGTTACTTAGTGAAAGCACAAAAAATGTTGGCATTTTCTCATGCTAACACCACAAATTGCTAAAAACGTAGTGAATAAATGGAAAATATAAGAAATCAAAGATAAAAGAAAGAAAACAGATGCAATACTTGGTTTGGCAAATAGCTGGTCTATATCCATTTTATCGTTTTTATTGATTACTCTTTTGCTAGAAAATCAATTTTACAAGAGAATTTTGAAGCACATTGATTAGATCTTGGAATGGCAGAGTTTTCACCTAGAAAGGTTGATCAAAGTGCCAAAAGTCTTATGAATTTACGAAAAGTTCTTTTTCACATGTTAGTAGTTTGCTATTTACAGACGAACCCACACACCGAATAATCAGATATAGTCAGAAGTAGTTGTTTTTTCAAATTCAAGTTTTCATTGTGAAGAATAAGTCAAAAAGCACGTATTACAAAGTTTGATCGATCGATACCGATCGAACCATGGATTGATACCGATCCATATTTTGATCAAATCTTCATCTTTCTCTTCTAATTAGCATAATAGAATCATAATGGAAGCATAAGGGGACCATCATCCATCTTCTGATCAATCGATTGGTATTAGATCGATCAAATATCTCTAAAATGTCGGAGTTTTCTTCCGTCGCTTCAACTTTGCTCCCTTCCAAGCTTCTCGATCTATTTCTTGGTTATATCACAGTGTGTTCGAACTCTATTGTGAGATTTCAATGACAACTATACTATCACATACACATGAATATTTTATCATATTGCTGATATATATATTAGAAGATCACAGTGTACAACAAGATTATGACTCACCGACAATTGAAGAAAAATGGATCATACTATTTAAAAGCAAGGTCATATTTTTATATATAGTCATAGATATATGTTGTACAATCTCCTTGAGTGATCAAAACACGTATAATTTCACGTTGACAAATCTTAGTAACAAATATTCTAATTTTATAATTTACAATATGAAAGACGTCTGTGGCAATTCTCTGTTTATTACTTCCAGAGATCCACGGACGTCTGTGATAGAATGACAGACGTCTGTGAACTATCTCGGCCTAAAAACAGCAAATTGCAACTATCGTTTTTTGAATGGATGATTCTCTTTGTTTTGAACAAACTTCTTCCTCCTTTAACAGATGCAATCGTTCATCAAACAGTAATCTTTCAAGAAGTCATAACTTTTCAAATACAACTCTTTGATTCTATAAATACTTCAATCAATTGAGATTTTAATTCAACTTTTTTTTACGATTCTATAATTTCTAAATTTAGATTCTCTTGTGCCATCATTAACTTAATATTCTCAATCACTTTCAACCAAAATCTATATATTTTTGGTTAAACTATTGCCTACAAATCCAAGCAACTCGCACTCATTATCATTAAAAGGAGATTATAGGAAGAATTGTATTAGCAGTCAATATCTATGTTATATCGAACACAAGATTGTCAAAAAAATACTATTTGTATCAACCTATTCCTCTAGGCGAAGGATGATTATTGTTTAGTGAAATACCGAATGAGAGCTTCGGAACTGGACGTAGGACGGGAGATCCGAACTAGTATAAAAACTCTGGTGTGCTCGTTTTTGTACTTTACTTTTTATTTTGTTATATTGCTACATTTAGCTCATATATTGGTATACGCTCACATGCTAATACACTATTAATATTAGATACGATCCACTGGACCTACATAGTGCAGTTTCATTGAACTGTTGCTTAGCGACAGTAAGTATTTAGATGCGGTTTAAACGACGTTTATCATTTTACACTGTGGAAGTTTTTTACTTATTTAAGTCAATTCCAAAATTATGGAAAATTTGCCATGACGCATGTAGAGATACTGTATTTATCCAAAAATAATCCTATATTTCTTAATGGTAATAAATATAATGAAAGTAGTTTTGTTCTAGCTTTTCTGACTCCCCGCCTTGTATACTAATGATATTTGAATCTGTACTTCAGCAGCGCCATCAACTTGCCGGATGTGGCTTAATTTGAAGATGTTTTCATTGGTTGATTAATAGTTTAAATTCATACTAATAATCTAGAAACATGAAATATATTAAATTATATTTTTCTTTAACCTTAAATTTATTTATTTGTTCATCTTTTTATTGTATAAGTCGACTAAGTTTGATAGTTTAAGGACAGGCAATAACCAATCAAATATTAAGGTGCTAAAGAAAAGAACCGGGTCTGCCATTAGGGAATTAAGGAATGGGATTGAGTTAATAGTCTATTTGAGTAGATACGAAAACAAAACAAAACTGGGGAGTGACTAATTAAGAGTTTGGGCCAACTTACTGAGTGTTAAAAAGACAGTGCAGATGCGTAGTATACTTGTAATATGAAACATTTGACTTTTTATAGATTTTTTTTTCTGGCATGCAGAATCAACTATGAGAGTTGGTAATGCATAATCGAGGAGATGATAAGTGTTCCAAATATACATGTCAACATCCTCATTCAGTTGAACTTTAGAAAACAAAAGCATAACATCTAGTTTAGAGAAAGAAGAAACTAGAAATTGCCATGTATCAATGCGCCAAATTATGTCCCGATACCTTTACATATCTTCATAATTATTGAAGTCTTAATTTCAATGAATTAAGACCAATTGGATGAACAAGAATAGGCAATAACATCAGACCAGGTTCCCAAATAATAGTCGTCCATCCATTCATTGTGTTCTAAAATCATCTTTCTTATTACTTTTAGTTTTACAATTCCTTCCTGGTCAGTTCCTTATATAACTATTACATTATATTTGTTTAATATTTATCGAAAAATGTAGCCGGTGTTTTACTGAAGCCTTATACTTCACTATAAAATGGTAGATATCTCCTTTCTTAGCCCTTAATGTTTTCTTTTCTGGAATATTCTTCGCAGTACATTTCCTAGTGCTGTTATATGTCCAATACCACATTTCTTTCTTCACCATAAGCTTACCATTTTTTCTTCTTGATAACCAATCACTTTGTACAACTTTATAAGGTATGCGTAGCTAGTAGCACTGTCGTACATAATTTACCTTCGAATCTTAAAGACACATTTTGATAGCACAACATTTGGTCACTTCAACTATTTACCTTAATTGTTTCATGCCATTGTTCTGGAATTCAAATTTTGTGATTGGATGTGCAACATTTATGCAATATAGATAAGAAGACTCACAATTTGGTAGGGTTGAGCAAATGGTTGGTTCGGTTTAAAACCAATCAAAAATGTTGAAACAATAATAACCATTCAAAACCGATATGTTTCAAAACCAAAACCAACCAAGCCGATAATATTTGATTTTGTTTTGTTGGTTTCTCTTAAAATGAATTAAATCTCCCGGCTATCGATATAATATATGATTAAAACAATTAATTGAGTCCATGTACTCTAGACATATTGAAAAACAACTCCTCTTCTAAAAATATTAACATGAGTTGAAAGAAAAATAATGTTATTAAGAAAATATTGTAAATAATAACATTGTCAGTAGTAATTTTGTTATTATAAATCAACTTAATTTTTAAATTTGGTTAATTGGTTGGTTCGGTTTTCAAATATCGAAAACCGGACCAGATCAAATCAATAAACCAAAAAAAACATAAATTAGAAACCAAAACCAACAAATTAACTAACAAAAGCGAATCAAACTGACCAATTAATTGGTTTATTTGGTTTTAACCAATAAATGCTTACTTCTACATTTGGGTATAATTTTTATCATCCATTTTACACATGTCTACCAAGTTTATTATATCATCGGAGATTGTTATTCGCTATTTTTTATATATTCGCTATTTTTTATATATAGTATATGCTCGCAAATACAGGGTATCTGCGACATTGCAAGTACAAAATATCCACTCACAAGTATTAGTTAGTGGTAATGTGTCAATGTAGTCCACCCTAGTTGGTAATGTGGGTTTTTATCATGTGACGACAACAAATATGTACGTCCTTGTATGGTCCTCCTCCTACTTTTTTTTTTCTGACTCCTTTTCTTTTTCTTTTTTGTTGTTTTGTTTTGGTCGGTTCATTTAATCCAATATTTATTTATTTACATCATGTAACTTGTTTTCATTCAGCCTATAATCTTGTGACCACTGACTAATTCAAATTAGCAGCACTTGTCATTGGAAGACCGCCAAATTACTGGTTTAACCAGTAACCATCCACGATAACTTTCAATATCTGATTATCTTCCAATACAAAAAATATACAATGGTAGAGTGTTCAGGATAATCTAATACTAATTTTTAAGAAGGTGTATTAAAATTATGTGACTTGTCAATACATGCAGTTATTATGGGTTATTACTTATTCACTCAATTGCTTGCTTGATCCGTTTCTTATGAAAAATGCATGATTGGCCCAAAGCGATCCAAGCCGTTACTTTGGCCCGATATCAATAGGGCCTGAGGAAATTATACATCATACATCTCTAGATATATAAGTAGGTGATCCTTACAGTAAGTAATGAAATTCAATTTTTATGGTTTTGACGGTTGAGCCACTTTTTGGTATATTACAGGTTGTGAGTTCATTTCATTTTCTAATTTTTTAGGTGCAGTATAAATTTTGTTCTCCTTGCTGGAAATTGGTGTTTTTCTTTATAATTTTTTGAATCTTGTTAGAAAGACCTCTTTTATCTGTCGTGCACTTTGGGTATTAAAAAAAGTGCAAGATTCAGCTTGACCGTCCTCAGGAAGACATTTTTCTCAAAATCTATTTCCAACTTATTTATTTGGTAAACTCTTATTAATTGCAGTTTATGTTTTCAACTTTTCATATCGAATCCTATTGCACATTTCTTTTGCCACCAATTTTTAATTTAACAAAACCTAGTGTACATGCAAGTAAATATCAAAACTAATTTATTACATCATTCCAAGTATAATTTACTACATGGATCTGTTATTCATCATAACCAGAAAATTTTACATTATATATAATTTCTACTATTTCGAAAACTTAAGATATACACATTACAAAAACAATATAGTTATGCCATTCATGTTATTGAATGGAATATACTACTACTGTTGAATGGCTGTACATAATATTAGGCAATGGAAGGAAAATTTTGAGGAAGAGGCGAAAATGGATAGAAGATGGATTATACAACCTGGCTACTTTTTTAGTGGATAATGGGTTAAATAAATGCTATATCCAAGACTCTAGGGTATAGTTATAATTGAAGGAATTAACGCCGCTGATATGCGCAAATATATCCGAAGAATTCATTATGTCATGTTCTTCCTTCACCACCACCTACACAGTAGTGAAATTATTTCAAATTATGATGGTTAAATGCATCTCACTTGGAAACATTAGCTATAATATATAAGTTATAACTTACTTCTTCCTCATCATAATACTCATGATTGCTTGAACTTTGTCTGCTTGTACCTTCTCCATGCTCATCATTTCTAGCAAATCTCCCTCTTACTCGTGGTCGACTATCAGCCAGTGTTTTCCGGCATGCATACTGTCAATAATTTTTGTATGTAGTTAGTAAGGATACCTCTTTACAACCTGCATAATGAATAACAATATAATAGACATGCATAAAAAGTAAGTCTAACCTTAATCTTCTTATTAAAATTTCTCTCTGTCCTCTTCTTGAGATACCTGTGTATCTTCTCTTTTCTCTCTTCGGGCGAAAGGCGTCCTACTTTAATATTTGAATCATCCAATGGTGTGATGTCTGTTGTTGGAAGTGTCATTGAGTTGCTGTTGCATCCTTCAACTAAACTTTTGTAGTCTCCCATTACCTCCAAATAATTTTAAATAATTCTCACTCAAGATGCATTAAACAGAAGCACACTAGGTTTTTGAAATCAAATAACAATCTCAATTACTTGTCTTCTTTGACCCCTAACAAAACTATTATTTTGTGTTCCTTTTTCAGCTAGATTGGATGCTTCATGGACTATCCTTTCACGAAGGTTAGCAAAATTTTCATGTTTCTGTCTCAATATAAATATAATTCTTATTTATGTACATACCTGCATGTCAATTGAACTATAAAGCCTCTGGCATGTTTCAGGTCTATACATCCCTCCGCTTTCGATTCCAATTTCTCCCTCGCCGCTCATCATCCTTCCCCCATTAACATACCCCATCGCTGCATCTCCACCGTTCATACTCTGATGATATCTTCCAATTATACCCGTATCCATCAAAGAGCATGTAGACAACCCATTTAGTCCCACATACCCCATCATCGAGGGCAACATCGTAATTTGCGGCCTTTCTGAAATAGGAACAACTGGCTCTGGAGTATAGCATTGCCAAGGAACCCACCCTGGCCTTGCATCTGTATCAGTTTCAGGTGGTATGACTGAATCTGGACTGTGTGCTGGCCAGTTTCCATTGTTGACTGTATCTGAAAGCAATATCTGACTAAGTTCATCCTGGTTTTGATTGTTGGCAGTATATTCTGATGAAGTAGGTAGTTGGTAGGCTGTAGGGTTGACTTCTGGTGAGTCCAGTAAGGTGGAGATGGTTGCTGGGTCAAAGTCAAAGGAGGCATCATCATCTAGATAGCAACATAGACTTTCATTGTCACAGCTCGCTGCTGTAGTAGCAGTTGTAGTAGCAGTATTAGCAGTATTGGCTGTGTTGCCCACGGTTGAGATTTCATCTGTGAAAAAGTTCATGTCTTCTTCATCTGGGAAATCGATTCCTTCCTGTTTCAATGCAAGGTAAATTTTTCTTAGAAGTATTTAAAGCGACGATTTATCTTTCATTACGTTACGCATTTTCTGTTAGTTAAAGGAGAAACCAGGAAACCTTTGATAAGCAAAGGAATATATCCCACATCAAACTATTTAGCAAGATGCTATTAAGCATAAAACAAAGAAGTGAAAGATATATATACTTCTGTACTTTGAAATGAAGTAAAATGAAAATGTTATAGAATCTATGGATTTTGTCGTATGTTTCAATCTTGTCAAAGATATGGCTTTGTGTCACATAAAGTTAACATTTTATGTTGTGCACCCATGTGTGTTTGGCATTTGATTCCTAAGCTCAGGAAAATACATTGACTGAGGTTGTGAAAAAGGACATGAATTATATGGAAAAATTGAGAAAGCATATTTGCATGCATGCATGCAAAACTTACTTTTCTTAAAGGGAAGAAGATGATGATAAGTAGATAAGCAAAAGATATGGCTTTGGTTAGGAGGAGTATTCCCAAAATAATCGACCATGTTTAGTTCAATTTTATTTCATTTTGAAACCCGACTTAAGGTAAAACATAAGCAAATGACTCGATAACTGAAAGAAAGATAATGAATTGCTGCATTATAAGTAAACTTTTATAAATCTGCATAATCAAAAATCGAAATTCTTAAGAGCTCATAATGTCCACTATTAAATATGTTTGCAACAAGCAACAAGTGAATTAATTGAAAAAACGAAAAAAATCAAAAGAAAAAAATTATACTTGATAATGAAACAATGCACCTCATGAACGTTTCAGTAAGAGTTGAGTTAAACAATAGGAGAATGAAATCAAGAAAAACAAAAGCAAATTAAGGAGTTAGAAAAATTACGATTGAGAGTTGCTCAGGTATTGGATCGATAATATCTTGCAACATTTTCTCATGAACTAAATTTCTCTTCTTCCTTGCACCTACTTTAAATAAACGAAGGGAAAAATTTTAAGTGATGGTTAATAAAAGCGAGAAAATGATTTTTATAGTTAGTTTTTTGCCTAACCTTAGCCAAAACAAGAATGTAATATATATAGATCAGAGGGAATAAAAAGACAGGGAATTTACTAAATTTGGTGTTTTCTACAGCGAAAGAATAGAGACACATTTAACAGACGTTAACTTGTACGGGCACTCCGACAATAAAGGAGAGCCAAGAGAATACACAGCGAAACAAGCTGCTGTTTGCCATGTAGGACAAACTAACTGCCACCTAGGAATTTTTGACTGCCACGTTTGCAGTTAATATCGGATCGGATTAATCTTGGTTTAAGACGAGCTATTTTAGGCTGCATCAGCCTATGTTTTAGTGAGATTTGACTAATTTTTGTTTGATGTTTTGTTGCTGATACAGCGGATAAACTTTTGTCTATTTTGTTTGTTTTTTTTTTCCTCTATTAAAAATTCAGTTATATATTTGAAAGTCAAAAGTAACTTAAAGATCGTTGCACAAAGGGAACCAATCATTAGTTTATTATTATACACAGAAAATAAACTCAAACGTAAACTTTGAACGTGAATAAACTTCAAAAACGTTTTTTCTTTAGCTACTGTGCCAAAATCGTACCAAGTACATAGGAGAAACCCTACCATTTATATCAAGTTCAAAACTCCGAAAATCAGCGTTTTGCAATTTCAAGAACAACGATGTTGGTAGAGGCGGCGACAAGGATTAGTAAAGGTGCAGTGATGACTGGTGGGTGTGCGGCGAAGCTGGAAGGAAAGGCTGTTTAGAGATGCATTTGATTTGATTGAGGTTTATAATTGGATGTTGTATAATATTATGTCAAATATTTTACTTTCGTATATTGCTATTCTCATATAGTATTTCATAGCTAATGTCTAGGGATGGTAATTAGATCTGCTCTGATGGACTTGGACCCCACCCGGTAGGTCTTGCTTCAAAAAAGTTCGGGTTTTATTGGGTACAAACTATACATTTAAAAAAATATAGACCTGACCCAAGCTTCGGTTCGGGTCGGTTCGGATTTGGTTAGATAACAACACTAAAATACACATATTTTAATGTTTTTGATCGGATCTTTCGATTTAGGTTGGGTTTGATCAAGTCTTTATTGTATTTTTTCATCATCCAAACTCGATCCAAAAACCATCAGATTTAGTTTGGGTTCGGGTCTTCTTGAATTGTCTCGGTTGGGGTTTGGGATTCTCAGTTCTATTGCGATCTCTACTGATGTTATTGGAATCGTATGATGCGATTTTAATATGATATTTCCTAGCTGTATTATTATATTATCTTTTGCGTGGCAATAATGACACACTGGAAAATGCTTACTAATACCGACACTAAAAAATACCAAAGACTCTAATACCATCTCCTTCTTGATACCAATAACATATTAAAAGGGCTACCATCGTATAAACCCTAATTACCCAAAAGGATCTGGCAAAATAAATAAAATAAATAAATATAAATATCTCATTTTTCCTCCATGGAGTAGCGACCAATCCTTGAATGGTTTGATATTTGTGTCTCACATTCCTCCATAGAATTATTATTCATCATTGAATAATTAATTATTTCTCTTGATTTTGGGATATTTGGAAATTAGGGTTCTTGAGAGAGAGAAGAAAATAGAAGGGCGCCGGGAGGGAGTTTGGCAATGCAATGTCGTGTGTGTCAAAGAAGGAAAGAGCGTGAAGGAAAAATGGAGATGTTTACTGATTATAGAAGTGAATAATTAGATTGTTGTATTAGAAAAAGTGGTAATTTATTTGTGTTGTAATATACATTAATAATAGGGATGAATATGCTAAATATGAAAGGGCATTATTGTAATCTGCACTGCATAAGTAGTCTATAAATATGGAGCTTGATTGTATTGTAAAGATATATCTCTCTCATTCAATAGAATTGTTCTCTCCCTAATTGCCTCCATTCTCTTTATTCTGTAACACGTTATCAGCACGAAGGAATGCGAATTAATTATTGACCTCAACCTATTCACCTTCAAACTTTCCAACTTCTCAGCAAGTAATTAAATATTAATTACTCTGACCGTTTCTCTTCTGACCATTCCAATTCTAAGGCTATTTATATTCAAAATCCTATTATATATATTAGTGCAGACGAGTCTTTTAGAATATATCCACATACATTCTATTTCTTATTTCCTTTACAACAACAGGTAAAGGAATTGTTCTTGCATTTCTTTATAAACTCGTTACTTTTCCTCTCTCCAAAAAGGTAATTGTCAATATCATATTTTTTTTTGATAAAACTATCAAGTCAGCACATGCTAGTTTGGGGTTCGTTTCTATATTTTTCATGTCTTTTCTTGTATCACTCTTATTTTTATTCTTTGGCTTCTAAATTCAATATTATTATTATTATTTTTCCCTTTGCGGATCTATTGCCAAATAAAATTCAAAAGTTTGGAATGGAATATACGCAAAGGCTGACTTTCCTTTCTTATTTGATAAATACATGAAAGTTGCAAAATCCAAATGTTTGGTTTTGTTGATACAATTTATTTTTTGGTATAGTTGTTTGATACCATTATTGAAGACTTTCCATTTTTTCTTCTTCTTTTTAGCTGGAAACAAATAAATAGTGAATGCTGTTGTGGCGAATATATTCACCTTATGCAATTTATTTTATGAACAGTTCACAAAATGACAAACATCGCCAAGCTTGAATTTAAAGCTTTGGATATATCTGGAGACAACTACTTATCATGGATACTGGATGCTGAGATTCATTTGCAATCTCAATGCTTAGAAAATGCCATTAAAAATGGCAATACTATGTCCCAGCAGGACAAAGCAAAGGCTCTAATATTTTTAAGACGTCATATCCATGACGATTTAAAAACAGAATATTTGACTGAAAAAGACCCTCTCCACTTATGGAACTCCCTGAAGGAGCGTTATGACCACCAGAAGACGGTCATACTTCCAAACACTAGGCAAGAGTGGTTGAACCTGAGGTTTCAGGACTTTAAGTCCGTAAGAGAATATAATTCTGCAATGCTTAGAATCACTTCTAAATTGAAATTATGTGGAGAAAAGGTGGATGACGCACAAATGCTTGAAAAGACTTTCTCAACATTTCATGCCTCGAATATACTCCTGCAGCAGCAATATCGAGAGCGTCATTTTACAAAATATTCTGAACTCATAGAATGCTTACTAATTGCTGAACAAAATAATGAATTGCTTATAAAAAACCATTCCTCAAGACCAACTGGTTCAACTGCATTACCTGAAGTTAATGCTAATTTTGCCCACTCTGGAAGAGGTAGGGGTCGAGGTCGAGGTAGAGGACATGGTCGTGGACGTGGATATAACTCTAGCAGAGGTGGTTATGGTGGTTTTAAAGGTAACAAAACCACCAACTTTAAAAAGCAACAAAAGAAAATTGAGCCTATAAAGAACAATGATTCAGCTTCAGAAAATAAAAGGCATTATGAGGAAGTTTGTTATAGATGTGGACGATCTGGTCACTGGTCACGTACATGTAGATCATCAAAGAAAACAGTTGAAGAATATCATCGCTCGAAGAATATTGAGGCAAATAATGCCGAAAAGTTACCTGAAAACACTAACCTGAAGTTAGATGATTTCTTCGAAGATGACAATGGAATCTAAGTGCAATGATCAATGATATGACCGAGTTGATCAATTAGAAATGTCTTGAAGTTTGTGACTTTCGTTTTATTTCATTAGCTTGCATCAATAAATCAGTTTGAAGTTTGTGTTCATTTAATTGTATTTCCCTTTGCAGTACTAGTAATGTGTAATGTGGATGTTGTTTTTAATCAATAGCCTATTTTAATCATATTACTTTGTTTGTTTACATTACATTTATTTATGCATACAAATTTTTAATGATTGACTAATCATTGTCTTTAATTCTTAAGGTATGGAACGCCATTTGGGTGATGATATATGCTTACTAGATAGTGCAACTACTCATACAATTTTGAAAAACCAGAAGTTTTTCTCTGAACTATCTAAAAATTTCTCAGCTAAAGTCTCCACTATAGCTGGATCTGCTAATATAATTGACGGGTCCGGAAGAGCCCATATAATATTACCAAATGGTACGCATATCTTTATTCAGAATGCATTATACTCAAGCAACTCTAAAAGAAATTTGCTGAGTTTCAAAGATATAAGAATGAACGGATACCATATTGAAACTATAAATGAAAACAACAAAGAATATCTTTGTGTTATTTCTAGAATTGAAAGCCAGAAGCTTATCCTAGAAAAATTTGGTACAATTTCAACTGGTTTATATTTTACAAAAATTGGCATAGTTGAATCTCACTCTATAAATATGAGCCAGAAGCTCACAAATACAAAGAAATTGATTCTTTGGCATGATCGCTTGGGTCATCCTGGATCAACTATGATGCGTAAAATTGCCAAAAACTCAAACGGACATGATTTATCAAACCAATTGAATTTACCAAGTGATTACTTATGTGCCCTATGTGCACAAGGAAAATTAATCACTCGACCTTCATATAGTAAAATCACCTCTGAATCTTCAACATTTTTACAAAGAATTCAAGGTGATATATGTGGCCCAATCCACCCTGAATGTGGACCATTCAAATATTTTATGGTATTGATTGATGCATCGACTCGTTGGTCACATGTCTGTTTACTTTCTACAAGAAATTTGGCATTTGCCAAGCTACTTGCTCAAATAATAAAATTGAGAGCACACTTCCCTGATCATCAAATTAAATCGATTCGACTAGATAATGCTGGAGAATTTACTTCTCAAGTATTTGATGATTATTGTCTATCATTGGGGATTGAAATTGAACATCCAGTAGCTCATGTTCATACTCAAAATGGTCTAGCAGAATCATTAATTAAGCGCTTGCAACTTATTGCAAGACCATTGCTTATGCAATCAAAACTACCTGTTTCAGCTTGGGGGCATGCAATTTTGCATGCATCGAAATTGGTTAAAATTAGACCAACAGCTTATCATCAGCTTTCACCATCACAGCTCTTAACTGGATTTCAACCAAATATTTCACATTTACGAAAATTTGGTTGTGCTGTGCATATACCTATTAATCCACCACTTCGTACTAAAATGGGTCCTCAACGACGGTTGGGAATTTATGTGGGATTTGATTCCCCATCGATAATTCGTTACCTTGAACCTCTTACAGGTGATGTCTTCACTGCAAGATTTTCAGACTGTAAATTTGATGAGACAATCTTCCCGCCGTTAGGGGGAGAAAAGACCGTTCCAGTAGAACGGCGTGAAATATCATGGAATAATCTATCTATGTCTTATTTGGATCCACGTACTAAACAATGCCAATATGAGGTACAAAGAATTTTGCATATTCAAAATATTGCAAATCAACTGCCGGATGCATTTAGTGACACCGCAAAAATAACTAAATCTCACATTCCAGCAGCAAATGCACCAGCAAAAATTGATGTCCCTGAAGGATCAAAAATAAATATAGCAGCAAATGAATCTAAAGCAAGACAAAAACGTGGAAGGCCAATTGGTTCAAAAGACTTGGCGCCTAGAAAAAGAAAGTCTAATGAAAAATCATCAATTAAGGAACCTCCTGAAGAGGTTATAAATGATCAAAAAGATCACTCAAATGAAAATCCCAATTCTCCTAGAAGCGTGGAAGGAAACATTATCCCAGAAGAGATAAAAGAAGATTCCAACGATAAAATGGTACCTAATAATAATGAGATCTCAATATTTTATACGAACTACGGAGAAATATGGGATCGAAGTAAAATAATAATTGATGATGTATTCTCATTCGCAGTAGCTACTGAAATAATTGAAGGTCATGACCATAATGAGAATGATGATAGTGAATCAAATAGCATAAATGAATGTCGAAAAAGACACGATTGGCCAAAATGGAATGATGCTATCCAAGTGGAACTAGATTCACTTCAAAAACATGGTGTATTTGGACCAATAGAAAAAACACCAGAAAATGTTAAACCAGTAGGTTATAAATGGGTATTCGTTAGAAAACGAAATGATAAAAATGAAGTCGTGAGGTACAAGGCACGACTTGTCGCACAAGGTTTCCTGTAGAAACCGGGTTTTGACTTTAAGGAAACTTACTCCCCTGTCATGGATGTCATAACATTCCGATATTTGATAAGCCTTGTAGTTTCTGAAAAACTCGATATAAGATTAACGGATGTTGTGACAGCTTATCTTTATGGTGAATTAGATATCAACATTTACATGAAAATTCCAGATGGATATAAATTGCCTGAAGCAAAATCAAAGTCCATGTACTCATTAAGACTAAGACGATCACTATATGGATTGAAACAATCTGGAAGAATGTGGTATAACCGTCTTAGTAAATATTTGGTAAAAGAAGGATACGAAAACAATCTCATTTGTCCATGTGTCTTTATAAAGAAATCGGTAAAGGGATTTGCTATCTTAGCAGTTTATGTTGATGATATAAATTTGATTGGAACTCCAAAAGAGATTGATGAAACAATAAATTACTTGAAGAAGGAATTTGAAATTAAAGATCTTGGCAAAACTAAGCACTGTCTCGGTCTACAGATTGAGCATAGTACTAATGGCATATTAATCCATCAATCAAACTACATTGAGAAAATTCTAAAGCGTTTTCAAATGGATAAAGCATATCCACTTAGTACGCCAATGGTTGTTAGATCTTTAGATATTAAAAAGGACCCTTACCGCCCAAAAGAAGAAGATGAGAATGTGCTTGGCCCGGAAGTGCCATATCTTAGTGCCATTGGTGCATTATTATATTTGGCCCAATGCACAAGACCAGATATTGCATTTTCAGTAAATCTTCTAGCAAGATACAGTTCAGAACCAACAAAAAGACACTGCAATGGTATAAAACATATCATGAGATATCTTCGTGGAACGACAAATTTGGGTTTATTTTACTCTAACACATGCATTAATCCAAATCTAGTTGGCTATGCTGATGCAGGTTATCTTTCTGACCCACATAAAGCAAGATCACAAACCGGATATGTATTTAATAACAGCAATGCAGCAATTTCATGGCGATCTACAAAACAAACATTGGTAGCAACATCATCCAATCACTCTGAAATACTAGCACTACATGAAGCAAGTAAAGAATGTATTTGGCTAAGATCACTGATTGAGCATATTCGAAAAAGCTGCCAACTTCCATCAGTAACGGAAAGGTCAACCATTATTTATGAAGACAATGCAGCTTGTGTAGCTCAAATTCAAGCGGGTTACATTAAGGGTGATAGGACGAAACACATTTCTCCTAAATTTTTCTTCACACATGAGCTACAAAAGGATAATAAGATAGAAGTGAAACAAATGCGATCCCAAGAAAATCCAACGGACTTATTCACAAAGGCGCTTCCAAAATCAACATTTCAGAAGATGGTGTACAAAATTGGTATGCGTCGGCTGCATCAACAAACTAATTGAATAATGCGTTATAATCCAGGGGGAGCGTATGAAATACGCTATAATGTACTCTTTTTCCTTCATTAATATTTTTTCCCATTGGGTTTTTATTAGTAAGGTTTTAATGAGGCATTATCTTGATCCAGAAGAATCAACCATCATAGTAACATTATAAAATATATGTTACTTAAAGATGAAATCATGTTGTACTCTTTTCCTTGTTTATGATTTTTTCCCACTGGGTTTTTCATAACAAGGTTTTTAATGAGGCAATTACTCTTATCATCTTTACATACGCATATTCAAGGGGGAGTGTTGTAATATACATTAATAATAGGGATGAATATGCTAAATATGAAAGGGCATTATTGTAATCTGCACTGCATAAGTAGTCTATAAATATGGAGCTTGATTGTATTGTAAAGATATATCTCTCTCATTCAATAGAATTGTTCTCTCCCTAATTGCCTCCATTCTCTTTATTCTGTAACAGGGATTATTATTCTTAATTGTGGTATTGGTAAGCATATTTTATGGTGCCCGTAGCACCACACTATCTTTATACCACATTTCGTGGCTTTTACTAAAATAAATTCGTAGATAGAATATCAACCAAAAAGAAGGAGAAGAAAAAACTTAAATCGATCAATTGTCTTTCGTATATTTGATTTTGATTAGGCATGTTAATGGATACTTTCAGATACAGATGGTGTCATATTTGCATTTGGATCTGAAATCACTTTCGAATATTGGATATCTGCATCCGTTTATTTGGACGGATATCATATGATTAAATTGTCCGCCAACGATTGATCATGCAACAAACTAAATAGAAAATTTTGGTTCAGCATAATTTAATTTCCAGCCTCAGTGGTTATAAAAGTATGCAAAACCAATCAATATAATAATAATAAATAGTGTTAAGCATTTAGTATGCATTAAATGCGCATGTTACGAACTATTAACTTAATAAAATAATAATTACATTTGTTACTTTGAATTAAAATTCACAGAATATAAACTATAATCCTAACAAAAATCAGATAGATCAATTTCAAACGCGGAAGCCTTCGTATTCGCATTCGTTTTTAAGGATATTGATTTTTATCCTTTTTCGACTGCGGATGACTTTTAGATTTTTACGGTATCTATTGGCAGACTTAATTTTGATTATTGTTTTTTGTATTTCAAAAATTTTGAAGCAATTTTTTTCAACACTAACCCTTTTTTCAATTTTTTTGGTTAAACTATAAATATTTAACAAGAAACTTCATTAGACGATCGAAGTAAATAGAATGGAACAAAATGAAAAACATAAAAATAAATGTTGTGATGTATTGGTTTTTATTAATATGCATACTAAATTATGTCATTGTGCATTTTAACCAAATGACATTTTGATGGAATTAGACTACATAATGATGAAGGAATGAACTCTAAACTTGAAAGCGATCGACTATGAAGATTGAAGGAAGAAATATGAAAATTTGGTTAAGTTCATGGATCGGTACCGATCCATGGATGGATCAGTGTTGATCCGTCAAAATATCCAAATTGTTTCTAATAGCCAAGTGCAATGGATCTCTAACACGTTTGCGTTCAAAGAAAAAGATGGGTTTTCGGGCATAGAGATGGATCCGTACAAATCCACCAAAAAAAATAGTTTTGCCCCTAGAACTCTAAATTATTGAAGGCTGCAGCATCTTGGAGCAAAACATAAGAATCTAGACCAGAGTCATGAATTGGTACTGATTTCTTGATGGATCGGTACTGATTCATTGTGCCTCGAAACTTGGTCAAGATTTGATTTGATCTCCTTCTTGATATACCTGATTTGATTGACTGACTATCTCTGAGCGAGATCTAAAGAATATGAAGGCCCAGAACAACACAATTCAACTATAAATAAGCCATAAATTCCAATAAGAAAAAGAGTTTTCTTTAAACTTTTGGATCTATTCTTCGATTACGAAGGAAACACTACTGTTTTTTACTTTGATGTAGAACATCGAAATATCATTATAAAAGTGGTATTACTAGTGCAAACGAATCAATAAAAATATCAAAATGGATATTGGCCAGCGATTTATCGAATCACTATAAAATTATGTCTCTCTTCTTACTTTATCTTTCTGTTTCTTACTTTTTATCATCTATTTTCTACATTTCTATCTATTGGGGTGTTAGCCTAAAATAAAGGTAAATATTATTTTGTTGCTTTCACTGAGAAGTTGAAGATTAGGTCGGATCTCAATTTGCTACTAGGATTAGAAGAAAGTCTCCAACGGGATCCAATAGAAGATGAGTACGAGTAAGAACGTCATTGAAGAGGAAACTGCAGGAGTTTTGATGGAGGGAATGATGAATATACTAAATATCCATCAAATTTGGAGACAAAGAAAGAGTTGGACGCAATACTGGTTGCGGTGGATCGGAAGATGGAAGCTGCGTAGCAAGCTGTTATGGAGTAATGGCAAAAGCAAGTCGCATCGATGAAGCAACGTCCATAAAGAGATGGATCTTGCTGTAGGGATTATGGAGGGAGAAAAAGTTCTCCATCGAGAAGGAAGTTCTGCAGAATGACATAGACCATAAATGGAAATAGTAAAGATGAAAGAAAGTAATGGAAAAGAGTTGGAGGTGGTATATAAAACCCCTGATAAATTGGGGCTGATCCATCAAGGACATAGAAAGAAGGGGCTGAGGCTGCTAGAGCTGTCGGTGATGACACTGATTGAGCTGTGAGTATAACTGGTGGAAAAAATGGAAGAAATTACGAGATACATGCTCCCAGATGACGTAGCCTGGACCGACCTTATAGGAAAACTGAACTAATGGACTCATCAGAGCCAAAGACCTAGGCGTAGTGAGGGTAGTCACGATCGTTTGGGCAGTGGTTGTGATAACTGCTCACAGAACCGAACACATGGTGATGCACACGATGACCGTAGTTTAGGGAGAAAGGAAGATATTGATGAAATGATTACTAGAGATTAGCAACTCCAAAAACGGTTTGGAGTTGTGCGACCATTCGTCTCAAACCGTCGATATCAACTCTCGGAGGGGTAGTTGCAATAAAGAGGAAAGAGATTAGGATATGAGAATTGGATAGGAGTTGTAGGACCTACATCTAGAGAGCCACCTCTCATCGGAGCCAATGGGCCAGCAGAGGAAGAAGTATTCATCTTTAAAATAGTTGCACTTGTGGAGTTCGATTAGAACTATAAAATGCCTCAAAGAACATGAGCGAAGGACTGGATGAGCGACACTTAAAGTTGTAGAGATATCGGGTATCGACAATTTTAAGCCATAATATAACCGTAGGAGCAACAAAACTATCATGTTTCTTTGACAATCTGTAAGTACTCCAGACAGTTTTGTTTCCAAAGACCCTTCTTGTGACAGTGATGACATTTACCCTTGACAGCCGGAGCAGTTTTTTTTTGTTTTTCTTGTTCATCCCTTTTCTGCTTCTTCGAACATTTCGAAGATGATGCGTTCCCCTTAACTGCGAGTACCGTGCCCTGATCCTTGGATGATGACTCGATCGATCTCAACATATTGAGGAGCTCCTCGATGCTTAATTTCAGCTGGTTCATATTATAGTTTAGTATGAATGACTCAAATCAAGGAGTAAGAGAACCTAGAAATTAGAATTAGAGTCACTTGCAACTCATGCCTATCGTCACGTCTAACTGGAAAAGTCTATCAATATAGCCTTTCATCGTTAGAATGTAATTGTCCACTTCCATGCCCTTCGTCATTTTCATACAAAACATTTTCCTCTTAAGTTCGTGCTTACGGAACAAGACTGTTCCCCGAACTAAGCTTTGAGGCTATTTGATGGACATTCATGTATTCGTGTTGTCTCTGCATCATTTTGTCTAACATAGACAACAAGTAAAGTTGGACGATTTCAAGGTCTACGACCCATTTGTTATAGGCTTATATGTGAATCGAGGTCCGCATTTTCAGTGGGTTTTTGCCTTGGAGGTCCTGTTATTATCAACCATAAACGTTCCTATATTTATTGCCCTTAACCAGCCTATGTAGTTAGGTTTGGTGAGTCTGTTGTTTTCAGAAAACAACTTAGATATAGATATTTTCTGCAAATTTTAACTTAATAGATTAGGACAATATTCATAATAGTTGTTCTTAGAATATTAGTAAGGTTAAATATTACATTTCATTTTACCAATAAGTTTCGACTAGTCTTTTATGTTTCTCAAAACATTAAGACGAAACATAGATGTCTTTCAGCTTCACTAGTGGGTATTATCATTCGTATGCATTTGGATTTCGGCCTTAAGGAAAGCTCAACAAATCACGGTCCCGCGTATAGTGGATAACTTCTTATCGATTGTATCACATACAACTCATAACCCTTTCTTGGCATAATCTCATCTTTACCTTGAGGAAAACTAAAGAAATAAAGAAAGATTATTCACTCATACTTCCCATTTCACGACGACCTAAGTATAATGCACATACTTTGAGGAAAGCTCGGAAAATATGTGCAATTATCCAACGTCTTCTATTTTATGTATTAATAGTACCACACATAATATCCTTTTTTTGAGGAAAGCTCAACAATTAAGGAGCATGAAAATATTCTATTAATATATAAATGTTAGAGGACAACGCTATATTAAAGATTCCTAATGTTTAATATATTAATTGAGTGATATCGACTCATAGAACAATGTATCTCTTATGAATACCTTGTGGTATCAGACACATCTAAAATTACGGTATACGTATTATACATATGCATTTATCCCTTAAGTCTAACTAGGCTTTCTTGTTGTTCCACTTTTTATTATACATTTATACTATATAAGTTTTAATTATTATATAATCTTATCATTTAATTGACCTAAACAATAGTCTTATGTATAATATTACATTAATATTATTGATTATATATTATTTAATTAGTTTACATTTTAAATAATTTTATATTATTCAATTAAACATTTTATATTGAATAGTTATAATATTACAATTTTATTTTCGAACATAATAAAAAATAATATCTTCAAACCAATTTCTCGGTTTCCTTCAAATCCTTTTGAAATAATAATATATATCCTTTGTATCAAATCGTACTTTTCTTCAGGATTAAAAAATAATCACCTTGCAAATTATCAAATACTCTGTATAATAATATAGTGGTGTATTTTGATATATTTATTTGGAAATCCAAAATGTGAGGATTAAGCCTAAGTGGGTAGATTTGGAACCTACATTTACAGATTATATGCTATGTAGTTGGGAACTGCATTTATGTTTATGCATCGTAGACTCCACGAGTCCTATTTGTGGTAGAAAAACTACGTTGGCTTGATCGTGTATCTAATTGGGTACCCAATTAGATAGGGGTACGCAGTCACAAGTGGTAGTGAGCAGCCACACTAATAAAATAATACTTTTCTGTTTAGTGGTTGCTATTTTATCATTTATTGATGTATTTTTCTACTTACCATTTTATTCCGCGTTGACATGTTTATTGAGTATGCAGTATTTTGTTATTGTTGTCTCTCACGTTAGAGTGGTGTAGTGGTAGATTTATACAATCTTGAGTTTTGTATATATTAAAGCACACCTAGTAGAATAAGTGATTACTTTGATAAGTTGTACTATTAAAATTGTATCATATACATTTAGTAGTGTTGTATATTTATCAATTAATGTTATGTATTAAGTTGGTAGTTTTAGAAAGGATGGGGTTTCAGCAATTTTAACTAGTCCGAAAATTTTCAAAGTTTTGGAAGAAATAATAATAGTATTATTTGAAAGTATATTTGGAATAGGAGTCTCATTTAATAAAAGAGTTTACAAGTGAAAATGAGGTTTTGGATTTATAAAGGAGTTTAAAAAGGCTTTATAAATTATTTTTATAATGGAGTTCTACAAAGGAAAAAAGTTTTATAAACCGTTTTAGAGATTTTAAAAGAGTTTTAAATGATTTTGGATATTTATAAAAGACATTTATAAATAAATTTGGAGAGTTATTAAGAGTTTTATAAATGGATTTTGGAATTTTAGTAAAGGAAATATTCATAAATGAAAGAGATTTATTAAAAAAAAATATTAAAAAAAATTATTAATTTTTTTTATAAAAGGAATCGAGATTGGATTTTTTCAAATTGACCTTAATTTTGGTGGTGTGGGCTGTCGTTCTACGCTTAATATAGAAGGAATTGTGTTTGGGTTTATCCTTTTCTCCGTTTCTTTTTAAACGATATTTGTTTTAATCTTTTGTATGATTTTGAAATAAGAAACCATTTATAATATTTTGAGAATATACTTATACCATTGAGATAAATATATGGATATTTTTCCAAGTATTAAAAGGAGCATAAAGGGTTTGTGAATATATCTTTGTAAAAGTAATTTGATACAAGTATTTACAAAGTGATTTAAATCAAGGAAAGGATTAATTAAAAAGGTTAGTGGTTGCTTATGTGCTTAACCAATGTTTTTTTCCTATGGAAATAAATCCCTGATTTGATTGTTGTTTTTATTTGATAGTTAAATAACCGACTATCAAACTTGACCAGTATTTAGACTATCGTTGTCGATTCGGGGAGACCGGAATTGGATCTGTTATCCGAAAACCACTTCGAACCAGCATAAGCGTTCGAATGGATGACATCTTGAAGATGATGTTTTCGAAGATGGAGTTCTTTGAAGTATAAGAGCTACTTGCTATTAATCCTGAGGGTGATTCTAAAATGGATGTAGTAGAGGTAGTGCCTTTGGTTTCGTTCAGATGTAGAACGAACTTGTATGGATGAATGCTGACATAGCATTTCTGCCTGGAGGGAAGTGTTAGCATTTCAAGTGGAAATTACTTGGACGAATAAGGTAATTGTTACCTTACGAGCCTCACACCCGGTAAATGACTAAAGTAGGGACATACGACAGTGCTAAGTGGGTCGCTCCGATTAGGGTATGATCAACGCCTAATCTAGAGCGATATCCATGATTTTATGCATGCTTGGGGCCCGGTTTGGTTGTTTGTTCGCAACCAATGGGTGATCATATTCGATGCCATCCAGTAAGGGGTAGGCCGGTTCTAAGTAGCCAAGGTGCAACATGTTGTAGCCTCTAGTACATTTTATCTAGAGGTATGCTGATTCGATGGGAAGATCCTTTCCCTTTCATAGCTGGAAATCATTTTCCAATACGAGCCTTCGGACTTGTTGTATACCTATATGCTGGAATTTAATTAATGTAATAATTTCGGCTATGATTCAATATTTATTCTAGATCTAGACATTATTATAATATCAGAGGTTTCCTATAGACATGTTTTGATTATCGTAAGGTAAAACTCGTCCGTTTTTGTCTTCGGCGTGGTCTTACGACATACATTTATTTTTCAAAGGGTTTATAAATATAAAAAACAATATGATTGGATAAAGTTTTCTTACACTAGTTTACGAGACTGATCCGGACGTTATTTCCTTATAATGCTCGGGTTAGCCTGAGTATGTTTCAGACTTAGTTCTGAATGCTTTGGAGCTTCAGGAGACGAGCTGGATGCCACGAGACTTATCCGCACATCTTTTGATTTCCGCTGCATTATCTGGTTTTGTATTTATCAACAATTATAAGGACATGCTGTTATAACTGTTCAGGCTAATGATAGACTAGTGCTTTAATTGATATATATATATATATATATATATATATATATATTACAGTTTTCTTTTATTAAAGATCATTGTGTTTATTATAGTTTACTTGTTACGATGTGAGATTTTGTTTTATCTTTTATTTCTTTCACCCCAACAATCTGTCTTTCCGACACTTGGATGCTCAGCATGTGAATACCGTGGATGTATTAGTGTCGACGTTTGTGGGTCGGAAAGGCAGATTGTTACACTTGGTGGGATAAGTATAAAGGTTTAAATATAATATTATATGGATAAGTATAAAGGTTTAATATAGTATTATATGGATAAATATAAAGGTAGAAAGATTCCACTTCTTCTTATAATTTAAAATATAGTTAATTCTCTTTATTAAATCGCTACTCGTTTCGAGCCCGCACGATCACAGAGCATATCGGTCGTTACGAAATTTTTCGGCGTACATCACCTCATTATTCTGGTTTAGATGACACTAGTTTCGTCAAAATCTGAGATAACGCTACGGGATGATAATTTCACGCCTTTTGAAGTCGTTTTGGCCACTGGATCACCCGACTTCAATTATAGCGATCCTTGTACTCATTTCGATTCGCCACCTCTATCCGGACCCAATGGATGTGGTCTTGAGTCCTTATTCGATTATATGCAAAATGCTATATTTTTGGACCTCCAATTTAATTAAGGTCCAATATTTAAATTAATTATTTTAATATCCTATCGTTAAAAATACGAGTATATACAATCTCTGTCCTTGAAAGAATTTCATCCCTGAAATTTCATTGAGCGAAAAACGTAACGAAAGCCAAATAATTAACGAAAGTTAACCGCGTCAAAAATAATATCACCCATAATCCCGGTTGATGGTACGGTGCTTTATCCTATCTATTTTTATTTATCCAATTAAGGTAGTTTAATTAAAATTCCTAGGTAGATTTACTAACCCTAGGTGAAAAGTTACTTAGGCATCCAACCTAAGCTCTAGTCACGGCTGCTGAAGACGAGCAGCTCCAATCATCACCACCCACAATTGACACATACAAAATCAATGCCCTCACTCACATGATCCCAACAGATCTATTGAATTCTGATGCCTCTAGCTTCGGATTTAATCGATTAAAGGGGCGACGACTACTTTACTATGTTTTAGGAAAATAAAAGAGGAAAAAAAGAAGAAAGAAGTTAGGAAAAGAAAGAAAGTGATGGGAGCTATATATAGGTTTAGAATTAGTAAGCTTATGGTGTAAGCTAGGAATAATTTTATTATTGGGGCTGCATCACTATCACTCGTGACCGCCTACATACCCCTATCTAATTGGATACCCAATTAGATGGAGGATCAAGCCAACATAGTTCTACTACCACAAATAGGACTCATAGAGCATACGATGCATAAACATAAATGCAATTCCCAACTACTAAGCATATAAACTGGCAAATGTAGCTTCCAAATCTACCAATTTAGGCTTAATCCTCATATCTAGAATTCCAAATTAAATTAACTTTATTTATTTTTGAAATATAATTCTTTTCGAAAATAATCTCTTCAAATCAAATTCCCGTTTTCATTTCAAATCCTTTTGAAATAATATATAGTTTTATGTCAAATTATACTTTTCTTTGGAATTTAAAAACAAATCACTTTCAAATGGTATTGAATACTCTTTATAATAATATAGTGGTTTATTTTGATATTCATAAAAGCATATCAAAACATATGCACACAGATCGGGAGATTTCTCCTATAAACATGGCAACTGGATCCAAGTCTATCCAAAATGAATAAGTATACCCCTCTATACTAAGAGTGGACCATACTCAGGGTTACATGTACCCTCCTACCCACTTTTTAGTTATGGATTGTCCGAATCATCGGCATCATAACAAATCATTTTGTCTCCCGAAGCGATAAATCATTTTGCACTAATATTTACAAATACTTTCAAAGCACAGTATTGTTTATTTCCTCAAAATCTTTGGAAATCCATTTTAAACCACCGGGATATATGTTCTTGTGATAACACTTCTAAATCCTCTTTTGTTTATAAAACACATTTTATAAATCATGTTTATATAAATCTCTTTTATATAAAATCACTTCACAAATATTTATTTTCAAATATTTCTGTTTCTTTAAAGGAAACATTCCATAACATATTTTTTGTGAAATCCATCTTTCCAGAATGGATCCGATATTTTAAATTATTATAACTCTATATCTATAATTTTTGATCTAGATATCGTGTTGATAATGTGTTGTAAACTATAAGAAAATAAGATATCATTAGAGAAAGAGAGATGAGATATTTTGTTCACTACATGTATAAGCATACAATACAATAGAGCTCTAGTTATAGGCATGTCATAGAAAATGAAAATGACAATAATGCCCATGTAACATATAACATATTCACCCTTATATTTTACATATATTATAAGACTTAATTAACTGTTTATCAATTTAAAGGGTGGTAGAGCTAATCTTTTAAAAACCTAGAAACCATTCTATATAGCTCTATGCTTGCTGTACCGAATCTATTTTAAAAACTAAAGGGGCGTTTACAAAACTTTTCGTTCAGCATCCACTAGACTGTTCTCCTCATTCGGTTCTAGGGTTTTCAGTTTCTTTCTGCTGTTCCACCTTTTATTATACCTTTATACTATATATGTTTTAATTATTATATAAATTTTATCATTTAATTAACTTAAACGATATTTTTATGTATAATATTATATTAATATTATCGATTTAATCTTATTTAATTAATTTACATTTTAAATAATTTTATATTATTCAATTCAACATTTTATATTGAATATTTATACTATTATATTTATAGTTATACATATATACCCTAATATACATGCATTGTTATTATTTATTAATTAGAATTTAATTAATTTAATCAATTAAACAATTATTAATCAATTATTTTAATTTTGAAAATTTCATATATACTCACATCGCCTTAAACAATTCAAGATAATGTAACATATATCAGTTATATATGTCATATATTAAGTTCAATTAATTAACTTATATAATTTATTAATCTATTTAATAATTAATTTATTTTCGAAATTAATTTATAATTTTTCAAATTTTTTTTGAGAATTATATTAAAACATTTATGACATTTTACTTATTTTAATTTCACTTTGAAATTTTAATTTCGAAGTAGATTTGAAAAATTAGCCTAACCTAAATTTAAGTTGGGCCTTTTCTATTATGAATAAGTTTTGGGCTCACTTCACTTTTCGGGTCAGCCAGGTAGCTAGGTAGTGCAAAATACTTGATTACCCAAACCTAGCCTAGAGACTACTTTTCTTGACTACCTATTAAATGAATAAGCTTAATTAGTTGGGCATAACATGACTAATTTAGACCGCATAGGCTATTAGGTCATGATACTATTGTTTGATATAGACCACGCGCAGCCGGTTAAATAGATGAATTTCAATTTTTTTAAACATTCTGGATCTTATTAGCCCTACTAATTCTAAATTGATTTAGCTCCAATCTAAATTAACTCTAAATAAAATCATTATTTTATTTTATTTATTAGTGAAAGGATTTTATTTGATATTATATATAATATATTATGTGCATGTGTATCATATACACATGCACCTGCAACATATATGGTGTGCATGGTTTAATATGCCTATATCTAAATGCTGAGATTTACGCTGTAGCAGATATGTTAGCCCCTCCATATACATATATGCTGTTTAATATACATACATACATGCATACATACATACATGTATGTATATATAGTGAAAAGTAATGTTGTTCTTCATGCACGCACGTACACATATATAAAGTAATATTTACAAATACAAATTTAGATAATTTAAGATTCAAATTCAAACTTCAAATTTCAAATTTTAATACAAGATTTGGATACGAAAATATCTTTTAATTTCAGGTTCAAAATTTAACTTTGCAAATGAATTATATTTTATTAATCTATTCTATACAAATGCAAATGAATTATATTTTATTAATCTATTCTATACAAATATGCACATAAATAATTAAAAAAAAACGTGTGTGTATATATATATTAAGATTAATATTTAAAATCATTTATATAATATAATGTGATGTTATATAACTAAGTATATAAATCAATAAAATAATATATATATATATATGTGTGTGTGTGTGTGTGTGTATTTTATTTCGACCACGTGTTTTGAAAAAATCATTCTTTTAATTGAATCTGTATAGATTTATTTCTTTTTTATATTTAAAAATCGCATGGAAATTTTTTTAGTAAGATATTTCGTAATGTATGTTAAAATATACATATATGTATATATGAAAATATATGCGGAATTTCCTTTCAATGTACATTTTGTATTTAAATTATATTAAAATCACATATGGTTAGCTCCTCTCAACCAAGCACTTCTAGCTTCTGAATTTGTTTCCATCGAAACTTATGGCCCTTTATACACTTGGAGCAATAAAAGCAGAACTGGAAGGAATACTTTGTGCAAGCTAGACCATGCTTTTCAAAACATGCAAGCTATAACATCTTAGTCTACCCTACTCTATTAAACCCTTCTCCCCTCCATTTTTGATCACTCCCCTTTTATGCTATCATGGGGAAGGAAGCCACAGACATCAAAAGATCTTTTATTTTTTTTAATCACCGGCTCAACCACAAAGATTTTAATCCTATTTTACCGCAGGTTGGAATTCAGGTGGGTATGGAAACCCTATATACATATTCTAGAACAAGCCGAACAACTCAAAGCAAAACTTAAGGACTGGTCTGTTGAAATTTATGGGAATGGATCTAAACAGTCTACCAGTATCATGACCCAACTAGCTCATATCTAGCAAACCCTTACAAATGATCCTCTTAATCAAACACTTAATGACATTGAACATGACTTGTGTATGCGCTCCAATTGAGGAAGCACATACGGCCAAGCAAAAATCTAGTGTTAAAATTGAAGAAGAGTGAGATAAGAACACTAATCATTACCACTCCACTCTCAAAATCAAGCTTTCAAGGGGTAGAATCCTATCCATCACTGATACGAAAGGAGTTACACACAGGATTATAAGTGATATTAACAATGCCTTTATAGAGTACTTCTCATAAATTCTTTCTAACCCTAGCACTCATACCTCAGGCATATCCTCGCTCTGTGATATTCATCTTCCGTGAGTCAACTTTTTGCAATCCCAAGAACCAATAATACTAGTCATACCAGAGGATATTTGTGACAAGCCGCATCCCTCAGCATGTCCTAAAAGCTGTCGCGTCAAGAAATACAGATTGTTGGGTTTTAAAAAACCTAGCATCACATAAACTAAGATAACGATATGAATAATAAATTATCTAACCACAACATATCACCGCGGAAGCAATATATCAGATATATAGAATTTCAGGAAAAATAATAGCAGTCTTATAATATTATATCATATCGTGGTCTCAGAAAATATCAGTACATAAGTTAAAATAAGAGTATATCATAAATAATCCCCTCAAAATTAAAATATAAAGATAATTGTAATGATAAGTAATACATGATAAAGATTAAAAGTAGAAAGCTAAGCTCCAAGCCAAGCACGACTGTCTGATAGCAAGAATGCGCTAGTCACCTGCAGCCCTGTCCACTTGAGGTGGGGAAAAGAAGAAATGGAATGAGTCAAATAAAAGTCTAGTGAATGAGAACAAGACTGATAAGATGATTAAGTGCAATTAATTCTCACTACACCATAGGTAGGATTTTGGCGCAAACTTAGGCGGCACAGTTGATACGGCTAAAAGCCGTATCAAATTTTAATACGGCTTATAGCCGTATCTATATTGTTTAATACGGCTTTAAGCCGTATTAAAATTTGATACGGTTTGTAGCCGTATCAAAACCGTGCCTCTTTTCGTGGGAAAATTTTCCCCAAAACGCACACCCTCCCTCCTTTTTTTATTTCCAGCATTAAACTTACTTCCGGTCCTTCTCGCTAAAAACTTATAAATCTTCTTCTTCTTGCTCCTGCCATCGGTAATGAGATCATGTGGGCTTTAGGTATATCTCGTCAGATTTTGTCGCTATGCGCTTCGTCTTCTTGCTCCTGCCATAGGTAATGAGATCGATACCCATTTTCTTCTTCCGCGTCAAGAAAGCCAAATGATTTTGTGGTAATATGTGATTCTCTAATAAAAAGTAAGTAAATAAAAATAATTTACAGTTTACTGCGAAATTATCAAGTGAAACATCGAGTTTACAATTTGCATACAAATTTTTTGATAAATCAATCGATCTTGATTGAGGCTTGAAATTTAAAAGATGCTTGATATTCAGCTAGTATCAATTTTACTTGAAATTCAAAAGCCATGGATTTTAGGAGATGAATGGATTCGAACTCAAAAAGAAAAATTCATAAGTTGATTAGGACTGAAAACCCTACCTGTCTGGAAGAGAATGAAGTGTTAAATTCATAAGTTGGTTGATAGAGTCTGAGCCAGATAGTGTTGATGGTTAAGGTTATGATGACATATCTATCTCTATAAATCCAACAGTGGGTTTATGCTAAATTTAATCTGATCGCATTAACTAGAATTGTTGTTTGTTGATAATCTTAATTATTGTAGAATAAAACCCATTGTCAAGTTAAGCATAAACCAAAATTCTTTTTTTTAGTGTAAAGTAAAACACTAGAACTAGTAGATGGTTGTCTAATTATGAATGTATGCATGCTTGTTGTATTGCCTGGTAGCTGATCAATTTGAAGTATTACTCGCCGAAACTCATAATCCCCATCGACTAAAGTCAACCTGGAGCCTCATTGGCTTCAGGAATGTCGTCGACTGCTAAACTAGAACCAATTTGGTTCCAGGATTTTGTTTTACTTAGTGAGTTTATATTCCCGTATGTTTGTTCGTCTTGTTTTTGCTGAAATGTATATTAGTTGATCTACTGTTTTGGATAGATTGTGATGTCTTTGTGAGCTTGAGAGCATTATAAATTCTGTTGAAACTTTAGTTATATAACTATTAAACATGATATATGAATGAATGGGTAGTAATTTGTCTTACAAACTTAGTACCAAAACCTGTTTAAGAGCAACAATACATATAAATTTCAATTTGTTTTGATACTTGGAATTCGACCTATTTTAGTAAGCATGCTTTCATTTTTTATAGTCTTAGAGTAAAAAAAAACAAATGGACTAAAAAAAAGAGTTTGCATATAAGCATATGTTGGTTTCAAAAATTACATGCTGCTATATAAAGAAAAAAAACAAAAACCTGACACATGCATGTGCTTGTTATGCTTTGTTTACATATTCTCTATGCCTATGTTTATATTAAAGACATGTCACTTTCTTTTTATGGCATAGGCATATATAACAGCTTGGTGCTAATGTTGTATATGGTTCTGACATTGTATATGGTTTTGACATTGGTGTATAAGTGGATAAAATTATTGTTAATGGTGCAAGCCAAGTATCAGGAGAGGGGTAATGCATAGACATTACTCCGGTGCTACAAAATAGCGCCGTTGTAATGACAAATTTTTTGGAAATAGTTTGGTGCTAATGTTGTATATTGTTCTGACATTGTTGTATAAGTGGATAAAACTGTTGTTAATGGCGCAAGCCAAGTATCAGGAGAGGGGTAATGCATAGACATTACTCCGGTGCTACAAAATGGCGCTGTTGTAATGGCAAATTTTTTGGAAACAGTTTGGTGCTAATGTTTAAAATAAACCCTATATTTTGAGTTCCATTTATTGAAATTTAAATAGACCATATATTTTAACTATTTAGAATTAATTAAATGTTTAAAATCATAGTATATTGGAAACAAAAATCCACATTTTACACTTATGTTAAATCATAGGAATTCATAACATATTAATTCACATGTAGTTTGCATAAACCATATTTTTAAATGATGATTAACACATAACATATTAACATATTAACCACTCGGCCAATGTGTCAATTTGGTCGATGCAGAAGTGACAGTATATATAAGCGTACAAACACTTTTACCCTCATTGCTTAGTTTTCTTAAAAGTTTGTTCACTTATTTATGGAGAGAGAAAAATGAGAGGATATTCAACTCTATTTTGAAATAATATCAACAAGTTAAGCACTTTGCATTATGAGCATTGTAAATTTGCGATACAAATATGATTTCATTGTTCAAAATAAACAATATTTAATGTCATATCAAAAAGGAAATTGAGAGCATCGCAGCAATTAAAACGATTCATAAATCAAAGCTATAACAAAAGAGATATGGGTGTTTTGACGTTGGAATTACAGGTTGAGATGCTCGCTCGCCAAGAAAAATGATGTTCCAACCAGTTGTGTAACCTACACATGGCTTAGAATTAAAACCAGTCACCATACCACTTTATTTGGTGACAAATTTTTTTGCTCGATTTTGAATGTTTTGGATTAACTTTGAGTTATCTAATAGTTTTCAGAAAATACAATCATGTGTTCTCTCCTCATTGGGATGGAAGAAAAATCTTCTCTGGTGGAATCAAACTATAATCAAACCAAGCAAAAAAAAACCCTAGAAGAAGAAATTTGGGGATTTTGTCGAATGAGTCATATTCTTCTTCAGGCTCTCGTCCAAACACTAAAAATTGACTATCATATAAATCAAGATTCCATTTTTAGTTTACATTATTGATTCAGTTTGTATTTTGTTTGCTTTTATTTGATTACATTAATTGGTTGGATAGAATCTTGTTCGTATGTTTGGAATTATTATCATTGTAATCTTGTGTGTCCAAATATTTATTTTGGATTCAATACTGTTTCCTTGTTAGTTGGCTGATATAATTTCTTAGAAATGGCTTCTATAATGCATTTATTATTTGTTAAGTTTTGAGCTACTAAATTTTAGCAAACTGTCACGGAGTTAGATCGTCGTAAGACTAAGGTAATTATGGATTTAGAAAAAAAATGAGTCGTTAGATGCAATTTTGTTCTCGAAGAATGTTGTTTTGAAATGAAAAAATGAATATTTGAAAGCTTAAGATATAATATTATATACCCGCATAATCTTCGTGAGTAGATTGAAGGTGATGGGAAGAAGCCATTAAGTATATAGAATAGAAATTGGAAGATGGATAAGATGGCGTTGAACAAATTTGTTGGTACCTTAATCATTCATTTTTTCATTATGTAGACTAGTATAAACCGTACGCACATGCATCTAATTTGTAGAAATTTTATGTTTTATTTAATATAGACAGATGTGTGTTGTAAGTGATAGTCACAATACTTATTTGTAAACCATATTTTATCTTTATATCTACTTTACAGTCTATTTTACTGTCCCCATTCATTATATCTGTTCAAGCCGTTGTCAACTATAACCAACTTGGATGTAGATATTTGAGCAATGAAACTCACCTGCACTTACCTATGAGCAAGATTTTATTTTCATATATCACAACAGTATCCAACTAAAGAAATATGGTTTCTAGTGTATCAATTTAATTTTCATACATCAATTTAATTTAATTTTCATATATCAATTTAATTTCTAGTATAGTTTCTAATAATAATAAATTAAACTTTATAGTCTGAAATACAATGCCTTCGATAGCTTATCTGCTAAGAAAATTTTCATCTACTATTCCATGCCCCGATAATAAATATTTATAGACTAAATTAAAGCTATCAGATTCTCCATCAATACTTACATAAAAAACTAATGAAATCATATAATTGGTACTAACCAATTATTTATGATTAAAGGAAATAAAATAGAACTAGAGATACCTATAACACCCACTCTGTGAAGGAGGTGCAGCATGATAAGGTGAAGGAGCTGGTGCTGTATACAGGTCAGGCCATCCAGGATATGCAGGTTGCTCATAAGCACTATGTTATAGGACATAAGGGGACAGAGCATATGACTGAAACGGATCATATGTTGACTTTGGACAATCTAAACTAAAAGGCTCGTTGTATGACGACCACTGCAGCTGAGGCTCGTTGTACTTCTTCCATCATGCCTTAATCTTTTGTGGAAGTTTACTACTTGGTCAACCCCTGATAATAATAACAATAAAATAATAATAATAACAATAAAATAATAATAATAACAGCAGCAGTATTAGAATATTTTCCAACGGATTATCTCAAGACAGTTCCACCAAAATGAAGGCTTTGTGTAACCCATATACGGAGAAGAACCTCATCAATTGAATGTCTCGGTTATACATCAATCATTTAATTAATTACTTAAGTTATTTAAATAATAAATAGCAACTAGCAATGGTTAAATGTAAAAATAAAATGTTCTAACCATTAATTAATTAAAGTCTTAAGCAAATTACACTTATTAATTAATTAATTAATTTTAGATATTTAATTAGAATAAAATAAATAGTTTGAAACTAGTTTAATGATGATTAAACACGATTTGAAAATAATTATCAAATTCTGTTTAATAATAAATTAATGATTTGTGTAACTAGTTAATCCAATATAATTTAGTAAAGTTAAATATGTTGAATTAATCTTACAACAAATTTCTCAATATGATTTCAAAAATATTCTTTTCGAACAGTTGGAACGAGGACCCATTGAAGGTCAAGTCTCATGTTCTGTTAAATATTATATAGGAGGGCAGTATGTCTTTCAGCATAGACAAACAATGGATAAATGAATCAGATCTAAGGTCTACATACTATACAGACGGGGTGCAGAAGTTCATTAGTTTTGTTGAAGAAAATGGTGGTAAGAAAGGATTGTATTTATGCCCTTGCACCCGGTGCAAAAATATGAAGACGATCAAATTAGATGACATTCATTTTCATTTGCTTAGATAGGGTATTATCCAATCGTATACAGCGTGGTATTTTCATGGGGAAAAAAGGGCGGAGATGGAAAAACAGCAACCAGTTAGTCATGGCAGAACTACTGCTGAGTCTGAACATATTAGGATGGAAGATCTGGTCAATGATGCAGATAGATTTCATTATTTTCAACCTACAAATTCTTTGCCTGATCATGCTAATGTTGGAGAGCAGTCTACTGATTATCCAGATTGGCCGGCCAATGAAAGTAAGAAGTATAAATCGCTTTTTGGTAGCGTAAAAGAGCCATTGTATCCTTCATGTTCAAAAGGGATTACGAAGCTGTATGCCATTGTGAAACTGAATAGCTTGAAGACCCAATACAGCTTTTCAGATAATGGTATGACTGCACTTCTCGAACTAATAAAAGAGTTACTCCCCGAAGGTAACACGCTGTCGACAAAGTACTCGGACGTGAAGAAGATCATTAAGCAAGTTGGGATGAATTACAGAACTTATGATGCATGCATCAATGATTGCATATTGTACTAGAAAGATGATGCGAACAAAGTTTCTTGTACAAATTGCAATGAACCAAGATATATGACATCATTAAACGAAGAGAGAAAATGCACCAAAGTACCTCGAAAGACATTAAGACATTTTCCTTTAATTTCTAGATTGAAGAGACTGTATATTGTACCATGGATGACAGATGCGATGACCTGGCATGGTCGTGCCAAGTCTGATCCAACCGTAATGCGTCATCCATGTGTGTAACGACCCGATATTTTCAACCATTCGCATCCATTATAAGTGTATGGGTAGACACTTATGCCGAAATTGAATTGCTCAAAATACCGCGTTGTAAATAAAAATTTGGCAAATCTCAGAATATACAGTAAATAAAAATCACAGATCACAGACACAGAGTAATAATAATGCAGCGGAAGTAAAAAGAGATAGTAGTTCATGAAGCTACTATATAAAAATATCAGAGTTACATAAAATACAACAGAGGAAATAAAGTACAAAAGAAGTCTCACTTCATAGATGTCAACTAATACAAGAGCTGAAAGGAACAACAAATTTCAAAAGATAAACTTGACAAGTAGATAATCTCCAGCGATTCCAATCTCCAGAAAGTGGAAATCCAAATCTGTGAATAACTCAGGCTGACCCGAGCGTAAATAAAAATACAAACACTCGAGTCAGGACATACATACTTATACAATGTAAACCAACTCAAGTGAATTGTAGTAAAGGTACAAGTAACTTAGAAGATGCTTGGGATTGCCCATCCTCTAAGGATCCGTTAAACTATTTACTATGTAGTATATTGCGTTATATACAGTAGTGTCTAATCAGTAAATTATAATCATATAGAAAATAGCGTTAAGGGGATGGTGAACCTTAACGCGGTCGGATCTTTAAAACCAAAATCGTAGTGGGCTCGATCTAAGGATATGACACGGCACGCGAGGCAATGCCAGGGTGGATACATCGTTTGCACTCCCGGACCGGTGGTGATGGCAAGCCAGCAGCTTCCGCCTACCTCGAACAATACCCCCGAATCAAAGTGGCGCCACCGAATCGAATCACAACAGTAATAAAATGGTTTCCGATGGAGCATGCTCGATGAAAGGGTGCGACCCTTTGTGTAGCCCGGTATAGCTCCTGTTTTAGTCATATATGCCAACTCATGGGAGTTGGGTCCACGTAATATACCTCGAGAATGTCGCCACCATCCTACTTCATTCTGGAATCTCCACCGCGTACACAGTTGTTAAAGTGGTTTTCGGTATTGGCCGGCTATAAGACGATATCCGATCCCGGTCTCTTTAACAACCAATCATTATTATAACCCGTAGTTATAACCTTTTAAAACAATATTTATACTTCAAAATAAAATATTATTTCAACACAAATCTTTATCAAAATAAAGATTAAATCATTCCAAAATATCATATCTTTCGGATCTTCTTTTCAAATCATTTTAATATCAAAATATCATATCTTTCAAAACTCCATTTTCAAACCATTTTAATATATCAAAATATCATATGTTTTCAAAACCACATTTCAATCATTTAATATATCAAAATATCATATCTTTTTGAAACCACATTTATTTCAAATCATTATTCATTTTATTCAATTTAAAATATCATTTCAATCCATATTTCAAAACAGTATATATTCCAAAAATCATTTTTAATCATTAAAACGAAGTTATTATGTTTAATAATTAAATTTTCAAAATTTTCGACTTCCAAAGTTCATTTATTCACTTAAGTTTATCAAAGCAGTGAAAATTCACTTTTCGTGGCATTTAGAAAACGCTACGGAAAAATACATTCAAAACAGTTCAATTTAACAAAAACCAACATTTTAAAAATGTTGTAATAGGGTTTACTTATATTTCGAATAAACTTAGTTAAATTCAACAATTTATAGCACTTACAAAAATTGCTATAATAGCTTTTAATTCAATTTAGCTTTTTAGTTCATTATCATCAACTACAGCATTTTCAAATGTTGTAATATCATTTACATTGTAATTAATAGCATTTCAAAAATACAGTCAATTAACTTCAAATATTCAATATAATTTCTCAACCAACTATATTTTTATTTAAAACATTTTTAACTTATAAAATCATGCATTTTCACATTTATAACATCATTTAATTTTTCCTCAAGTTCATGATCTTATAAAGTTAAATTTCCATTCAAAAATCAAGATTTAATAATAATTGCAATGTTCAATTTTAAATCCATTACATTAGATTTCAACTTAACACTTAAGTTCAAATTCTCAAATATAACTTAATTTTATTTTTATTTACTTAACTAAAAGTTCACTTTTAAGTCAATTTCATAAATTTCCAATTTTAGTTATATTTCAAAATTTCAACTTAAAATATTCTTTCATTTCACATTTCAAATTTGTTAAAAACCATAAATATGATATAAAATCACTTTTAATTCATTTAAATTCAAATTATCATAAATTTATCATAATTTCATATTCAATTTAATTTCCAATTATAATTAAATCAAATTTTCCAAAATAACTTACGTTTAAAATTTTCTAACTTTTCATTAATTCATTTGACTTACAATTATTCAGAAAATCAATAATACTTTACAAAATTTATTTTTAATAAATTTTAAATCAAAATATTATAATAATTACATTTCTAAAATATTTTAAACATTTTAGAAAAACATATTTTAACTACGGGCCTGTATATAATTTTCTACGCTAGGTAAAGTGATACGGGTAATATATCATTTCAACCCGTAATTTACAAAAAAATCCGGGTTTTATCATTTCAAACCCGCAGTCCCAAGTAAATAAAATAAATTTGAAAATCATTCAGGCCTATCATTTCAGCCCATAACAATTTTCTCTTATTTTAAAGTCCGTTCGGGTATGTATCATTTCAACCCATAGTGATTCTAGTCTACAGGGAACTTGCAATGGTCATAAACAGATATGAATGAACAGTAACAACAATATACAATAGTAACAGATGATGTGACATGTAACAGGTGACATGACATATAATTTAACATGTTAACATCATATATATAAAATCACATGGCAGTTATAACATCACAAATATTTCTACACATTCAGTTGTGGTTGTTTTACAACTGCATAAGTATATAATTGTCGTGTGAGATTTACTCACCTCTTTGTGCTGGAGATATCAAAACCAATGACACAATGGAAACAAAAGCACGATGACAAGACTACGGACATGAGTGGAGAGCGAATCAAATCTACAACCATTGTGTACAACCCAAAACAAAAAAAATCAAAATAACAAAATTCAATACGACTTTAAAATGCAATAACATTGAAATAAAAGGAGATACGACTACGCAGTCTTTTGCTTTGCCTTCTCTATTGTTTGGTATGGCTTTGGGGTCTGATGTGGTTTAGATGTGGTCAAGTTTTGGGTCAGGTTTGGGCTAACATAGCTCGGGTTCAAGGCAAGACAAGGTGGAGTTTGTACATGAGGAGGTGATGTGGTTTTGAAGTCAATTAGGTGGTTTTTGGTCAAAACAAGGGCTCGGCCATGGGGATTGGGCTCGGCCTGTGATGTGTCATGACTAGACAGAGGTGGGGAGGGGTGTGTTGTGGTCAGGTCTGGGGAGTGGTGGCGGCTATGGTGGTGGTTTGGGTGGTGGTTGAAGTGGATGAGCATGTAGAGGTCAAATAAGCATGGATCTAGGCATCTAGGTTGTAATTTGAGGGGTTTGACCATCAAAAGGGGTTCGACCATGGTCAGATCTGATGAGGTAGATGGTGGTAATGGTTGGGAAGAGATGGAAGGAGGTGGTGGCCGTGGAATAGGGTAAGAGGCCGATCTTAATCAAGGGAGAAGGCAATGCAAAATTGCATAGAAAAAGTAAGAAAAAGTAGAAAGAAGAGAGGGATTTACCTAAATTTTTTCTTCAAGATGGAGGCCATGATTTTTAGGGTTTTTGGAGCTTTGAAAATTCGTGAATGAGAGGAAAAAAAAGTGGCGGCTGAAGAAATGAGGAGATGTGGTCAGTTGAATGAAAAGTTAGGTTAAAAAGTAGAAGGGTTAGAAAAAAAGGGCCTTAGGAAGATGGAAAGTTTAAGGCCTTTCAAATTTCTTTTCTATTTTGTAAATACATAAAAAGCCTGATAAAATAGATAAATAATCTTAGAAAAAAAATGTAAATAAGAGAAATAAAAACATACATTTTAAATTATATAATTTATATAAAGAAAATATCCATATAGGTGAAACTAGGCTAAATAAATTGGAACAACCCAAAAAATCTTTGGAAAACCTATTTTTAACCAAAATACATATAAAATTAATATTAATAAAGTTTAAACACAGCAAATAAAAGTGAATTTATAAAATAAATAAATAAATTTTAAATATATATAATTAAATTAAGAAAATAGCAAAGAAAATAGAAACTAGGCTTAATAAATTGAAAACAATTTCAATAGACTTTAGAAAAATTATATTATCATTTCAAAAAATACTAAAAGACAAAATATACATAAAATAACATATAATCACATATTAGAATAAAATATAACAAAAGAAAAAGTAATTTATACAATTTAAAATAGATAAAATTGTTAAATAAACAGTTTATACTCAAAATTGAAATGTACATATCTTTTGCAGTTTAACTCCGTTTTCAACGAAACAAAAAGTGGTGTTCTTAGAATTTTGTGTACTTCCATAATAAAAGATAAAATTTAAAATTTTCAAACTTTTAAAATTTTAAATTAAAAGTCAAAGTTTGACTATTTTGACCAAAATTCACCTTTTTGGAAAATGTTCTTTTTAGTCATGCTTTGGAATGAAAATTCATATCAAACTAAAGTTTATATTTAAAGTAACAAAATTAATCATTCAAAATAAAATAAAAATAAGTTTTTAAATCAAAATTTAATTAAAATAATTAAAATATACAAAAAAAAATAAATTGCAAAATACAGGGTTGTTACAATGTGACACTTCTCAATGGAAAGTCGCAGATTCATTTGATCAAACTTTTGCTGCCGAGCCAGGAAATGTCACACTTGGAATAGCAACAGATGGTTTCTGTCCACATGCTTCTCTCTCTAACCCTTACAGTTGTTGGCCAGTAATTTTAGTACCATATAATCTTCCTCCGTCTATGTGCATGAAAAGGGAGTTCTCAATGTTAACATTGTTGATTTCTGGGCCAAAACAACCAGGAAAGGATATTGATGTTTATTTACAACCGTTGATAGACGAGTTAAAGCAGTTATGGGAAGGAGTAGTTACATTTGACTCGTTAGATAAATCTGAGTTAACAATGAGAGCTAGGGTGCTGTGGGCAATCCATGATCACTCTGCTTTGGGGACTTTATCGGGATGTACAACTCACGGTTACTTTGCATGTCCTGTTTGTGGGGAAAACACTTGTTCTTATTATCTTCCTGAAAGTAAGAAGATGTGTTACATGGGCATCGAATGTTTCTTCCTAACGAACACAAGTTTCGATACAAGCGCTTATATAGTGTCCGTGGAATCATAAAGTGTCCGCGGAATCGTAAAGTCATATACCTAAGTATATTTATCTAACATAACGAGTCAATCTACAGGTCCACCTCACATAACTGATTGACCAAATGGGGATCTATTGTCCCCTCTGTACTCACACTACGTCTGGAGAAGGGGAACACCATAATGCAAACCCATAAAGTGACTCATTATATGCACCCATGTTCATCGCTCGCTCGTAGTGGAAAAATGTCTCTTATTGTGCTGCTTCGGTGTCCAACGTGACTCTCGTTAGTACCGGGCCCCATCTAACAATCGATTTCCTATCTCCACTTATTATCCTGCCTCGGCGTCCATCCGTACCACGTTGTGCAAGAAAACATGCAGTACTTGGATCTCCCATTATGACCGAGCTCCTCAGGTAGTATTCCCGTAAATGTTGAGCCCACCCGATCGTAACACTTCTGAGTCTAACGTGAAATAAAATCGCCCACTCTTTATTGCTATCCATGTCCGGCCTCGACATCCGCCAAATGATCATTCCACCGTTTATGTAGCTTCTGGATCAACTCTATCCTGACATCATTGCGAACTAAGTTCGTCCAAACTACTCTAATATTGAACCAATTTTCTTATTCTCTCTCACATACAATATGATCCAAAACAGTTCATTTTCTAGTTTATTAACTACCAACATTTTTGTTCATTTTGTTGGGCTTAAGGCCAAGGTTAAATTCGCCAATTCTGACACTGGACGGTTGACCTGATATCTCCATAGGTTGATCGGTAGCAGTCGACTATGGCTATCCCATGGTCGACCGTTCCCTTTATAATTTTTAAGGTTCGATGATATTATTTTTCTGTGCGATTAATTTATTAATTACATTGTTTAATTCCAGACGATTGATTCTAACAGTTAACGCTATTTCAAGCTTAATTAATTTTTCAATTTCTAGCAATTCTAAGGTTTTCAATAAAAAACATATGTCACTTTTACAATTTCTGGATCTAGTTCAAATTTAAATTATAGGGTTAACAGTTTTCCAATTCAATTTCAATTTAACAAATTAACTAGTGTTTTTAAGCAATCTAATCAACTAAATAGATTTAAGTTTAATTCAAATAATCAAATCATTAGATCTGTGCCCACTCACCTTATAGCTTAGCTCTAAATCTGAAAAAGTAGCCTTCAATCAACAGCATTCCTCTATATCTCCTAGTTGCTTGCCTCTCCTCTTAATCTTGCTCTTTGATTTGATATTAATTTGGGTTTAATTAGAGTTAAAATTTTTATTTGAGAATTAGGGAAGAAACTAGAGTTTCAAAGAAAATTTCTATCGTTCAAAACTAGAAATCAGGGTTAGGGCTAAAGTCTAAGTTATAGAGTTAGTTGATTAATATTGATCATTAGGTCAGCTCAGAACTCATTAAAACCGATCATCATTTACTTCGCTCGCACGTAACCAATCTTTCCCATTCAAATCAATCGACACAGGCAGATAATTACCCGAATTAACATGAGTTGGGTTGATTGCTCCTAAAATTGGGTCAATCCCCACGGTCGACCTAGCCTAATGATGATCGACTTGGCTTATTTTAATTTTTGATGTATTTATTTTAATTTTTGTTTAATTCTTTCGATGCTCATAACTCTCTCATCCTAACTCGGATTTTGACAAGTTATATGTGAAAGTTGTCCAGAAAATCACTATGGATACAATAGCGTAAGTTTCATAGCTAAATTCAAACGTTTTTAAAAATTCACTTTTAGGTCCTTATTTATGTTTATTTATATTTCTTATTTCATTCGGAAAATTTCCAGGATGTTAATTCTCCCATCTTAAAAGAATTTCGTCTCCAAAATCTCTATGGATAGAAAAATGCAACTCACACACATCAACCAAATTCTACATCCATCTACTCATCCATCCACCATAACAACCATATTCATTAATACTTCCTAATGCAATCATGTATTTATGTGACATAGAATGCACATGAACCTAAACTAATGCAAAAGAGTAGTTATCTACTGATTAAGTCGATCTCCTATTTATTCAAGAATGCTCATGCTATGCATCCAAAGATATGCAAGATCCTAATGATATACTGATAATTCTATATGCATGCACAACCATATGCAACATCCATATGCATAACATCCATAGGTAACAACAAATCAAAAAGAAATATGCACAAGATATGAGTGTGCTTATAGGATCTACTAACCTAACGTGTAGAAATATAAATGCAATCAATCCATCCATAAGCATCCACACACATCCATTAGCATCCATCACTCATTATGTGTCCTATTGACACGTTTACAAACATCCCTATCATCCAAAGGTCTGTACCTAAGATGGTATACCCTACCAAATCCTATCATAAGGGATCTAGCTAAAGAAAGATTGAAGCTTAAGATGTCCTAGGAAAGAGCTGTGGGTGGGAAGCTCAGATCTTCTCTTCGGGCTTTCATATACTCTTTGCTGGATTGTCTCCTCACTGAACCTTGACTAACCTAATCTCCTTACCATGGAGTCACTTTGTGCCATACTCTAAAATACGGGTCGGTGCACGACGAATGAGTGACTCACACTCAATCTCAACCTCCTCCAACCGAATTGGCTCAACAACAGTAGCAAAATCATGCAAGCACTTTTGCAAGTTCGAAACATGGAAAAAATCACACATCCCATCCAACTTCTCTGGAAGCTCAACCCTATGTGCCAACTTCCCTATCCTAACCAAACTTCATCACGTGCCTCAAGAGTGAAACCTTCATGAATACCATGTCCCTCATTGCAAACTCCAACTCTGAACGCCTCCTATCTGCATAAGACTTCTACCTATCTTGGGCAGTCTTCATCGTCGTCCGAATCAAATCCATTTTCTCTGATTTCTCCCTAACCATATTCGGCCCAAGAATGATCTTATTTGTCGTGTTCCACCGACACGATGGTGATTTGCATGGTCTGTCGTATAAAGCCTTAAATAGTGCAATCTCAATTCTAACCTGATAACTATCATTATAGGTGAACTCAACCAATGACAAATGATCCTCCCATAAACCTCCAAAGTCGATGATACACATATGTTGCATATCCTCCAAAACTCGATTTACCCTCTTTATTCATCAGTTGGTGGATGATTTGCTATACTCAAGCTTAGCTCTGTCCCCAAAGCCTCTTGCAGATTCCTCCAGAACTCACTAGTGAAAAGCGTGTCTCGGTCTCTAACTACATGAGTAGGAACTCCATGTAGCTGAACAACCTTTCTCACATACAAGTCTTCTAAAGACACTGCTGTCCTAGAACTCCTCACTAGTATAAAATCAGACCATTTGGTCAATTTATCGACTATGACCCAAATGCTCTCATTTCCCCTCCTAGTCCTTGGTAACCATCAACAAAATCCATAAAAATGCTCTTCTACTTCCATTGAGGAATATCCAATGGCTGCAATAGTCCTTCAGGCTTCTTCTGCTCCGTCTTCACCCTTTGGCAAGTCATACATTTAGCAACATACTCTACTACTTGCCTCTTCATACCAGACCAAAAGAAAGCCCGCTTCATGTCCCTATACATCTTATCACCACCGGGATGAATGATCATCCTAGAATGGGAGACTCAACCAACACCTCATTAATCAAATCTGCACTACGAAGAACTCATATCCTACCTTCCCTCCACAATCATCCCTATGGGTCTATGGCTCAACAGCTCAAGTGACTCGGTGACTTCCCTCTACCAATCCTATCCGTAATATCCATTAACTCCTTATCATCTCTCTATTGGAATCCAATACGCTCCATCAAGGTAAGTTGAACATCCAAAGCTACCAGTAATCCAAGGGTAATATCCAATAATTGTATGAAGTCAAATGTAGAAATATACTCCAAATGTCTCCACTCCAAGAATAGATGACTTAACACTATTTTCTGTTTACTCAAAGCGTCCGCTACTACATTACCCTTTCCCCGGGTATAAGAAATCTCAGAGTCATAAGATGCCAAGAACTTCATCCACCTCTACTGTCTCAAGTTCAAGTCCGTTTGGGAGAACATGTATCTCAAGGACTTGTGATCAATGAAAAGCTCAAACCTCTCCTTTAGAAGATAATGCCTCCATGACTTGAGCGGAAAAACTATAATCGCCAATTCAAGATCACGTGTCGGGTAGTTACTCTCATGGGTCTTCAATTGCCTACTCGAATAACATACTACCCTTCCCTCCTACATCAAGACCACGCCTAACCTCATACCATGGGCGTCAGTATAAACTGTAAAAGTCTTAGTTCCATTTGGCAACACTAACACCTGGTCAATGCCTCCTTCAACCTAATGAAAGCCTCCTCACACTTAGCATCTGATGCAAAGACAAGATTCTTCTTGGTAAGGCGGGTCACTGGAGTAGAAATCCTCACAAAGTTCTCAATGATCATCCGATAATAACCCACGTGACCAAAAAAAACTCCACATTCCTGTTGCATTCTTCGAATCCTGCCAATCCTGAACTGTTGCTACTTTACTTGGGTCCAGTGCTAAACCACTCTCTGAGACAATGTATCCCAAAAGTGAACCTCCTCTCTTCAACAGTAGCACTTCGAAAACTTAGCCTTAAGCTTATGTGCATGGAGTGTCCTAAGCACCTCCTCCAAATGCAAAGCACGCTCCTCTCTACTCCTCGCGTATACCAAGATATCATCATAAAACACCACTACAAATTTATTCAGCAACCCCCAAATCACTCGGCTCATCAAGTCAATAAAGAAGGTGAGTGCATTAGTTAGTTCGAAGGGAATGACCAACCACTCACACAACACGTTAGGAGTTTTAAATGACATATTTTGGATACTGTCCTCAGCTACACACAACTGATGGAACCCTATAGCCAAGTCAAATTGGGAAAATACTCTAGCTCCAACCAACTAATTGTAGAGATCATTTATTCAAGGAAAAGGATAGAAATTCTTCTTAATCAGTTTATTCAGCTCTCGGTAGTCAATGCAGAGTCTAAGAGAACCATCCGCCTTGGTGGCAAAGACGACTGGTGCTCTCTATTCAGAAATGCTCCTTCTAATAAAATCCTTCTTTAACAACTCATTCACCTGTTTATTCAACTCGCAACTTTCCCTTGGAGCCATATGCCTTCGAGGTAGGGCAACCGGTCGAGCATTCTCGACAAGATAAATCCTAAACTCGATCTCTCTTTCGGGCGAGAGGCTGGTAACCTCGGCAAAAACATCAAGGAAATCTCTAACTATAGGTACTCCACTACTCATCATGTGATAAGTCTAACGAATATAAGTAGCTCAACATAACAGATCCTCGAGGGTCACAATGCACCTCTAAGCTACACCCACTATAAGTACTCAATCTAACTACCATCCTATCACAGTTTAAAATAGCGCCATACATAGCCATCCAACGCATGCCTAAAATCAACCCAAAGCTAGAGAATCTCAATACAAAGGTATCACGATCAAACTCAACCCCTAAGATAAACAATTTCAAACCCCTACACAACATGGATAAATAGACCGATCCTCCTACGATGTTTGGCATAACTATAGGGTCCATCACAATACTAGTGTCTAAGTGCAAGTCATCAACAAGTCTATTAGAGATAAAGGAATGAGAAGCGTGGGTATTAAACAAAGTACGAATAGAAAGACCGAAAAGAGATAACACACCTTCGATCACCACCTTTTTCCCTTATCCAGTACTGGCTGCACACTGGAACTAGCGACTGCCTCAAGAGCATAAGTTTGAACCACTCGAGTCGAAATCTGAGAAGAAACTCTCAGCAACGCAGTGCAAGCTCGCTTCATATGCCTAAACAGGTTACAGTTATCACATTATATCCTAGAGAGACCTCTACCACACTCTTTGGCAAAATGCCCATGCTTCCCACACTTATGGAACTTCAAGTCCTTCTGAATCTTGCCCTTCGGTCCAAATCCTCCCTTTTTCTTGCCATTATGGAACCCTTTCTCCATAACTTTGGAGCCTTTTCCTTCACCCCTTTCTTATCAATATAAATAAGCAAAGCCATCTCAACAGGTCCCTCGAATGTAGCTCCCATCGGAATATGACTCACTGCTAAATCCTAAAGCGGCTGATTCAAACCTTTAGCAAACTTGAGAGCTTTCTTATGCGGTGTACTAATCAACTCCATGCCAAACCTTGCAACCCCATTAAACTAGCTCACATACTCCTTAACAGAAATATCGCCCTAATTAAGATTTGATAAACCTCTCCAATTGAACACCCTCTTCAACCTGTGAGAGAAACTTCATTTCAAACCTCCTACAGAACTCTCTCTATGTCATATCAACACCCTCTATCTTTGCCTCTTGTTGATGCTAAAAATGGGCATCAACACCCAATAGAATCTAACAAAATGTTGACGCCAAAAATGGGCATCAACACCCAATAGAATCTAGTAGAGACTAAATGAAGAATGAAACTAAAATAGAATAGAAATCATAAACGAACATAAAGATTTATATAGTGGTTCGGCAATTTAGGCCTACATCCACTTTATATTTTTAATGATCTTTCACTTGACTATGATTACAAGAATGTTTGGATCAGCTGAGATCCATTATTACAAAAGTGAAGAATAAAAATGGCAGAGCCTCGGTAGAGAAAGCATGATCACTTTTCTGACGCCATGCTTACTATATGTATAGGGGAAGATGTGCATGGATCAGACTGAAATTCTGGTAGAAGGTTTAGGAGACCAAGACGAGTCTACCCTCAAATTTATAGGCCCATCAGAACCCACAATAAGGATCGGTACCGATCCCTATTAATGCATCCAATTGGGTTGCGATCTCTATGAGGGACGCCCCCACGATGTTAGCTACTTGCTTCCCAAATTTCGTGCAATTTCGACTTACGGTTTGTGAGATATTGCATTTTCTGTGAAGTAGTGGTTCTTGAATTTTGATTTCTGCTGATCCCTCTAGATGGATAGGTACCGATCCCTCCAACTTACTTCAAATGCCATGCGATCCCTATAAGATGTTCCACATGTTCTAGTTAGCTTATACTCCAAGTTTCATGTTGATAGAATCTGTAATTTTGAGCTATTGACCAATCATTATTGCAATATGTAGTGAAAGCCGCATATGGACGATCCCTTTTATACCGGTCCCTTTTGATAGGTGAATTAATTTGCCCATAACTTGAGCATACGAACTCTAAATGACTTGAAACTTGAAATGTAGCCACATGGGGCCTTCCTTGTCACTCAATAACGATCTTGATAGAGTTAGAGGTATGCCCTAGGGGCAATTATATAATTTGTTACATATATCTAACTCATTGACCAATCTTGTTCGAAATAAAGGTATTTTTTTATTATATACTTGATATAATGTGGTATATTAATTAATAAATTTAATTAAAAGTATATTTAATAGAAAATCCATAAATGGTATGTTTTGTGATAGTAGTGACAAAGTGTTGTAACCGTGAGTAATTTATCACAATAAAACAAATATACCATTTTTAATATTTTTAGTCAAGATGCATCGAGACATGATATCGATGTATCACTTGAGACTAGAGTACGTAAGGCTCTCCAAAAGTTGGGCAGTGTATTACTCATGTTTGCTGGGGGCACCAAGGGGTTACATACTAATAGTTATTGAATAACTATGGAGCGACTCACTCGATAGATTTCTGTTGGTTAATATAACTAAGATCAAATAGAAAATATCGATGTGATTAATTTACACAGTTCTTTTGACTTAAGAATACTGTCGACCTTCAATGTGGAAACTCCACTTTAATTATAGTCAAATTTTGGCACGACTTCCATCAAGTGACTATAATTGGGTCGAGTGGAAGTATTGGAAGTGAAACACTATTCAAGAGAGGATTCTTCTCCTCAGTTATATAAGGTTAGTATCAAGGTCAACTTAGGTCAACACAATGTCAAAATCTCTAGTCAGAGTAGTTCGGTTAATAATTACTGTTATTATTGAACCATGGTCTTTGTGTTTGGATTATAGAGTTGAATATGGATGACATTGGAATTTTGACCATAACCAAATTCAATAAGTCCAAAGTGATATAGTTTTGACGAAGAGAATTGGCGTAAATAATTGTCGCAAAAGGGTAAGGCTTAAAAAAGTGAAATTGGATTTTACCAAAGTTTAGCAAGCGATAAATTTGGCCATAATATCACACCAGATGCTAAGTAACATGTGAATGTTGACATTCGAATAGTTCAATGTTGATCGCCGACCGAATTTACACCCAAGAGTTACACAACCGAAGTAATTAATTCTCTTTAGGCCAAATGATTTAATCGATTTATAATTGTTATAAATTAATTAAATTAATTAATATTTATGAAATATTAGTTACGAAATTTGAAAATGATATGAGAAATAAATTTATTGCATATATTTGTAATAGTTGTAAATATATTGGTTGATATAAGGTATCGATAAGAAATTGAGTTCATTATGATTGTACATATTTACTCTGGGTTAAATGAGCTAACAACCCATGAAATTATGGAGTTGTAGGCTTTGGTTATGTCTAGGGTTAGAGGTGGCTTGAAAAATGGTAAGGGTTTGGAGATGCGTGGTTAAGATCTAGTGGTTTGCTCTCTTATCTTACCATATAAATAAACGGTCTCAAAACCCTGATTGGTTAGAGATCTTTCTGTTCATTTTTGAGTTGCCACCCTCTTCCCTCTTTCATGGATGAAACCCTCCTCTAAATCAATCCTAGAATTCTCATATCAAATTCAAGTCAAAACTAAAAGCTATTTGATAGCAATTGGTCATAGATTCTAGATCAGCAATCTGAAGAACAAAAAAAAAAACAATTTAAATGAAGCGAATTGATTATTCAAGGTTGACATTAGGGCATCTAATTTGTGTAACTTTGATTCTATTTTTATCATATTATTTTCCTTTCATAATTTGTTAATCATATGAACATATGTGTATAATTAAATTGTTGTTTTGTTAGTTAGGTGATATTTTTGTACGTAATTATGTTGCCACAATGGAGATTGGATATGTACATAATAATTAAAGATCTATTCCAAGATTATGTTTCAGATCTAAAATTAAACATCAAAATTAATTTTAAGTTTGAAATTATTTATGTTCATACATATTGATCACATGTGTGAATCTTATATGTTAATTTTTTGTGTTAAATCTTCGCATACAAATTGAATTAAGAGACATGTTTTATTATATGTTGTATATTTAGATTTGAATATTTGCAAATGTTTGTTTGTGTTTATTATGAATTATAAGTGATGATTTTTTTATATTCATATATTTTATTAATTTTAATACTTAATGATTATATGAACCAATAAATTCATATTTAATAATAAACGTTTCTTAACTTCAGTTTAGTATTTTCTAAACTTCATCCTTCATGTCAGAAACCTTCAGTCAAAAAATTAGATTTTTTGAACTTAAAATATAATTTTAAAAATTAATTTTATTTCGAACTTGAAAACAATTAATTGAATAAAAATGTCATTTTAATTTACAAAATTAAGAAAAAATTTCGTATGACCTAAAATGTGTTATAGAAACCTCAAAAAAAGTTTCAGATTTTTATAACTTAATTTTATAATTTTAATAATTAAGTTGATTTTGGGTCTTCAATAAATTACATATTTAAAATATTTTTTTAATTGAGAAAATTTCAGAAATTTTTCCTAAGGACAAAAACATGTTTTTAGATTTTCTAAAATTATGAAATTAATAATTTTATCATATGGTTATTTTATGATAATTTATTATGTCTAAATCTATTTTATTCAATATATTAAATATATATGTGTATTAAATAATAAAATATTTGGAATTCCAGATCTAGTATATTTTCCAACTAGGAATTGTAAATGAAAGAAAATTTTGATTCTTATATATATATTCATTGTTATTTATGGCTCAATATATTGTCGTATAAATAAAAAAATATTTTCTACAATATTTTAATGATAAAAGTAAATTTTATGCATACATTAAATGGATATATAATTTTTCAAAATAATCACATGAAATTCATATTTATATATTTGCGCACATATTTGACAACATACAATACATATAAAATGAGCTAATGTGTCCATTGCGATGCAAATCCCAACATCTATATACATGCATGTTATACCCTGCATGGATTGTTATGTTACATATCCACACACGAGTATATATGTATATGATACATATACACATACAAATATATAAGCAAAACCAAAATTAAACAAATCTCAACTACTATTTGTAAATTTAAAAAAAAATACATGATTTTATTTAAATCAAATTTAGAAAATTTCTAACTAAATTTAGACTTCATAGGCCCATTAAAGATCCAAAATAGTAATTTTTTTGAAATTCACCCATTTCTTCCACTGCGGGCTAGCCCAGTTCCAACAATGATATTAAAGCCCAATAGCCTATGCAATCTAAATAAGTCATATTAGGGCTAATTAATTAAGCTTGTGCACTTAGTACGGTGTCGAAAAGGTGATGTCTAGGATTGAAAATGGTAATCAAGTACCATATCCTACCTGGTTACCTACTTGGCCTGAAAGGTGATGTGAGCCCAAAGGTTTCCCTAAGAGAAAAGGTCCAGTTTGAATTGGCCCTTGGACTAATTTCAAAATTGTTTTGAAAATTAAGACATGATTTTAAATTTAAAGTTAAATTTAAAATAAATTTTTTTATTATAAAAGGTTATAATATAACATAAATTTTCAAAACGTTTGAAAATGTAATGAAAAAGTTCAAAATGTTTAAAACTATGTAAATATTAATTTCGAAATTTAAAATTATTAATAAGATTAATAATATAAATTAATTAAATGAGTTAATTAATTAATACTTATATTCATGTATTAAAGTGTTTAAGATAACATAAGCATACATGTATGTATATAAGATAAAATTTTGAAATTAATATAATTTAATTAAAATTGTTTAATTATTAAATTAATTAAAGTTTAATTGATTAAATTAAAATACACATATATAAGATATATCTGTTACACTATAAAGGTTATAGTAGATATGTCCAATATAAAAGTTGTATTGGAATACTAAAATAAAATTAATTAAAGAGTTAATTAATTAAAATTAGTTAAAAAAGATTTAATAATGAAATATTATGCATAAGATTATCATATAAGTAATATGAAATATAAAAGTTATTTAACAACAAAACTTATATGATATGAATGTATAAACTAAAAGTGGAACATTAAAGAAACCCAAATAGACTTAAGAAATAAATACATACGTAAATATATGTATACTATGATTTCTGATATGTCTAACACTTGAATCATGAGGATATTTCATAAGAAATACATTATTCCATAAGTCGATACTCAATATAATATATTGAAGATTATAAATCTTCAATATAATGTTGTCCTCTACCATATATATATTAATAAATTACTTTCACATTCCTTAGTTGTTGAGCAAACTCAAACTGGGGATATTATGTATTATTAATATATTGAACATATGGGGTAAGATAACTATATGTATTTGTTGAGCAAACTCAAGGTACATATAATGTACTTAAGCCATCACGATATGGTAGGTACGAGTGAATAATCTCTTTCGATTTGCTAAGCAAACTCTAAGTCGAAATGAGATTAGGACAAGGGAAAATGGGTTAGGAGTTGTATGTGATACAACCAATAAGGAGTTATCCATCATTTGTGGGGCTATGATTTGTTGAGCAAACTCAAGGTCAGAATACCAAGACAAACGAGTTATAACAACCACTAGTGAAGTCGAAAGACTTCTGTGTTTCATCTTAGGTTTGGAGAAACATAAAAGACAGTGGGAGCCTTATTAGAAAAATGAAATGGTAACATTAACCTTTCTAATATTGTAAGAACATGTGTTAAATAATGTTATAATTATCTACAATAATAAATTTGTGCATTTAATATGATTGGTAAAATGTTTATCAATTAACATATATAAACAAACTAAATTGAAAGTTGACAAATGGAAATATAATACCCACTATTAAATTCCTATTGCATGTTAACGTTTTGACACCCATGTAAGTGCCTTATTTTATAACTACTGAATACATTCGTGGTTTGATTACGTACGCATTTATTTGGTCAAGATCATGTATAGCATTCTACGAGTTTCGAACTCTAAAAGCAATACAAGACTATGGATATTTGGTCCATATACAATTGCATATAAATGTTATATGGTGAAAAGTCAATGTTTGTAATGTACAATATTTCGATGATTAGTTCATTCGAAAAATCCAAATAAACCTTAGTGCGAGATTGAGTATTCAATCTGGTTGATTACGAAATGTATCATATTGAATGTAACATTGGACCAAAACTACATTATGAATACAAGAACTCGATCGCTGAAATGTCAGTTTGATCAGTTTACATAAAGCGAAACATATCTAATGTCCTTAAAAGCTAAGAATAATTGAATGCGCTTTTGTAAAGAATACGTTATGATATTGTAGTAAGGTTTTCTTTTGAATAGTTTGACCATTTGAAAGGAAAACGATGTATAAGAATAGATGTAATTTAAGGTACAGTTGGAATGAAGAGAATGAATACTCGCTACTACTTCATAGAGAAACATTGAAAATATGAATTGTAATAAATAATTGATACTTAATATTGGAATAAGAAAAATGTTTCTGAAATATATTTTCATATAATAAATCATTTTCCATGAGATTTATTTCTTTCAGCTTAAGATATTTGACCAACGAACTGTCGACTGTAAATAGTTGCAGTGTAGAAATAAACAAATTGTATTAAGTGAATGACGGATCTCCAAATTTAATACGCTATTATATTAATGGAGGAAATAGTGGAAGCATACCATATGACACTTATTAATTGCATCATAGTACGAAAATTGTTTTCTTAAAACTTACCGTACATTATTTATGAAATAATGTTGATTTTTTTGTATCGACTGAAAAAAATAGACAGTTATACTTCAATATGAATATTATGAATATTCTTTGTGAAATAAAACTATGCCGTGTAACGTTTTTTTATAACACAAGTGATGCATTGGAAAATACAAAAGTATCTAATATTATTTATGGTTGTTTTGGAATTATGGGCTAAGCCATAGTTTTGAGAAATAATTTTATTGTATGATTTTGAATCATATGATACTTGTTAATTATATCTCAAACAATAAAGGGCTATGCACCCATTTAGTGGGAGTATCATAAGAGTTGATGAACTCTTTTGATTGATACATATAAATATATGCAATCATAATTTTATAAATACCAAAATGATTCCTTTTACTTCGTCATATTCACCGATGAGTTATTGTCGATATGGACATGTGTATTTGAGACACATGTAGTATGTCTATGGTAAACTCATAGAGTATAAAATAGAAGTAGATAAAATGACATGCAATAGAAATGATTTGATTTGATCAAATAGGTGAGTATATTGGAAAAATCCGAATGTACATAAAAATGAATAAAGATTTAATCTCAAAAGTCACTCCTCCATGTGATGCATAATGATGCATCGATAAGGGGTAATTGAACTTTGTTGAACAATGTGCGATTAATTGTGAGTGAAGTTGAGTTAGTTTCTTTCTATAAGGTCATGTACTTAAGAGTAGTACACAAGGTTAATATTATTTCATCTAAATAATGGTTTACAAAATCACACAAGGTAAGGGTTTACAAGAAACTCCAACATATCCTAGGCGAAGAAGTTTGCAGGTTGTGCGAGTCGAAAGATTGCATGTAATAATTGTTCATGAACGATCTTGTATGATTCTTTCCAAAAGAATTTTGAAAAGACTGTCGTTGGATTACATATTTATGTTTCGAACATAATTTTTGTAAAGTAAAACCAAATCAGTTTTATGAATAAGGAAATTCATAAAACGTTTACGAATGCCTATTTTATTTGCGTTAAGAAACATTTCAAGATATATCAACTTCAATGTGAAGAAATTTCTTTGAGGAATTATTGGTACTAGAAAGGATGTGGATACGATCCAAATATAGAGCTGATTAGATGAGATGAAATGAAATCGACTAACTTAAACGAACACATTGCATTAGAATGTCTAATAAGTATTCTCACTCATTGAAGATAAATTATGAGTTTTTTGCCAATGTCGAAATATATAATCCTCGATTGTTTAACTTCACTACTAAGAGTATTGACTTTATCATATGGTATGATGTGCAAATCTAAAAGAATTCCAAGTTCGCTATCAAAATATGGTTTTGGTAGTCATAACTTAAGGGATGTGATCCATCGGCCATGCTTGTGTCTTTATGAGTAAGGCTAATGCAGTTGGAATTATATGAGCAACGTTGATGAGAATAATATAGAAAATTTCAATTGCTGAAATTAGCGTAATAGATTCGGTATTCAACGTGCTCAAGTTAATTCGGATTTACTCACAAAATTACCACTCGATATGACTTTATGTTTGGTACATATGTACTGAAACAGAAAATTCTAAATAATGATTTAGAGTAATTTGTTTACACATAATAACCAAAATGTCTCGAAGTCGGTGGGAGAGATATTGAGTTTGTGAGTATTTGGATATGATCCAAGAAGTGATACGAAAGCATCATTTTGTAAGCATCAAGATTGAATAAGCACGTTAATAGGAATATCAAATAGCTTTATTTTCAATCAAAATGCAGAGGAAGCGTGTGTTCATAAGAAAGGATGTTAAAAGGTACATTGATATTTCTAAACTATAAGTAAACAACACGTTGTTGATTTTAACGATGTACTTGTGTTAAAATCAACCTATGTTTTAATACCCAACATTGGTAATAAACGATGACTTTTATAGTAAGTATAAAAGCTGTCAGAAATGTCCCAAATAATATGCAACAAATATCATACATGTTGTGGCAAAAGGAATTATCATACATGTTGTGTTGTTTATGATATCATGATTTGTTTATGTATTTGATACATGAAACAAATATTAAATTCAAATTGATATCACCAAATAGTTGTTTGAAGTATTCTCATGTATTTATGAAATACTAGAGAATAGTTTCCAGGAACAAAAATTCCTTATGAAGGAATGTTCAGACTCAAACTTTCACAAGTAATATCGATTATAATATGTCAATAACAAATCTTTAAGTTGAAAATGTTTCAAATGAAAGACCATGGCTGATTCAATGAAAAAATGCTAGGTACATCACCTTGAATGGCGCCATAATCAAAACAATGTATATAAAAAATATAAGTGCACAAATTTATAACTGATCCGATTCCAAATGTTGAGAATCTCATGAAAAAGTTATATGATAACATTGTCGTAATGTAGTTCGTAATAGAACGTAGAGCTCACTCGAAGTTGAGAGACATACTCCAAATTGTTCCACATGATAAAACAGTTTATCACCACCGGAGAGAGTTGTTGACAGAGTAGATAATTAAAACATAGTAGTATACCCGTTCACAAAGGGACTGGTGTAATTGGTTTTAAGAAAACCGATTGGAGAAGTTGGAATAAGATTCCATAATTGACACCAAGTGCAAGTGGGAGATTGATAGAGTTAGGAGTATGCCCTAGGGGCAATTATGTAATTTGTTACATATATCTTACTCATCGACCAATCTTGTTCGAAATAAAGGTATTTTCTTTCTATTATATACTTTATATAATGTGGTTATATAAATTAATAAATTTAGTTAAAATTATATTTAATAGAAAATCTATAAATGGTACGTTTTGTGACAGTGGTTACAAAGTGTTGTAACCGTGAGTAATTTATCATAATAAAACAAATGTACCATTTTAAATGTTTCTAGTCAAGATGCACCGAGACTGGATATCGATGTATCCGTTAAGACTAGACTGCGTAACGCTCTCCAAATATTGTGCAGTGTATTACTCATGACTGCTGGAGGCACTAAAGGGCTACAACTGATAGTTATTGGATAACTATGGAATGACTCACTCGATTGTTTTCTATTGGTTAATATAACTAAGATCAAATAGAAAATATCGATGTGATTAATTTACACAGTTCTTTTGATTTGAGAATACTGTAGATCTTCGATGTAGAAGCTCCGCTTTAATTATAGTCAAATTTTGGAACGACGTCCATCAAGTGACTATAGTTGGGTCGAGTGGAAGTATTGGAAGTGAAACACTATTCAAGAGAGGATTCGTCTTCTTAGTTATATGGGGTTAGTATCACGGTCAACTTAAGTCAACACAAAGTCAAAATCTTTGGCCAGAGTAGTTCGGTTAATAATAACTGTTATTATTGAATCAAGGTCTTTGTGTTTGGATTATAGAGTTGGATACGGATGATATTGGAATTTTGACCATAACCAAATTCAACAAATCCAAAGCGGTATAGTTTTGACGAAGAGAATTGGCGTAAATAATTGTCATAAAAGGGTAACGCTTAATAAAGTGAAATTGGATTTTACCAAAGTTTAGTAAGCAATAAATTTGGCCATAATGTCACACCATCTGCTAAGTGACGTGTGAACGTTGACATTCAAATAGTTCAATGTTGATCGCCGACCGAATTTACATTCAAGAGTCACACAACCGAAATATTTAATTCTCTTTAGACCAAACGATTTAATCGATTTATAATTGTTGTAAATTAATTATATTAATTAATATTTATGAAATATTGATTATGAAATTTGAATATGATATGAGAAATAAATTTATTGCATATATTTATAATAGTTGTAAATATATTGGTGGATACAATCTATCGATAATAAATTGAGTTAAATATGATTGTATATATTTAATTTGGGTTAAATGGGCTAACGACCCATGAAATTATGGAGTTGTAGGTGTTGGTTTTGGTTAGTGTTAGAGGTGGCTTGAAAAAATGGTTAGGGTTTGGAGATGTGTGGTTAAGATCTAGTGGTTTTCTCTCTTATATTACCATATAAGTAAACAGTCTCAAAACCCTAATTAGTTAAAGATCTTTCTGTTCGTTTTTAAGCTGCCAGCCTCTTTCCTCTTTCGTGGCTAAAACCCTTCTCTTAATCAATCCTAGAATTCTCATATCAAATTCAAATCAAAAATAAAAGCTATTTCATAGCAATTGGTCATATATTCCAGATCAACAATCTGAAGAACCAAAAAAAACTATTTAAATGAAGGGAATAGATTATTCAAGGTGGACTTTAAGGCATCTAATTTGGATAAGTTTGATTCTATTTTTATCATATTATTATGCTTTCATAATTTGTTAATCATATGAACATATGTGTATAATTAGATTGTTGTTTTTATTATTATGTGAGATTTTTGTACGTATTTATGCTGTCACGATGGAGATTGAATATGTGTATAATAATTAAAGATTTATTCCATAATTATGTTTCAAATCTGAAATTAAACATTAAAATTAATTTTAAGTTTGAAATTATTTATGTTTATTCATATTGATCATATGTGTAAATCTTATATGTTAATTTTTTGCGTTAAATCTTCGCATAGAATTTGAATTAAGAGATATGTTTTATTATATGTTGTATGTATAGATCTGAATATTTGCAAATGTTTGTTCGTATTTATTATGAATTACAAGTGCTGATTTTTTTTTATATTTATATTTTTTTTAATTTTAATATTCAATGATTATCTGAACCAATAAATTCATATATAATAATAATCGTTTCTTAACTTCGGTTTAATATTTCTAAAATACATTTCTCATGTCAGAAGCCTTCAGGAAAAAAAATTAGATTTTTTGAACTTGAAATATAATTTGAAAAATTAATTTTATTCAGACCTGAAAATAATTAATTGAATAAAAATATCATTTTAGTTTACAAAATTTTGGAAATTTTTCTCAAGGCCCCATAATATGTTATAGAAACCGTAGAAAAAGTTTCAGATTTTTATAACTTAATTTTATAATTTTGATAATTAATTTGATTTTGGGTCTACAATAAATTATATATTTAGAATATTATTTTATGTGAGAAAATTTTAGAAATTTTTCCTGGTGCCAAAAATTTGTTTCTAGTTTTCTAAAATTATAAAGTTTATAATTTTATTGTAACATCCTGCCTTTTCGCACACTTTAAACCGACACTTGTCCCAATTCAAAGCATACGCAAGGGCGGATTGTTATGGGGTAAATAAGAAAAATGGAGAAGAAATAAAACGAAAATAGAATCTCACAGCGGAAGGATAAAATATAATAACAAATATACAGGTTCATAAACAGTTTACAAAAGCTTGATTCTTCTTTTACAATAAATATCAGAGTTACACATACCAATACAAGCAATGCAGCGGAATAGAAAGAGTGTGGTGCAATACTATATGTAAAATAATACTGATTCTTCGTCTTCGTCCTCCAATGCTAAAATCTGCTATCCTGAAACGCTCAGACTGACCCGAGCGAATTTGAAAAGACAAAAACACTCGAGTCAGACTAGAAAATCTTATGTGAGCTAAATAAACAGAAATAAATATGAGTACAGTAACTCAAGAGATGCTCGGGATTTACATCTCCTAAGGATCCGTTAAACTATTTACTATGTAGTATATTGCGCTATTATAATAGTGTCTAATTGTAAAATAAACTTACTTTTAAATAGCGTTAAGGCTTTACATTTTCCACCTTAACACGTAAAATGCCAATAGTCTATACAGTACCGTAATACCTCCTGATCGGGAGGCTACCAGAGGATACTCCATAGGTACGACACAAATAGAAACTCGTAGTAAAGGCTCGATATGGTAGGTGACACGGCACAACTAGGCAATGCCAGGGTAGATATACCAATTGCTATCCAGGCTGGTGGAAACGCGTAGCCGCAGTTACCGCCCACCTCGGACTAACTCCCCAAAATCAAAATATAGAAGTGGCCACTGAATCAATCCAAGTCAAAGTATAATATCGAAGAGGAGCGTCCGATCAGAGGAATGACCTCATTGGCCTGAGAATCGCTCCTGTTTTAGCCACCTTATGCCAACTCACGGGAGTTGGGTCCACGTATTTACCTTACAGGAAACGTCGCCACCACCTACTTCATTCTGGAATCTCCACCGCGTACACGGTTAGTCAAAGTGGTTTTCGGTATCGACAGAGAGTATGTCCATATCCGATCCCGGTCTCTTTGCCAACCAATCGTTATTATAACACCGCGGTTATTTAAAAATAGTTTATAATTTTAAAACCAAAATAAAATCCATTTCAAAACCATAATATTACGATATCATTTCTTCTTTAAAACCCAAAAAGATTCATTTTGATATTATTTTTATAAACCCAAATCAATGATATCATTTCCCAAATATAAATCTTTTCCAAAAATTATGCCACTTTTAAAATTTATAATTCCTTGTAACCAAATATTTGAACATTAACTTTCAACATAATACTTCGAAATCCATAGTTTTTAAAACCATTACTTTCAAAACTAAATGGTTTGGATATTCAACCGTATATAAAATAAGTGATTTAACTTTATGGTTACTTTGTAAAGAAATATTTCTCGTGGCTTTACAATACATTTCTTTATTTAAAGTTAAAACCAACATTTAATATCGCTTCAAGTTCCAAAACCATTTCAATAAATTCATATATATACGTATATCCATTTTGAGTATAAATATTTCAACTAAAGTTGGATTTTATTCTTTCAAATCAAATGTTCTATTAATTAGCCTTGAATATTCACATAGAATCCATAATTAATAAGACTTCAATTTCTAGTAAAATATATATATATATTTCCAAATTCAAATTTTACTAGAATATTCATTTCAAAATATTTTGGGAAAAATCCAATTATAAATATCATATCTTTAAAATTTCCAACTTAATATTTAAACATAGGATATAAATCATCAAACTCCATTTTCTTAATTTTCTTCCATTTTTAATAAAGAAATTTATTCACCTTTTAATTTCAAAATTTCAACTTCAAAGGTATATAAATATGGAATAAAATATTTATACAATATAAAATTTAAGATTTATAAACCGTATTCAATCCAAACCATAGAAATCACATTAAAATAGTTATATATAGACCGCGGTGCCTGTATATAATTTTCTATCCTATGGTCAAGTGATACGGATATTTATCATTTCAATCCGCAATTTAAAAAATAAAACTGCGGTTGTATATCATTTCAAACCGCAATCCCGAATGAAATGTAAATGCATACTAACTTGCAGTTTAATGATATCCAAATAAAACATTCATTCAACAACACATCCATCATCCAATCACACATCGATCAATATCAATCAATAACAATTATATATGTGATCATGTATAACAGGTGATAACTGGCAGTTTATTCAAATTAAATTTATCAACTATTAATCTAATAGTTTATTCAGTAATAATTTATACAACTGTTAACTAGCAATTCATATGCAACAATAATTTCCAACAGTCAATTAATACGCAATAAATCAATTAAATTAACAGTTAAATTTAATAAAATGCAATTCAACAGATATGAATGAAATAAACATGCCAGATACCCATAAATAAATTTCTATTCATTTCTAAAACTTATTTAACAAACATAAAAGCTTCTAGTAATTGTGAGTGGGTTAAAACACTCACCTTTTGAATTTAAATCGAATTTAAACCCGATTTAAACCCAAAATTCGCCCGTCTCATAATTCGTCCAAACCAGCGTCATCAGATCCGGAATTTAAATACGATCCTAACAAAAAAAATTTCGCGTGAAACCGATGTCGTATGAAAAAGTTATGACGAAAAACTGATTTGAAAACAAAATTAAATCAATAAAACAACTTACACACATTACAATGCCACGTCATCAAGAATATACTCCCCCTAAACCCGCGTACCACTCTCCAGCGTGCCCAAGAAGACACGCACTTGCTAGAACCCTAACGCACGAAACACCCAGCCGCCCCCAAATTTTCGAAACCCAAATCAAAAATAGCCCCACATCCAACCGTTGATTCGCCCCAAAAATCATATAGATGCACTCCCCTCGGTCCCCTCTACAAAACCCAGAAACAGTTTCTCCATCCGACGAAGTTTTGTGCGCTGATGATGAACGGTTTTGGGGTTGTTTGAATTTATTTTGGATGAATGACAGCTCCAATTGACAAACGAATTTCACCATGAGATTACGCGTATCGAATACTTCAACATATATTTTTTCTGGAATTTTCTGAAATTTTTGAGTTTTGACTTTTGATTTTGAACTGTGGATAGATCTGGAATTGGATCTGAGATGTATGCATTTGGGGAAGAGAAAAGAGTGAAGAAATGAACGTACAACAGATGAAAAAAGAAGGGAGCTAGGTTTTATAACTGTATATTTATAGATAGGCTAGAGGTAGGGTAGCTAGACTGGATACGCGAACGTACGGAATAAACTATGGCCCAAAAATGGCTATTTTTTAATATTTATTAAATAAATTAAAATAAATTATAAATCCAGTTTTTATGTTTCAACTTCTAATATTGGCCAAATTTTGTGACTTATATAATTCAAACAATCCCAAATGGTTTTCCAAGCTTGGATGTGAATTAAAATTTATAAATATATCAATTTTGCAGTGTTAATTTCCGCGTTTTCTTATTATTTGGGAATTATAAATTTTATTCGCAAAAACCCAATTATTAAATCATATACTCTTATACTCTCACTTAAATCCAATTAGATAAATAGATTTGACTTCTATTCCAACTCATTTGATTGCAAATAAACTTTTTACCATAAATAAAATTCCAAATTATTAATAACTTTATTCCCATTTCCTTTACACACAAACATCGTATTATAAAGGTATCTACATTATTCTCCATTGGTTTGCCTTAACTTATTTAAGGTAACCTTACATTAATATCTATTGCTATGTTTTCAAATTATTCTTCCCTCATTCTTCTTTACTATTATTAATTCCAATCTTAACGAATTCAACATTATAAGTTTGATAAATTTATTAAATTCACTCAATTGTTTACAAATTCCATTTTAAATTCAATAACGTAATATTTTACGTTTAATTCTATTTTATTTGTAGTAAATACCCTTTGTTGGATTTAATATTCAAATTATAAATAAAATCTTGCTTTCTAAAGTTATATCAACAATGGTCCAACTAAATTTGAATTAGCTTTAACTTTATTTTATGGAATTAACTATTGCAATAAATCCAAATTGATAAATAAGGCTTGATTCCTATATTAACTACTTTGGTTCCAATTAACCTTTTATGGTGAATATGAATTTCAAGGTATAATTGAAATCTTTATATCCATTTGATTTCACTGTTTCATTTTTATTATTAAATCCATTATAGCCAAATGCATGAAATTAATATACACAAATATTTTAAATCCCAACTTAAGTTTTACTTAACGTATAAATAAACGTTTAAATTTTCTTAATTGCAATAACTCAATTACCTTCATTCTTTTTATTCACGTAGCCAAATCTTGATTTAAAATCTTTACTATAACCCATAGTCTTATTAAAATAGGAATTTACACTACCTGTAACGTTAATTTCCATCAGTAAAGATCTTACACCCTTTGTTCCATAGATTTAGATTTCACAAATTTAGCTACTGCATTAATTCTTATTTATATAACATAAATGTTCATATACTTTGAATTCATTCCCAATTCACCAACTCAATTAATTATGCTTTACAAATGTGTTTCCAATATATAGGTATTTTATACTAATTGTTATCATACCCATAATTACACGCTTATAACTAATTCCCACATTTGCATAAATTTATTAAGTTAGAATGTTTATTAAGGTTTATGCATTTCCAACTTGTACTGATTTTACACAATTATTATGATTTCTCACAGTACGTTAAATTTATTAAATGACCATTTATTATAATTTAATTCCCTTAATTGAATCAATTGCTTATTATTATATATTCTTTTCATTCTACCATTCCTTCCCATTATAAATTCATTAACGTATTTACACATCTCTATCTTTCAAATATCAATAACCAAACTTGATTACAAACACTGTCCTTATCAATCTTCATAAATTTGTTCAGATCTATACTCCTTTATATAATTAGAGTTTATGTCTCTATTAGATTTCTTTTCACTACAGGCATAAATTATTACTATCTTACTAATTACATCTTTGTATTAATGAACACCATTCAAGTTAATATTTGTACTACATTCACAGATTCAACATTTGTTTGTTTCTTAAAATTAACTTTAAATCAAATTGTGACAATTTGCATTATCCACATTTATCGTCATAAAATCTAATTTACAAGCCTATACTTAATTATTACCCTACAATACGTTTACGTTACTATAATATCCACTCTTCCGTTACTACGTTTCTATAAATTTATTCGTTTATAAATTTATTGTCTGAAAGTTCTCCTTTTATTGACTAGACACAACAATAACCAAAATAATTAATTAGATTCATTTATATACATTAGATAAATGGGTACACTTCTGCAATAATTCTATAAATGAAAATATTTTGGTGCATAAATTTCTACATACTTAGTGCATTCATTTATTAAATTACAAATTTCCTCAATCCACATAAATCACCCATTCACATAGTTTAATTTAGCGTTTATTTAAATCTTCGTTTATACATTTAGAGTTTCTACTAAATTGAATTACACAACTTATGAACTTTAACAAATTTAGTTCACTTAATAAATTTTCTAATGTTTATTAAATTGCAATCCAATCCAGTTATCATTTCATTAATACCATTTAATCAGCTAATTATAACTAATAGCCACCCACCAATTTACGTTAATTCAATCCATGCCATATAAGTATTTAATTGTCAACATTAAATTACAATCACTATATCAATTTCTACATTTATTCTTAAACAAATTAAAATTTATATCAAATTAATTTATTAAATATTATTAATTCACGGGTCGTTACACTCTCCCCCACTCAAAACTTTTCGTCCCCGAAAAGGAAAAGAAGGGAGAAGGAAGAATAAAATAGTGCATCTTATTTCAAATATTAACTTATAAACAATATTTTACTGGATTAATTCCCTTTAATGAAATACACTTGTTTTATAATCATTATATCCTTTAATACTTGAATTATTAAAGTTGGAAAAATATTTTCACAAAATTCTAAGTCCAAAATTTCCTGAAAATTTTGGCAAAGTCTCCTTTGTACGGAGGGACTCTGGAGAAAATATAATATCCAAATATACAAATATATTACACATATTATCCAAATAAAATATCCCAACACGGGAAAATATATAAAATAGCGCTTTATACGTAATCCGGAAACGTACCTATTTGTCGGGCAATACGCTTATTATTACGGAACCAAAAGCATTAGCAGTTGCTTCCATAACCTGTATTTTCTTATAAGCCTAAAAGGTTAAATATTTATTTTAAAATGAACTATTCTAGTGGATTCAATCATTCATATCCAATCAAATGCAACAACCATACATTTTAACAAACAGCACACACCGCAAACAAAATCATTCAATCAAACAAACAATTAGTTGTTAGGTTCAAACTCCGAAATTGTACGAAATGTAAAATAACTATCAAGTGCATCCTTTACTCAACAGTCTTAGATGGAACAAAGATAGATTATTTCTCCATCCAACAACTTCAAAATTCCTTACCCAACAACCATACATCAACCAAACAATTCAAATCAACACCAAAATAGTTTATTATACATTTATTTCATACTTCAGTGGTTTGATTTTCTTCCCTTCATTTATGAGGGATTTCTTTGTTTCTTACAAGTTTTATTTCCCAACTATCACAAAATTCATTATATTTGTATTTCCTTTTATTACTTAAGTTTCCTTTTATTACCTAAGTTTATAAAATAAATTCTCATTAATAACAACAAATATTTTGAATATCTTCATTTCCTTACTCTTCACTTGTAAGATTTCCCTTAAATTCTTAATCTGCTAACATTCATTCTTATAAGTGGAAGTTTTTATTTATCCATTAACTATGAATTGCAGTCATTTAATTTTTCCTACTTTCCATTATATTAGAATAGGGAAGATTAAAACATACTTAAGTCAATAATTATACAATCAATTCTTATTTTGAATTTCATTTTATATACTTAGGTTCATATCATCTATTAATAGTTCTTAACCCTTTTCAGTAAAATTTCAATTATACCCTAAGTTTATACATTAAATTCTTATTATAACAGTAATTTATTGAATACTTCATTTTTCCTAAATTCCTACTTGTAAAATATTCAATTCCAGTTTCTCATTTAACACTTCAACTTTTATATTTGGGTAAGTTATTTATGTTAAGGAAATTGCAATTGAACTTATACAAGTTTAATCTCCATTCTTTTAATTAAATTTAATGTTTATCCATATTACTCTTTGTCTCATATGTACTCAGTTTCTCTTTATAACTTTGCAATAATTCTCTTATTTAAATTAGAGGTTTCAATTCATTTATTACTTAACTTTTATTTTACTAACATAATTTTAAACAATTAATTAATGGAAAATTTTAGAATTAAATTCCGGTCAAATTTCAATTTATTTTGAAATAATAGATAAATAATTTCTTACACTTATATATCTCTAATTATATTTAAAACAATTAAAATTTAAATATTTCAAAATAATCTGCAGTAGAATCTACTACAGTGGCCTTTCCCCTTCGAAACTCGACAATGAAAGTCGATGATGCGGCCGTCATCACCGAAATTATTTTCCAGCGACAGAGAGGAAAGTACAAAATTTATTTTCTCCAAAATCTTCTTTTAAACAATTCTTCCGAATTATCTAAATATTTGTATAAGAAAATACTTATAAACCAAATCATTATATTTCATAAATCCTTTGAAAACAGATTTTCAAAATCCCGGACTTAAGTTCTAAAATTTCCAATTTGATTCATTGTAATTTCAACTTAGCTTCAATTATTATGAATATTTTTATTACCTAACATCCAATCTATAGCAACCAAATATATATCTTTATAAAAATATTTTTATATATAGAAAATATAATAGGCAAAATTCTTTCATTCACCTATATTAAAACAAATATTATGTCGGTCTGTCCTATTAAGTGTTTAGAAATCCCTATTGATGACATAGCGTCCCATGCATCAACCAGAATTTATAAATACAAAGCGGAACAGATTAACACAATATAAAAATCTTTTTATTAACACTAACAAATACGCTCTCTCATATATATACACTCAGCGACTCCCATAGGATATTTCTACCCTATTAACAAAGAGTCAAACCCCACAAAGCCAAGGTTTATCGCTAAACCAAAGCTCTGATACCAACTGTAACATCCTGCCTTTTCGCACACTTTAAACCGACACTTGTCCCAATTCAAAGCATACGCAAGGGCGGATTGTTATGGGGTAAATAAGAAAAATGGAGAAGAAATAAAACGAAAATAGAATCTCACAGCGGAAGGATAAAATATAATAACAAATATACAGGTTCATAAACAGTTTACAAAAGCTTGATTCTTCTTTTACAATAAATATCAGAGTTACACATACCAATACAAGCAATGCAGCGGAATAGAAAGAGTGTGGTGCAATACTATATGTAAAATAATACTGATTCTTCGTCTTCGTCCTCCAATGCTAAACTCTGCTATCCTGAAACGCTCAGACTGACCCGAGCGAATTTGAAAAGACAAAAACACTCGAGTCAGACTAGAAAATCTTATGTGAGCTAAATAAACAGAAATAAATATGAGTACAGTAACTCAAGAGATGCTCGGGATTTACATCTCCTAAGGATCCGTTAAACTATTTACTATGTAGTATATTGCGCTATTATAATAGTGTCTAATTGTAAAATAAACTTACTTTTAAATAGCGTTAAGGCTTTACATTTTCCACCTTAACACGTAAAATGCCAATAGTCTATACAGTACCGTAATACCTCCTGATCGGGAGGCTACCAGAGGATACTCCATAGGTACGACACAAATAGAAACTCGTAGTAAAGGCTCGATATGGTAGGTGACACGGCACAACTAGGCAATGCCAGGGTAGATATACCAATTGCTATCCAGGCTGGTGGAAACGCGTAGCCGCAGTTACCGCCCACCTCGGACTAACTCCCCAAAATCAAAATATAGAAGTGGCCACTGAATCAATCCAAGTCAAAGTATAATATCGAAGAGGAGCGTCCGATCAGAGGAATGACCTCATTGGCCTGAGAATCGCTCCTGTTTTAGCCACCTTATGCCAACTCACGGGAGTTGGGTCCACGTATTTACCTTACAGGAAACGTCGCCACCACCTACTTCATTCTGGAATCTCCACCGCGTACACGGTTAGTCAAAGTGGTTTTCGGTATCGACAGAGAGTATGTCCATATCCGATCCCGGTCTCTTTGCCAACCAATCGTTATTATAACACCGCGGTTATTTAAAAATAGTTTATACTTTTAAAACCAAAATAAAATCCATTTCAAAACCATAATATTACGATATCATTTCTTCTTTAAAACCCAAAAAGATTCATTTTGATATTATTTTTATAAACCCAAATCAATGATATCATTTCCCAAATATAAATCTTTTCCAAAAATTATGCCACTTTTAAAATTTATAATTCCTTGTAACCAAATATTTGAACATTAACTTTCAACATAATACTTCGAAATCCATAGTTTTTAAAACCATTACTTTCAAAACTAAATGGTTTGGATATTCAACCGTATATAAAATAAGTGATTTAACTTTATGGTTACTTTGTAAAGAAATATTTCTCGTGGCTTTACAATACATTTCTTTATTTAAAGTTAAAACCAACATTTAATATCGCTTCAAGTTCCAAAACCATTTCAATAAATTCATATATATACGTATATCCATTTTGAGTATAAATATTTCAACTAAAGTTGGATTTTATTCTTTCAAATCAAATGTTCTATTAATTAGCCTTGAATATTCACATAGAATCCATAATTAATAAGACTTCAATTTCTAGTAAAATATATATATATATTTCCAAATTCAAATTTTACTAGAATATTCATTTCAAAATATTTTGGGAAAAATCCAATTATAAATATCATATCTTTAAAATTTCCAACTTAATATTTAAACATAGGATATAAATCATCAAACTCCATTTTCTTAATTTTCTTCCATTTTTAATAAAGAAATTTATTCACCTTTTAATTTCAAAATTTCAACTTCAAAGGTATATAAATATGGAATAAAATATTTATACAATATAAAATTTAAGATTTATAAACCGTATTCAATCCAAACCATAGAAATCACATTAAAATAGTTATATATAGACCGCGGTGCCTGTATATAATTTTCTATCCTATGGTCAAGTGATACGGATATTTATCATTTCAATCCGCAATTTAAAAAATAAAACTGCGGTTGTATATCATTTCAAACCGCAATCCCGAATGAAATGTAAATGCATACTAACTTGCAGTTTAATGATATCCAAATAAAACATTCATTCAACAACACATCCATCATCCAATCACACATCGATCAATATCAATCAATAACAATCATATATGTGATCATATATAACAGGTGATAACTGGCAGTTTATTCAAATTAAATTTATCAACTATTAATCTAACAGTTTATTCAGTAATAATTTATACAACTGTTAACTAGCAATTCATATGCAACAATAATTTCCAACAGTCAATTAATACGCAATAAATCAATTAAATTAACAGTTAAATTTAATAAAATGCAATTCAACAGATATGAATGAAATAAACATGCCAGATACCCATAAATAAATTTCTATTCATTTCTAAAACTTATTTAACAAACATAAAAGCTTCTAGTAATTGTGAGTGGGTTAAAACACTCACCTTTTGAATTTAAATCGAATTTAAACCCGATTTAAACCCAAAATTCGCCCGTCTCATAATTCGTCCAAACCAGCGTCATCAGATCCGGAATTTAAATACGATCCTAACAAAAAAAATTTCGCGTGAAACCGATGTCGTATGAAAAAGTTATGACGAAAAACTGATTTGAAAACAAAATTAAATCAATAAAACAACTTACACACATTACAATGCCACGTCATCAAGAATATACTCCCCCTAAACCCGCGTACCACTCTCCAGCGTGCCCAAGAAGACACGCACTTGCTAGAACCCTAACGCACGAAACACCCAGCCGCCCCCAAATTTTCGAAACCCAAATCAAAAATAGCCCCACATCCAACCGTTGATTCGCCCCAAAAATCATATAGATGCACTCCCCTCGGTCCCCTCTACAAAACCCAGAAACAGTTTCTCCATCCGACGAAGTTTTGTGCGCTGATGATGAACGGTTTTGGGGCTGTTTGAATTTATTCTGGATGAATGACAGCTCCAATTGACAAACGAATTTCACCATGAGATTACGCGTATCGAATACTTCAACATATATTTTTTCTGGAATTTTCTGAAATTTTTGAGTTTTGACTTTTGATTTTGAACTGTGGATAGATCTGGAATTGGATCTGAGATGTATGCATTTGGCGAAGAGAAAAGAGTGAAGAAATGAACGTACAATAGATGAAAAAAGAAGGGAGCTAGGGTTTATAACTGTATATTTATAGATAGGCTAGAGGTAGGGTAGCTAGACTGGATACGCGAACGTACGGAATAAACTATGGCCCAAAAATGGCTATTTTTTAATATTTATTAAATAAATTAAAATAAATTATAAATCCAGTTTTTATGTTTCAACTTCTAATATTGGCCAAATTTTGTGACTTATATAATTCAAACAATCCCAAATGGTTTTCCAAGCTTGGATGTGAATTAAAATTTATAAATATATCAATTTTGCAGTGTTAATTTCCGCGTTTTCTTATTATTTGGGAATTATAAATTTTATTCGCAAAAACCCAATTATTAAATCATATACTCTTATACTCTCACTTAAATCCAATTAGATAAATAGATTTGACTTCCATTCCAACTCATTTGATTGCAAATAAACTTTTTACCATAAATAAAATTCCAAATTATTAATAACTTTATTCCCATTTCCTTTACACACAAACATCGTATTATAAAGGTATCTACATTATTCTCCATTGGTTTGCCTTAACTTATTTAAGGTAACCTTACATTAATATCTATTGCTATGTTTTCAAATTATTCTTCCCTCATTCTTCTTTACTATTATTAATTCCAATCTTAACGAATTCAACATTATAAGTTTGATAAATTTATTAAATTCACTCAATTGTTTACAAATTCCATTTTAAATTCAATAACGTAATATTTTACGTTTAATTCTATTTTATTTGTAGTAAATACCCTTTGTTGGATTTAATATTCAAATTATAAATAAAATCTTGCTTTCTAAAGTTATATCAACAATGGTCCAACTAAATTTGAATTAGCTTTAACTTTATTTTATGGAATTAACTATTGCAATAAATCCAAATTGATAAATAAGGCTTGATTCCCATATTAACTACTTTGGTTCCAATTAACCTTTTATGGTGAATATGAATTTCAAGGTATAATTGAAATCTTTATATCCATTTGATTTCACTGTTTCATTTTTATTATTAAATCCATTATAGCCAAATGCATGAAATTAATATACACAAATATTTTAAATCCCAACTTAAGTTTTACTTAACGTATAAATAAACGTTTAAATTTTCTTAATTGCAATAACTCAATTACCTTCATTCTTTTTATTCACGTAGCCAAATCTTGATTTAAAATCTTTACTATAACCCATAGTCTTATTAAAATAGGAATTTACACTACCTGTAACGTTAATTTCCATCAGTAAAGATCTTACACCCTTTGTTCCATAGATTTAGATTTCACAAATTTAGCTACTGCATTAATTCTTATTTATATAACATAAATGTTCATATACTTTGAATTCATTCCCAATTCACCAACTCAATTAATTATGCTTTACAAATGTGTTTCCAATATATAGGTATTTTATACTAATTGTTATCATACCCATAATTACACGCTTATAACTAATTCCCACATTTGCATAAATTTATTAAGTTAGAATGTTTATTAAGGTTTATGCATTTCCAACTTGTACTGATTTTACACAATTATTATGATTTCTCACAGTACGTTAAATTTATTAAATGACCATTTATTATAATTTAATTCCCTTAATTGAATCAATTGCTTATTATTATATATTCTTTTCATTCTACCATTCCTTCCCATTATAAATTCATTAACGTATTTACACATCTCTATCTTTCAAATATCAATAACCAAACTTGATTACAAACACTGTCCTTATCAATCTTCATAAATTTGTTCAGATCTATACTCCTTTATATAATTAGAGTTTATGTCTCTATTAGATTTCTTTTCACTACAGGCATAAATTATTACTATCTTACTAATTACATCTTTGTATTAATGAACACCATTCAAGTTAATATTTGTACTACATTCACAGATTCAACATTTGTTTGTTTCTTAAAATTAACTTTAAATCAAATTGTGACAATTTGCATTATCCACATTTATCGTCATAAAATCTAATTTACAAGCCTATACTTAATTATTACCCTACAATACGTTTACGTTACTATAATATCCACTCTTCCGTTACTACGTTTCTATAAATTTATTCGTTTATAAATTTATTGTCTGAAAGTTCTCCTTTTATTGACTAGACACAACAATAACCAAAATAATTAATTAGATTCATTTATATACATTAGATAAATGGGTACACTTCTGCAATAATCCTATAAATGAAAATATTTTGGTGCATAAATTTCTACATACTTAGTGCATTCATTTATTAAATTACAAATTTCCTCAATCCACATAAATCACCCATTCACATAGTTTAATTTAGCGTTTATTTAAATCTTCGTTTATACATTTAGAGTTTCTACTAAATTGAATTACACAACTTATGAACTTTAACAAATTTAGTTCACTTAATAAATTTTCTAATGTCTATTAAATTGCAATCCAATCCAGTTATCATTTCATTAATACCATTTAATCAGCTAATTATAACTAATAGCCACCCACCAATTTACGTTAATTCAATCCATGCCATATAAGTATTTAATTGTCAACATTAAATTACAATCACTATATCAATTTCTACATTTATTCTTAAACAAATTAAAATTTATATCAAATTAATTTATTAAATATTATTAATTCACGGGTCGTTACATTTATGATATGGTTATTTTATGATAATTTATTAGGGCTAGATCTGTTTTATTCAATATGTTAAATATTTATGTATATTAAATAATAAAATATTCGGAATTCCAGATCTAGTATATTTTATAACGGGTAATTGTAAATGAAAGAAATTTTTAATTCTTTATATATATATATATTCATTGTTATTTATGGTTCAATATATTGTCATATAAATAAATAAATATTTTCTACTATATTTTAATGGTAAAAGTAAATTTTTTGCATACAAAAACAAATGTGTATAATTTTTCAAAATAATCACATGGAATTCATTGTTATATATTTATGCACATATTTGACAACATACAATACATACAAAATGAGCTAATGTGTCCGTTGTGATGCCAATCCCAACATCTATATACAGACATGTTGTACCCTACACAAATTGCTATGTTACACATGCACACACGTATATATATGTATATGACACATACATACATACATACATACATACATACATACATACATACATACATACATATATATATGCACACAATATATAAGAAAAATCAAAATTAACAAATCTCAAACTACTATTTGTAAATTTAAATAAAATACCTGATTTTATATAAATCAAATTAAAAAAGTTCTAAATAAATTTAGACTTTATAGGCTCATTAAAGATCCAAAATGGTAAAATTTTTGAAATTCACCCATTTCCCGCTGCGGGCTAGCCCAGTTCTAATCGATCTTACTAAGTTTGGGACAAAAATTCAGGGTATGTACCGATCCCCTGGAGAAAGGGATAGACACCGATCCCCCGCATAGGGTAGACATTATTTCATACTTAGAATATTCCGGAGAGCCTATCTCTTAGTCTCGGATGATCGTTGCTTCAGATCATTGCCCGAGCTTGATCTCTAACTCTAATAATCATCTCCCCAGGATGTCTTCCTCGATGATTACCTAGTCTAACATGTCCATTGGTTTGAATATAGCTTGGCCAAAAGGCCGGATAACACCTCTAAAACTTCCCACCAGCTCAAAGCGACACCCTGCAACTGCCAAGTAGCAAGCTGCCTCCTAGCTCCATCAGCCAATCCCATAAGAAAAAAAAAAGAAATGGAATGGGTCAGATAAAAGTTTGGTGAATGAGAACAAGACTAATAAGATGATTAAGTGCAGTAAATTCTAAATCTACTCTAAGTGAAATAGAGTGCATATACTATGTCCGTGGACTCCTAAGGTTATATACCTGAGGATATTTATCTAACACAATGGGTCAATCTACAGGTCGAACCTCATACAATCGATCGGCTAAATCGATATCTACTGTCCTATCTCTACTCCCACTACGCTTGGAAAGGGAGAACACCATAATGAAAACTTGCAAAGTGACTCATCGTGCGTACCCATGTTCATCTCTCGATTGAATCGATTTTGTTAAATTGGAGGAAACTAATTTATTATATAAAGTATTTTTAATATATATATTATTTTAATCTATGAACTATTTTAATATATGTATTATTTTAATATATAAACTATTTTAATTTATAACTATTTTAGTATATATACTATTTTCAATATCTAAGCTGTTTAAGTTGGAACTGTTATGACTACGGAAATGTTATGATTTCAAAAGTGCTATAATTTCAAAAGTGTTATGATTTCGAATGTGTTATAATTTTGAAAGTGTTACGATTTTGGAAATGAATATTATTTAAAGTGAATAATGATATCGAATTGATATGGTTCTGAATTGAATATGATATTTTGATATGAAGTATAAGCTATTTGAAATGAAATGACCACGGTGTGAAATAAGCATTTGGTTGTTAAAGAGACCGAGATCGGATATTGTCAAACTCTCTACCAATACCAAAAAACTACTTTAACAACTGTGTACGTAGTGGAGATTGCAGAATGAAGTAGGATGGTTTGATGACGGTTCTATATGCGATATTAGCGCAGCCCTGACTCCCGTGAGTCGGCTTGATGTTGCTAAAACAAGAGCCACACCGGGCCAAGTGAGGTCATTACTCCTATCGGACACATTTCTTCGATACCATTTTATTACTTTGTAATTTGTTTGGGTGCACCTTTGACGCAGCGGATTAATCAAACAAAACTTCAATCGATGGATTGTAGCAATCGGTGAGTTGAAGATACCAAAAATGCCCAAGTTCGTTGATCCAAAGATACCGAACTCTAGCTATCTCAAACACGTTGATAGCGCACTATACCGTGTTCAAAGATCTACGATTTTTCGCACGTTGATCTAGCGCACTAGATTCCGTGAATCGGCTTCAACAAACGTGGATTTGAGCGCACTCGAACGACGTAAGTGGAGATAGGAGATTACACTCAACTACCAATTGGTATGAAAGCACAAAGCTAACAAAAGAGAATTTTATTCCAAAATCAACAACCCCAAAAATGTACAACACACGCGTATTTATAGGAGTTACAACCCAACACAACAAACAACACCCAACTCTTAGGTCGGCACCGACTCATCCCTCACGACTCATCTAAGTCGTTGCCGACTCATCTAAGTCGCTGCCGACTCAACAAGGCACGACTCACAGACAAAGCAGGTAATACGACTCAAGACATGTACAGCCTCAACAATACACGACTCAAAATACAAACGACTCATCATACTACACGCTACACTACCGACTCAAGAAAACACTTTAACGACTCAACTTGCCAAGCGACTCACGACTCAACTGAGGCCGACTCAAGCCATTACCGACTCAACATTCATACGATTCAAGCTTCCCAGTTTCTTGCCGCATGTCTCTTCGAGCGACTCAGTTAGGTCGTGCCCCCTTCTCTCCGACTCAAGACTTTCCAAAGATGGAGCTTCCCCTGGCTTTATGATGAGTCGCCGACGACTTATACTACTGTTGTTAGGCGACTTAATCCCCTCACGCTGAGTCGTGGACGACTCATTTCCCCCCAACACCGAACGACTCATAGTTTGGTTAGGTCGTCCCTTTCCTAACGCGTTCCTCTTTGTTTTAATAAGTTGCAAACGACTTGGAGTCTTCGTCTTGGGTCGTAAACTGTGTCCCATAAGTCGGTAACGACTTAAAATCCCCGAGCTACCCAACTCCCAAGCTTCGTTAAATCGGCACCGACTTATGCCTCCACTATCCCGTGACCGACTCATCAAGCATGCACCTCTTAAGCTCATGTACGTCTTACGAGTTAACTTCTGAATTCCCATATGCCTTGCTGCATCATCCTTCCCTGGTTGAGAAAAATTCGACCTCGAATTTGTAAATTCTTCCTCAACAATCTCATTCCCATGATACGGAATTAAGTGTTTGATGTTAAAAACATCAGAAGTATAAACATCATCTGGTAACTTTAATCGATAAGCATTCTCATTGATTTTTTTCAAAACTTCAACTGGACCAATTTTTCGTGCCTTCAACTTGTTATAAGCACCCACCGGAAAACGATCCTTTGTTAATACTGCATAAACCAAATCACCTTCCTTAAATTCAACATTCCGACGTTTCAAATCTGCAAACTTCTTATATTTCTTATTTGATTTCTCCAATCGTTCCTGAACGATTTTATGACATTCAGTCAGCTCATCAACAAAATCGACAGCTCGTTTAACTGTTCCTTTCGATTGTGGGACTACTGCCAAATCCAACGGCCCCCTGGGTAAATTTGAATAAACAATCTGAAACGGACTGAATCCTGTGCTACGATTTACTGCATGATTATGAGCAAATTCTGCCTGGCATAGCTTCATGTTGTTTGGTATCGGAGCCATTCTTAGCCAATCATAGCTAAGTTTGATTCTTGGAGCCAAGTTTTTGAAGTTTTTGAAGTTGAAGGAGTTCATAGTGTTCATATTGAAGTTGCATCAAGTTAGGAGTGTTTGATCCATTTCATTTTGGATCGAGGAGTTGGACTTTGTTTGGATTTTGACTTGGAGTTTTTGCGCGCCAAGGAGTTTGAATTTGAAGAAGGTCGTGTATACTTGGGAGTAGCCGTGCCTTGTTGATTGCATTGAAGTGTTTGTAGTAGGTGGCCAAGACAAGTTGTACCGAGGCAAGTCATAGCGAGTCAAGGTAGAGCCGACCTAACTTGAACCGAGTTAGTGTGAGCCGTGAACATCTATTGCCGATCTAAGGTTGAGCCTAGATTGCTTTATTGTGTGAAATTTTGAAGTATTGTGTTCAATTTGTTGAAGTCTTGGGAAGTTTTTCAACCATGCCACCGAGGAGAGCTAACCGTCATCAAAACGTTGAAGCTTTGTATCGTAGAGAAGAAGCTGAACTTATGGAACAACGTATTAATGATAAATTCGATGAAGGCATTGGTAAACTGGAGAAATTGATGATTGATATGAGTCAGAATCGAAGAAGAGTTTCACCTGAATCAAACCGTGGAAATAGCAGAGTTTCATCACATTCTGAACGGGAGAGAAGAGGAAGTCAAGAGCATAGAAGTGTTGACAATCGAAGTAGGAGGAATGTTGATGATCATGATAGAAGGGATGTTGGTAGTAGGAGTGGTGTTAGAGATGTTGGAGGACGAGAACGACAACGATATACATCAGACTTTGAGGATGAGTTTGACGGTGAAAGAGGCAGTGTTCATTACAGAGATAGAGATCAAGGACAACGTTCGTATCGGGTTATTGATGATGATCGACGTTGGGAATCGGGTATGAAGATGGAAATTTCGGAGTTTAAAGGCGGGATGGTTGCTGAGGAGTTCTTAGATTGGTTGTCTAATGTGGAGGAAATCTTTGATTTCAAGGAGGTGCCGGAGAATCGAAGGGTGAAGTTGGTTGCTACTAGGTTGAGGGGGAGAGCTTTGGCGTGGTGGCAGCAAACTAAACTTACTCGAGAACGAATGGGGAAGTCAAAGATAGAATCTTGGGAGAAGATGAAAAAGTTGATGAGATCTACATTTTTGCCTTATAACTACCAATCACTTATGTACCAGAGGTTGCAGAATCTGAGGCAAGGGACAAAATCTGTTAGTGATTATGCTGATGAATTTTACCAACTCATCGCCAGGAATGATATCATGGAAACAGAAGAACAGCTAACTGCTAGATTCATTGGGGGCTTGAGAATGCAGATCCAAGATATGGTTAATATGTTTGATCCTAGATCAGTAGCCGAGGCACATCAGAAAGCGTTAGCTTGGGAGAAACAAGGAAGGCGTGGAGGTGGTGTGTTTACTAATTCCAATAATCAAGCAAGGGGTGTTGGCGGAAGTTCTAATGTTCCTAAACCAGTTACAAAACCAGTGGTGAAGGAGGTTGAGAAGGCGAAGGCTAGTAGTGTTTTCAAATGTTATAATTGTCAGGAGTTGGGTCACAAAAGCAACGAATGTCCGAAGCCGAAGAAGAGAACCATGGTTGCAGAGGTTGAGGCAGATGATGGTGAGGAGGCAGAGTATTCAAATGTACCTTATGTTGAGGAGGAAGAAAAAGTGTCGGGTGATGAAGGTTGTAATCTTATGATGAGGAGAAGTTGTTTGACACCAAAGCAAGAGGAGGATTGTAGTTGGCTGAGAAGCAATATTTTCCAATCGACATGTACTATTCTGGGAAAGGTCTGCAAGTTTGTTATTGATGCAGGAAGTTGTGATAATATTATTTCTACAGAAGCAGTGAGAAAGTTGAACTTGAAGACCGAGAAGCATCCTAAACCATATAAGCTAGCATGGTTAAGGAAGGGTGGTGAAGTGAAAGTGTGTCGAAGGGCTTGTGTGAATTTTTCGATTGGGAAGAAGTACAAAGATGAAATTTGGTGTGATGTTGTGGACATGGATGTTTGTCACTTGTTATTGGGCAGGCCATGGCAGTTTGATAGAGCAGTTCAGCATGACGGTCGTGCCAACAGTTACAGTTTCATGTTCGAGGGTACTAAAATCACTTTAGTTCCTAAGAGACAGCAGCAGAAGGAGAGCAAGCTAGAAGAGATTGAAGAATTGAAAACTCTGTTGACTTTGAAGGAGTTTGTTAAAGAAGTGGAGGAAGAACCGGAAGTGTTTTTGTTGATTGGGAGAGAGAGTAGTGAAGAAGTTGAGATTCCCGAAGAAGCAAAGCCAGTTTTGGGAGAGTTTGAAGATATCTTTCCAGAGGAGTTGCCAAAGGAGTTACCACCACTTAGAGACATTCAACATCAGATTGATCTTGTTCCCGGAGCAGTGTTACCACACCGACCACATTACAGAATGAGTCCGAAGGAACATGAGGAGTTACGAAGGCAGGTGGAAGAATTACTTGAACAGGGTCGTATTCAGGAAAGTTTGAGTCCGTGTGCTGTACCTGCATTGTTAGTACCAAAGAAGGACGGAACTTGGAGAATGTGCACTGATAGTAGAGCTTTGAATAAGATCACTGTTCGTTACAGATTTCCTATGCCGAGGTTGGATGATTTGTTGGATCAGTTGAGTGGGGCAACTATATTCTCGAAAATTGATTTGAAGAGTGGTTATCATCAAATTCGTATCAGACCTGGAGACGAATGGAAGACAGCTTTCAAAACTAGAGAGGGGTTGTACGAATGGTTGGTTATGCCATTTGGTTTGTCTAATGCACCTAGTACATTCATGCGGGTGATGAATCAAATTTTTAGACCATTCATTGGAAAGTTCGTCGTGGTGTATTTCGATGATATTTTGATTTATAGCAGGAGTACGGAGGAGCATGTTCTACATCTGAGGGAAGTGTTGCTTATTCTTCGTGAAGAACAATTTTATGCTGCTACAAAGAAATGTGTGTTTATGACACCTACTGTTTTATTCCTGGGTTATGTTGTTTCAGGGAAAGGTATTCAAGTTGACCAGAGCAAAGTTGAAGCAGTCAAGAATTGGCCACAGCCAAAGACAATTACAGAAGTGAGAAGTTTTCATGGGCTAGCGTCATTCTACCGAAGGTTCATACCACACTTCAGTAGCGTGATGGCTCCAGTGACTGATTGCATGAAGGGTAAACAGTTTGTGTGGTCAGAGGAAGCGGGGGTTGCCTTTGAAAGGATCAAGGAATTGTTGACGTCTGCACCAATTCTTGTTCTACCTAATTTTCAGTTGTTGTTTGAATTGCATACTGATGCTTCGAAGGTTGGTATTGGAGGAGTTCTGAGCCAGAATGGGAAGCCAGTTGCTTATTTCAGCGAAAAGTTGTCAGGGGCAAAGATGAAATACAGTACATACGATGTTGAGTTTTATGCTGTTGTTCAGACGGTTAAGCATTGGAGACATTACTTATTTCAGAAGGAATTTGTTCTGTACACTGATCACGAAGCTTTGAAACATTTACAGGGGCAAGATAAGATTTCTGCGAGACATGCGTCATGGATTGCTTATTTGCAGCAGTTTACTTTTGTCGTTAAACACAAATCAGGGGTGACGAATCGAGTAGCAGATGCTTTGAGTAGGAGGAGTCATTTACTAACAACAATGAAGATTGAAGTGACGGGGTTTGAAATGTTGCCAGAGATGCTTGAAGAAGATCCTTACTTTGTGAAATATGTTGAAAAAGTGAAGGATGGGATTGCCGATGAATTCATGTTGGTTGATGGTTTTCTGTTTAAAGGAAATCGTTTATGTATTCCGGATTGTAGTTTGAGGATGAAGATTGTGAAGGAATTACATGAAGAAGGGCATGTGGGCCGTGATCGTACTTTGCAGTTGATTTCACAATCTTATTTTTGGCCATCGATGAGGAAAGAGGTTGAAAGATTCGTGGAGCGATGTCATATTTGCCAAGTTTCAAAAGGAACAGCGACGAATGCAGGATTGTATATGCCATTACCAGTACCATCTAAGCCATGGGTTGATATCAGCATGGATTTCGTTTTGGGTTTGCCGAGAACTCAAAGGGGAAATGATTCGATATTTGTTGTGGTGGACAGGTTTTCGAAGATGGCACATTTTGTTGCTTGCAAGAAGACAGCAGATGCAGTTCGAGTAGCGCAGTTATTTTTCAAGGAGATTTATCGACTTCATGGTTTACCAGAATCTATTGTTTCTGATCGAGATACTCGTTTTCTGAGTCACTTTTGGCTGAGTTTGTGGAAGATGGTGGGAACGAAACTGAAATTTAGTAGTGCTTATCATCCACAAACTGATGGACAGACAGAAGTTGTTAACAGGTCATTGGGGAATTTGTTGCGTTGTCTTGTACAGGATAATTTGAGAAGTTGGGACATGAAGCTATGCCAGGCAGAATTTGCTCATAATCATGCAGTAAATCGTAGCACAGGATTCAGTCCGTTTCAGATTGTTTATTCAAATTTACCCAGGGGGCCGTTGGATTTGGCAGTAGTCCCACAATCGAAAGGAACAGTTAAACGAGCTGTCGATTTTGTTGATGAGCTGACTGAATGTCATAAAATCGTTCAGGAACGATTGGAGAAATCAAATAAGAAATATAAGAAGTTTGCAGATTTGAAACGTCGGAATGTTGAATTTAAGGAAGGTGATTTGGTTTATGCAGTATTAACAAAGGATCGTTTTCCGGTGGGTGCTTATAACAAGTTGAAGGCACGAAAAATTGGTCCAGTTGAAGTTTTGAAGAAAATCAATGAGAATGCTTATCGATTAAAGTTACCAGATGATGTTTATACTTCTGATGTTTTTAACATCAAACACTTAATTCCGTATCATGGGAATGAGATTGTTGAGGAAGAATTTACAAATTCGAGGTCGAATTTTTCTCAACCAGGGAAGGATGATGCAGCAAGGCATATGGGAATTCAGAAGTTAACTCGTAAGACGTACATGAGCTTAAGAGGTGCATGCTTGATGAGTCGGTCACGGGATAGTGGAGGCATAAGTCGGTGCCGATTTAACGAAGCTTGGGAGTTGGGTAGCTCGGGGATTTTAAGTCGTTACCGACTTATGGGACACAGTTTACGACCCAAGACGAAGACTCCAAGTCGTTTGCAACTTATTAAAACAAAGAGGAACGCGTTAGGAAAGGGACGACCTAACCAAACTATGAGTCGTTCGGTGTTGGGGGGAAATGAGTCGTCCACGACTCAGCGTGAGGGGATTAAGTCGCCTAACAACAGTAGTATAAGTCGTCGGCGACTCATCATAAAGCCAGGGGAAGCTCCATCTTTGGAAAGTCTTGAGTCGGAGAGAAGGGGGCACGACCTAACTGAGTCGCTCGAAGAGACATGCGGCAAGAAACTGGGAAGCTTGAATCGTATGAATGTTGAGTCGGTAATGGCTTGAGTCGGCCTCAGTTGAGTCGTGAGTCGCTTGGCAAGTTGAGTCGTTAAAGTGTTTTCTTGAGTCGGTAGTGTAGCGTGTAGTATGATGAGTCGTTTGTATTTTGAGTCGTGTATTGTTGAGGCTGTACATGTCTTGAGTCGTATTACCTGCTTTGTCTGTGAGTCGTGCCTTGTTGAGTCGGCAGCGACTTAGATGAGTCGGCAACGACTTAGATGAGTCGTGAGGGATGAGTCGGTGCCGACCTAAGAGTTGGGTGTTGTTTGTTGTGTTGGGTTGTAACTCCTATAAATACGCGTGTGTTGTACATTTTTGGGGTTGTTGATTTTGGAATAAAATTCTCTTTTGTTAGCTTTGTGCTTTCATACCAATTGGTAGTTGAGTGTAATCTCCTATCTCCACTTACGTCGTTCGAGTGCGCTCGAATCCACGTTTGTTGAAGCCGATTCACGGAATCTAGTGCGCTAGATCAACGTGCGAAGAATCGTAGATCTTTGAACACGGTATAGTGCGCTATCAACGTGTTTGAGATAGCTAGAGTTCGGTATCTTTGGATCAACGAACTTGGGCATTTTTGGTATCTTCAACTCACCGATTGCTACAATCCATCGATTGAAGTTTTGTTTGATTAATCCGCTGCGTCAACCTTTGATTTGGGAGTATGCCACGAGGTGGGCAGTAGTAGCTGCTATGCGTTACCACCAGTTTGGATCCGCAAATGGTATATCTACCTTGGCATTGCCTCACATGCCTTGTCACTTGCCCTATCGCGCCTTCTACAAGTTTGGCGTGTCGTACCTATAGAGTGCTGCCTGATAGCCCATTCATGGGCGAGTTTACAGTATTTGTATAGACTACGACATTATGTAAAATGTGTTAGGATGGATATGAGTAACGCCTTAACGCTACTTTAATATTTTACTTTACTATAGACATTATTATAATAGCGTATATTACTACACAGTAGATAGTTTCATGGATCCTTAGAGGATGGAAATCCCAAACATCCTTTAAGTTACTTGTATTTTAGTTGACATTTCACTTGAGTTGAATTTACTATATAAGAATGTTAATCCTGGCTCGAGTGTTTTGTGTTTTGCTTTATGCTCGGGTCAGACTAAGTGTCACAGCATTTGAGACTCATCTTTGGAGATTGGAGCTTTGTTTGAAGATCTATTTATCTAGCTTTTAGTTATTTCAGTTTATTCCAGTCATTTATGCTCAGACTCGTCAGTTGCTTATGTATTAGAGATTCATTTGTATTTGAGATTCTATTGTATTTTGTTCCAGACTCTGATGTTTTATAGTAGCTTCATGAACTACTATTTATCTATTCTGCTCCTTATTATTGTAATACTCTGTATCTGTGACTCTGTGATTGATTTATTTACTGTATATGTTAATTTTTTCCAAATATAAATTAACAATATGACATTTCGAGCAATTCAAGTCCGACATGTGTGGATGATTATCGATTTGAACGGTTCGATATAGCTGGTCGTTATAATTATGAAGCCATATTTATATTCACTCATCCTATCACAGGAAGAGCTATCATGCATTCACATAGTGCAGGACTACCTTGGTATATTTGAAGAAGTTTTCGGTCTTCCTTCCCGAATAGGAATTGAATTTCGTATTGATTTCGAGAAAGATGCGAGGTCAGTTGTGATGCCTCTTAGGCAGATAGCTTCAAACGAAAGACGAGAGTTGGATAAGCAAGTATCAGAACTATTGTATAAAGAATTTATTCGTAGAAGTATTTCAAAATGAGGAGCGCCTATTGTTTTTGCTACTAAGCTAGATGGTTTCCACAGGTTATGCATAGACTATCGAGAATTGAATAAGCCGACGAAGAATAAACGCTATCCATTGCCTTGCATTGATGACCTCCTTGATTAGTTAGTCGAGTCTAAGGTTTTCTCGCAACATGATTTAGCAACTGGATTTCACCGGTTGCGAGTAGCCGAATATAGTACCCAAAGACTGCTTTTTTTTACACTTGGTGGATTTTTTGGGTGGTTGGTAATGCCTTTTGGATTAACTAATGCTCCGTCTTTTTTTGAAATTTGACGAGTGGAGTATTCTTGGTGTAGTTAAAAAGGTTTGTAGTGGTCTTCATGGATGATATTCTTATTTATTCCCCAAGTGAGGCGGATCATGAAGTTCATTTGAGGGAAGTGATGGATGCTCTGTGAGGTAATAGGTTGAAAGTTAAAATTTCTATGTGTCGCTTTTAGAGAGATGCAGTTTTTTTCGTTGGTATGTGGAATTGGTAGATGATTGGCTGTAGATCCAGGGAAGGTAGCTACAGTTAAAGAGTGGAAAATGCCAAACATTGCTTCAAAGATCCATTGTTTTCTTGGTTTGGCTAGATTCTATCAAAGTTCATTAAGGATTTTGCGAAGATATTGTTACCTTCGACTCATTTGACAAAAGGGAATCTGATTTATACTCGGAGTTCAGGTTATGAAGTGGCGCTTATTCGACCGAAGGAATATTTTGATGAGTGCTCCAATTTGGTCGGTCTAAATGGTGCCAAACCATTTATCGTATATACCGATGCATGAGATGCTGGTCTTGGTGCTATCCATATGCAAGGAGGAAAGGTAGTAGCATAAGAGAGCCGATAATGATGAGAAGAATTATCCGACACACGACTTGGAGTTAGCTGCTATTATATTCGTATTGAAGTCATGGAGGAATTATTTATTGGACGAGAGATTTGAATTATTTATGGACCATAAATCTCTCAAATACTTGGTTTTTTGGAAGTATTTAAGTCTAACACAACTGCAGTGAATGGAATCTTATCATCAATGATTTTGGGATTTCATACACTCCAAGGAAGGGAAATATAGTTGTAGACACTTTGAGTAAGAGACATGCAGAGGTGAATGCTATGTTGGTAGAATGGAGAAATTTGGAGTTCATATCAGAGTTAGTTTCAGACCATGATCGAAGTATGCACCTGGATTGTTAGGAGGTTAGGCCAGCACTAATGAATCGTATTGGAGTAAGTTAAAGACAAGATGCATAATTGGTTTATACTATAGAGCAATTAGGATGGGGTGAATGATCGATCCAATCTTAACTTTAAGATCGGAAAGGTAATTTGACGTGAGATGGAAAGCTATGTGTACCATAGGTTAGGGAATTGATAGAGGAGGTCTTCGGTGAGTGTCATCACTCTAGAATGACTATTCATCCAAGAAGGGGATAAGATGTACCGAGATGTGAAGAGGATATTTTATTGGCCAAAAATGAAGTGACATGTAGCCGGGTATGTAGTGAAATGTATGAGGTGCCAGAGGGTGAAAGCAAAACCGAATAAGCCGAGTGGGCTATTATTTCCATTAGATATGCCATAGTGGAAGTGGGAGTGCATATCCATGGGTTTTGTAGATAGATTACCTCAGAGTAGAAGAGGAAATGAGAGTATATAAGTGGTAGTAGATTGTAACGACCCGGAATTTTGACGGTATATTTTAACAAATATTTAATCTAATTTAAATTAAATATAAGCTTGACAATGTTTAAATTTGATGAAATCTTGGATATTTAACAGTAAACATAGTAATATTAAACATAAACATTTATAAACTGTAACTGGGGATACAACATATGTTTAGCCGAAATATGAAATACATATCTTTATGCATAAGCTATAACATTCCTATGTGCAACAATCAAATGTCTTGTCCAGAAAACAAAAACAAAATAAAATAATATAACACACTTAGATTCATGAGCAAGCTTCTTAAGTAAGACAAGGAAAATTAATTAATGAAGCCACCTGGACATCTATTAAGTATAGGGTAATAATATCAACAAGACAAAATTAATTAATGAAACCACAAATCAATCTTTTCAGCCTACAAATTTTGTACATTCAAATATCTTGCCTAAATTTCATCAACCTGTAACTTTCATCCATATATACCACCCTATCTTTCATTCTCGTTCATACTGAGTTTAAAAAAAAAAAGAAACAGAAGACAGCAAAAACAAAGGAAGATTTCAAGATAGTTCAACTGCAGTGTCTTCGCCTTCTGTTCAAATTTTTTTCAGTGAGTAAACATATCCATTTTAAATCTAAATTTGTATTTTTAGCTTGTAAATAGTAAGTGCTTGAATATTGTTGGTATAATTAGCCTTGGTATCTTCTGTTGTTTGAATAAGTATAGGTAGTTGTTTCTTTCAAACTTTGAAATCTGATAAAGGTTAAACCAAGAAATCTATATAACTTATTCATATAACCATTTGAACTTTGTATAGTGTAAATTCAAGTTTGTTTAGTTTAAACAAGGCCTGCAAACATGTTTCAAGTTTAAACAGCATTGTTCAATACTGCAGTTTCTTCAACACCTTACTTCTATTCAAATCGTTTCTGGTGAGTAAACAACTGATTTCAAAAAATTTAGCTTGAATATTTGCTTTTGAATGATATGTGCTTAAACAACTATTCAGTGTATGTTTTGTTTGCACTGTGAACTTATATGGTTGTTCTTGATCAGTATTTCAAGTTTTGTACAAAGTAAAGCAAATAAATTTACAAAACTTATTTATATAACCATTTGAACTTGGTAGTGAGCTAATTCGAGTTTGTTTATATGAAACAAAAGCCTGCAAAATATGTTCAAAGTTTAACAGTATGATATTCACACTGTATTTTTAAACTACAGGTAAAAAAGGGAATCAAAGCTTAAATTTTAAATGTTTAAATTTGTAAATCCAATATCATATTTAGTTTTCATAATCATAATTATGATTTTTAACATAAAAATCTTGATATTTAAGCAAAGATCGAAGGAGCAGTTTAAAAATGAATCGAAAATGGGTTTTTGTCAATTTAAGGAGATTGAGTTAATTATAACTTATGTAAATCAACAGGAAGTAAGATTGTAAACTAATTGATTCTAGAAAAATGTCAATTTATTTTTCAAACGCATAAGTTTTGAGTTTGAATCAAGAATAGGGTTTTAGTGCTTGCATTTGAATGCTCTGTAAAAATTAGATTTCGGCTCCAATAGGCAAACGAGTGAAGCACGACTTTAGGTGGAGTTAGGGGGAGGTGTGAGTGACGTCCTGGTGAATTTTCATCACCTCCGGTGATGTGTGGTGGCCGCACGATTGATTTGACAGTGGGCGTTGTTGTCGCATATTCAAGCTACAGGTCATATTTTTGTTTTCAACGTGAAATTGAAAACCGGGTCACGATTTCGTACGAGTGGAAGATTTGTGACGTGTGAGTGCTGTCGCGAGGCGCCATAGGCCAAGCGCACCACCGTGCACGTGCACGGTGGCGGAAATGTGTCAGTGACGTGAGTGACTGCGTAACGTGTGATGCTCGAGTGATACTCGAGTGGGTACTCGAGTAAGTTTGTATGTTGGTTCGAGTAGGATGCGTTTGCACGAGTAAACTACTGCAGTTAAATTTATAGCTTAACTTAAAAACTAAACTAAAAAAAAAAAAGAAGAACTGGGGAGAAGAAGAGAGAGTGGGAGAGAGACACGGGAAAGGTAGGGGAAAGTCTCGAGACTGACTCGAGTAGGATTGGAGTTTGTCTCGGGTATCTTTCTGGTTTAACGTATAGCATGATTTAGTTAAGTATGTTAATAACTAAGTTAAGTTAGCAATTAGTAGTAGTTAATATTTTAAAAGATTAATAAGGTAAGTAATGTAAAAAAATAGTCGATTAGAAATAAGTAATTTGAATGTTAAGTAATTTAAACATGGAATTTTATATTGATGACTTAAATTAATTTTAAAATTTAAGAACGTTAGCTAATTATTTGAAGTTAATTATTGGTGATTAACTTAAGTAGATTTTTAAAGGTTATATAATTAATTAAATTGATAATAATGGATTAATTAAAGTAATTAATCTTTAATAAGTAAGTTAATAATTAACAATGAATCAACTAATTAACTTAGAAATTTAGTATCAGTTAATGAATAAAAATTAATTAAGTAATTGAAGATTAGTTGATTAATAAATAAATAAATAAATAATTATTCATTAATAAGTTAATTAATCAGTAATCAATTAAATAAAATAAAATAGTTTATTCTTAAGCAATTAATTTAGTTAAGTAAAACCAAACTGTTTGGTAGGCATTGATGATCATGTTTGATTGACTGTGATATCTGTTTGATGATATTTCTGTGATGTGTTGTGATATATTATGGATACCTGTGATAACTGTATATGATTTATCTGATATATCTGTTATGTTACTTCTGATATATAATTGAACTGTTAAGTTAAATAGACAACTTGGCCCTTAAAATGGCGTTTGGATCCGATGAGACCGGGATCGGAAAAATCAATTTTGATTCTCCGAAAACCACATCGATCCAAATTAAACGATAGGTCGTGATTTATCAAATGGAGATCGAGATGGTGTTTCAGAATGCAAGGGTTATCGTTGTTAACTCTGAGGGTGATTCCAATACGGGTGTAACGAGATAATGCCTTCGGTTTCGTTCGAACACTAAACGAACTTGTATGGATTGAATGCTTTCAACACATCGTCAGGCGGACGATGAGCATTCTAAGATATGTTCAATAAAGGTAATCGCAGCCTCAAGGCTCATCAACCGGGAATGGCTAAAACAAGGGAGATGCAGCAAGGTTAGGTGGGTCATGCCCAAGCAGGAAAAGATATTCCCCTGTCTAGATGTCCCTTTTTATTTCGGCTGTGTGGGCAGTTGTTGGCCACAACTGCGGGGTTATCTTGTTCGGGACTGTTCAGTAAGGAATGGTTCCGGCCTTGTGTTGTAGGGGATCGGGGGGGATCCTCGGTACGGTGATCTAGGCCCCGTACTGTGACGGGCTGTAACAACCCGATATTTTCAGCCATTCACATCCACACATGCCGGACTTGAATTGCTCAAAAAATCGCATTGTAAATAAATTTGGAGCAAATGAAATACAATCACAAAATCCCAGATACAGAAATAACAGAATAGCTCGCAGCGGAATATAAAATACATAGTAGTTCATGAAGCTACTACGGCAGAGTCTCAAACCAAATACATAATACAGTCTGAAAACAACATAATAGAAATCCCAAATACATAGAAGTTCACTGATACATGAGATAAACTAGAAAAGATGAAACAGAAAGTAGATATAAATGTAGATAAGCAGAAACTCCAGCAAAGACCAGCTCCAGAAAAGAGAATCCAAAGCTGTGAATACTCAGGCTGACCCGAGCGTAAAGTAAAACACAAAACACTCGAGTCAGGACAATATATACTTATATAATGTAAACCAACTCAAGTGAACTGTAGTAGAAATGCACAAAACTTAAACTATAAATTAAATACGTCCCGTGGTTAAAATTTCAAAATGGTATTTTACGCTTCAAAATCAAATATCATTTCAAAATTCAATATCATTCAAAATCCATTTCAAAATATCATATCTTCCAAACCACATTCATTTTTATTTAAAATACCATTTCGACACACATTTCAAATAGTTTATATTTCAAAACAAATTACTTCATTTTAAATCAAAAAAATGAAGTTATTATATTTAATAATTAAATTATTAAATTTCCAAAATTTTAAACTTTTCAAAGTTCATTCATTCACTTAATTTTACCAAAACAGTGAAAATTCACCTTTCGTAGCATTTAGAAAATGCTACGGAAAGTCACATTCAAAATAGTTCAATTTAACAAAAGACAGCATTTTAAAATGCTGTAATAGGGTTACATTAGTTTCAAATAACTTAGTTAAATTCAAAAATTATAACATTTACAAATTGCTATAATAGACTTAATTAAATTTAGCCATTTAGTTCATTATTATCAACTACATCATTTACAAATGCTGTATTATCATTTATATTAGAATTAATAGCATTTCAGAAATGTAGTTGATTAACTTCAAATTTTCAGTATGATTTCACAAACCATTATATTTTTATTTAAATCAATTTTAACTTATAAAATCATATAATTTCACTTTTTATAATCATCATTTAAATACCCTTATATTCATGATTTTATAAAGTTAAATTTCCATTCAAAAATCAAGATTTAATAATAATTCACTTAATAAATTCCAACATTAAATTTAAATTCATTAAATTAAATTTAACTTAACACTTAAGTTTAAATTTCAAATATAAATTAATTTCATTTTTATTTACTTAACTTAAAATTCACTTTTAAGCCAAATTCACAGATTACCAATTTTAGTTATATTTCAAAATTTCAACTTAAATATTCATTTATTTCACATTTTAACTTTATTCAAAAAACATTAATATATTATAAAAATCATTTTAAATTCATTTAAATTCCAAATATCATAAATTTTTCACATTTCATATTTAATTTAAATTTCATTTATCACCAAATTAAATTTTCCCAAAACAACTTAAATTTCAAATTTTCTAACTTTACCATTAATTTATTTCACTTAGAAATTTTCAGAAAATCAATAAATGCGTTACAAAAATCATTTTTTTATTAAGTTTAAATCAAAATATTATAATATTTACATTTCTAAAATATTTTAAAATTTTTAGAAAAACATATTTTAACTACGGGTCTGTATTTCATTATCTAGCCTAGGTAAAGTGATACGGGTAATATATCATTTCAACCCGCAATTTACAAAGATAATCCTGGTTTGACCATTTCAAACCCGCAATCCCAAGTAAGTGAAAATAATTGAAAATCATTCAGGCCTATCATTTCAGCCCATAACGATTTTCTCCTATTCTAAAGTCCGTTCGGGTATGTATCATTTCAACCCATAGTGATTCTAAGCTAAAAGGAACTTGCAGTGTGATAAACTGATAAAAATAACAAAACAGCATAATATAATAGTAACAGATCTTATAACAGGTAAATAAGCATGGGTGAACATCATATAATCATAGCATAGCAGATATAACATGATAATACATTTTACAGATTCAAAAGGGGTCAATTTACTAGTTATATATGTACATATTGTTTGGTGAGAATAACTCACCGGTTTGAGCTGGAGACACAACTACGAATGCACAAAAAGGAATCCACACAAGCATGATAACACGATACAGAGATGAGTGGAAGAGCTAAAGTATCAATTCCCTTAAATACAAGTCAAACAAAAACAATAATAATAACATAAGTTTTCAAATGCAAAATACGATAGAATAAGATAGAATCAACTGCACGAATCAAAGCAGAATTGCTTTGCACTTGCTTCCAACAACCTTCAGGTTCGGCCATATGGTGTACTACAGGTCTAAGGCAAGATTTGGATCATGTTTTGGTTGACAGAGTCGGCCTAACATAGGTTAACATGGTGCAAAAATGTGGAGATGAAGACTACACTACACAATCAACATACAAGCAACAACACATGGATTCAAGCCAAAGTTAGGTTCGGTCAAGGCCACTATGGGCACGGCTTTCACTGTGGGGGTCCAAGGTGATGACGTGGCAGAGGGTCCAGGTGGTGCTGGAGGTGGTGGAGGTGGTGTTGGTGGCGGCCATGGGGTGTAGAAGTGGTGGAAGTGGATGAAGGCTAGGCTATGCATGTATTGAGGGAGTTTTTTTTTTGAAATTTTGGTGATGGATCATCAACTTTTAGGCATGGCTTGGGGTTTGGACAGAGAGGTGGTGGTGATGGTGTTGTTCTCAGGTGGTGGTGGAGGTGGCAAGGAATGGAGAGGAGCATGGCCGAACCTATGATGAAGAAGAACAAGTGCAAAAACCATGAATTCAAGCATAAACAAATGGAAAAAGGAAATAAAGTTTACCAAACTTTCTTCAAAAGCTATGGCCGAAATTTTTTCTTCAGTAATGAGAAAAATGTTTACATGAATGATAAAAATGATAGTCGGCTGAAAGAAATGAGAAGTAATGGCCAATTGAATGAAGAGTTATGTTAAAATGTGAAAATGGGGAAGATAAAAGGCCTTAGGAAAATCAAAAGTCAAAACCTTTTCAATTTTCTCTTAATTTCTTTATATAAGTTTAAATTGCTGAAAATATAATAATTTCAGTTTAAATTTCGAAAATGCAACAAAATATAAAATAAAATTAAATAAATAATAATTATATACGATAAAAATAAGAAAATAGCTCAGAAAATGCACACTGGTCAAGAAAAATTGGAAATAAACAGAACAAATTTTGGAAAATTTATATGGACATGGAAAATAATTATAAATAAAGATAATAACATAAAATAAAAATCTATTCACAAAATAAATAAATAAAATTTAATTAAATATAATTTATATGAAGAAAATTGCAGAAAAATAGAAAACAGCCTTTAAAGATAGAAAATAAATGCAATAAGCTTTGAAAAAAAATTCAAACATCACTTTGAAAATATTTAAAAGACAAAAATATATGTAACATAACATATAATACAAATTGAATAATATATGAAAAATAAAAATATTATTTATATAATTTAAAATAAACAATATTGCTAAATAAATCAAATTACACTCAATATTGAAATATACATAACTTTCACGGTTTATCTCCGTTTCCAACGAAACGAAAAGAAGTATTCAAGTTATTAAATATATTTTCATAATAAAATATAAAATTTAAGAATTTAAATATTTAAATTTGAAATTTAAAAATCAAAATTTGATCCAAATTGACCAAAATCGACATTTCAGGAAAATATTCAATTTATACCAGTTTGAAATTATAATTCACATAATAATCAAAGTTTATATTTAAAAATGGAAAGTTTGAAATGGAACCAGTAAAAAAAAATTAAATTAAATAAAGTCAAAATTAAAATATACATAAAAATCTAGGGTTGTTACACTCTCCCCCACTCAAATCTTTTCGTCCTCGAAAAGGAAGGAAGTGGAGAAACAACTAGAAAGAGAAATAGGTTGGAAGACATTCGAAAGAAGGTAGGGAGAAAGTAGCTAGGAGGGAAAGCAGGTTGAAAGACAAGGATGAACCATTATTTAAACCATTATACATTTCAATTAAAATTTCAAAATATTTTAAACATTTTATAATATGATGAATAGTCATTTGATTCAAATCTGATGGTTCAAAGTAAACAATTTTTAAACATTTTAAAATCTTTAGAAGGGAAAATAACTGATCAAAATATTCTTTATATAGTACTTTATCAAGATATTTTTATCAAAATACTTTTATAACTCGATGTCTTAACAAGTTTATCCTCGTTCCTGTAGATTCTGGCAGTGCGTTGATCAGGCGTAAAGCTAGACTTCTCCAGGTACTTAGTAGACTTGTTTCAACACCCAGTGAAAATACTTGAAAAATCATTTAAAACAGATATGGAAAGTATAATCCAAACAAATCAACCAAACCGAAACAGTTGTCTAACCATGGATCACAGATACACAATGGTTACGCCTGGATCCCCCAGGAAACAATCCGTATCCGTAAGCTTTCTCAGCCCAGCGAGTTACGCCATGATGACGAGTAGAATGCAGGATACACAATGGTTACGCCTGGATCCCCCAGGAAATAATCCGTACCCCTAGGCCAGCTCAGCTAGGCATTTGCGCTACTAATGCGACCTACATAGAGTGCAGGATACACAATGGTTACGCCTGGATCCCCCAGGAAACAATCCGTACCCCTAGGCCAGCTCAACCAGGCAGTTGCGCTATGCAGTCACGATCATAAGACCATGGAGATCGCCATGGAATTCGATGGACACTCGAGTATCATATCCGAAAAACCCAAATCAAAGAGAGAGAATAATATCGATAGAATGAATCCACAGTGTGGCCACAAAGCGGATATCAAGCAGAAGGCACTTTCCATATCTTTAATTCGAAACTATGTATCATATAGTACCTTTCAATATCACTTCCAAATATCATACTTATATAAAGTTCATTTTATATAAGATTTCATTTCAAATCAAATACTTTTCAAAACAATAGTATATCAAATCACACTTATATAGATTTCGATTATATAAGATTTCACTTTTCAAAATTGGGTACCTTTTCAAATCAACAGTTTTCAAATCAATAGTTTTCAAATCTACTGCATACTTATACAAATCAATTTTATATAAGTTCGATAACTCCCAAATCAAAGTATTTAAAAAAAAAGGTTCTCAATTTTAATTCATTTCAATAGTATTTCAGTTTAAAAATCATATATGATTTCACCAGATCATTTCTTCCAAATTACATATATTCAGTTTCAAAGTTTCTTAAAACAATAGATCTAGAAAATAATCCAAATTTCCAAATCTACAAAATTTAGGTCAAACAAAATTCATTTCCATTTCAAACATATATTCACTTCAAAAGTCATAATACTTTCAAAGTTATGAATCTTTCGAAACCAAAATACTTGAAATCATTACACTTTGAAAATCATAACATTTAGAAATCATGCATTTGAAATCATAAAACATTCCTTTAGTTCTTTACATTTCACAAATTTATTCAATTAAACCAAAATCTAAAATTTCTAAATTTTAATTCCATTCAAACCATCAGTTTCAGTTCAATTTCGTTTTCCAATGAAACCATTTCAAATATTATCCAATTTCAAATATAGATTTGATTTACAAAATAAACTATTCAATCTTAAATATGTTTCAAGGCTTAAATATACCATATTTCAAACTAAATTTTATAATTTCATATATCTCAAATTTTACTTCATTATTACTTAGTGTTGAAATATTTATTTCATAAATCCATTATTTTTAAATAAACTCAAATTACAGGTAAACCAAATATCCTTTCATACTAATATAAGCTTCAATTATAGATTTATCAAGATCAATGGTTTTCAAAATCATTTTATACTTACATAAAGTTTATCTTATATAAGGATCAAAATTTTCAAAAAAAATAAATTTCGCTACATGAAAAGCCATATGGGATTGAACATCTTTTCTTACTAAAAGATTTTTAATTAAGAATAGCTTTGTATATAAAATAGTTTTTATGAAAAATAGAATAAAACAGTTAGTTTAAGAAAAAGAAAAATTGTTTTGAAAAATGGTTTTAAATTTCATAGTGGTTTTTCATAAAAGAAAACTTCTAGTTAAATTATAAAGATATCCAACCCAACAACTTTCAATTTCAGCGTCAAGTATACCAATGATATTAGGATATAAGATGTACATATGTCATCATTTTACAACATTACATTCGATCGCTCGCTCGATTACACAAGTTCGCTTTTGAACTAGTATTATCCATTCGACTTCCCTAATGCGGACTTCGATATGGTTTCTCGACTAGAAGCCATCAGTCTCCTTGCATAGCCATATACTATGATAGAGAATTCTAGAATCAAGCCCAAAATCCATATCAAATATTCGCCATCAAGAATCAAATGAAAAATCCTAACACAAAATGGTGTAATTCACCTCAAACTTGTGTACTCAAACTTGGATCAGATTAATTATGCAAACAAAACAACATACATACAACTTATGTATTTATTCCAACTTGTTAAATAAATAGTTTCATAAAGATGTTACTAAGTTATAGCATTTAAAACCAAATTTTTCTCAAACATTTGAAGACTAATTTTTATCCAAAACATTTCAAAACTAAATTTCATATTAGTATAATTCAAAATAGTCTTATTTATTTACTTAACAAAACAGTTTCAACTTATAAAAATCATATTATTTCATACTTGAAACATACAAACTAAATTTATATTCTTTATCAAATACCTTATATCATTCAGAATTTCTTAGCTTTGAAAAGTTAACCTTGATTTAGAAGCGCTCGAACCTTCAAAATAGTTGAAGAAATCATATTTTCAAATCCAAGAGTGGGAAATCACTAACAAATTAGTAAATCAACTCCAATAGATAAGGTTATAACAAAAAAAAATCCGAATCTCGAGGACTGAACACCGACTTACTTTAAATCATTTCAAATATATATATACATACATACATATATCTTTCGAATATTAAACCATATTTCAAAATCTGAAATCAAAATTGGTTTCACAAAATCACCCGAATAGCAAAGCTACTAGACTGGCCTCTCCCCCACTCAGAAACTTGAAAATCAATGTCGATGATGCATGCATTCATCACCGAAATTATTTTCCAGCGACATAAGTGAGTTCTGGAATTCAATTAACTTTGAAAAACTTCTTTGAAATTCCTTCGAAATCATTCATTTGAATACATTTGAAACATTTCTTAAAAAAATATATTTAAATCATATTATTTTTATATATTTTCCAAAATCTTAAAACCGATTTCAAAACACCGGAATTCGATTCCTCGAAATTCAAATTCAAAACCCTTCAGTTATAAATCATTTCTGTATAAATCAAGTTCTTATAAATTTCAAAATTTCAAATCCTTTCAAAGCTTCCAATTTTCATTTTAAAAGGTATATAATCCTTATCGGAAACATTTCACTTTTTATATACAAAATATGGTCATCCTTAATAATTTCGATGTATGCACAATTTCAAAATACAACCAAACACAATTTTCCAAAGGATGGTTCAAGGAAGGATTTCAAACAAACAAGATTCAAAATTAGAGGAACTCTAATCAAATAGAATTCTAGTTCGAAGATAAACTCAAACGAAGATGAGATATTTTAATTATCGAACAGAAGATGGATAAGCCTATAAAAATTGCGGGCAACCTTAACTGGTCAACCGTGACTTCAGGAATATAACCAATTTGAAATCTGAGGCAAATCGACATTCGATCGCCATATATAGGATCCAGATAGAGCAGGAGATAGATAGCATCATAAATCGAGGATACAGGAATCTCTGGTGAATCAATGCTAACTGTAAAGGAGTTTCACCCCTTTACAAATCATTCGAAGATTTACGGAATCACCAATCTCATAAAGGTCATTCCAAAGTGGGGTTACGGAATGCCCAAAATCAAAAGGGTAAAAATAGGGAAGACAAGACTGGATTTCAGAACAAGTGGAAGCATTCCACAGTTCAAGGAATCCTAATCGATAAGAATCCTAACCAAGAGATTTCTAACAAGGTGGATTCAGAAGGGACGAAGTTTAGAAAATCTTGATTCCAAAATAAGAAATTTTTTATACCAAAATAATCTTTGAAAATCCTTCAAAATCATTTCGAAATCATTTTATACTTCGAAAATACGTTCTCTCACAAAGAAAGGATTCTGAGATTGATTTCACTCATTCTAGGGTATTTCTACCCTATCTCTAATGAATTTTTGCTCTGCAGGCTAAGGTTTGCCTAATAACCAAAGCTCTGATACCAACTGTAACAACCCGATATTTTCAGCCATTCACATCCACACATGCCGGACTTGAATTGCTCAAAAAATTGCATTGTAAATAAATTTGGAGCAAATGAAATACAATCACAAAATCCCAGATACAGAAATAACAGAATAGCTCGCAGCGGAATATAAAATACATAGTAGTTCATGAAGCTACTACGGCAGAGTCTCAAACCAAATACATAATACAGTCTGAAAACAACATAATAGAAATCCTAAATACATAGAAGTTCACTGATACATGAGATAAACTAGAACAGCTGAAACAGAAAGTAGACATAAATGTAGATAAGCAGAAACTCCAGCAAAGACCAGCTCCAGAAAGAGAATCCAAAGCTGTGAATACTCAGACTGACCCGAGCGTAAAGTAAAACACAAAACACTCGAGTCAGGACAATATATACTTATATAATGTAAACCAACTCAAGTGAACTATAGTAGAAATGCACAAAACTTAAACTATAAATTAAATACGTCCCATGGTTAAAATTTCAAAATGGTATTTTACGCTTCAAAATCAAATATCATTTCAAAATTCAATATCATTCAAAATCCATTTCAAAATATCATATCTTCCAAACCATATTCATTTTTATTTAAAATACCATTTCGACACACATTTCAAATGGTTTATATTTCAAAACAAATTACTTCATTTTAAACCAAAAAAATGAAGTTATTATATTTAATAATTAAATTATTAAATTTTCAAAATTTTAAACTTTTCAAAGTTCATTCATTCACTTAATTTTACCAAAACAGTGAAAATTCACCTTTCGTAGCATTTAGAAAATGCTACGGAAAGTCACATTCAAAATAGTTCAATTTAACAAAAGACAGCATTTTAAAATGCTGTAATAGGGTTACATTAGTTTCAAATAACTTAGTTAAATTCAAAAATTATAACATTTACAAATTGCTATAATAGACTTAATTAAATTTAGCCATTTAGTTCATTATTATCAACTACAGCATTTACAAATGCTGTATTATCATTTATATTAGAATTAATAGCATTTCAGAAATGTAGTTGATTAACTTCAAATTTTCAGTATGATTTCACAAACCATTATATTTTTATTTAAATCAATTTTAACTTATAAAATCATATAATTTCACTTTTTATAATCATCATTTAAATACCCTTATATTCATGATTTTATAAAGTTAAATTTCCATTCAAAAATCAAGATTTAATAATAATTCACTTAATAAATTCCAACATTAAATTTAAATTCATTAAATTAAATTTAACTTAACACTTAAGTTTAAATTTCAAATATAAATTAATTTCATTTTTATTTACTTAACTTAAAATTCACTTTTAAGCCAAATTCACAGATTACCAATTTTAGTTATATTTCAAAATTTCAACTTAAATATTCATTTATTTCACATTTTAACTTTATTCAAAAAACATTAATATATTATAAAAATCATTTTAAATTCATTTAAATTCCAAATATCATAAATTTTTCACATTTCATATTTAATTTAAATTTCATTTATCACCAAATTAAATTTTCCCAAAACAACTTAAATTTCAAATTTTCTAACTTTACCATTAATTTATTTCACTTAGAAATTTTCAGAAAATCAATAAATGCGTTACAAAAATCATTTTTTTATTAAGTTTAAATCAAAATATTATAATATTTACATTTCTAAAATATTTTAAAATTTTTAGAAAAACATATTTTAACTACGGGTCTGTATTTCATTATCTAGCCTAGGTAAAGTGATACGGGTAATATATCATTTCAACCCGCAATTTACAAAGATAATCCTGGTTTGACCATTTCAAACCCGCAATCCCAAGTAAGTGAAAATAATTGAAAATCATTCAGGCCTATCATTTCAGCCCATAACGATTTTCTCCTATTCTAAAGTCCGTTCGGGTATGTATCATTTCAACCCATAGTGATTCTAAGCTAAAAGGAACTTGCAGTGTGATAAACTGATAAAAATAACAAAACAGCATAATATAATAGTAACAGATCTTATAACAGGTAAATAAGCATGGGTGAACATCATATAATCATAGCATAGCAGATATAACATGATAATACATTTTACAGATTCAAAAGGGGTCAATTTACTAGTTATATATGTACATATTGTTTGGTGAGAATAACTCACCGGTTTGAGCTGGAGACACAACTACGAATGCACAAAAAGGAATCCACACAAGCATGATAACACGATACAGAGATGAGTGGAAGAGCTAAAGTATCAATTCCCTTAAATACAAGTCAAACAAAAACAATAATAATAACATAAGTTTTCAAATGCAAAATACGATAGAATAAGATAGAATCAACTGCACGAATCAAAGCAGAATTGCTTTGCACTTGCTTCCAACAACCTTCAGGTTCAGCCATATGGTGTACTACAGGTCTAAGGCAAGATTTAGATCATGTTTTGGTTGACAGAGTCGGCCTAACATAGGTTAACATGGTGCAAAAATGTGGAGATGAAGACTACACTACACAATCAACATACAAGCAACAACACATGGATTCAAGCCAAAGTTAGGTTCGGTCAAGGCCACTATGGGCACGGATTTCACTGTGGGGTCCAAGGTGATGACGTGGCAGAGGGTCCAGGTGGTGCTGGAGGTGGTGGAGGAGGTGTTGGTGGCGGCCATGGGGTGTGGAAGTGGTGGAAGTGGATGAAGGCTAGGCTATGCATGTATTGAGGGAGTTTTTTTTTTTGAAATTTTGGTGATGGATCATCAACTTTTAGGCATGGCTTGGGGTTTGGCCAGAGAGGAGGTGGTGATGGTGTTGTTCTCAGGTGGTGGTGGAGGTTGCAAGGCATGGAGAGGAGCATGGCCGAACCTATGATGAAGAAGAAGAAGTGCAAAAACATGAATTCAAGCATAAACAAATGGAAAAAGGAAATAAAGTTTACCAAACTTTCTTCAAAAGCTATGGCCGAAATTTTTTCTTCAGGAATGAGAATTTTTTTTACATGAATGATAAAAATGATAGTCGGCTGAAAGAAATGAGAAGTAATGGCCAATTGAATGAAGAGTTATGTTAAAATGTGGAAGATAAAAGGCCTTAGGAAAATCAAAAGTCAAAACATTTTCAAATTTCTCTTAATTTCTTTATATAAGTTTAAATTACTGAAAATATAATAATTTCAGTTTAAATTTTGAAAATGCAACAAAATATAAAATTAAATTAAATAAATAATAATTATATACGATAAAAATAAGAAAATAGCTCAGAAAATGCACACTAGTCAAGAAAAATTGGAAATAAACAGAACAAATTTTGGAAAATTTATATGGACATGGAAAATAATTATAAATAAAGATAATAACATAAAATAAAAATTTATTCACAAAATAAATAAATAAAATTTAATTAAATATAATTTATATGAAGAAAATTGCAGAAAAATAGAAAACGGCCTTTAAAAATAGAAAATAAATGCAATAAGCTTTGAAAAAATTCAAACATCACTTTGAAAATATTTAAAAGACAAAAATATATGTAACATAACATATAATACAAATTTAATAATATATGACAAATAAAAATATTATTTATATAATTTAAAATAAACAATATTGCTAAATAAATCAAATTACACTCAACATTGAAATATACATAACTTTCACGGTTTATCTCCGTTTCCAACGAAACGAAAAGAAGTATTCAAGTTATTAAATATATTTTCATAATAAAAGATAAAATTTAAGAATTTAAATATTTAAATTTGAAATTTAAAAATCAAAATTTGATCCAAATTGACCAAAATCGACATTTCAGGAAAATATTCAATTTATACCAGTTTGAAATTATAATTCACATAATAATCAAAGTTTATATTTAAAAATGAAAAGTTTGAAATGGAACCAGTAAAAACAATTTTAAATGAAATAAAGTCAAAATTAAAATATACATAAAAATCTAGGGTTGTTACACGGGCGGTACCCCAGTAGCCCTGCCATTGTTGGAAATCCATTTTCCCTACGAGACCCTACGATTTTGATTTGTATTACCCACTTTCGTGGCTAGTAGCTGGAATTTAATCATGTAACAATTTCGGCTATTTTCTATTTACTTGAAAGCCCTAGACACTATTATAATATCACAGAATTTCCTACAAAATGTTTTGGTTAGCGTAAGGTAAAAACTTACCCGTATTTATTTGTGGAGAGTCTTACGTGATACCTTTATTTTCAAATGATTTTCAAAGATAAGCAAGTTTAACCTGTTTACTCATACCAGACCCATGTCTGACCCGGAGTTTATATTTTGTTTTTCATAAACTCTTGGGTACTCAAATTTTTATGAGTAGCCAAGTGATAGGTTTTTGGGAGTGTTGATTATTCTGGAGGAGCTATTTTGGGGAGAAGACCAGACGTATATATCTATATATGTGGTTCCGCCGTGTAGTTAGTCTATGCTGTATTTTGGATGTATGTATGGACATGTATGTATATGACAGTCCTATTATATGATATTGTATGACTCTAATGTATATGTAACTATGTAATAGCTATGTGATGTATTATATTTTGTTCCATTCCGCTGTGAGATTCTGATGTTGTTGGTCTTTCTTTCTATTCTTTTCTATTTCTATCCATTTCTTTCTTAATGATGATACGTCTTTCTAGATTGAGAAAGGCGGGTCGTCACATAGATCATCTTACAAAGGGTGCGCTATTTATTCCAGTGAAGAGCACAAGAACTGCAGCGACATCAGGAACACAAAATATTAAAGAAATGGTCTGATTAAATGAAGGTCTAGCTAGTATCGTGAGCGATCAGGATCCACTTTTCACGAGTAAGATATGAAGGATTTTATATGAGGCATTAGGAACAAAATTGAATTTGAGCACCGCATATCACCCACTGACTTATGACAGACAAAGAGTAAATACGATTGTTGGAGGACTTGTTAAAAGCTTATACGTTGGACTTTGGAGGGTTTTGGGAGGACCATTTACCTTTGGTAGAATTCACATATAATAATAGCTACCAGGCTAGCATAGACATGACACCATTTGAAGCTTTATATGGAAGACCGTGTATGTCACCTTCGTACTAGTAGGAGTCTACGAACAAAATTATTTTGAGGTCAGAGATGGTTAGAGGCACTGTAGAGAAAGTAGAACTCGTTAGGAAGAGGATGAAAGTTACACAGGATCGACATAAATCATATGTAGATAGGAGAAAGGATTTGTAGTTTGAAATTGGAGATTTAGTATTTTCAAAGTTTCTCCATAAAGAGGATAGTAAGATTCTGGAATTCGGGGAAGGTAACATCCATATTTGTTGGCCCATTTCTAGTATTCGAGAGGACATGGAGTTTGGCATATAGAGTAGAGCTTTTGGAGAAGATGATAGGAATCCATAACATGTTTAACATGTCACATTTGCAAAAATGTGTATACGATCTAATGACTGTGATGACACCTAACAAATTGAAGGAGGTGGGGTTGAATCTGAGCCAGATTCATCTTGTAGTTCAATCCGTATTGTGGAACATGGGGTAAAACGACTTAGAAATACGACAATGAAATTTGTTAGCATACAGTGGGGAAATGACCCGACAGGGAGCATGTGGGAGCCCGAAGAGAAAATGAGGGCTACACATCCTCAGCTCTTTTTCGGTATATTTCTCGACATTGGTTTGATTTTCTTAGTTAGATTATTCTAGAATCTGGATGCTTTGGATGGATTGTTTTTTGGATTTTATATATGATTGATTTGCATTCATACATACATACATACATACATACATTTTTTTGAAATGAACATATGTACATACATACATACATACACACACACACACACACACACACACACACACACACACACACACACACATATATATGCGCTTATATTAGGATACATTAGCTGCATTTACGCATTTAAGGATAAAAATTGCAAGTTCATGACATGCATACCAATATGCTACTCATAACATTATAAATATGTACGTACGTACGTATGTATGTATATGATCTGTATCCCCCTTTATTTAGCACCATCACCTAGCCTATAACATCCCCCTACTTGGAAACCCAAAATTAACGGCTACGGATGCTGCAGTCATCCATAATTATTAATCCTCGGCAATTAAATATGGTGGTGTTAGGTACATTGATACGGAGAAACACATGAATATGGAAAAAATTTAAAACATCAAACAAAATCATATTCCATTTCAAAACATTTCCAATTCATTGCATAATTCCACAATCGTTAGCCACGTTCAGAGAAACTATATTTATTACAACATACGCTAAGAGCGACAAATGAAGATGCCCCCTTGGATGATCGGAGTATATACAAGGAATTTAACTACTTTGCCTTTACAAAAAATACAGCGGAATCAAAGTAAAAGAGAACTCTAAATAGCTATGATGCCTCCTCATGCGAGGTACCTGGAAGTCTCAACTCTCAAACTACTCAAAATCAATTGAGAACCCGAGAGTTTAAGGGGGAAACATAAACTTCGAGTCAGACATAAAGTCTGATATTAATAATAATCCACCATCTCAAACCATTTAGATATCTGTTAAGACTACTCGCTCAGCGGAACGGGTTTTCCCCTCACTAGTATCCTAAACTCTTTTTAAAACCATATACCGTGCTCCTGCATCCACAATGGTCAAAACAATTCAAAACCAACATTTAGGAAGTGGCTTAAAACTTCTTTAAAAACAAACACTACCTTTCGAAAGCATTTATGGCTTCAATACAATCGAAAGGCTAAAGAACGGTACCAGAGCTTCGACTAGGTCGGAACCCCTTCTTTTGAAAGCATTATTTCATAAGTAAAGGAAATCATTCGAAAGTAAACATAAGTTGATGGCAACGCCTTTGAAAGCGTTTAGAAAACCTCTTTCGAAAACATATTCTTTGATTCCTTCGAAGGCTTAAATAAAAAAAGGTAGGCATTTTTCTTTTTAAAACAAACAAAAGGTATCAACCCCATCTGAAGCCATGCTTTCGACACCAAGCCTTCCGCCTTTCTCCAATCCACTACATAACATTTTAATGATACCTTGTGTATTGGTTTTGGCTTAGTGGGTTTCGACTTTATAGAAGGTCTGAGTCGAAAGGTACTTCTAAAGAAGGCGGAACCAACTTTTCTGTGTAAACCAGATTTTATACCCATTAAAGCAACGCTTTCTAACTAACCTGCCACGTGTAAATACAAGATTGGTTGCCTTAACTTTTCAATTTCCTTACAAAAATAACTGCCACTAATTTTAGATCTAAACCATGGTTAAGTTAGCAACTAAGACCTTCCGTTAAGCAAAACCAATATTGCAAAGAAGTCCCTCTTCTAAATAATTTAATTTGCATAGCAAATCACTTAAGAAAAATCCCCAAAAATTTCAAAAAATCGCTTTAATCGTGTTATCTAACATATCAAAATTTATGACCCAAATTCCCAATATAATTTTTGAAATAAATTTATAAATAAAATTATCCATTTATTCCTTTGAAATTTCATAGTAATCTTTTCATAGCTTGGAAAATTATCAAAATTAAAACCTAACTCCAAAATCATGTTTTACCTAACATAAAAATTTTCCATGACATTTATACATTAGTAATTCAATTTTTCCCTGAAACCATGTATATTCCCATTTAAAAAATCTTGTTTAAATTAAACAAATTATAATTCAAGCATATCATCATTCAATTCATAAATGAATTTACCCTTAAATCCAAAAATATATGATTATAAAACAAAATAGAGATAGAATTATTATTCACCTTGATTAAGGTAAGGAGATTGAATTGTGATTAATTTCCCCTAACTTGAATCCTTAGCTTTACTTTGATTTCTCTTCTCTTTGATTATGGCCGGCTCCCCTTAATGTTTGCATTTTGTTTTAAAAATGACATGAATGGGAAATGAAATGGTAGGAAAAATAATATATAAGGATAAGGGTTATATGCGGAGAATCCCGAATATACCCTTATGTAAATTAATTAACTTATAACCTATTCTTAAGCCCATTTAATTATTTTATTCAACACGGCCTTAATTATATTTATTCAAATATCAACCCCTTTATCTCTTAAATTTTACTTTGTTCTATTTAATTTATCTAATTAAATCTCCTGAATAATGTCATAAAAAATTAGAGGTGTTTCAAGCTTTCCTCCTTAAAGAATTTTGTCCTCGAAATTCAGTAAGGACCAAATATTAAACATAGCAAGCATCTGTAACGACTCCTAAAAACCATACTAGTCCACCTGAATAGCTAATATCTATATAAATCTAACATGTACATACCCTCAAAGAAGATCAGGATAAGTATCTCGAATTCTGTCTTTAGTCTCCCAAGTACAGTCATTCTCATTGTCGCTCCACTGAACTTTCACCAACTTGACTGTCTTGTTCTTCAATCTTTTCTCATCTCCTTCTACAACTCGAACTAGTTATCTAGCAAAAGTCAAATTAGGCTCTACTAATAAATCTTCCAACCCTGTCAGAGGAATAATAGCCTCTGGATCATGCATACTTGAAAAGATAAGACACATGAAATACATTATGGACACCTGCCATACTGCTCGGAAACTCTACTCTGTATGCGAGCTTTCCAATCCTCTCTTTAATCTGGAATGGGCCAACATATCTCGGTGCCAGTTTCCCTGACTTTCCAAACCGTACCACACCCTTCGTCGGTGATACCTTAATGAAAACCATGTCTCCAATTGAGAACTCTAGGTCTTTACGCCTTTTATCTGCGTAACTCTTTTGTCTGGATTGAGCTTCCTTTATCCTTTCTCAGATCAACTCAATCTTATTTGGCGCTCCCTTAATCAAATTTGGACCTAAGACCAATCTGTCTCCAGTCTTCAACCAACATGTTGGCGATTTGCGTGGCCTTCCATACAAAGCTTTGAATGGCGTCATTCCTATACTATTCTGATAACTATTATTATAGAAAAACTCAACCAAATATAGGTGATCTTCCCAAGATCCACCAAAGTCCAACATACAAGCTCTCAATAAATCCTCGAGTACCTTATTGACTCTCTCTGTCTGCCCATTCATCTGAGGGTGATGCAGTACTCATCTTGAGCTTAGTGTCTAATACATTCTGTAGACTCTTCAGAATTCACTAGTGAATAAAGCATCTCTATCACCGACTATGCTACTAGGAATTCCATGTAGCCTGACTATGCTCTTCATAAACAACTTTGCTAAAACAAGTGCCGTCCTGGTTGACTTTACTGAAATGAAATGGGCACTCTTGGTCAACATGTCCACCATAACCCATATACTTTAATTTCCTCAATTTGACCTTGGCAACCCGTCAATAAAATCCATGGATATCGAAACTCATTTCAAACTGGAATCTCTAAAGGCTGACACAACCTACTTGGCTTCTGATGTTTGTCTTTCACTTGTTGACGGTTTGAACACTGCCTAACCCACAAACTAACATCCCTCTTCATACCTTTCCAATAGAAGCTCCTCTTCATATCTCGATACATCTTGGTCCCTCCAGGATGAATCGTAAACTTGGATCGATGACATTCTCCAAGAACTTTATTTCTTAAGTTCTCCACATCTGGAACACATAATTGCCTCTTCTTTCTCAACCTTCCTCTCTGGTCAAGACAAAAATATTTCAAATCATCGATCTCAATTCCAACCTTCAGCCTTCTAATCCTCTAGGCTAATAGTGGATCCTCCTTCTGTTTAGAAGCAATTCTCTCGATCAATACTGGTCGAACTTCTAAACAGGAAAACATGGTAGTACTCTAACTAGAACAAGTAGTCGATCTTAACTGCACATTAGATGTAATCAAAGCTTCTAAATCCTTCCATTCTACCAACATAGCTAAAACCACATTCTGATGTCTTTTGCTAAGAGCATCCTCTACTTTATAACATTTCCCTGGTGTATACTCTATACCAAAATCATAAGCAGCCAAAATCTCCAGCCACCTCTGCTATCTCATATTCATCTCCTTCTGAGAGAATGAGTTCTTAAAAACTTATGATCTGTGTGTAGCTCAAATCTCTCTCCCAAGAGATAATGCCTCAAAATCTTCAACGTGAAGATCACCGCTGCTAACTTCAAATCATGAGTAGGGTATCTGACTTCATGCGGTCTAAGCTATCGTGAAGCATAGGCAATCACTTTACCCTTCTACACCAACACAACTCCTAATCCGATCCCGCATGCATCAGTACACACCACCAACCCTTGGTTTCTGTTTGGAACTAATAAATGGTGCATTAGTCAACAAATTCTTTAACTTAAGGAATGCTTCCTCACGTTTTTCGGACCAAACGAACTTCACCTCCTTCTTGGTAAGCTTAGTCAATGACACTGGTATCCATTAGAAATCCTTGATGAATCTTAGGTAATAGCTTGCAAGTCCAAGAAAGCTTCTAATCTCAGTCACCATCTATGGTCCTTTCCAATTATTAATAGCTTCGATCTTATCTAGATCGACTGACAACCCTTTATCTAAAACAGCGTAACCAAGAAACTCAACATCTTTCTTCCAAAAATGACACATGGAAAACTCTGTATTTAGTCGATGTCACCTCAGCGTCTCAAGCACAACTTTTAGATGATCTTCATACTCTCTTTCATATTTAGAGTATACCAAAATGTCATCTATAAAAACCAACACGAATCTATCCAGATACTCTCGGAAGATTCAGATCTATAAACAAAGCAGGTGCATTCAGTAACCCGAATGGAATTACTAACCACTCATACGAACCGTACCTTGTCCGAAATGCTGTCAAAGGAATAATGTCCTCTACCACTCTTAACTAATGGAAACTTGTCGCCAAATCCAACTAGGAAAACACTCTGGCTCCACTCAACTGATCAAACAGATCATCAATTCTCGGCAAATGATACTTATTCTTTATCTTTCCTCTCATTCAGCTTACGATATTCGATATACATACTTAATGACCCATCCAGTTTCTTCACGGACACCACGACCGCTCCTTAAGGCGAACTGCATTGTCTAATAAAATTTCGTCCTTCTAGATCCACTAGCTGCACCTTTAATTCCTCCATTTCAGCGGGTGTCATCCTGCTAGGTGGTCTACCCACATGTTCAGCTCTTGGCACAAGATCTATTTAAAACTCAACATCTCGTTTCGGTGATAATCCTATGACTGGATCAAAGACATGTGCAAACTCTCTTGCAAATTGAATCCGACTTAGCTCTTCTCCTACCTTCATTGCACTTAACAAAGCACAACTACTCCAGTCAGAATTCTCCACTAAGAATATAATTCGGTTATGACGATCAGAGTGTCTTAGTGATATCTCCCCATCCTGGCAAAATATCTTGGCTTCATACCTCCTTAACCAATCCATACCTGAAATGACAATGAAATCTACGAAATTGAAAACATACAAACTGCATGCAAACATATGACCTAACAAATAAAGTTCTAACTGGTCACATCTCATCATTAGAGTCGCATACCCTCCTATTAGATTCGCAACCCCTAAGGAAGTAAGAAGGTATGTTGGTACTATTTATAACCTATCAACCAAATACTGAGATATAAATGAATGTGATGCACCGATATCAAATAGTATCCTAACTGGTATACTCTGAATCAAAAACGTACCTTCTATCACAATCTTTCCTTTACCAGCAGTCGTTGGCTTAACAGATGATCCAATAGTAAAAACTTTCCCTTGTCCGCCCTCGCTGGCTCTGGATACTGGTTCTTACAATGCCTACTTGATCACAGTTAAAGCACTTCACATTCTTCTTGTGTGCAGTGTTATTTCTCTTTTCCGACTGATACTCATTTGCATATTGACATTTCTTGTCACACTTGTAGCAAACTAAATCATCCTTTGCCTTCTTGGCAGCATCTCCTTTATGGGCTCCTTTTTTTTAAAGAACTTTCTCTTCTTTCGTTGAGAACCCTGGGTTTCAACCGGCTTCTCTCTTGCACAAACAGCAAGCATCTCCTCATGGTGAATTGCCATCTCCATAACCATATTACAAGAATAACAAATATGTGTCATGGTCACTCTAGCAAGCTCAGGTCTCAATCCCCGAATGAACCTCTCATTCCTTCTGATGTCAGTGTCTATAGTAGCATATCCATATCGTGACAGCTCATAAAACCTTATGGCATACTCGATAACCGACATCTCTCCCTGGACTAGATCCATAAACTTTCTCATCAATGCTGACTTAGCAAGCTTAGATAAAATCTTCTGTTCAAATCTCCTTCCGAACACAGACCATGTCAATTCGTCATGCGGAACTCCGGCAGTAACACGCTCCACCAATGAAGTGCCGACCCCTGCAACTGTCTAGATGCCCAACCTTCTCTTCTTCTCATCATCTAAGCAAAAATAAAAAAAGATGCACTCACAATGCAACAACCAATTCTCTACTTCTATGACATCCTCTGTTCCCATAAACGGCTTTTCACCCAAACTGGTGTAATCTCTGCTCAACTTAGCATAGTTATTTCCAACTGGAGCCACAGGATTAGCTCCTCCAACATTTCCAACAATTCCAGCAGCAACTCCTGCTTGCATCATGTTGACGAAGAACTGATACATCGTACCTATATCTACTGATGGATTTCCAGCACCCACATTGGCTTAAGCATTTTGGTTAGCAATGGCCCGTCGACCTTGTTTCCACCTGTTATTAGGTCAAGCAGTTCCATTAGTTGTGGTGCTTCCTCCATCGAGATTTCTTCTTCTGTTTCCTGCTTGCATACCTTCTTTCTCGTAAATTTTCATACTAGCCTTAGTAAGACACAGAAGAACGGTCTAAGAGAGATGGGAATACGTACTTACACACACACACACACACATATATCAAATACAAGTACGTTAGTATAGAGATATCCCAACCTCGATAATATTTCTTATTCATTGGATTATGTTTCAAAAAGCTTTTAGGTCTAACTTTTCTTTTAAGTTTTCATAAACCTATGCTCTGATACCAACTTGTAACATCCCCCTAATTGGAGATCAAAAACTAACGACTACGGATGCTGCAATCATCCATAGTTATTAATCGTCGGCGACCAAATAAAGCGGTGTTAGGTACATTGATACACAAAAATACATGAATATGGAAAAAAAATTAAAACATCAAACAAAATCATATTCCATTTCCAAACATTTACAATTCATTACATAATTTAACAATCGTTAGCCACGTTCAGAGAAACTATATTTATTACAACATACGCCAAGTGCGACATATGAAAATGCCTCCTTGGATGATCATAGTATATACAGGCAATTTAACAACTTTGCATTTACAAACAACACAACAGAATCAAAGTAAAAGAGAACTCTAAATAGCTATCATGCCTCCACACATCTCCGGAAGCTTTATTCGTCTAATGAGGTACCTATAAGCTTCAACTCTCAAACTACTCAAAATCAATTAAGTACCTGAGAGCATAAGGGGAAAACATAAACTTCGAGTCAGACATAAAGCCTGATATGAATAATAATCTACCATCTCAAATCATTTAGATATCCGTTGAGACCACGTCGCTTAGCGGAACGGGTTTTCCCCTTACTAGTATCCTAAAGCCTTTTTAAAACCATATACCATGCTCCTGCATCCACATTAGTTAAAACAATTCGAAAATAATATAATATTATATGATGACATGCAAAACAAATGAATCAATTCTAAATTACCCATCCCCATTCATTTTAGACTAACTGTCACAATTATAGTTTCTAGGATTAATATTAACCTTATAGTTTTCATAGGCTGACTAATAATGGTAAAATTTTTAAAGGACTCCTTGTCCAAATACATAGTTTTCATGGGATCACTATGAACCTATTGGTAACTCCAATACCTTTACTCTTATCCTAGTTTTCATGGGTTGACTAGGAACCTATTGGTGACTCCAATATCTTTTCTTCTTGTCCTAGTTTTCATAGGCAACATACAAACCTATTGGCCCCTGCCAGTATCAAATCATAGTTTTCATGGGATAACTATGAACCTATCTTTCTAACATCTTCCTTTTTATATAGTTTTCATGGGCTTACTATGAATCTATTGGCCCCTGCCAATATCTTTTTTAATACATAGTTTTCATCGGCTTACTAAAAACCTATTGGCCTCTGCCAATATTTTTTCCTTTAATATATTTTATCATCCTATATTCTGGTCTTCCTGACCTCATGAATGCAATTCTACTCATTCAGGAGTTAATTTATATTCGCTACTGGGTTAACATAGTTGGTTATTCTGCCCTTTCCCAAAATTCTGTCATGGATCGATTGCAATGTAAATATATACATATATGAAGAAGCATACACAATAACTTGGTTAATCCCTTTAACCTTTTAATCAAAAAAATCTTCTTTAAAAACTCCTTTTTCAAAATACTTTATATGTTTATGCCATGGTTTTCTTTCAAAAATGAGATTGAGTTAATTACTTTGAAAACTAAGGTCGTCGAAACCTTCGAAACCTTGGTTTCGACTTCATTGGATAACCTCCTTCGAAAGCATATAAATCTATTTTTAAAACATTAGGCCCCTGCCTTTCAAAATAGTTTTAAACATCTCTTTCAAAACCTTTCAAATGTAATAAATCATTACTCATTAACACTTAGAAGCTTAACTTCGAAATTATTGAAAATACCCCTTTCGAAACTACTGAAAGTAACCCTTCCGAAACCATTGAAAGTTCACATTTCGAAACCTTTCGAAACCATTGGAAGTAACCCTTCCGAAGCCGTTGAAAGTCCTCTTTCAAAACAATTGGGATTATACTTAAAATATTATTTGGGTCAAAGTGAATACAAAAGAAAGTATCTCTTTCGAAACCATCCTTCGTTATATAAAACTATTGGGAAAAACATGATGGCGTCGGCACCATCCCTTTCGAAAGCTTCAAATCGTTTAATCAAAACATTGAATGATAGCGTCGAAACCCCTTTCGAAGCCATTGCCTTCAAAACCCATGGACTCTTTTTAAAACATTTAGGAAGTGGCTTAAACATCTTTAAAGACAAAAACTAACTTTCGAAAGTATTGATGGCTTCAATACACTCGAAAGGCTAAAGAATGGTAACAGAGCTTCGACTAGGTCGGAACCTCTTCTTTTGAAAGCATTATTTAATAAGTAAAGGAACCCATTCGAAAGCAAACATAAGTCGATGGCAGCCCCTTTGAAAGCATTTAGAAAATCTCTTTCGAAAGCATATGCTTTGACTCCTTCGAAGGCTTAAATAAAACAAAGGTAGTCATTTCTCTTTCTAAAACAAATAAAAGGTATCAACCCCATCGAAAGTCATGCTTTCGACACTACCTTCCGCCTTCTTCCAATCCACTACGTACCATCTGAGTGATACCTTGCGTATTGGTTTCGGCTTAGTGGGTTTTAACTTGATTGAAGGTTTGAGTCGAAAGGTACTTCTAAAGAAGGCAGAACCAACTTTTCTGGGTAAACCTGATTTTATACCAATTAAAGCAAGCACTTTCTAACTAACCTGCCATGTGTAAACACAAGATTGGTTGCCTCAACTTTTCAAATTCTTACAAAAATAGCTTTCGCTAATTTCAGATCAAACCGTGGTTATGTTAGCAACTAAGCCCTTCCATTAAGTAAAACCAATATTGCAAAGAAGCCCCTCTTCTAAAATAATTTAATTTCATAGCAAATCACTTAATAAAAATCCCTAAAAATTCTAAAAATTCAAATAAATCATGTTATCTAACATTTCAAAGTTTTAGACCCAAATTCTTAATATAATTTCTAAAATAAATTTATGAACTCAATTAATTATATTTTCCTTTTAAAATTCATAGTAACTTTCCATATCTTGGAAAATCACCAAAATTAAAACCCAACTCCAAAATCATGTTTTAAGTAATATAAAAATTTTCCATGGCATTTAAACATTAATATAAATCGGTTTTGACCTAAAACCGTGTATATTCCCATTTAAACAATCTTTATTTAAATTAAACAAATTAAAATTCAAGCATATCATCATCCAATTCATCATAAAAACAAATTTACCCTTAAATCTGAAAACATATGATTATAAAACAAAATAGAGATGAAATTATTATTCACCTTGATTAAGATAAGGAGATCGGAGTGAGATTAATTTTACCTAAGCTTGAATCCCTAGATTTACTTTGATTTCTCTTCTCTTTGATTATGGCCGGCTCCCCTTAATGTTTGCATTTTGTTTTCAAATTGACATGAATGGGATATGAAGTGGTAGGAGAGAATATATAAGGATAAGGGTTATGTGCGGTGAATCCCCAATATACCCTTATGTAAATTAATTAACTTATAACCCATTCTTAAGCCCATTTAATTATTTTAATAAGCATGACCATAATTATATTTATTCAAATCGCAACACCATTATCTCTTAACTTTTACATTATTCTACTTAATTTATCTAATTAAATCTCTTGAATAATGTTATCAAAAATTAGGGGTGTTACATAGCCCCCTGATATCACCATATATTTATATTTAAATAATCAACCTATGTGACAGGAGAGAGAGAGAAGGTTTGATTATTTAAATATAAATATGTGGCTGATATTAGATGAGTGCTCTTCTCCTTGAGAAGATTACTCATTTTACTTTAAAATATGTGGTTGATATCATGGGACTCATGATGGTGCTAAATAAGGTAGGCAACAGATTCTAGCTATACATATGTGTGTGTGTGTGACTTGATTGATTTGTGTTAACAAATAAACATTATATTATATTTTTCGTTCCTTAATAATTTTGTGGACGTTCGTTTAAGGAGGAGAATGAAATACTTCGAAAATTCAAGAAGTATTTTAATAAAATATTAGTAACATGATAATAAGAAAATAATTGGAATTTATGAGTTAATTAAACATAAGGAGGGGTAAAATGGTAAATTTTAAGATTTTGGAACTTGACGATGAAACTAACGCCATTGCGACCGTCGTATTTTTCTAATTCGCACTGTATCTTGGTTCGTCATTTTCGAAGTCTGTATGGAGGAGATATGGTCGAAAACGTCGTCGATTTGAGCGGTCGTCAAACGAGTTGAATTTGAATTTTTAAAATTGGCGGACATATGGTTTTTCCTCCATTTGGTTTAAAACTGAACTCACGTATCTTATTTCCAAAAACTGACCAACAAATGCTTCTTCTTCTTCCTTTATCCCTCTCTAAACGCTTGTAATCAAATTACGATATCTCACTCAAATCTTCGTCAAATCAAATGAATCCAAAAGCATAGCGAAGCTAACGGACAAGGCTATGACTTAGCAATGACTTAGAGGAGAAAATCCAAAGAGAGGAGACGCAGCCACCCGGACAGCAAGGAACTGGATAGGAATAGGTAATCTTGTAAGTGATCTATGTTTTTCTCCTTCTATAATGCAATTTTGATGCCATAAGATGTTGTATAGGCCATAGTAATGTAATTAATCATGTATAAATAACTTAAATTTTCAATTAAAGGGGTTTGGGAGGGATTCAGATAACATCAGTGCTTAGAAACTAGGTTTTGAAATAATCTAAATATCTGGAAGATTTACACTATAATTTGTGAAATAAATGAGAAATTTCAACTTAAGAACCAAAAGTTAGAAAATAGGCACGTCCCTCGACGATCTGAAACAAAGTGCTGGTGATCAAAGGCAAGAACGGCGACGAGAACACCAAATTCAAGAAAACGAAAACCTATAGCAGTAACGCTCACCTGTGCATCCGTCCATGACCACCGGTCCATTAGTGTACGTTAGAAACATCAGGCTAAACCTCGGCCTAAACCGACCCATATAAATAAATAACATATGATTCGACTTCTATTTCTCTTGTGTTTTGGAATGTGATCCGATGCGTTATGAAATGGGTGATGATGCTACGAAATGAATGGATGTATGGAATGATTTTGATTGTTATATAAAGAGAATATGTACATATATTCTGATATGAAATTGCGATGTGATGGTGAACGTGGACGAGAATGAGTCTGGGAGTAGATAAACAGCCCAGAGTGTGTATGTGAGTATGAGTGTGGCCCCATGACACATTTAGGTAATCTAGGCATGACGATTTGATCCCTTATAGCGCTTTGACCGATCAGATGGAGGAGTGGATGTAAGCAACCATGTAGTTCATGAGGCCAGTCCAGGTCTTGAGTCTAATTAGGTAGCACGAGGACGATAGGCGGCCCTATAAGGCATGAGGCTAGTCTAGGGCCTGAGTCCAATTAGGTAGCACAAGGACGATATGTGACCCTTTACGGCATGAGACTAGTCCAGGGCGTGAGTTCTATATGCAGCCGATGTGATGGTGGATATTAGGTGACCAAGTAGTGTAACAACCCTAAATTTTTATGTATATTTTAATTTTGACTTTATTTCATTTTGAATTTTTTTTAAAACTTTTTTAATTTCAAACATTTCATTTTTAAATATAAACTTTGATTATTATGTGACTTATAATTCCAACTGGTATAAATTGAATATTTTACTTATAGGTGGATTTCTGGTCAAACTTTGACTTTTTAATTTCAAATTTAAATATTTAAATTCTTAAATTTTATCTTTTATTATGAAAATAGATTTAATAACTTGAATACTACTTTTCGTTTCGTTGAAAATGGATTTAAATTGTGAAAGTTATGTATATTTCAATATTGAATGCAATTTGTTTTATTTAGCAATTTTGTCTATTTTAAATTATATAAATTATATTTTTCTTTGTCATATTTTATCTTAAAATGTGCCATTATGTTATTTTATGTATATTTTTGTCTTTTAATATTTTTGAAGTGATAATAAAACTTTTCCAAAATTTACTGTATTTATTTCCTATTTTTAAAGGCCGTTTTTCTATTTTTTTTTTGGCTATTTTCTTCATTTAAATTATATTTAATTAAAATTAATATTTTTTTTGTGAATGAATTTTTATTTTAAGTTATTATCTTTGTTATAAATATTTTTACAAGTCCATATAAATTTTCCAAAGTTCATTCTGTTTATTTTTCATTTTTCTAGACTAGTTTGCAATTTTGTGCTATTTTCTTACTTTAACCTTATATAATTAATAAATATTTATAAATATATATATTTTATATTTTTCTATATTTTCGAATTTGTGACTGAAATTATTATTATTTTCAGAAATATAAACTTATATAAATAAATTAGTAGAAATTTGAAAGGTCTTAAACTCTTAAACTTCCAAAGTCCTTTAATCTTCCGCCTTTTTATTTCTTAACCTACATCTTTCCATTATGGCGGTGTATCTCTTTCTTTCCAGCTGCATCTTCTCATTTTTCACGTGAACAACATTTTCTCAAACTTCCTCAAAAAAAAAAACACGGCTATCAATTGTTTGATCAAAGTTTTGGTGAGATCTCTCCTTCTTTTTCCTTGTTTTCAACCTTGAAATTGCACTTGTTCTTCACCTTGTTTGGATCGGCTACCTCCCCTCCAGCCCTTGGCCGACCTCCACCACCTCCTGGCCTGACCAACCACCACTCCAGTCCATCCATAGCCTAGGCCGAGCTCCTCCATAGCAAGCATCACCACAAAATTCCACAAATACATCACCTAACATTGCAAACCAAGCCAACCTTGGTACCATCACACACAACCACCTCTAGCCGCCACTTCCTCCTCCACCACCAGCTCTGACCTGGCCTCAACCCTCTGCCACATCACCCACCACCACCTAGACCCACTGGCCATGCCACCTAACCTCTGGCCGAGCCAAACTATAGCCTTGTGATGATGTTATTGTCTTGTAGTGTAGTTGTGTTGCACCTAGACCTATTCACCTTCAAAGAACAATGTAGGCCGACCACTTGGGACCCAAACCAGACCCTATAGCATGCCATGGCCAAGCTAAACACCGACCTAGCTAATTCATATGAAGTAGAGAACAAGTGCAATGCATTTGATTTTGTTTTGGGCTTTGATTTCCAACATCGTTTAGTGATAAATTGTTTTGAAACTTATCTATGTTGCATTGTTTTGTTCAAATGTTTGATCAAGGCTTTTAGCTTTGGCTCTCCACTCTCAAGTAATTTCCATATTGTCGTGCCTTCATAGTGTCTGTATTGTTTGCTTTGGTAGCTATCTCCAGCTCTGAACAGGTGAGTAATTCTCACCAGACAATTTGTACTTATATAACTAGTAAACAGACACCATTTGAATCTGTAAAACTATATCATCATGTTATAACTGTTATATTATGATCATATGATACTTACCCCTGTTATTACACATGTCATATCATCAGTTACTGTTTATTATGCTATTCTGTTTATTTATATCAGTTTATCACGCTGCAAGTTCCCTTTAGATTTGAATCACCATGGGTTGAAATGATACATACCCGAACGGACTTTAGAATAAAGGAAATTCATTATGGGCTGAAATGATAGGCCTGAACGATTTTCAAGTTTTTTTCATTTACTTGGGATTGCGGGTTTGAAATGATCAAATCCGGGTTTTCTTTGTAAATTACGGGGTGAAATGATATATTACCCGTATCACTTTACCTAGGCTAGAAAATGAAATACAGACCCGTTGTTAAAATATGCTTTTCTAAAAATTTTAAAATATTTTAGAAATGTAAATATTATAATATTTTGATTTAAATTTGATTAAAAAAATGATTTTTGTAAAGCATTATTGATTTTCTGAAAATTTATAAGTGAAATAAATAAATGGTAAAGTTAAAAAATCTGAAATGTAAGTTATTTGGGAAACTATAATTTGGTGATAAATGGAATTTAAATTAAATATGAAAATATGATAAATTTACGATATTTTGAATTAAATGAATTTAAAATGATTTTATAATATATTAATGATTTTTGAATAAAGTTAATATTTAAGTTGAAATTTTGAAATATAACTAAAGTTGGAAATTTGTGAATTTGGCATAAAAGTGAATTTTAAGTTAAGTAAATAAAAATTAAGTTATATTTGAAAATTTTAAACTTAAGTGTTAAGTTAAATTTAATTTAATGAATTTAAAATTTAATGTTGGAATTTAATAAGTGAATTATTATTAAATTTTGATTTTTGAATGGAGATTTAACTTTATCAAATCATGAATATAAGGGTATTTGAATGATTGTTTTAAAAGTGAAATTATATGATTTTATAACTTAAAAATGATTTAAATAAAAATATAATTGTTTGTGAAATTATACTGAATATTTGAAGTTAATTAACTGCATTTCTGAAATGCTATTAATTCTAATGTAAATGATAATACAACATTTGTAAATGTTGTAGTTGATAATAATGAACTAAATGGCTAAGTTTAATTAAAGGCTATTACAGCATTTTTGTAAATATTATAATTGTTGAATTTAACTAAGTTTTATTTGAAACTAATGTAACCCTATTACAGCATTTTGAAATGCTATCTTTTGTTAAATTGAACTGTTTTGAATGTAACTTTCTGTAGCAATTTCTAAATGCTGCAAAAGTTGAATTTTCGTATGTTTTAATAAATTAAGTGAATAAATGAATTTTGAAAGACTAAAATTTTGGAAATTTAATAATTTAATAATTAAATATGATAAATTCTTTTTATGATTTAAAATGGAGAAATTTGTTTCGAAATATAAACTATTTTGAAATGTGTTTTGTAATGGTATTTAAATCAAATAAAAAATGAATGTGGTTTGGAAGATATGATATGTTGATATTTTGAATGATAATTTTGAAATGATATTTGATTTTGAAGTATAGAATACCATTTTGAAATTTTAACCACGAGATGTATTTAATTTATAGTTTAACTGATTCTTAAAGGATGGGCGATCCCAAGCATCCTTTAAGTTATTCTGCATTTCTACTACAGTTCACTTGAGTTGGTTTACATTATATAAGTATATATTGTCCTGACTCGAGTGTTTTGTGTTTTACTTTACACTCGGGTCAGCCTGAGTATTCACAGCTTTGGATTCTCTTTCTAGAGCTAGTCTTTGCTGGAGTTTCTGCTTATGTACATTTATATCTACTTTCTATTTCAGCTGTTCTAGCTTATCTCATGTATTAGTGAACTTCTATGTATTTGGGATTTCTATTATGTTGTTTTCAGACTGTATTATGTATTTGGGTGAGACTCTGTCGTAGTAGCTTCATGAACTACTATGTATTTTATATTCCACTGTGAGTTATTCTAAAATTTATGTGTCTGTGATTCTATGATTGTATTTCATTTGCTCCAAATTTATTTACAACGCGGTATTTTGAGCAATTCAAGTCCGGCATGTGTGGATGTGAATGGATGAAAATATCGGATTGTTACAGTTGGTATCAGAGCTTTGATTTAGGCAAACCATAGCCTGCGGAGCAAAAGCCCATTAGAGATAGGGTAGAAATACCCTAAAATGAGTGAAATCAATCTCAGAATCCTTTCTTTGTGAGAGAACGTATTTTTGAAGTATAAAATGATTTCCAAATGATTTTAAAGTATTTTCAAGATTATTTTGGTATAAAAATTTTTCTTATTTTGAAACCAAGATTTTCTAAACTTCATCCCTTCTGAATCCACCTTGTTAGAAATCTCTTGGTTAGGATTCTTATCGACTAGGATTCCTTGAACTTTGGAACGCTTTCAATTGTTCTGAAATCCAGTCTTGTCTTCCCTATTTATGTTCCTTTGATTTTTGGAGCATTCCATAATTCCACTTTGGAATGACCTCTATAAATATCGGTGATTCCGCCAATCTTTGAATGATTTGTAAAGGGGTGAAACTCCCTTATATTTGGCATTGATTCACTGAAGATTTCTATATCCTCGATTTACGATGCTCTCTATCTCCTGCTCCACTCGGATTCTATCTCTGGCGATCGAATGTCGATTTGCCTTAGATTTCCGCATTGGTTATATTCCTGAAGTCACGGTTGACCGGTTAAGGTCGTCCGCGATTTATATAAGCTTATCATCTTCTATTTGGTAATTGAATTACTTCTTCTTCGTTCAAGCTTATCTTCGAATCAAAATTCTATTTGATGAAAGTTTCTCTAAATTTGAATCTTTGTTTGTTTGGAATCTATCCTTGAATCATTCTTGGGTAATTTGTGTTTGGTTGTATTTTGGAATTTGTGCATATGTCGAAATTATTATTTTGACAAGGATGACCTTATTTTGTATATATAAGCGAAATGTTTCGATAAGAATTATATACCTTTTAAAATGAGAAATTTAAAGTTTCAAAAGGATTTGAAATTTTGAAAATTCATAAGAAAATTGATTTATATAAAAATGATTTATAACTGAAGGGTTTTGAATTTGAATTTCGAGGAATTGAACTCCGGTGTTTTGAAATCGGTTTTAAGATTTTGGAAAATATAATATAATAATATGATTTAAAGATATTTTTCGAATAAGAAATATTTCAAATGTATTCGAATGAATTCCAAAGATTTCGAAGAGATTTTAAAGAAGTTTCAAGAAAATAAAAGTTCAGAACCCACTTATGTCGCTGGACAATAATTTCGATGATGAATGCATGCATCATCGACATTGATTTTCGAGTTTCTGAGTGGGGGAGAGGCCACTCTAGTAGCCTTGCTATGCGAGTGATTTTGTGAAACCAAATTTTGATTTCAGGTTTCGAGGTATGATTTGATTTTCGAAAGATATATGTATGTATATTTGAAATGATTTAAAGTAAGCCGGTGCTCAGTCCCTGAGTTTCGGATTTGAAACCTATCTTTTGAAATTTTATTTGCTGATTTGTTGCTGTTTTCCAACTCTTGGATTGAAAATATAATTTCTTCGACTATTTTGAAGGTTCGAGCACTTCCAAATCAAGGTTAACTTTTCAAAGCTAAGAATTTTGAAAGGTGTAAAGTATTTGATAAAGAATATAATTTTAGTTTGTATGTTTCAAGTATGAAATAATATGATTTGTATAAGTTGAAACTGTTTTGTTAAGTAAATAAATAAGACTATTTTGAATTATACTAATATGAAATTTAGTTTTGAAATGTTTTGGATAAAAAATTAGTCTTCAAATGTTTGATAAAAATTTGGTTTTAAATGTTTTAACTTAGTAACATCTTTATGAAACTATTTATTTAACAAGTAGATACATAAGTTGTACGTATGCTGTTTTATTCGCATAATTAATTTGATCCAAGTTTGAGTACACAAGTTCGAGGTGAATAACACCATTTCGTGTTAGGATTTTTCATTTGGTTCTTGATGGCGAATATTTGATATGGATTTTGGGCTTGATTCTAGAATTCTCTATCATAGTATATGGCTATGCAAGGAGACTGATGGCTTCTAGTCGAGAAACCATATTGAAGTCCGCATTAGGGAAGTCGAATGGACAATGCTAGTTCGAAAGCGAACTTGTGTGACCAAGCGAGCGATCGAATGTAATGTTGCGAAATGATGACATATGTAAGTAATAATGAAGTAAAATTTGAGATATATGAAATTATAAAATTTAGGTTTGAAATATGGTATATTTAAGTCTTGAAACATATTTAAGATTGAATAGGTTATTTTGTAAATCAAATCTATATTTGAAATTTGATAATATTTGAAATGGTTTTGTTGAAAAACTAAATTGAATTGAAACTAATTGTTTGAATTGAATTAAAATTGGAAATTTTAGATTTGGGTTTAATTGAATAAATTTGTGAAATGTGAAAAACTAAAGGAATGTTTTGTGATTTCAAATGTATGATTTCTAAATGTTATGATTTTCAAAGTGTAATGATTTCAAGTATTTTGGTTTCGAAAGATTTATAACTTTGAAAGTGTTATGATTTTTGAAGGTGAATATATGTTTGAAATGGAAATGAATTTGTTTGACCTAAATTTTGTTGATTTGGAAATTTGGATTACTTTCTAAATCTATTATTTTAAGAAACTTTGAAATTGAATATGTAATTTGGAAGAAATGATTTGGTGAAATCATATAAGACTTCGAAAACTGAAATGTTATTGAAACGAATTAAAATTGAGAACCGTGATTTACTAAATACTTGATTTGGGAGTTGTCAAACTGATATAAAATGGATTTGTACAAGTATGAAATTGATGTGAAACTGTTGATTCGAAAAGGTACTCAATTCGTAAAGTGAAATCTTATATAATCGAAGTCTCTATAAGTGTGATTTGACATACTATTGATTTTGGAAAGTATTCAATTTGAAATGAAATCTTATATATAATGGACTTTATATATGTATGATATTTGAAAGTGATTTTGAAAGGTACTATATGATACATATTTTCAAAGTAAATATATGGAAAGTGCCTTCTGCTTGATATCCGCTTTGTGGCCACACTGTGGATTCATTCTATCGATATTATTCTCTCTCTTTGATTTGGGTTTTCCGGATATGATACTCGAGTGTCCATCGAATTCCATGGCGATCTCCATGGTCTTATGATCACGACTGCATAGCGCAACTGCCTGGCTGAGCTGGCCTGGGGGTAGGGATTGTTTCCTGGGGGATCCAGGCATAACCATTGTGTATCCTGCACTCTATGTAGGTCGCAATAGTAGCGAAGCTGCCTGGCTGAGACGGCCTAGGGGTACGGATTGTTTCCTGGGGGATCCAGGCGTAACCATTGTGTATCCTGCACTCTACTAGTCATCATGGCGTAACTCGCAGGGCTGAGAAAGCTTACGGATACGGATTGTTTCCTGGGGGATCCAGGCGTAACCATTGTGTATCTGCGATCCATGGTTAGACAACTGTTTCGGTTTGGTTGATTTGTTTGGATTGTACTTTCCATATCTGTTTTAAATGAGTTTTTCAAGTATTTTCACTGGGTGTTGAAACAAGTCTACTAAGTACCTGGAGAAGTCTAGCTTTGCGCCTGATCAACGCACTGCCAGAATCTACAGGAACGAGGATAAACTTGTTAAGACATCGAGTTATAAAAGTATTTTGGTAAAGTATTGTATAAAGGATATTTTGACCATTTATCTAAAATGTTTTAAATATTGTTTACTTCGAACTATCAAATTTGAATCAAATAACTATTTATCATATTAAATGTTTAGCATGTTAAATATAAAAAGAAATTTTAAATAATGGTTCATCCATGTCTTTCAACCTGCTTTCCCTCCTAGCTACTTTTTCCCTACCTTCTTTCGGGGATGTCTTCCAACCTATTGTTCTTTCTTGTTGTTTCTCTGCTTCCTTCCTTTTCGAGGACGAAAAGATTTGAGTGGGGGAGAGTGTAACAGCCCTAGATTTTTATGTATATTTTAATTTTGACTTTATTTCATTTTGAATTTTTTTAAAACTTTTTTAATTTCAAACATTTCATTTTTAAATATAAACTTTGATTATTATGTGAATTATAATTCCAACTGGTATAAATTGAATATTTTACTTATAGGTGGATTTCTGGTCAAACTGGTCAAACTTTGACTTTTAATTTCAAATTTAAATATTTAAATTCTTAAATTTTATCTTTTATTATGAAATTAGATTTAATAACTTGAATACTACTTTTCGTTTCGTTCAAAGTGGATTTAAATTGTGAAAGTTATGTATATTTCAATATTGAATGCAATTTGTTTTATTTAGCAATTTTGTCTATTTTAAATTATATAAATTATATTTTTCTTTGTCATATTTTATCTTAAAATGTGCCATTATGTTATTTTATGTATATTTTTGTCTTTTAATATTTTTGAAGTGGTAATAAAACTTTTCCAAAATTTACTGTATTTATTTCCTATTTTTAAAGGTCGTTTTTCTATTATTTTTTTTGCTATTTTCTTCATTTAAATTATATTTAATTAAAATTTATATTTTTTTTGTGAATGAATTTTTATTTTATGTTATTTTATTTTTTATAAATATTTTTACAAGTCCATATAAATTTTCCAAAGTTCATTCTGTTTATTTTCCATTTTTCTAGACTAGTTTGCAATTTTGTGCTATTTTCTTACTTTAACCTTATATAATTAATAAATATTTATATATATATTTTATATTTTGCTATATTTTCGAATTTGTGACTGAAATTATTATTATTTTCAGTATTATAAACTTATATAAATAAATTAGTGGAAATTTGAAAGGTCTTAAACTCTTAAACTTACAAGGTCCTTTAATCTTCCGCCTTTTTATTTCTTAACCTACATCTTTCCATTATGGCCGTGTATCTCTTTCTTTCCATATGCATCTTCTCATTTTTCACGTGAACAACATTTTCTCAAACTTCCTCAAACAAAAAAAAAAAAAATCACGGCTATCAATTGTTTGATCAAAGTTTTGGTGAGATCTCTCCTTCTTTTTCCTTGTTTTCTACCTTGAAATTGCACTTGTTCTTCACCTTGTTTGGATCGGCTACCTCCCCTCCAGCCCTTGGCCGACCTCCACCACCTCCTATCCTAATCAACCACCACTCCAGTCCATCTACAGCCCAGGCCGAGCCCCTTCATAGCAAGCATCACCACAAAATTCCACAAATACATCACCTAACATTGCAAACCGAGCCAACCTTGGTACCATCACCCACAACCACCTCTAGCCGCCACTTCCTCCACCACCACCAGCTCTGATCTGACCTCCACCCTCTGCCACGTCACCCACTACCACATGGACCCACTGGCCATGCCACCTAGCCTCTGGCCGAGCCAAACTATAGCCCTGTGATGATGTTATTGTCTTGTAGTGTAGTTGTGTTGCCCCTAGACCTATTCACCTTCAAAGAACAATGTAGGCCGACCACTTGGGACCCAAACCAGACCCTATAGCATGCCATGGACGAGCTAAATACCTACCTAGCTGAAGCATATGAAGTTGAGAACAAGTGCAATGCATTTGATTTTGTTTTGGGATTTGATTTCTAACATCGTTTAGTGATAAATTGTTTTGAAACTTATCTATGTTGCATTGTTTTGTTCAAATGTTTGATCAAGGCTTTTAGCTTTGGCTCTCCACTCTTAAGTAATTTCCGTATTGTCGTGCCTTCATAGTGTCTGTATTGTTTGCTTTGGTAGCTATCTCCAGCTCTGAATAGGTGATTAATTCTCACCAGACAATTTGTACTTATATAACTAGTAAACTGACACTACTTGAATCTGTAAAACTATATCATCATGTTATAACTGTTATATTATGATCATATGATACTTACCCCTGTTATTACACATGTCATATCATCATTTACTGTTTATTATGCTATTCTGTTTATTTATATCAGTTTATCACGCTGCAAGTTCCCTTTAGATTTGAATCACCATGGGTAGAAATGATACATACCCGAACGGACTTTAGAATAAAGGAAATTCATTATGGGCTGAAATGATAGGCCTGAACGATTTTCAAGTTTTTTTCATTTACTTGGGATTGCGGGTTTGAAATGATCAAACCCGGGTTTTCTTTGTAAATTACGGGTTGAAATGATATATTACCCGTATCACTTTACCTAGGCTAGAAAATGAAATACAGATCCGTCGTTAAAATATGTTTTTCTAAAAAATTTAAAATATTTTAGAAATGTAAATATTATAATATTTTGATTTAAATTCGATGAAAAAAATAATTTTTGTAAAGCATTATTGATTTTCTGAAAATTTATAAGTGAAATAAATAAATGGTAAAGTTAGAAAATCTGAAATGTAAATTATTTAGGAAACTATAGTTTGGTGATAAATGGAATTTAAATATGAAAATATGATAAATTTATGATATTTTGAATTAAATGAATTTAAAATGATTTTATAATATATTAATGATTTTTGAATAAAGTTAAAATGTGTAATCGATGAATATTTAAGTTGAAATTTTGAAATATAACTAAAATTGGAAATTTGTGAACTTGGCTTAAAAGTGAATTTTAAGTTAAGTAAATAAAAATGAAATTAAGTTATGTTTGAAAATTTTAAACTTAAGTGTTAAGTTAAATTTAATTTAATGAATTTAAAATTTAATGTTGGAATTTAATAAGTGAATTATTATTAAATTTTTATTTTTGAATGGAGATTTAACTTTATAAAATCATGAATATAAGGGTATTTGAATCATGAATTTAAGTTATTGTGCATTTCTACTACAGTTCACTTGAGTTGGTTTACATTATATAAGTATATATTGTCCTGACTCAAGTGTTTTGTGTTTTACTTTACGCTCGGTTCAGCCTGAGTATTCACAGCTTTGGATTCTCTTTCTGGAGCTGGTCTTTGCTTTTCTGCTTATCTACATTTATATCTACTTTCTGTTTCATCTGTTCTAGCTTATCTCATGTATTAGTGAACTTCTATGTATTTGAGATTTCTATTATATTGTTTTCAGACTGTATTATGTATTTGGGTGAGACTCTGCCGTAGTAGCTTCATGAACTACTATGCATTTTATATTCCGCTGCGAGTTATTCTGATATTTCTGTGTCTGTGATTCTGTGATTGTATTTCATTTGCTCCAAATTTATTTACAACGCGGTATTTTGGGCAATTCAAGTCTGGCATGTGTGGATGTGAATGGCTGAAAATATCAGATTGTTGCAAGTAGCGCACAAGGCGAGTCTATGGAAGTGAGCCCCTATAGACATGATGTGATATGACTATATGTATGTGACTGTTAGGTATGGAATGACGATGGAACGTATGACGGTCTGACGATAGACTCATATCATGTTATAGTGTTATTTTTTATAGTATATATAAAGTAGAGTATGGTTCACTCATTATAGTTATATCTGACACACTCCTACATTTGTTTGTTTATATATATGTTGATGGAGTTTAGAGACGAGACGGTATCCGAGATGGAGATTTATTGATGTATTGTATATATGGTGTATATCTGTGTTGTACTTGCATTTGATTCTCTGTGTGTGGGTTGGGGGGGTTTGGATTGTGCCTGTACTTATTGAGACATGTGTATTTGACATTTTAGACATGTTATGATAATGTGACTATGGCATTGACTTATATTCTATTTCTTTCTGTTTTGAGGCTTTGAAAGTATATAGTGTCAATTAGTATTATATTTAATATCTAATATCTGCTTGTAACCATAAATATATTTTCTCTTACCCTAACGACTCGGCCTTTCGGTTCTAGAGTGTTGGAGTTGGTTTGGGTGTTGGACCCATGGTCAAAAAACCAGGTTGTTACATTTACAGCATACACATATAAGAATTCATGGTCAATGACCTCTTACTCAAGTGGTTATAGGTATGATGCTTTAAACAAAGATTTTAGAGGTCATTGACTTGAGCCTCTAAGACATCATAATGAGTGCTTTACTTGGATAAATGATCACTTTTATTATTAAAAAAAGCATATAAGGATTCATGATGTAAAGCTAATCTAACCATATATAATAATATAATAAATCATATATGTTTGTGTATGTGTGGCAATGGTTGGCTACACATCACTTTTGTTATACCTCAAGTCCCTTCTTATTTTAACCACATGTTCTAAATTACATAATATACTTTCTCTCTTCTCACTTCAGGAGAGAGAAAGTACATTATTTAATTTGGAACATGTGGTTGAGATCAAAAAGGAGTTGAGGTGTATCAAAAATGAGGTGTGATTGATCCTAGTATGTATGTATGTGAGTATACACACATATACATATACATATACATACATATATATACATATATATATACATGTATACATACATATGTACACACACAGATATATATATATACATTATGAATTGAAGTGTTGTCTCAATTGTAGCCTAATAATGATACTTTGAATGTGAATCTAAAGAACTCGTAGGAATGAATTCAATCTCTTCCAAAAAGCGCTACTAGTCAGAGAGATCTACTCACCTTCTTTTATTTTACTTAAAATTTGTGTTTTAATTTGAAAATGATGGAGGAGAGGGGCAAAAGGATTTTCAACCAGCAATGTTTAGAAGATGGAAGCAAAAATTCAAAATGAAAATATGAGAGGTAATGGGTTTAAATAAGAGAGAAAAGAGAGAAAAATGGCGATCTAGGTCCATATTTTTCTCTATTTATTCAAACCAAAAATAATAACATGAACCACTCCTCCCCTTTAATGTTTGGCCGACCATCGTGCGGACCTACGAGCTTTCATCCTACTTCAAACCCAATTAGATAAATTTACGTTTAAATCAAATTCAAATGTACAACAATATCATATATAGACATGTGTATATATAATTTTTATATATGCACAATTTCCTATACAAATCAACATAAATCGAATAAAATGTATAATTAATATTTCACAAATATTAGTTGATTTATTTAACTCATATTATAATTTAATTAAATCAGGTGGTAGTCAGAGTATTCAGCATTAAGGTATGTGACGCTTAGGTGCAAATTCAATCAGTGATTAATATTGAACAATTCGAATATTAATATTCACACGTTACTTTAGCTAATGCTATGATGGCTTGGCTCAATTTATCGCTTACAAGATTTTGGTAAAATCCAATTTTACATGTTTTAAGCGGTCATCTAGTAGTGACAATTATTTACACCTCTCTTTGTCAAAACTATATCACAATAAGACTTATGTAATTTAGTAATAGTCAAAATTCCATTATCGTTCACATTCAACCACTATAGTCCAAACACATAATTCTTAATTCAATAATAACAATTATTATCAACCGAACTGCTTTAGTCAGAGACTTTGACTTTGAGTTGACTTCAGTTGATCGTAATACTAAACTCATATAATTAAGAAGATGAATTCTCTATTGAATAATGTTTTATTTCCAATGCTTCAAATCGACCTAACTATAGCTATTCGATGAACATTGTGCCACGATTCGACTGTAATCAAAATGGAGTTTCAGTTTTGAAGTTCAATAGTATTCTCAAGTTGAGAGGACTATGTTATATTGTCACGTCAATATTTTGTGTTTTACCTTAGGTATATTAACCAATATAAAACTATCGAGCGAGTCGTCTCATAGTTTTTTAATAACTATAAGTACGTAACCTCTTAGTGTCCCAAACGACCATGAGTATTGCATTGCACAACATTGGAGGTCGCTATGTACTCTAGTCTCAATGGATGTGTCAATATCCAGTTTCGACAAATTTTGATTAAATATATTTAAAATGATATGTTTATTATATTTTTATAAATTGCTCATGCTTACATCACATTGCAATTACTTACAAATATCATTTATGGATTTTCTATTAAATATAATTAAATTAAACAATTAGTTAATATAAAACAATATAAAATAAATATATAACAAAAAGCAAAAACACCTTTTGTTTTGAACGATATTTTATTATAGAATTAATATTTACAGTAAATTACAGGATTGTCCATAGGACGTACGCTAACTTTATCACGTAACCCCTTCTTATTCACTACAATAATGAATAATTCGGTGTCCATTGTATGAAGAGCATTCTGTACATCAGTCTCAACTGGTATATCGATATCCTTCTCTCCATACAACTTGTCTAAGAATATTTTAAGGATAAACGTTTTAAACATTCAAGTCAATACTCGTGGATGCAAACATATTTGCAATCGCAATCGATTAGGTATTTTTTCTTCTACATGCATATATCTATTGTATTTAAATCCTTACTTATATCATAGTACAACAATACATACAATAGAAAAGAAAAAAAAGGCATAGTTTATTTCGAACAAGATTCTCGTACAAAAGTAAATTATATAACGTGCCTCACACCATTAACTTTATTACTCTGGCGGTTCATTTTGCAATCTACTTGAAACAAGATGGCTAAAAAATAGACGTTTGGTCTTAAGATGCCTGCTAGCCATAAGAATATATAAATGGCTACAAAATAATCGCATCTTACGATTTTGTGACGTGAACCGAAATCTGAAGATTGCATTAACTGTTCAGCCTAATCTGTTGAATGTTTTTTCAAATAAGATCTTCTACGGAGGAGGGGTCCAAGGTTGGCGGCAACCCCCCAAGGTGGGGGTGCAGGGGCAACGCCCCCGCTACGGGGTTTGACCTGCTCGGTCAGATCGCAGGGGTCCAGGAGGCAGCGCCCCGTCCGAAACGGTACGCTTTCATGACTGTTGAATTCAAATTCAACAACCAACGGTAACAACCATTGTCTAACGGTCGCGACCATTCAAAAAGACACCCCACTCCCTATATAACTAAGCATTCATCAACGCAGAGAATAACCCGATTCTTCTTCTTCTATCTCAAACTCGTCTGAAAACTTCTGAGTGTTTCTTCTGATCTGAGGAAGTAATCACAACTTGCTCGGATTAATCTCCATTGTATCCTGAAAGAAGGTTTTCGTTTTACCCACTGTGATAAAGAAGGGGAAAACATTCTTAAAAGACAACGATTTCTTCGTGCCTTGGAGTGATTAGTCATACATTATACTATTTTATCCAACATAATCTAGGCTGTTGGAAACTTGCATTTGGTTGTTGGTTGAATATTAAGGTGTATTATCTCATTGTTGGAGAACCACACTTATAATACTAAGGTGTATTATCATGACCTAGCTATAAACTTTGAGTTCCACATTTATAATATAAATTGTATTATCTCGGAACCTACTTTGGTTCTTACAACTTTAAACTTCAAATTGACGGACGAATACATCAGAGAACCCGAAGTTGTATATTGCACTGAATATTCTGTGTAATCTGACCTGTTGGGAGCTTGCATTTGGTTGTTGGCTTAAATTAAGGTGTAATCTCCTTTTGTGGAGAAGACCTAACCATAAAATGATCAACTCATTTATCTCAAAGTATATGTGTCAGATGTCCTTACACTGTCATAACCATTAATTTCATATGTATTGATTTAGCTAATTTTTTAATTGCATAGAATGAATGGTGTTCAAGGGATATGAGATACATAAGATCGGAAAATAAAGGAATCGGTCAATACAGTAAACTTTTTTACTTCCACTTTAACATTTATAATATATATGTTATATTATAGTAGAACCGACTTGGCTCTTACAACTTGACACTTCAAAATAATCAATGCATACATCAAGACTGAAAATGACAAGTTACATTCTAGCTGACTAGACTAGGTCTTAGTCCATGCTTAAAATCAAGAACACAAAGGAGTCAATCTCCTTTCTGTCAAGTCTTTGTTTCACGAAAACATACCAAGCAAAGTGCAAAGTGAGTGATATATAGGCAGACCACCACACAAGTTACACAACTATGTCAGATTTTGGAATAGAACTTATGCCAAAATTTCCATCAGTCCAAATAAAGCTATTTGAACTTTTGAACCAGTCCACAACCAGTGAAATCTGGAATATAATTTACCCACATCAATGTGAACATGGCACTCACTATGAGCTATAAGGCACCCACCCTCCAAAAAGTTCACAATGCAAGCAAAGGCAACAATAATATATGCTAACAATGCTTATAATCTCTTGTTCCAACCATGGATTCTACATGTCTCTTTATTATGCCAACAAACCAAAAATTCACTACTTTTGTAAAATGTAATGACTAGTTCTTGATCAGTAAAATGCAATATATTGAACAAACTTTAGAATAATTAATTACGGTGCTTCATGACATTGATTACTTTAACCTCGGAATTATATATCGTCCTCGTACGTACGTGTAATCAAAGACCGAATATAACACAATCTATCAAAATCAAGAGAAACACTAAAAATATGAAACGGCAGAAATAATTAACGGTCGCATCCACTTGAGTTGATGAAGATATGATAGCAATATTTGCTTCGTACGAATTGAAACAACATATTGAAGATTGTAGATCATGTCCCTGGTAATGATAAGGAATTTATTCCCATTGCTTGTTGACACGACTCGGCGATACTCTCCATAATATATATTCTAATTCATTACTTGTGAAATCTGATGTTTCTTAATTCATATGCTCGGATTTATATGCATCATTACGGTTCATGGCAAAGGCATCGCTAAGGTCGTAGTCTATATATTGAACAGACGTGTGGAATGTCGTATATAGCTTGATTATAGTTCCAGACATATCGAGTAGTTTTGTGCAGAAAACTGGGTATCTTTAAAGCTCACGTGTTTCATTAATTTTAATTTCATCATTGCCAAATATTCGCGGAGGCATGTCAAATTTTGGACCATGAGTTGGTACGGTCGTCATTTTTCGACAGTTAGTGACATGAGTTGAAAATTGTTTGCTGCAAATCAAGTAATGCTAAATATTTAGTGCTAATTGCATTCAGTTTCAAAACAAGAAGCTTTGTGACTGGCATTACGTCGATTATCGTTATTTGTATTCAGGTTAAATTTTGAGCATTCCTATTTGAAAATTTCATGATAGCATTTTGTAAAACAAAAAGGAAAAAAAAGAAAAAAAAAAAAAGACCATAACCAAGTTAGAATAACATTATGATGACGAGATTTTTTGACACGTGCAACGCACGTACATATAAAAACCCCTTACATAATTATTAAATTTAAAATTTCTATATAGTTTTGGTACAAATAAATTAAAAAGTATTAAAATAAACTATTTTTTTTGGAATATGATTTTGAACTTGTAATCTTGTTTATGTTTCAAAATTTACATTTAAAATAGATGCTAATTTTTGTTCTCGGTGGAATTCAAACTCATAACCTCTTGTTTGCATGTACGGTTATTTTTGAAACTTCATGGTCGGATAAAAATTGTGTTTCTATTTCAACTATTAATAAATATGTTACAAATAACACCACACATACTTGATCATTAGACTAATATTTACTTCAACAAGTCTAATAAATAAACTCAAAATGAAGGGGTATCATAGTTGGCAAAGAAAGAGTCACTTACAAGATAGCGGGTTTGAACCCAAAAATAATTTCCTATGAAAATACATAGAAAACACTACTGTAAAAATATCTATTCTCCAACAAAAAATTTCCTATGTCATTCCCACAGTATCAGATAGAGCGTAGAAATGGTTTAGGAAACGAATAGAAATGATTATGACCGTCGACGAGACATAAAAAAAATATGAAATTTTCTACTATTTTGTATTTTTTATGGTTTGGCTTGGGAAAGCCATAAAAAATTTCCAACCTCATTCCTACGATATAGGCTATTTTCATATTATAAATATTGACGTCGAAGAAGCGCAAAATCACATATTGTTCATTCCCAAACAAAACAAATCCAATCCTACCTCTCTTTGATATATACCCCCAAGTTTTAAAAAAAAATTCCCTAATCCTAAATCGTCGATTAACACAGATGTCCCTCTGCTACATTAGCCTTTATCAAAGTGCACTACTCCACTGTTCCGCTTCCGTCAAAGTGCTTCATCTTCCAAGTTGCCACATCAAATTACTCCAGCCTTTGTTGCTGCAGAGTTTTTGCCTCCATCATCGCCCCTCTACTCCACCCTCCGCCATCGTCCATGCTCCAAAGCCGAAAGTTTAGGAATTCATATACGTATTAAATATTAATTTAATTAATTTGATTAAGTAAATAAGTATGACAAATTATAGTATATATTTTAATTTAAAAATTAGTTTAATTAATGTAGGTATATATTTAATTCTTAAACACTCGAATTTTTAACTGTGAAATTTTTTGTTCATTTATGCATTAACTCGATTAATTTAGTTACATATTTAATTCGATTAATTCAGGTATAAGTTAGTTTTTTAGGTATATTTGATATTTGCAAAACTAAAATTCGTATTAAACTTTGTATTTGATATTAGTGTAAAATCGAATGAAAAATGCAATATTCGACATTGTAATATTTGTGAAATCCCTTAAATATGTCTTGGGCTCGATTGACAAGAAGTATATGATTGTTATATAGATATATTCTAATAAAATGAAATTGGTACTCATTTAATATGATATCCGTTGGAATTGTCTCAGTAGTGGACAAGTTATTTTAAGTAAAATGAGTGAGAGTAATTATATAATTTTGTTTTACACTTTAATATGAGCTACTAATAAGCATGGTAGGTAGCCAACCACCCTCCCCCAATTCATAGTCAAAAATATATATGTACAATAGTCAAAAAGAGCTTATAAAATCAAACACCAAAGGAATTAGTAAAAATACAAGTCCATATCTGTATCATCACTAAAATTCCAAGCACACAACAATAATTCCCATTAGGCAAGTGGAGCAATCGAACCAAATCAAGGAGGAAACTCAAAAGAAGCACCGCATCACTAAGCAAGTATATGGAGAGTCATCAAATAATAAGCAAGAATGACAGATCATTATCAGTAATTCAATCCAAAATCACACCATAGCGCAAGCAATCCAATTTGGAGTAGCCTTAAATTGAAAAAAATCCAAATATGTGTGAGATCATATATGTATGTATATAAAAAAAATCTATATACATATATGTGTGAGAGATATAAAACGAAATCGCAAAGCAAAACAACGTCAATTTTAAGTTAAAAATGTTCAAAGTGCTAACATTAAATGCGATAAGACTTCCTTTTCATTTAAAAGTATTGGGCAAGTTATGTAACACCTTGTAAAATTAAGGATAATTAATAAATAATTAACAAGGCTTCAAAAATGGAATTTAAGCAAATTGTTAACCCAAAAAATGGATCAACACCCTAGGTCAAGTGTGAAAGCACCAATGAAAATAATCAACAACACAAATCTTAGATAAACAACAAATAAACAGTAGAAGTAAGAAAAGAGACACATAATTTTTATAGTGGTTTAGTTAACTCTGGCCTATGTCCACTTTGATCAATCTTTATTATACTAGTTGAATCTCTCTAGTTATCAACTAGTTCGATCTTAGATATAAGTAACAATGAGTTAGAATAAGTCACAAGTACAAGGGTTCATTGAAGAATCATAGCAATTCCCATGATAATTGTTGTGACGGAGAAGAAAGTTGAAGAAGTGAAGGAATTCCAGTAAAGTAATGGCGGCTCTCTCCCTAGAAAAGATCCATCTCTAGTTGCAGGAATGGGAGTATTTATAGAGGAATTCAGTAAGTGTTGGGCCAGAAGCCAAGTGTAGAAAAGTCCAGGTTTTATGCCAAGTCATCACCGAAAATCTCAAATCAATCTGAGCCATTTCTATGGATTGCTAGCTACCCATAGAAGATGGATCACTGGATATCCATCAACTTAGCAAATTTTTCTACCAGAAGCCTTTACGTAGTGCTACAGAGGAGCTTGGAAAGTTTGAGGGCGATTTGACCTATCTTGATAGATCGCTAGCTATCCATAAGGGATCGATCGCTAGATATCCATCCACTTAGCATATTTTTGAGAGATATTTTTTGGTTGTCTTCCTATCTTCTATTTAAGTGCCTTGTAAAAATATCAAGTCGTCTGGATTTTGTCTGTTCATCCGACTTTATGGATCATCTGGTCTAGAAGAATCATCCATAACTTGCTCAAATCTCAACGACATCGAACGAAACTTTACAGGAATACTCTAGTTGGTGCTAGAGACCCACCATAAAAATTTGAGGTGGTGGGGCCCAATCTAGATAGTTCGCTAGCGATCCATCAAATCAACTCCAAATGCTCTCATTTATTGTGAGCCTTATTCTATGTCTTTCAAATGTTCTTCCAAAATTTCAAGTCAATCCGACTTGGTATGTGTTTTGTAGATCCATTTTAAGTTAGCTACTTTTGTTCAAACAGCTTGAATCGAGTGAGCCTTTACTTCTCAAACTAGATTGTTTGGTACGAAACTTGGCAAGTGTCTTTAGGGAACATATTAGATCATGATGCAAGAGGACTGGAGGATCCACGAGCAAGCTTTATGGATCGCTAGCAATCCATCGACTTAGCTTGTTTCAACATTTTTCTTCTTTGGTCTTTCACTTTATTTCCTTCTTGTCTTCTTGGTCGATCCTTGAGATATTTTGACTTGTTGTAGATGTTCCAGTTACCTTTGAACTCTATTGGTTTAAAAACCCCATTAACACTTGCTCCGTAAAGTACGACATTCGAATAAAAGGTGTGTTTTGCTCCATAATGAGTTCCAGTAACAAGTCTTTGATTGTTGAGCTTTCCAGTGGTTTTAGCCTCGGCAAACTGTTCAGTTCCTTTGGATTCTTTGGTCAATTACAAGTCGCTCCAAACCTATTACATACTAGGACTTTAACTCTGCTTAGGTGTAATCTATACATCGCAATCATTCCGATTTCACTTGGTGTTATTACATCACATATTTCTAATTAAATCACATATTTCCAATTACATCACATGTCTCCATTTACATCATGCATCTCTAATTGTCTCATCTTCATTTGTAATTTACATCACTATCAATTTATGGTTCTCATTCAGAGTTGTCACATCATATATCAAAATCACATCATATATCAAAATCACACCATATATCAGAATCACATCATACATCGAAATCATCCCGTATTCATCTAAGATCTATTAGTTTTATTCTGTTTACAAGGCATTCAAATCCTTTTATTGAATCAAATCTATTTTAGGGCTCGGTCTCTCCTGATCATTTAAGTTTAATGCGTGATTTCTTCGGATCGTTCAGCGTCTGGTTTAATGTGCGATTTCTTTGGATCATTTAATATTTTGTCTAATGCATGATCTCTCCGAATCATTTAATTTTTTAAGTTAAAGGGATGATTTCTCCAGATCGTTTGTTCGTTAAGTTAAGGGGGTTGATCTCTCCGGATCATTTGCTTATTAAGTTAAGAGGGATTAATCAAGCTCATCCGCTCACTCTTGGTGACGGGACTTACTTCTTGCACTCCGGTCTCGTCTCTCCAATCGGGACTCTATGACGTTCAGTATCGTACAAGTCCATCCACTCGCTCTCCGGTAAAGGGACTTGCACCTTGCACTCCGGTCCCGTCTCTATGGTCAGGAATTTGTGGCGTTCAAAATCAATCATCACATCAAATATGGATTTTACAAAATTCAAATTTCAAATCAGAGAAAATAAGCAGAAATCCTGAATGTTTATCCCATACATCCAACTCTAAGCATGGCAAGGGACCAATCTAGATATTGTGTACGTCCAGGCGGTCCGAGATTATTATCATAAGCAATCATACCAAATATCTGACTTAGAGCGTGACTAGAAATCAATCTAGGTTTAGCACACATTTGAGCGGTATGGGGTCATTGTTGTTCCAAATAGTCATCTCAGGCATCTGACGTAGAGCGTACCAACGGACCATTCAGGATCACGTACACGTGTAAGCGGCCTGAGAATATTGATGGCAGAAAAAGCAAAAGGTAGAGAGTAAGGGACGAACCTGCCCCTTGTTACAACTATGGGCTTCTGGTTTCGAATCATGCGGTCATGTATTCGTACTCTGATTTGCTACTCTAGCTCCAATATTACTTGTTCCAGGCATTTAAACTCATCCTAGATCCAAATCTATCATACCCCCCAAGTCGTGTGAGCATTTTTCAGTTTGTTTTATTCTAACTCCAGATGCACCTACATTGGGTCCTATTGTTGATTCCAGCATTATCCTAAGTATCAGTTGTTCTAGGCATGGAGGCAGATTCCAGCCTGTTCCAATCAAACTCCGGCAGATCCTGCGTTGTTCCCTGGAATTTGATTCCTATTCCCTACAGATCTTTCCATCATTTTCCGCTCCATCCTCTAGAAGAAGCTATCCATCATCTCTTGTTACCTAGACAAGATCACATCCTACATCTCCTTCATCATCCTTTCCCTTTCTTCTTTAATCGCATAGATGGGCTGATGAGAAATTGAGGACACTCCTAGTTGTAGAAAAGAAGAGAAAAAGCGAATCAATAATGCAGAAAAAGGTAAATTTCAATCTATTTTCCCCTTAGCCTTCATTCTCTGCTCAGATCTGTAATTCTAGTAATATGTATATACGTTGTTATGCATATTCTTTTAGGTTAGAATGGAAAATGGTGTTAAGTAAAGTGTTGGATTCAGATCTGGAGATTTAAAAAGCTTAGAAAGGTGAGCAGGAAGTTATATAATTTATTTATAATATTGAAATTTATCTCATCAAATTCTTATGTAATTATTACGTCTATATAAGATCTGATGAATTGTAGGCTTAAAATAAATTTATAAGATTACGCATGCACAATCAATAAAATATATAATTATAATATGAAAAATATGTACAACATGATCTGGAAATTTGAAATTAGTCCCAAATATTCATTTGTAGAATGTTAGCGAAGTTGTAAAATCATTCCAGATCTATAATTGAGTTGCAAAATAAGTTTTCCCTATAAATGTGAATTTTTATATTTTGATTTATTTGGAGTATGTTCCGTGAAAGTTCAAAATATTATTCAATTCTAAAATATGTATAAAAGCACGTCATTTGAATTAACAAAGAATATACCAAAAAGGGAAAGAGATGTGTAAAATATGGATATTCTCTTCCATAGTTTACACTATCTATTTCAATAAAAGAAAATAAATAATTCCCTGTAATTTCAAATGAAGCAAGGACCTAGCTTTTGATTAATTTAAGGAAAATTGTAAAGGTGATCCATTTTAGAAGGATAGCTCTGATAATTTGAATGTGGGAAGAAATGTTCTAATTTAAAAATCAATAATTAGATACACACATACACACATATAACCACACTTAATGTTCAAAAATAGAAATACATAAATAACATGTTCTACGACTATCATATTAATTAATAACAACATAATAATTAACATATTAGGATTTATGGACTTTAATTACAAATTTAACAAACAATAAATTTATAATTAATAGAGAGTTAAATGGGAATTAAATGGGGAGTAATTAGAAAAATAAATATGACATTTATGGAAAAATGAATAGGCATAATTGGTTGATTTTGACACTATTAAATAAATGTCAATAGAAAATTTAATATGGTAATTATGGGAAAATAAATAACGATATAGTAGGTAAATTTTGAAACGAGTAAATAGTTTAAAGGAACTAAATGAGGGTGAATTAGGGGTTGTCCAATTTTTGCACTAATGAGTAACTATTATAGAAATTGACATTTATTAGACATTACAAGGAATTCAAAGCCTGTGTGTATAATTTAGGAATAACAATGTAGCAAATAAGTATTAATAATGTTAGTTATACATAGGAAGAAATATAATTTTCATAGTAGAAAAGTATATAGCTTAAATTATATGTTTAGGAAAAACATGAATTAGTGAGTCTAGCCCAACGCCTAGGCTTTGCGTGATAGGTTGGTTTAGTGAGTTGGGATGCGAGGTTAGTAAAGCTACATAACAGAAATCTGCCCTTCGCTGAAAGGCTACCAGCAGTTGTGTATAATTACTACTGATGTGGGACATCTTCAACCATAAGACCCATAAGGAAGGGATATGTGTTGCAGATAAGTGGGGGAAAATATACCGAGAGTTCGCCTTGGATTTGAAGTATTAAATGGCCTAGTACCATTTGGGAAATTAGGTCTGCTTTATATCCAATAAGATGTAGCAAGTAACCGAAAATGATATTTTCCTTGACTTATTTAGGTTAGTCTAAATGAGATGTCGGTTGTGGAGGGTTGACGGGCTCTTAATTGTAGTATGTCTGGTATATAAGCTTTGATGTCCAACAATCATGAGCTAGTAGTCGAAAAGGCTTGAGTTATGCCCAGACGAATTTGATTTTCTACTAGTGTAGAATCCATATGGGAGACGCACAGACTTCAAAGTACATGGTTAGACAAAAAATAGTTTAGTGGAGGTGGACTAGTTAACCCTTAGATAAGTCTTTGAGTTGCGTTTGCACTACGATGACTAAGTTATATATTATATTATAGGATTGTATATAAAGGTTATCAGGCTGTATAGCTAAAACCGATTAACTAGCATTGATGTTGCAGAGAGCCCGCTTTGGGGACATAATGTAGTAAACGGCCAACGGGTCTGCCTTTTTCCTATTTAAGAAGTATTAAGTGGTCGGGGTGTTTAGATGAAAATGAATATATATATATATATATATATATATATATATATATATTGATACCTTGGAAAAGGTCAGGTCAGACATATCGTACGTGCACATAAGATTTAATGGATTAGCACAAATAAGAGACATATCACTTAAATGGAAATGAATTGGCATAAATCAATGGTATGAGTAAAGTATGTAATTTCCAATCATCGAAACATTGTTCTAACCCTCCTCCTCATAACAACCCATATGTTAGGTTTTGGAACGACTGGATACTAGAGGTAGACGAGAACAGTAGATGGTGATGGCTTCTTATTCATGCTTGACGCTGACAAGGCACTTAAATATCCAAGGAATGATATTCAAGGTAGTAGCATTAGTCAATATGTATGTTATATCATATTTTTCAATCCCTTTGTTAGCCTATATTGATCGCACCCTAATATGCTTGTGTTTATTACATTACCAAAACAAATGATCCGTACCCTAATGGACTTGGATTTTGATTTAGTCGAAATTCAGACCCATTAAGGTGTGGGTTGTTACATTTGGCATCAAAGCTTGGATTAGTCGATTAAGTGAATTAAATACGTTGAGAGAACGTAATTGTATTTTTACCTATATATATTATACGCCCAACTCTATAAATTCCGACTATAGAAATAGCGGTGACCATATTCTAAGAGGATAAGGGAGACGACTATGAGTTGGAAGAATAAAAAGAATTAAATTTACACTTTTACCTCGATTTCCCTACAAGGTAGAGGTTGTATCATAAGGAGTGGACCAAGAAGAGAAAGAGCATGGCATATAGAAGAATCCTAAAAACTGGATGATACTTGACTTCTTTGTTGAACCTAGGCTGCCTTAAGATTGTGGACTTTGATATATTGCCAATTAAAGATGCACGTTCATATAGACAAATGGAAAATAGGAACCTACTTGTCGCAAGTATCCAAAAGAAAGGTATAAAATAAGAGCAAAGAAAGTTCCTGTAATAAGGTGTACACTAATCACCGCAAGAAGATAGGCCTTATTTTTTATAGCGATGAGTTAAGGATGAGTAGGAAAGAAGGAGTGTCCTAAAGATAGGGCAACAATAGTCCACTTCTAAGTCCAACTCCATGTAAAAGAATTTGATAAAAATGTTTTTTAAGAATTTCTTAAAATGTCTTGAATAGGTTGTTTTCAAGGATTTATTGGGAAGCTGGTTGTTTTGAAAAAGAAAAGGAATTTAGAAATTCATAATTTAAAATTTTGTTGAGTCAAAAGTTCCTAATTTAAAGGTTTTTGGTAAAAAATATTTTTCAAATTTTGAAATTCTAAGTTTAAAAATTATCGAGTCAAAAAGTTTGGATTTGACAATTTTCGATAAAGAGATTTTTCATTTTTGAAAGAATAGAAAATAAAGCGTAGATTTTGTTTTGTGATTTTTTGTATTTTTGTAAATTTGGAATTTCCATTTATAAAATTCTTTTTTTACAGTTGGACAAATGGAATTGATACTTGATTCAAATGGATTATAGAGAATAAAAGGGTAAGAACGCACGACAATTTAAATAGAAATAGCATTATATATATATATATATATATATATAATGTAATATAGGATTAGTAATTTAGTTAGAAATAGTACAGAAGAAAAACAATAAGATAGGAAGAATAGATAAATTTCGTGGATATGTAGTAATTGCATATAATTTTTAGACAGACGCTTGGATAGATGTTGCAATTACGCATATCTTTTAGAAGTCCCCATCTTATGCTATGAAAATCTCTATCGAAGTTGGAAGTGGATATAGCATGAGTATAAGAAAATAATATGATGAAATTTACCCATAACTACTCACATTTTTCATTGTTTAAAGCTACAGAAGGTTTAAAAATAATAATAATGATGTGGTATGATAATTGAGTTTTCAAATGTTTTGAGTTAAAAAATCCAACTTTTAGAGGAATAACTCTTTGTTGTGGAAAGTCTTTGAAAAGGATTTTTTTATGGCTCCTTTTGGAAACTAATCAACTTTTGAATTTTTGAATTTGATAAAAAGGTTACCAAGTTTATATTTTTAAAGACAAAGGTTTTGGATCAAGTATTCATGATTGTAAAGTTTTAATTTTATAAAGAATGGTGAGAATCCAACCAAGTTTTTAATATGGAGTAGATAGGGACCACTACCTAGATAAGACGGGGTAAAGATTTTAAGCTATGAATAAAACAACTATAAATGCTCGTAAGGTAGCAATAGGGAATTCCTGTCGAATTTAAGGAATATTGGTATAAATCTAAGAATATTTTATTGGAAAAGCATGGAAGCTATAAGAAGGACCCTCAAAGGAATGGGGAATGATAACAAAATACAATTATATGAATCCCTTAGTATACTCGCATGAAGGGTTAAGGATATAGAGGAAGTAAATTCAAAAGTTTGAGGATGTTGTTAAGAAATTTTAAATGAGAAAAGATAGTAGTATGATTGGAGGAAAAAATAATAAGATGGCATAACACCTAAAGGATGTTGGTTGACTTAAGGTTATTAAAGGTAAGATAGGCTGTAGGAGTTACTCCATCAAACCAATTTTTCGATGAGTCGATGAAAATGTGCACGGTCATACTTCTTACCCACTCGGTGTGGGAGTGCACAATTTATCCTATAATTGGGTACAATAATTGAAGCAACGGATGTACTACATTTATTAGAAGCCAAGAAGGAGAGTTAAGTAAGACGGGTGATGTTTGAATGGCATATTAGGAATGTCCATCATAATTTAGTAAGGAGTGTTAGGGCCACAACGTTATGAACTCCCAGTTGATGATGAAGTGCAGCTTCCAGCAATTTTCTTTTAGGATTTTTAGGTTGTAATCGTTAGTTGCCTCCCTTCAAGTTTAGAAAAAGCAAACGAAATGGTATGAGACATGTTCCTATTTTATCATTGTGTTGGTTTAATGGATAGGATGAGACGACTATATATATATTGACAAATAATGCAAATAAGGAAATCTCATAAGGACACTTAAATAACGATGAAATGTAGGTAAGATTGGAAGTTTATAAAATAATTAGGAAATTAAGTTAGCAACTAGAAGTTAAAAATATTTAAATCCCAAAACTTAAGAAGTTTGGAAAAAAAATAGCAAATGGAGGAAAGGGAAAGGTTGTTGCAAAATCATGGGTCGCTATCTCTATGCTTGAAAAACTAAAAATTTTAAATACGCTTGTAGGTAGTTTGTTGTTTTAGAATAAAAGTAATGGTTCCTCAAATCTAGGATTAACTACACAATACCATGGTCAATTGTATGAATTAACTCATTGATCGAGTCTCGATTCATCAAGATGTGGCTTGATTTGTTTTAAAGATAAAGCAATAAATGTTTTGAAAAAAAATTGTATTCGGAAGACTTTGAAATATTTTTTTAAATGCTTTTGAAAAGTTGGTTTCGAAGTATTTAAAATTGTGAAATGATAATTGTATATTTAGAAGCGATATGAAATATTTTCAAAAAGGGATTCGGGAATTTAATGATAGTTCGATAAATACTTTTGGAAATGTTTTGGAAGTAATTTTAAAAGTGCTAGAATGTTTAGAAAATAGAATGGTGGATAAATTTTGTATAAAGGAATTTCAAGTAATTTGAAAATGTTGGTGTAAGTTTTGAAAGGTTGAGTTCAAATTATTTTGGAAGATTTTGTTCAAGTGCTTTAAAAAACATATGGTGTTTAAATGCTTTTGGAGATTCAATTCTTTAAACTATTTTGCAAGTTGGAAATTCTTTTGAAAATTGTGTTTATGTTTTCTTTTGAAATGAGAAAATATCTGATTTTCAAACGCCACATACTAGCGTAAGGAGCATCAATGTATTAGTAAGTATATGTTTTACAGTTCAACTCGGATGACAGTAGACAAAGCATACATCATAATAAGGAAAAATGTTGTTTTAGCTTTGGAATTTCTATTATGGAAATGGTGAAACGAAACTTGCGCTTAAGGTAATTATGCTTTAACATTCAAAAATAAATCTTCTTATGCAAACTGCACTTGGAAAAGTTGAAAAAGAATTGAGGACAAAAGAGAATGTTCCTAGTTACAATGGAATATGTATTCACAAGAAGGGTGGAAATGTAAGATTTTCCCTCTGAATTCCTTTTTCAACGTAGGAGTAAAGATTAAAAAATCTAAATTTTCAAAATTTTTGAATGTTAAAAATTATATGCTAGGTTTTAGATAGTAGGGACTGGATGTAAAATTGGTTGAACCATATTCCCATTCGTGGGAGTGCGGAAATTATTATGTAAAAAATGATTTTTGAAAACTTGCATACATATAAAACTGCCGGAATATCTTGGTTGTTTGCATCATATTTTCAAAATGTTTATAAAAGAATGCATTCATATAGGAGACGCCGATTTAGAGTCATTCAGCATACATGTCTTATATGTTGTGGTATACCAAGCAATTTACACGTTTAGCTGCAAAATTGATTGTACACTAATTGGTTGGTTAGCTTAGATTGGTCGCACGCTATGTTATATGATTCAACCTGGGGAATTTCAAGGATGATATTCTTTTAAGGAGAAAGAAGGTAACACTCTGTAAAATTAAAGATAATTAATAACTAATAAGGCTTCAAAAATGAAATTTGAGCAAACATTGGAATTTGATCATGAAACTTGCAATATTGTATTCGTAACGATTTGCTAAAAAACTTTCATATTTGAAGTTTCACCGTCAAAGCTCAAACAATAAAGTCATTATCATTTAAAGTTTCGGGAGAGAAAATAATAAAATACGAAAAAAGAAAATAATAAACATTAATTTATGGACCTCACCGATCGACCCCTACCATGGACCAATTGACCGCTTGCGGTTGATCGCCTATAGGGGAGCGGTCGACTGGTTCGAACATGACGGATAGGATTTGAATCTTGGTCAACGACCCATGTAAGGACCTGATTCTTCGACTTTCAAAAACCGACATCAATACGTTCACTGTATCAACTGCCGAGCAATCCAATGCCGGAAAACCGAACACTTAGGGTTTTAAGAAAAAGAAAGAGGTAGAAGAAGAAAGAAAAAGATAGAACAGAACAATATCAGAATCTCACAATTCGCAGCGGAACAACATATAATAGATAAATGAATACTCATTAAAACAAAAGAACTGTATATTTTATACATTACATCACATTACATTCATTATCAGAGTGTATAACAACAAACAGCGGAAAAAGAAATACTATATACTTAGTAATATGCTACGCCATCAAGCTCGCCTCCAGATTTCTGTAGCAACCCCCGAATCCAGAATGACCTGATAACCTTAACTCTAGACTACCCGTGTGGAAATTGGTGGGCAATCAGAGTTTAGAAAGGGAAACAATAAACTCCAGGTCAGTCATGTGACTGGTGTGAGAACTTAAAACAGTTATTTATTTTTAAAACAAAGAACAAGATAATTTTAAAATAGATTCGTAATGTTTTTTTTTAAAAATGAGACTAACATAAGGCCTTCCGCACACACACACAATGCAAACGCATAATCGGAGGACATTTCTCCTTATGATAGTCAAAGATGCTTGATACGCATTAATTTTTTTTTGATATTATTACTAGTGCATAGTGTAGAAAACATTTCGAAAGTAAAGATATAAATCTTAGCCAGCATAGGCATTTCGCACTTCTTCCTACTATAGCTACCATCTAAACAGTGGGGCGCCACCATAAGTGAATGATAGGTTCTACAACTAAAACCGTACAAGATCGTATTGTTTCTTTGGATTTCCAACAAATGGTCAGGCCAAGGAACTTCTCATTGCCACATGGAAACGCCTCTGGAATGACGTCCCGAGAACCAAACTGGATCTCTGCCAACACAAGGCCGGGTTACCCCTAACTGGGTAACTACTGACACGAATATGCCATTCCCCGATCGTAACCGATCTATATCCGAGGATCCTCGATTTCCAATAACCACAAAGCAATAAATTTGCAGCAACAACATAGGTTAAGTATCTGGGCTCCATACCATGATACCACCTTTATCCAGAAGGAATGACATACACTAAAGGGGCGCTACCCCCTAATAACCTTGCTGCATCCTTCCTGTTTTGACCATTTCCGAGGTGTGAGGTCCGACGAAGTCTCGTCCACAAAGCCACGCTTTATACAAAAGCTGTGCTTTGATCATCAAATGCTCAAAAGCACTTCGTATGCCACATTACCAATTTGAGAATGTATCACTAGTAACCATCAACTACATAACCTCTAAGGGTGTTAAGCTAAGAGAATAAATTCTCCGCCACCAACGGGAATATATTTGATAGAAACCAGCTTTACATCTTAAATTGTAACGCCAGACACACCTCCATACAAGTCCGTTTCGGGATCGAACGGAACCGAAGGCACTTACAAAGAAGTCCTTGCAATCCGGATATTCACTAATCACGACCGGACTTCCCATCACAAAGGGTAATAAATTTTTATATCGGGGATCAGCCGATGCAGAAATATTCAACGGTAATCCTTCCGTTTTCACAAATATCCGGTCTTCAACACCGGTCATCAGTGCTATCTATTTCGACGTATCACATATTCGGAATGGGTTATACGACCCCAAGGTCCTTTTCCCGGCTAACCCGAATAGTGAGGGCTTAATTTTAAAAATAAGTGTAGCGTTCAAATTCAAGCAATCACAACAAATACCTATTTAAAGATAAATATTGAAAGTCGGTTATTTATCTATCAATAAGTATGCACAACATCACCAGATTCCAAATAATTTTCCAAATTATTTACTTTCCAAAAATATCTTTACAAGATATATATATTTTTTCCATACTTCAAAAATAAATCGATATTTATTTTTAAACCAATCTTCCCAATTTCATTTATAAATTCCATATTGAATTTACATTTCCAAAATATCTGTGAATATACGATTTTCAAATCGATTTCAAATATTCATTTTCGATTTATCTTTAAAAAGATAATTCTCAAAACGTTCATTTCATATTAGATACCATTTCCCTACTTATTTAATAATAAGTATTTCACAAATCTATTTATTTTCAACACTTGGAAAATATTCGATATACTTAAATCGAAATTAAGTATATATATTTCATTCTTTAAAGAAAACATTCTCTTAACACATTTATTTGAGTCAAAAGGAATGTTGCGTAGAACATCGTTACGACGACCCAAAATCACTAGTATAGGGATTCGAAATTTAGATAGATATATAAATCCCAATACCATGCAAAAACATTTCCTTTCGGAAATCACTTACTATAACAACAGTGTTATAGTCCACCATTTCCTTCAATTCCTTGAAAACGCTTATTTCAACAATGAATGTTGAAATCTATGTTTTCAATACTTAATATATTTAAAACATCTCTAATCGTTTTAATTCTATTTAAGATATCATTTTTCCCCAAAACATTTCCTTAATATATTTTTCATTATCCAAAATCATGAATATACTTCGTTAATCCAAATTCAACACTTTCACATATTAAATTTAAGGATTTTCCACAGTCCAAAATCGTGGATATAATTCCTTTAAAATTTCTATGTTTACTTATCAAATTTATTTGATTACGGATTTATAAAACAACGTTTATAAATTCCATTTCTATTTCATAACTACTTCGATTTATAAATCTCCTTTAATAACCAATTCTATTTATATTTCGTTTACATGTCGAAAACAACTTATAAGTAAATTACTTATAATCCATTTATTCACAAATCCATTCTTTTATATCATCATTTATTTATAAATCTAAAATTCTTATTTACTTATAAAACTAGGTACAACTTTATTTTAATACTTATAAAAGCTCGTTTTATAATTCCAATATCTTTAACTTATAGAATATCAATTTTATAAATCTTTTATATAAACCGTTTATGATAATTCAAAAATCCCAATTTAAACCATTTTATAAATTTATCAGCTATTTATTTCAAAAATCATGCTTTGGTTATATTTCACAAAAATATAATTTTTTATAACATAAAAATTCATAACGTTTTAATTATTTAAAATGAATCAATTCGAAAATTTAATAGACGTATAGTTTCAAAAATCACTTTGGAAATCCCTTAAAAATCAAAACGTTATTTTTAAACTTCAAAAATGGATCCGATGATGCAACACACCAAATAATCAATCACGGCATCCAAACATCATATATCGTCATATGATAATCAATAATCATCACAATATCTATAATCAAATAAATACTGGTGAGGAATCCAGTTGGATCCCTCCAACCTGTTTCCCTGCATGCACAGACATTAGCACAATACCAATCCCGTTTCAAGACGGGATATCGCGGTATATGAGATTTATAAAATACTATCCGCTATTATGCGGCGCAATAGGGTCTCATCCGCTATATACTGCGGGAAATCAACTCCAAGTACATATATAATACCAATTCCACTTCGAGGTGGAATATCGCGGTATATGTGTGTAATAAATAACATCCGCTTAATAACGGCGTATAGGGTCTATTTCAATTCAATATATATATATATAGCAATCATCATTCAAGCATACAATCAATAATTTTAAATCTAACTATTTAAAATTTAAACTAAACCCTTTTGAGTGAGAAGTTCTCACCTTTATTTCCGTTTGCAGTCCATTTCCTATTCCGGCTTGATTTCATCATTTTAGACCTTGTATAAATAATTTATACAATTGATTAATATTCGAAATAAATCGAACTATTAAATTTTCCATTTTAAAATTTTAATTCAATTTAAATTTCGAACTAACTTACCTTTATAATCCCATTCCCACATATATATATATTTACTGTTTACACATATATATACACACACACACTGAACCTTCTAAAATAAAATTGGTTTGCATCCTTCTATAAATTAAACCCTATATAGATCTGCAAAAAAAATTTCCTCTACTGTATCGATTATATATATATATATATATTTCTTCAATTTCAAGTATACCAAACAATTTTCTTACTGTAAAAATAACTGATACCTTAAATTAAAATTTTAAACCATCTCAAAATTAATTTTAAACGTATTAATGTTTTGATTACCTGAAACGTACAGGAACTCCAAAATCGCGAGCTCAACCTAGCCTCCGCTTCACCATCGCGAATCGCGATTCACGAACCCACCTGCCTCGCGCGGCCACTGCCCATTCACCAAACCCTAGCCGCCGCCTCGCCGTCGCCGTCGCGAGTCGCGCCTCTTGCCTCGTCGCCGCGGCCTCAAGCTCAAGCTCGACACTTCATCGCGACTCAAAAGAACGATTTGAGATTAACTCAGGCATCGCAACCACCTACCACGCTGCTCCGCTACGGCTCCCATCCCCAAACTCCACGCGCGCACGCTACCTTGTCTCGAACGATGTCGCGTCCTTCCCTCCTCCTGCGATCGAGAATCCTTTTGAATGCCCTTAATCGATCGAGCTTAACGAATTGATTTTAAGGATTAAAATGAAGAGGCCGGCCATTGATTTTTGAAAAGGAAGAGAGTGAATTTTTCTTGTTTTGAATGAAAGGGCTTCAGCCGTTGTTTTTATTTCGAACGAAAGAAACTTTTGATCGTGTTGTTTTAAAAGGAGCAGCAGCGGACAACGATCTGAAATGAACGTGTTTGCGTGATTTTTAGGCGTGATTTTAGGCATGATTTACGGAAGAGGAATAGTTGATGTTGAACAATTTAAATTTTAAATTCGATTTGAATTCGATTAAATCTCAACATGTTTACTTACCGTGTGCTCACATAACAACTCTGATTAATACAAAATTTGAAATCCGACAATAATTCAATATTACGGACCCAATGGAACAGGTTTTGTCGAATTCCGAGACTGTGCCTCGGAAGGCTATTTTTAAATATCGATTCAAACGATAAAATTTCAAAACTGAACCATTCACTTTGAAATTCAATTCTGAAGTTTCTATTATCTTCAGTATTATCAATGTGAATTTTCTAAGCCTTTAAAATATTTTTAATCAGCTTAAAATTGAAGATTCAAATTTTTATTAATAGATTAAATTTTTATAATTTAATCGCCAGTTTCAAAGTTATATTGAAAATTCAATTCAAACCATTATTCAAATATTTAAAATTCATTAAATATTTTCAATTTAAATTGTTCAAAATTCTGGGTCGTTACAATCTTCCCCCCTTAAAAGAATTTCGTCCCGAAATTACAAGTTAGGAAAAATAATCCTTAACCCGTTCGCTCTCTTTCTAAAACTAATCAGTTTTATCAACTTACCAACACAAATCTTTTATTAAAGATCCATTATCGTTTCAACTAACTTTCCCACTTCAATTATAAGTTTCAAACAACATTGTTTTACTTAACAATTTAAATTTAAATTTAAATTCCAAACTTTCAAAATTTTCTCAAAAATTTTCTAACACTCTAAATTTTCGAAAAATTTCGCCAGCGTCTCCTTTGCGCGGCTAGCTCGGTACGACTACAAAATGGCACTACAGGCCCTCAGATTTAAAAAGAAAACAAAAAGCCAAGCGGCTGGACAAGAAAATCACCAAATTTCATACTGAAATTGAAGTACATACCTTTTTTTCGAGCAATTCAATTTTATCTTTGAAATCAAAATCCCAATTCCATTTCTTTTAATACACCTGTATATCCTGTTAGCAGTAGTATCCAATTCCAACGTTCAAACCATTTTACCAATTCCATTACAAAATTTTCAACATATGTTTCTTATACATTCTTTAGTTTACTATTGGAGTTATACACTCATTTCCATTCAACCTTGCATTTTCAATTCCCTTTGAATTCAATTTACACTTTCAACTCTACTTGGATTCAATTTACCCTCTGAATATTGAATTTTATCCACTATCTTTTATTCATAACTGCACTATTTTAAATTAGTTCCAATTACTAATTCATTTCAATTCCCAATTTGAAATCGTTTGTCGTTAACTAAAATTTTTCAACAATTTTCAAAAAAATTCCAACTCCCAAAATTTTCGAAATTTTTTGACAGAGTCTCCTTTGTACGGAGGAGCTTTTGCAAATTGACAAAAGATATAAATATATATACATCGACCCACTCGGTCGGTAAAAACCAAAAAAAGTTCATATTTCTTATTTTTATTGCGTAGGCGTAACTTTTTAGAATTTTTAAGCAAAGCGGCTAATTATTAGCTTATTAACACGATCAAATCCAGCCATACGGCTCCCCTGTACCTGTACTTACTCAATTTAAACACGTAAGTGACATATATAAGAAATTTATTTCCATTTCACTTATTTTCAATAGCAAACATATGCATTTCATGAATAATGTTCATAAAACAATTTCCGTAAGCAATTTATATGGTTTCAATTCATTTTTAGTCGCTTAGGACCAATTCACATGCCATCTCCATTTAATCAAGTGATTTACAACTCATTTTCTTCATTCTATTCATTTCTAAGCAAAACGAATTCATACCATTTTAATTGATTCAAAAATCAATTTTCTTTGCTTTCATCAACTCATATAATTTTATACAATCTCGTTTGTGTCAAACGACAATTATTTCTATGCAAATTTAATGATATTCACTTAATAGAATATCCATTCTAGTTTATAACTAGTTTAAATTGATGCCAACTCAATTTATTTTAATTCCACTTCATTTGCAATTAATTCACAAGATTTTTCTTAAGTCGAGTATTTATTCAATATTTACTTAAGCTATTTCACTTCAAACTCAAGTTTATCTTTTATTTTTTTTCTTCCTTATAAACAATCTCCAATTTATTTTCTTTGATTGTTTTTCATTTATCAAATCTATTCCATTAATGAATTTTATTTCAAATATTTTCCTGGAATTCTATTTCCAATGATAAATTGCATTTACCATTTATATTCACAATTTTATTCATATATATGTTCATTTCCTTATACTTTCAATTCATATTTATAAATTTCATTTGTTAAATGAATTTATTTTCAAATCTTTGGTTATACCATTCTATTTCTTATTTAATTCCATATAACAATGATAATAATTCAATATTATCACTTCCAAACATCCAAACATCCATATACTATAATAATTCATAGAAAATCATTTCTTTTCTATACAAAAATAGTTTTGGACAAAATTATCTCATTTACCCGATTCAAAACAATACTGTGTCGGTTTATCTTGTTTAAGAGTTTAGAAACTCCTATCAACACAGTTAGCTTGACTGCACCAACCAGAATCTATAAACAATCAACCGATAAGTCAACACAATACAAAACAATTTCATATTCACTAACATATACGCGCTCATATCTATTATTACACTCAAACTCATTCTAGAGTGGCGCAGTGGTAAGATACTTGCCTCATGTTAAAGAGGTCGCGAGTTCGATCCCCGTCTGCCCTACTCCCATTCAAGGCGCGGAGATGGGTCCCCGTAAACCCACAAATAATGGTGGGGGGCATCAAGTCTCTGTGTTGGGCTGGTCTAAATCCCAAGTGTCAGTGGTCGGACCTGGCGCGAGGAGGCTCCTCCTATCCCTTCGATTTCATCAGGGCTCTAGGTTGAGTTTTTTTTTTTAAAGAGTACGGCCGACTCTATATCTAATGAGTAACACCCAACAGAGCCATGGTTGTCGCTTAACCATATGCTCTGATACCACTTTGTAAGGACCCGATTCTTCGACTTCCGAAAACCGACATCAATACGTTCACTATATCAACTGCCGAGCAATCGAATGCCGGAAAACCGAACACTTAGGGTTTTAAGAAAAAGAAAGAGGTAGAAGAAGAAAGAAAAAGATAGAACATAACAATATCAGAATCTCACAATTCGCAGCGGAACAACATATAATAGATAAATGAATACTCATTAAAACAAAAGAACTGTATATTTTATACATTACATCACATTACATTCATTATCAGAGTGTATAACAACAAACAATGGAAAAAGAAATACTATATACTTAGTAATATGCTACGCCATCAAGCTTGCCTCCAGATTTCTGTAGCAACTCCCGAATCCAGAATGACCAGATAACCTTAACTCTAGACTGCCCGTGTGGAAATTGGTGGGCACCCAGAGTTTAGGAAGGGAAACAATAAACTCCAGGTCAGTCATGTGACTGGTGTGAGAACTTAAAACAGTTATTTATTTTTAAAACAAAGAACATGATAATTTCAAAATAGATTCGCAATGTTTTTTTTAAAAATGAGACTACCATAAGGCCTCCCGCACACACATACAATGCAAACGCAGAATCAGAGGAGATTTCTTCTTATGATAGTCAAAGATGCTTGATACGCATTAAAAAAAACTTTTGATATTATTACTAGTGCATAGTGTAGAAAACATTTCGAAAGTAAAGATATAAATCTTAGCCAGCATAGGTATTTCGCACTTATGCCTACTATAGCTACCATCCAAACAGTGGGGCACCACCATAAGTGAATGATAGGTTCTACAACTAAAACCATACAAGATCGCATTGTTTCTTCGGATTTCCAACAAATGGTCAGGCCAAGGAACTTTCCATTGCCACATGGAAACGCCTCTGGAATGACGTCCCGCCAAACCGGATCTCTGCCAACACAAGGCCGGGTTACCCCTAACTGGGTAACTACTGACACGAATATGTCATTCCTCGATCGTAACCGATCTATATCCGAGGATCCTCGATTTCCAACAACCACAAAGCAATAAATTTACAGCAACAACATAGGTTAATTATCTGGGCTCCATACCATGATACCACCTCTATCCAGAAGGAATGACATACACTAAAGGGGCGCTACCCCCTAATAACCTTGCTGCATCCTTCCTGTTTTGACCATTTCCGGAGTGTGACGTCCGACGAAGTCTCATCCACAAAGCCACACTTTATACAAAAACTGTGCTTTGATCATCAAATGCTCAAAAGCACTTCGTATGCCACATTACCAATTTGGGAATGTATCACTAGTAACCATCAACTACATAACCTCTAAGGGTGTTAAGCTAAGAGAATATATTCTCCGCCACCAACGGGAATATATTTGATAGAAACCGGCTTTACATCTCAAATTGTAACGTCAGACACACCTCCATACAAGTCTGTTCCGGGATCGAACGGAACCGAAGGCACTTACAAAGAAGTCCTTGCAATCCGGATATTCACTAATCACGACCGGACTTCCCATCACAAAGGGTAATAAATTTCTATATTTGGGATCAGCCGATGTAGAAACATTCAACGGTAATCCTTCTATTTTCACAAATATCCGGTCTTCAACACCGGTCATCAATGCTATCTATTTCGATGTATCACATATTCGAAATGGGTTATACGACCCCAAGGTCCTTTCCCGGCTAACCCGAATAGTGAGCGCTTATTTTTAAAAATAAGTGTAGCATTCAAATTCAAGCAATCACAACAAATACCTATTTAAAGGTAAATATTGATAGTCGGTTATTTATCTATCAATAAGTATGCACAACATCACCAGATTCCAAATAATTTTCCAAATTATTTATTTTCCAAAAATATCTTTACAAGATATATATATTTTTTCCATACTTCAAAAATAAATCGATATTTATTTTTAAGCCAATCTTCCCAATTTCATTTATAAATTCCATATTGAATTTACATTTCCAAAATATCAGTGAATATACGATTTTCAAATCGATTTCAAATATTCACTTTCGATTTATCTTTAAAAAGATAATTCTCAAAACGTTCATTTCATATTGGAAACAATTTCCCTACTTATTTAATAATAAGTATTTCACAAATCTATTTATTTTCAACACTTGGAAAATATTCGATATACTTAAATCGAAATTAAGTATATATATATATATTTCATTCTTTAAAGAAAACATTCTCTTAACACATTTATTTGAATCAAAATGAATGTTGCGTAAAACATCGTTCCGACGACCCAAAATCACTAGTATAGGGATTCGAAATTTAGATAGATATATAAATCCCAATACTGTACAAAAACATTTCCTTTCGGAAATCATTTACTATAACAATAGTGTTATAGTCCACCATTTCCTTCAATTCCTTGAAAACGCCTATTTCAACAATGAATGTTGAAATCTATGTTTTCAATACTTAATATATTTAAAACATCTCTAATCGTTTTAATTCTATTTAAGATATCATTTTTCCCCAAAACATTTCCTTAATATATTTTTCATTATCCAAAATCGTGAATATACTTCGTTAATCCAAATTCAACACTTTCACATATTAAATTTAAGGATTTTCCACAGTCCAAAATCGTGGATATAATTCCTTTAAAAATTTCTATGTTTACTTATCAAATTTATTTGATTACGGATTTATAAAACAGCGTTTATAAATTCCATTTCTATTTCATAACTACTTCGACTTATAAATCTCCTTTAATAACCAATTCTATTTATATTTCGTTTACATGTCGAATCCAACTTATAAGTAAATTACTTATAATCCATTTATTCACAAATCCATTCTTTTATATCATCATTTATTTATAAATCTAAAATTCTTATTTACTTATAAAACTAGGTACAACTTTATTTTACTACTTATAAAAGCTCGTTTTATAATTCCAATATCTTTAACTTATAGAATATCAATTTTATAAATCTTTTATATAAACCGTTTATAATAATTCAAAAATCCCAATTTAAACCATTTTATAAATTTATCAGCTATTTATTTCAAAAATCATGCTTTGGTTATATTTCACAAAAATATATTTTTTCATAACATAAAAATTCATAACGTTTTAATTATTTAAAATGAATCAATTCGAAAATTTAATAAACGTATAATTTCAAAAATCACTTTAGAAATCCCTTAAAAATCAAAATCGTTATTTTTAAACTTCAAAAATGGATCCGATGATGCAACACACCAAATAATCAATCACGACATCCAAACATCATATATCGTCATATGATAATCAACAATCATCACAATATCTATAATCAAATAAATAATGGTGAGGAATCCAGTTGGATCCCTCCAACCTGTTTCCCTGCATCCACAGACATTAGCACAATACCAATCCCGTTTCAAGACGGGATATCGCGGTATATGGGATTTATAAAATACTATCCGCTATTATGCGGCGCAATAGGGTTTCATCCGCTATATACTGCGGGAAATCAACTCCAAGTACATATATAATACCAATTCCACTTCGAGGTGGAATATCGCGGTATATGTGTGTAATAAATAACATCCGCTTAATAACGGCGTATAGGGTCTATTTCAATTCAATATATATATATATATATATATATATATATATATATATAGCAATCATCATTCAAGCATACAATCATACAATCAATAATTTTAAATCTAACTATTTAAAATTTAAACTAAACCCTTTTGAGTGAGAAGTTCTCACCTTTATTTCCGTTTGCAGTCCATTTCCTATTCTGGCTTGATTTCATCATTTTAGACCTTGTATAAATAATTTATACAATTGATTAATATTCGAAATAAGTCGAACTATTCAATTTGCCATTTTAAAATTTTAATTCAATTTAAATTTCGAACCAACTTACCTTTATAATCCCATTCCCATATATATATTTACTGTTTACATATATCTATATATATATATATATTGAATCTTCTAAAATAAAATTGGTTTGCATCCTTCTATAAATTAAACCCTATAAAGATCTGTAAAAAAAAATTCCTTTACTGTATCGATTATATATATATTTATTTTTCTTCAATTTCAAGTATACCAAACAATTTTCTTACTATAAAAATAACTGATACCTTAAATTAAAAATTTAAACCATCTCAAAATTAATTTTAAACGTATTAATGTTTTGATTACCTGAAACGTACAGGAACTCCAAAATCGCGAGCTCAACCTAGCCTCCGCTTCACCATCGCGAATCGCGATTCACGAACCCACCTGCCTCGCGCGGCCGCTGCCCATTCACCAAACCGTAGCCGCCGCCTCGTCGTCACCGTCGCGAGCTCGCGCCTCTTGCCTCATCGCCGTGGCCTCGAGCTCAAGCTTAACACTTCATCGCGACTCAGAAGAACGATTCGAGATTAACTCAGGCATCGCGACCACCTACCACGCTGCTCCGCTACGGCTCCCATCCCCAAACTCCCCGCGTGTACGCTACCTTGTCTCAAACGATGCCGCGGCCTTCCCTCCTCCTACGATCGAGAATCCTTTTGAATGCCCTTAATCGATCGAGCTTAACGAATTGATTTTGAGGATTAAAATGAAGAGGCCAGCCATTGATTTTTGAAAAGGAAGAGAGCGAATTTTTCTTCTTTTGAATGAAAGGGCTTCGGCCGTTGTTTTTATTTCGAACGAAAGAAACTTTTGATCGTGTTGTTTTAAAAGGAGCAGCAGGGGACAACGATCTGAAATGAACGTGTTTGCGCGATTTTTAGGCGTGATTTTAGGCATGATTTACGAAAGAGGAATAGTTGATGTTGAACAATTTAAATTTTAAATTCAATTTGAATTCGATTAAATATCAACATGTTTACTTACCGTGTGCTCACATAACAACTCCGATTAATACGAAATTTGAAATCCGACAATAATTCAATATTACAGACCCGATGGATCAGGTTTCGTCGAATTCTGAGACTATGCCTCGGAAGGCTATTTTTAGATATTGATTCAAACGATAAAATTTCAAAACTGAACCATTCACTTTGAAATTCAATTCTGAAGCTTCTATTATCTTCAGTATTATCAATGTGAATTTTTTAAGCCTTTAAAATATTTTTAATCAGCTTAAAATTGAAGATTCAAATTTTTATTAATAGATTAATTTTTTATAATTTAATCGCCAATTTCAAAGTTATATTGAAAATTCAATTCAAACCATTATTCAAATATTTAAAATTCATTAAATATTTTCAATTTAAATTGTTCAAAATCTAGGTCGTTACAACCCAGATTTAATTATTTTGACTACTGGTTACGATTGGTTCATGCGTATATAATTAAAAGCCTAACCCCTCACTTCTCTTCTTATATTCTCTGATTCAAGCAGCGAAGCTCTGCCATTTTCATTTCTCCACTATTCCTAAAAATTGTAAAATATTACACACGTATACACATCGGAGAAGGGTAAAAAATAAAAAAGTTGAAGAGAAGAAGCGAATGAATACTACGGAAAAAGGTAAACTGAAATCTATATTTCCCTTAACCTCCAATCTCTTTCTAGATCTGTAATTCTAATAAAATATATACCTTGTTATATATATTCTTCTTGGTTAGAATGGAAAACGGAGTCAATTAAAGGATTAGATTCAGATTCGGAAATTTGGAAAGCTTAATAAGGTGAGTGGGAAATCATATAATTAATTTATAACATTGAAATTTTTCTCGTTGGATTCTTATTTAATTATTATGCCTAAATAAGATCTGATGAATTTTAGGCTTAAAATATACATATAGGATTAGTGCTCGCACATTCAATAAAATAGGTAATTGGAATAGGAATAGTATGTACAACATTATTTGGAAATTTGAAATCAATCCCAAATATCATTTGTAGAATTTTAGTAAAATTTTAAAATAATTTCAGATCTATAATTGGGTTGTAAATTAGGTTGCCTTGCGAATGTGAATTTCTATGTGTTGGTTTATTTCGAGTGGGTTTTATGTAATTTCCATGAGTTATCCAGTTCTAAAATACATGTAAAAGCGTGTCGTTTGAATTAACAAGACATATACCAAAATGGGAAAGAGATATGTAAGATAGAGGTATTCTTGCCATAGTTTAAACTATCTACTTCAAGAAAAGAAAAGAAATAATTTGTTTTTAATTTCAAATGAACCAAAGACCTCAGTTTTGGTTAATTTATGGAAAATTATAGCGGTGATCCTTTTTAGAAGGAGAGCTCTGATAAATTAAAACGTGCGAAGGAATGTTCTAGTTTAGAAATTAATATTTTTATATATATATAAACGTATAACCATGCTTAACGTTCAAAAATAGAAATATATAAATAACATAATTTACGACTATCTAGTATTAGTTATTAACCGCATAATAATTAATGGACTAGGATTTATGGATATTGATTACAAATTTAAAAGTCAATAATTTGTAATTAATAGATAGTTAAAAGGGAACTAAATGATGACTGGTGAGGGAAATTAATGACATTTATGGGAAAATAAATATGAATAATATGTTGATTTTGAAGCTAGTAAATAAATGTCATTAGAAAATTTCATATGGCAATTATGGGAAAATAAATAGCCATAATAGAGAATTTTGATACGGGTAAATAGATAAAAGGAAATAAATGAGAATAGATTAGAAGTTGTCCAATTTTGGCATTAATGGCTAATTATCATAGGATATAGACATTTGTTATACACTACAAGGATACCAAAGTCTAAGTGTTTAAATTAGAGGTAATAACCTAGTGAATAAGTAAGTATTGATATTATTAATTATACATAGGAAGCAATGTAATTTTCATTGTAGGAAATTATATAGCTTAAATTATACGTTTAGGACAAATATGAATTAGTGGGTCTAGCCCAACACTTAAGTTTTGGGTGGTAGGTTTGGTTTAGTTGGTTGGAATGCAAGGTCAGTAGAGTTAAACAACATAAGTTTGTCCTTCATATAGAGGCTACCAGCAGTTGTGTATAATTACTACTGATGTGGGATATTTCCAATCAAAGGATCTTTGGGGAAGGGATATGCGTTGCAGATAGGTGGGAAAAAATATACCGAGGGTTCACCTTCGATTTGAAGTATTAAATGGTCCATTGCTATTTAATACAGTGGGATCTGCTTCATATCCAATAAGAGTTAGTAAGTAACCGAAACAGGCATTCTTCTTGACTTGCTTAGGTTAGACTAAACGAGATGCCAGCTGTGGAGGGTTGACGGGCTATGCCATTTGTTGGTACCAATACTTATTAGTAGGTCTGACATATAGGCTTTGATGTCCAGCGATCCTGAGCTAGGGCTAGTAAAGACTCAAGTTATGCCCTAACAAATTTCGCTTCCTACTAGTGTAGAATCTACGTGGAAAACGTACAGATCTCAATGTAGACGGTTAGACGAAAAATTAGTGTAGTGGAGTTGGGTTATTTAACTCTTAAACGAGTCTTTAAGTTGCGTTTGCAGTAGGACAATTAAATTATATATTATATATATTATATTATAGAGCTGTACATAGGGGTCATTGGTCTTTGTTTCTTGAACCGATTGACTAACATTGATGTTGCAGAGAGCCTTTTTTAGGGACTTGAGGTAGTAAATGGCCGATGGGTCTACCTCCTCCTTAATTAAGAAGTATCAAGTAGCTGGGGTTTTGCGTAGTGAAATGTTTAGAGAAATGAATACAGGTGTGTGTGTGATACCATGAAGATGGTTAGGTTAGACATATCGTATATGCATATAAGATTTAATGGATTAGCCTTAAATAATAAACATATCACTTAAATGGAAATCAATCGGCATAATTAATGTATGAATAAAATATGTAAATTTTCAACTCCTCTCCTTATAATAACCCATAAGTTAGCTTTCGAAGGGCTGGATACTGGAGTGAAACGGGAACATAGACGGTGAAATATTCTTATGCGTGCTTGGTGCTGACATGACAATTAAATATTCAAAGAATGATATTCCGAGGTAGTAGCATTAGTCAATATGTATGTTATATTATAATTTTTTAATTCCGCCGTGAGTTTAGATTCATCACACGCTGATATACTTGTGTTTATCACAAATTACCAAAACCAACGATCCCTACTATAATGAACTAGGGTTTCGATTTAGTTGAAATTCGGACCTATTAAGATGCGGAATGTTTCAAGTTATAAACGAGATAATATTCATGTTTCATAGATCATTTCTACGTGAACGATTCACAATTTTTTTTCCAATAAGACTTTCTTTTTGTTTGTTGTGTACAATCTTCTGTGGTATATAGAAAATGGGGACTTACCGACCAAAAGTTTTATGAAATTCACTTGAATTGATATAATTTTTGCGGTAAAATTCATTACTTGTGAAAACTGATGTTTCTTAATCCATATGTGCAGAATTATATGCATTGTTACGTTTCATGGCAGACGCATCACTAAGGTTGTAGCTTGCTGTAAACAGACGCGGGGAATGTCGTATATAGGGTGATTATGTTTCCAGACAAATCGTGTGCTGATTTTCTTTGGAGAGGCAAATATCATAAAATCAGTTGGCATAAAGTTTGCACACCCAAAAGTGAGGGAGGGCTGGGCCTCAGAAATCTTAATGATCTTAATTTAACTTGTCAGTTAAAACTTTTTTGGAGATTTATAAGTGGTGATTCTTTATGGTCAAAATGGATGACTTACAAATATCTTAAAAACAATAGCTTCTGGACTATTTTACCAAAAATAATCAATCCAATGCTTGGAATCAAATTTTAAATTGCAGGGTTTTAGGTAAATCTCTTCTTCAAAGAAATTTTAAAGCTGGTCATGAAACCAGTCTCTGGTTTGACCCTTGGTTTCAAAATGACTCTTTTATTAATAGAGTTGGTTGGGATAATCTTGTCATCTGTGGAGAAGCAAATGCCAGTGTGAGTCTTATTATTGAAAATAATCACTGGCAACCACAGCTTCATCCTATCACCAACCCACATAAAAATTCTATTATTAATATCCCCATAGATCATAATGCTGACTGTGATTACTGGGAATGGTTAGCTAGCAGCAATGGTAAGTTTTCTTTCAAAAAAACTTGGGAGCATATCAGAAATAAACAACCTAATGTAGAATGGTATAAATGCATTTGGAACAGGGTGAAAAATCCAAAGATGGCAATCTGCACTTACTTTGCCATCAAAAACAGATTGCCAACTTTGGATATAATCAACAAATGGGGTAAAAATAACTCTTCACTCTGTTCCTTATGCAACTTATCGAATGAAACAGTGACGCATTTATTTTTTGAATGCAGCTACAGCTATCATATTTGGAATCAAATCAAAGTTAAGTTGCAGATAACTAAGACTAATAGCATGGATCTTTATCAAATCATCAAAGACATCAACAATCATTTCAGAAATAAAGCCCTAGAAAGTGATCTGGCGCATGTTCTACTTACTACTGCTGTTTATCATATTTGGAAAGAGAGAAACAACCGTACTCACAACAATATTAAGATGACAAAGAGCAAAGATGGAACATTATCGACAATGATAGCAAGATCATTCTTCTAAAATCAAAGAAAAAGATCAGAAATCAGACCAAATTTGAGTTCCTTTCGGAGTATTGGAGCAAAGAGGCTGGCAGTAAATATATCGAACATTATCTTCTCTATCCGAAGACTTATCATGCTGATTTCAGCTCGCATCAGCATACCAATCAAGACAATTTTGTGCATCGTCCCAGAAACGACTCCAATAATGGCATAGGTAGTTGCAATGCTACAGATCTAGGTTGCGATAACACTAGATTTGTATATTACAACCTCATTTCGCACGATGCAGCCATGAGAGATCATTACAACTCTAATCTCGTTGATAGGAGCATGAGGAGCAAATTTAATCAAAGTCTCTCTTATTGGGAGAGGGGAGAGAGTAGTAGAAGAGAGTAAACGAAGTAAATCTGCTTTCGTTTTCCTTTTCTCAGTCGCCATTTTTTCGTGTTTGTTTTTGTGTCGGCTGTGTTGTTTTGTGGTTGCTGAGGTTTGTGTTTTGTTTTGTTTTTTTGGTTTCGGGTGTGTTGTTTCTCACCCGTTTGTTCTTTGTTGGGCTGGGCCCTGTTACCTTTCTTCAAAAAAAAATGTTTCCAGACAAATCTAATAGTTTTGTGTGGAAACTGGGTTATCTTTAACCCTCAAGTGTTTCGTTAATTTATTTCATCATTGCAAAATTTTAGATTCAGGTTAATTTTCGAGAAGATCAAAAATTTCATCGTAGCGTTTTGTAAAAAAAGGGAAAAAAAAGCTAGACCATAACAAAATTAGATTAACATCATGATAATGTTAACAATACTATACATACTTGACGGTAGACTAATATTTAGTTCAACGCATCGAATAAATAAACTCAAACCATAAAAGGTATTATAATCGATAAAGAAGAGAGTGACAACGCAACAACGATGGTAGCATGTAACATTATGGAAATATTTAGAATACACTATAGTAAAATATCTGCTCTCTCCGACGTGAAAATGTCTGTCATTTCCATGGTATTAGACGGATTGTCTAAATGGCTTAGAAAAGGAGTAAGAATTAACATTTTGGTTTAAGAAAGCCGTACAAAATTTCCTATATCATTCCCATAACTTTTATTTTCATATTATAAATATTGAGGTACAAAAAAACATAGTAAACTTCTAATGTCACACCATCTTCATCCACAAACAAAACAAACCCGACATAGTCCTTCTTTACTATATTCAACCAAGTTTAAGAAAAAAATCCCCAATCCTAAACCGTCGACCAACACTAAAGTGCCTCTGCCCTACTCCGCTCTAGCCTCTGTTGAAGTGCACTGCCTCCTTCGTCCAACCTCCGTCAAAGTGCTCCACCATCCAAGCTCCAACACTGGAAGCGTAGAAGTTCGGGTATATATTAATTATAGATATTGATTTAATTAATTTGATTAACTAAACTAGTATGATAAATTAAGGTATATATTTTAGTTTAGAGATTAGTTTGATTAATGTAGGTATATATTTAATTCTTAAACGCTCGAATTATTAATTGTGAAATTCCTTTGTTCTTTTAGGTATTAATTCAATGGATTTAGTTTCATATTTAATGTGATTAATTTAGGTATAAGTTAATTTGTTAGGTATATTTGATATTTGTGAAACTGAAATTTGCATTAAACTTTTTATTTGATATTAACAAAGTAGTTAATATCGGTATCGGAAAAAGTATTTGTCTTGTACCGATGTGAGATATTTTAAAATACTGTGATAAAATCGGGTGATACCGCCAAAATACTAAAAATGCGTAGGACATGTTATAAATGATATTGTACTATGTTATAATTTTGTATTAATTTATGTTTTCAAATATTTGGACCAATAATGCTAAACTACTATCAAATACTTATTCTATATGGTTTACGAATTAAAATTTGTTTTCTTAGATATTCTAGAGGTTTTTAGGCTTTGGGAAAAAATAGGCTTTGGGAAAAAATTGTAGAAATTAGTTTCAGGGACAAAAGGTATGCATTTTAGGATGAAAGACAATTTTTTTTATAAATCATAGAATGATGGTTGTAACTATCATTTTCTATTCACCTTAAAAAGTGTCATTCAGACTAAAAAATAAACTTTTTGTCCCTGAAACTAGATTTTTTTTGTAACTTCTTCCCTGTGCCTATTTTCCTATTCTATATTACATACAAATTATAATATAGGCTCATAAAAATGGCAAAATTCGTATAATGTCCATCTTTATTATTTTCTTTATTTTTGGACAACATTCATTGCTTTTTCAGTAGTCTAATCATTTATATTACTTTCCTTTTTTTTCATATTTATAGTTTCTTCGTTTTTATTTTTACTTAGTTTATCGATTAAGCAATGTTGGCTTGATACAATTACTACTTTAGCTCATCTTTATTGATATGTCAAATATACAACTTTACAACTCTTCAAATTTTAGTTATGGTGCATGATAGTAACTATAAAATAAAAGTTCATAAGCTAACTTACCAATTAAAAATGGTAAGCAAAAAAAAAAAAGAAGAAGTAGCTTTTTTAAGTAGTAATCTTCACAAAAAATAAAAAATATATAAAATAATAGAATAAATAGGGTTTCTTTATTGAAAGACTAATGAAAAAGACTGACAATGCATGGTTAAAACTGAAAAATTAGTGCATTGAGATTTCTAATCTGGTCTACATATTAACATTCACCGGATACTAAAACAAATATTGAGAACGTGAAGATATTTATTTGTAAATATATTTTTCTAACACATACAATAAGGAATGATATTTTTAAAATATATCGGGTATTTTACATTAAATATCGGAGGATATATCGGCAAATATCGAACGATATATTGGTAATGATATTTTAAGCGATACATTAAAAAAATATCGGCTTAAGAGCGATATATATATATGTATGTATGTATATATATATAAACGATATTGTCTGATATAAGCTACATAGGATATCAGTATAAAATCGAATGAAAAACGCAATATTGGTTTATTTGACATTGGTATATTTGTGGAGTCCCTTTAATGTCTTGGACTCATTTAACGAATATCATATATGATCATTATATAGATATTCGTATTTGATACAATGGAAATTACTATTTAATTAATATGCTATTTGTTGAAATTGTCCAACTATTGGAAAAGTTATAAACGTTGTAATATTCATGTCTTGTAAATTATTTCAACTCGAATGGTTTATAATTTTTCAATAAGACTTTCTTTTGTTCGTGGTATATGCTCTTCTGTGTACCATATGTACTGCCAAAATTTTATTGAATCATTTGAGTTGATATAATTTACGAGATGTAAATATTGGTAATGAGAAGTAGGATGGTGGACCGTTAGAAATAGATGTCATTGTTAATTTAATTATGATATCCTTCACTTTGAAATTATTTATAAAATCAACTATCATGCAAGTATTTCACTACTACAAAACAGGCCATTTGCATCGGTTGTTTACCCCCCTTTTGCATCAGTTCAACAACTGATGCATATGCAACCGATGCAACAGGCTTAACACTTTTGCATCAGTTCTAAAACCGATGCAAAAAGGTCCTTTTTGCATCGGTTGTTACTAACAACTGATGCAAAATATCATGGTTGGTTGCTTGAACACAGCCCCCATGTTGCATCGGTTGTAATGAAAACCGATGCAACAAAGTAACTTGTTGCATAGGTTGTTGTTGAAAACCGATGCAAATTAATCCCTCTATTGCATCGGTTTTTTATAACAACCGATGCAAACTAATCGCTCAGAAACCATTATTACAGTACTCAAATAGACTATATATATTTATATTATTGATAATCCTATATATATATATATATATATATATATAAGAAAAAAACATGCACAAAAAAGAGAACATTGCATTCATCTTCAATTTTGTTACAGATTTTCAATTACATTTCAATTCATTGGCACTTTCATCACTGTACATTCTCGATTTCTATAAAAAAAACCCAACACTGACCATCCATTCAACCACTCATAACATCTCTGCCATCAACCACAAACCCAACGAAATCACCAAACCCTGCATATTCAAAAGAGTTTTCATTTTTAATCTGACTGCTAATGCAATAATTTGGATGTTGGTCAGATCTTGTCAAGCAAGGAGACAACGCAGGTTCCGAACCTTCTTCAGGCATAACTTACTGGTATGAGTTTTCTTTGCATTTATTTTCTTTTGCAAGACACTGATGTCCTTTAACAATATCAGCATTAGACATTTCAGATCTCCCATGGGAATCGCAGACAGTGTCATTAGGGACATTATCGTATTTGGCATTTTCATTAACAGTGAATTCTTTTGGAACTTGAATAGCTGACGTATATGACTGTGGTGGCATCAAAGGATCCTCGGATCCCACTAAACAACCCATGTTTTTTGATGTATGTTCAACAGATTTAAGCTCACACTTAGTTTGATATTCAGAATCGGTCTCTGTCTCGGATTCAAGTATGGTTGAAGCATCCAGATAGTTTTCAGTTTCACTAGTGATCTCATTGCCTGGAATTTCCATTTCAGAAATATCTGATTCAATCTCTGAATCATCGGAGCTTATTTGAGTAGGTTTAAATTGAGTATCATCTATAAGTATCTCATCACATGGTATGGGACTAATAGGCTTCAATATTTCTGATTTTTCATCCCATCTGACAGAAGGAGGACTAGGGCACGTTCTAATGGCATTGGCCTTATCATGCATATCTGAAGCAAAGGTGCTACCTTGAATTATATGTGACTTTGAAATACATGGACTATTGATCTCCGATTCATCTGGCAATCCTGATGAATTTGAATCTATGATTATTGGTTTAATAAATCTCAACCTTCTCGAATCAAACGATGATGGTCTGCTTTCAAGATCAGGTTTACGTCGTGAGGTGGATAAAGGTGAAGTATCAGTTGAAAAATGATCTTCATCAGCATTTGAATATGTAAATCGAGCACTGGAAAAATAGTTGCAGATAAATTGATTGCCTTTATAAGTTTAGATAATATATTTGACTCACACATTCTGCATGGCTTAATAAATGATACATAGTTTGGAAGGAAACCTGCTAAAGTGCTGGGATAATGATGAACCTAGTCAACCATCCACACAACTACTGTCAAATCCACAACAACCATCAACGTTGCTTCACCCATACAACTCACTTGAACCACTACTATTACATTCTTCTCTGGCTTTCTCCTCACGAAAACTTACCACAGTAACGTCATCACTCCTCAGCCACAACATCACTACATTTCCCATCACGCAAATAGCCAAGCCTTACTGTCATATTCACCAAGAAAAAACTGCATGTAGCACTTCTCAATCCACTGCACACATACATACAACCAAGCCTTACTGTCATATTCAACAGCCAACTACATTGCTCAACTAAAAATCCACCCCGACACCTTCATTGCAAACAAACAGCTGGCACTGCTGTAAACACGTTCAAAACCATCAACAATTGCCATTCCTCTTCAAACCCAAGAAAAAGACAGTAAGAAAGAGAATAGAACAAACCTCAATCGAACAATCTCAACAACCCAATTGCACCAGAAACCATCGACTTCCCCACTCACGATTGCCAAATACTCCACCAGTCACCAACCTCGAAATCACGCAGTTCCCCCCATCTTGATTTCTCATTGTTAGGTGGTGGTGTTGTGGAATGGGAGTTGCAGGTTTGTATGGCCGGTATGGTGTGTACTAATATGTATCAGTGGAGCATAAGGCAGGGATACGGAGTTTTAGTAGTGGTGAATGTTGAATGAAGACAGGGAGTGATATACAGGTGCACAATGTGGAGTATTATGCTGTATGGATGTCTGTAGTGGGTGATGTCTGTAGTGGTTGATAGGCTCAGTGTGGTATGTGCGGCAAGGAATGTATATAACATAACAGTGATTATGGAAATTGAAGTATGAAGAGGCACGGGGGAGGGGATGAAATGTTTATAATGCGAATGTTTATGCAGTTGCCTACAACAAGTTGATGTTGGTCAGAGATGGTGGAAGAGGTGGTTAGAGGTGAAGCAGTGATATGGCAAAGAATATTTGACTGAATTTGAATTCACTGTTGTTGATTTCTTTCTCTTTCCAATGTTTTACTTTGTAACGCATTGCTTTAAGTTCTTGTGCTTCTTTTAGTGTTAGATTGTGGCTACAACCAGTAAATGCTAGCATATCCTTTTCATATCTGTAACATTAAATTAAAAATCAAGTTAATACATTACTCTTTTGCTTTGAATTTGAATCAACTGCCCTGGTAGAATATCAGAAAGTTCTGCATATAACTTTGTGTCACATGTCATGGACTAACTTATCTGATAAAACTAATGGACATTATGCAACTTTAACATTTCTTTATGAATAGCATAAAGTTTTATGTTATAACTAATAGCAATTTATAAGTACCTCAAATGGAGGGCAATGTAATGGCTACTTCCATTCTCAGTCTTTCAATAAGCTTATTTCCAAGTTCTTCAATTTGGGGTGTGTACTTAAGTGCCTTGTAATTGGCACGGCATCTAATCTTCTGTATTGAAGGAGCAAGGCCATTGTTTGCAATTCTGGAGTCCGTGTGAGTAAACTTTATCACCTTATGTTTCTTTAAAATTTTCTCATAATTTTTGTAGTGGAATGCCTGCACAGATATAAATAATGCGTTTGGTTAATTTCTTACATAAGAACAGCAAAAACTTATGTAAATTTTAGAAAATGATACCTTTGACCGGGAAGTAGGAGCTCTTACAAACGGTCTGACTAATTTATATTTATCAGGAAGCCTCTCAACAATTTCAATATCATCTTTTAGAGTATCTATAAAATGTTTCCAGTTAAATATATCTTTGAATTCACTGCAAATCATGGTTTATGTAAGTTGAACTGAGGCTGTAGCAGTTGCTTGTATGTAGTGATGTAGTTGTTGTTTTGCGATTGTCTGGTGGTACATGATGAAGGGGATGGTGAACTGCAGTATTGTATGCAGGCAAATGCACTATATTTCATTTTGATTTTACATTAAAGTTTAAACCCTCTTCTACCACAACAATTCCTCACTGTTGCTTCACTTACAACAGCAACCACCTCTCTGTTTCACATCTTACCACATCCAAACTTACTGCTCCACAAGCCTGACCCCCCATCCCACTGCCTAACAGTTCTACTTCAACCATATTCAGAATACAATCCTAAACACAACCATATACCAATCACTACCCTTCATAGCCACCATTACCCGACTACAACCCATCATCTTGCAACTGCCTCTTGCCTTCTTGCTTCATCACACAACTGCCTTCCATTGCTGAGACATCCCTAACCTGTCCATACATACATCCACTAACATTTCTTTTTTACTTCACAGTTCAATCACAGTACATCATACCAAACCAAACGCTGTCATTCCCCTCGACCGCAACCAGTATTGCCATACAGCTATAACCATATTAGTCACCCTCCACTTCACTGTCCCCCTCCACTTTACTGATAACACTTCTCTTCGACCAAGCTTCTATTGCCATCAACATTTCCCTGTCAAAAATCATGGTAACTACCACCAAGCAGCTCCATAAACAACTACCATTGCTCATATCCATAAACAACTACATCGCTATTTAAATCAACTTCTGCACATACAACAACTTTTGATCACGGTATTATTATAGCATCGTGCTCCCAGAAGGTTTAAATCAAGATTGTGGAACATGGTACCTAGTTAAAGTATCCCAAGCCCCAAATAATACAATGTTAAATATAACTACTATAGCATGATTTTCAATGATAAATGTTTGAATTGCAATTGTTGGTGGCGAGGGAATAGTTAAACGTGTGTAAAAGTACCAATGCATTACCATCGTTGAGTAGGATATCCGCATCCATTAAGACATTTGTTTAGAAAAATCTTGCCACTGTAATCACAAACAGGCATGCATCTGTCATATTAAAAATTGATACTGGTCAATATCTTTCTATTTCTTTTCCATTGATCCAAACTTGTCCCTTTCCCATTTCCATCATGTCAATACTAACAGGGTTATTTCCTTTTGGAGCTTTTATTACCCGAACATCTCATGCCTCAACGACTAAATCTGATCTCTAAAAACCTCGCTCCAAGCCTAATCCCAAATTAACCCGCTGGACCTCCTCTCTAAACCGCTGCTCTCTTCATTGATGTGTTCACCACTTTACTACGCAACACAGTCCTTCTAAAGGATGCTTGCTCTGCCACAAATGATAACTTAATGATGCCTCCTGGAGTTAATGTGAAGAAAAATGCTCAATAACGCACGCAAATCATCTTCGTCCAAAATATCCTTCTCCACTATCATCTGCAGCATCGACTTCCTGAAATCTGTCAACAGATCGCTGCTCTTGAACCAGGGCCACGCCTTCTTCTACCTTATGCTACTACTGTTGTTGCAATTGAAGCGCGTGCATTGCTTCCTTTTCGATCATGGGCAGGGCCGGAGAAGATGGGAGTGCTGGACGCGTCATGGTCTTCCTCTATGATGGAAGAGGACGAAGGCATGGAGGCGGCGGTGACTGATTTGGAGTTGGATGTGGTTTTGGTTGTTGCGTGGATTTACCGGATGAGTTAGGAATGAAAAAAGAGGAACATAGGGAGATCTAAAAAACATGAAAGGAGAAAAAAGAATGAAGTAGAAGACACGCTATTTAAATTTTCAAAAGCTTTGGAGCCAATTTTTCATTATTTCCCACCTAAATTTCATATTGCCATCAACATGTAGTTGCATCGGTTGACTTTAAAACCGATGCAACTAAAACTATTTGCATCGGTTGTTGGTGAGAACTGATGCAAATTTTGATTTTTTTTATTACCTATTGCTTTTCATGTACCAATTGCATCGGTTATTAAGATAGAACTGATGCAAATAGTTCTATTTGCATCAGTTTTTACTTGAACCGATGCAAATGAGGCGAAGCAATATGCACTTTTTGTACTAGTGTTTGTAAAATCCATTATTATGAAATTGTATGTGGAAACAATTATTATCAAACTATTCGTTGTTAAATACATGATATGATATTTTTAGAAATATCAATGAATGGTTTTGATAATAAGAAATAATAATAAACGATGTATTTATAAAATTTAATAGTATAGTGTACTTTTGATTTAAAAAACAATATATGTTATTTTGAACAAAATATAATAATATATTGTAATAATATCAAAATTAATAATATATGGTATTATTTGTAAAGTGTAATAATATATGGTATTACTGATAAAAATAAAAATATATGGTATTGTTGATAATAAACATATAAATAAAGAACAATAATTTATGCTATTATTGATAAAACAATGCTATTTAAAACTACGATAAGAAAATGAAGAAGAGAAAACTTCAGCCGCATTTTTTTAATGAAGGGCACAGGTTTAAAAATTTTGTCTAAGGACATAGATATAACATTCACATGAAATAGATTTATATGAGCTATGAATACGAATGCTATATGACTTAGCATTATATATGTGTGATTTTATATTAATTTAGATTGTATAAGTAATGATATATTAATTTGACATTTCTTTAACTGTGAAAATGAATGATATTTTCATTCATCTAGTTTAGTTCATATGATTCTAGTTTAGCATTTCCTTTATCCGATGCTAATTTAATATTTGTTTTATCTGATGCTATATTAATACAACATTCAGTATCATTAGGACTAAAATTTAAAACCTGTATCTTTCAAACTAAAATCGGTCTTAGGTTTTTCCTTTAAACCAATTCAATCGTGCTATTATTTATAACAAATAATTTATGGTATTCTAAATAAATAAAATAATATATGGTATTAGTCATAAAAATTAATGATATATTGTTTGTTTAATAAAAAATAATAACGAATGATATTATTTGTAAAATATAATAACATATAGTATTATTATAAAAAATAATTATATATGGTACTAATAATAAAAATAATAATTTATGGTATGTTTAATAGAAAAATAAAAATGGTTAGTATTATAAATAATAATATTAGTTAAATTTAGCATAATTTTATTGTGTAAAATATAGTATTATTTATGTTTACTTGTACAATAAAAGATGGATTTTACAGAAGTTTGAATTCAATATACGTGAAAGGAAATTAGGAACTATATCGTTGCATTTTAGAAACGGTGTGGAAGCATTCCTGAAGAAGGCATCTTGTGATAAAACAAACATTAACGATATGATATGTCATTCCGTAAACTTCAAGATTACAAAAGTATAGCTTCATATTTGCATGAACTTGATATTATGATGAACTATTACATGTAGATATATTACAGTGAAGAAGGGACATGATTTTATAGAAGTAGTTAAAGATGGGAACGAAAAGATTAATGTCAATTTTGATGAATTTAGTCCTGAAAATAAAATGATATAAATGGCTCATAATATCGTTAGTACAAGTATATGAAGAGATGAACATGATATGGAAAAAGAACTTGTCTCGGAAGCAAAAAAATATTTTTAACTTCTTGGAAGCTTCAAAATGACCTCTTTATAAAGGATTTATAATGACACACTTGCCAATGATATCTAGATTAATCGCTATAAATTTCAAATACAACACATCGAAAACCCTGATGAATATAATACTTAGTCTCCATAAGGAAATAGTTCCTTTTGACAATGTATTGGTAGAGAACTGGTATTCACTAAAAAAGTATCTACATTTAGATTGCCATATGAAAATATATAAACTTGTCCAGGTGGATGCATAATGTATTAGATAGAAGATAAAAATCTTACAAGGTATTTATTTCACAAAAATAGAAATATAAGTTTGGCAAAAATCGTGGGAAAGGCATTGGTAAATGTGTATATTTCCCTTAGCATTCTGCCATACAAAAAATAGTGATATACACATAATTTATGCATATATGCATTTTGATATATTCTTTGGATTATTATATTCTTACAGTTTAAGCGTGCGCAAATATGACTTCGCTTCTAGTGCAACATCCTCTGCCATTCGTATAACATGGTAGTGTTTGAACCTCCAGTTTATGTTTCAATAACAACAACTATACACACATATACACACACATTTTAAGGTTACAGGTATATACTGCAAGAAAACATCATGCTCGAAAATATTGAGACTCGAAGATAAACGACGATCTATCGACCATACTATAGTTAGTAAGGATACTCTACTGTAAAAGAGTCTTAAATAAAATATTGTTAAGACCTCCTTGAGTATATATACATACATAATCATACACGATTTCATATACATTAAAATTAATTTGAAAAACCACTTTACTACTCATGGACGTTTGAGGTAAAATGTGACAACCCGAAATTTCTGGATGTTTGAAATTGGAATATTTAATTGATTTTAAATATTTAAAAGTTAGTTTCTAAATTTGTAACGACCCGTAAATTTTAACTGTTTTAATAACGTTATTAACTGAATGTGTGTGAAATTTAATAAAAATTTAAAATAAAAGTTTGAAATAAAAATTTGATATTTGGAATACGTCTAGTTAAACATAGCAACCAGTAAATTTTCGTCCGAAAATATGAAAGTTTATTTCGTGCGTAATATTTCAATTTAATCAATTAAAAATCGATGAAAATAAAGAGTTTTCGAAACCTAAATATTTTTGCATAGAAAAATTCTAAACCATCTTCTGAGCAAGACGTTGTTTTTCGTTTTTCCAAATTCGAACATCTTTAGCTCCGTCGATCTTATTTTTCTGTGTTTTTCATGCATTTTCCGCTAGTATAAAAATTCGAATTTTTATAATTCAATCGTATCACTAATATCTATATACCGTTTTGATCGTCTCGTCATACTGATCTCCGCGGTATATTTATTTCCGTATTTTGAGGTCCGGCACGCGACGGAAACATTAAAATGTTCGTTGTAACGGTACCCATCTTGAAGCTTTTAATATCCTGTGACCATTCAAAGCTTCAAATGGCTGGAGGCTTTTATTATCAGCTATTAACTCTTCCAATGCATTGATGACTTCATTTATTTCCATCAGTTATGAAATATAATTTTATACATTTACATTTGAACGGTTCACTTTGTTTTATGTTTGGCCTTTCACTTCGTTCTTTTTCAATGCAAACTTCACATGTTTACTGCCACTTTCCACCCTCTCTTCTCAATCCCTTCCTCCCTTCCGTTCATGGCCAAGGATACTAAAAAGAAAAAAAGAAAAAGAAAACTCAGATTTCTCCTTCTTGAAGCCTGCAACCTATTCTCCTCTTCTCTCTCGCATGCTCGGCCGTAACCGCTTGTCACCGCATATCCTGCCTCCGCGCCAGGTTCCTGTTCCCTCCACCTTTTCGCTGGCCACCCTTGGAGGAGCTAAAGCTCGTGTGCCGCCGCCGCACCACTTGCCTCTTCAGCCCCACGCGGCCATTCCCTGACCACGTCGCGTCCTTATCTCCACTTCCATCAACCACCGCGCAACCCATAGCCATTATCGGCCTCGCTCCTTCCCTCTCCTCCTTGACATCTTCCATCGCCAAAACATTCAGCCCATAAAACACAACACCAACTCCCGCCATATCTCAGCCTCGCTCACCACTTCATCCACCCTCTGACCCAAACTCGAGCACTTCATCTCTCTGAACCTCAAGCATGACCCCTTTTCCCCTGCCGAGCTTCTCCTTTATCCTTGCCATATCAGTATATGCTTTAATATATGTAAGTTTGTTTACAGGTTGAAAGCTATGAGAGTCATATATATGTATAGCTTATTATTATGTTAGTTTTACTTATATATATGTCTAAGTTTAATAACGTGTTCTTGAGAAAAATAAAGATTTTGCTATTGTTATGTGTGTGGTATACTATATTTCATAGTCTGTTAATATGTGTATCAGTTAATTTATTTATATATTGATCTGCGGTTTATACATCTGCTTGTTATGTATGTTGCGTGCGCAGGAACATATGTACATTATATTAATTTATTGATGGTATTGTCTTACATAAAAGGGAAGAAGGCAGAACTATAAGTGTTAAATAATCTTTAAGGTGCTGTTTACGGTTTTATTTAAGTAATTTATTTGTATACTTGATTTTATAAGTGTTTTAACGTACGTTATATCATAAAGTAATATATTTTAACGGTTGCTGTTTACGGTTTTATACTTCAAAGTTTAGTTGTATATGTATGATTAAAGTATTAACATTTTGTAGTTATATATATGCACCGGTTATAAGTATAGGCTGTATTTCGTTAGATATTAAAAGTATTTATAGTTTATAAGATTTTGTTGTAGGTTATATGTACATATATGTATATGCTCTATTTTAATGTGTGGGTTTTACTATATCAAGTGATAAGTTATATTTATTGAAATAAAGCAAATTATTTGTTTTTTTAAAGCGCTATATATATATATAATGTAATAAAAATGTATATGTTGATTTTATAAATATTTGTCTTAATTTAAAGCTATGATTTTTGAAAACCATAGATATATTTAATTTAATATTTGTTTGAATTTAAAATATATATATACATATACAGTTGCATGTAAGTTCTCTTATACCAATTATATCCATCGATCGAATTCTGATTTGATTTCGTCTATTTCTGTTATCAGCTCTACCCGTCAAATTCGTACCCATCTAGCTTTGTTTTGGAACTCATGATTGGATTCGTAATTCATCATATTGTCGTTCGTCTCTAGCCTCGAAAGGTGAACAATCACTCACGATTAATGTTATTTTATTTATTAAAATTGATTTCAATTGAAACGACAATTGAAATATGCCGCGGTTAGTTAATTACACTGTTATATATGCTATTACCTATATCAGTTCACCTGTGACATCTGACACCATTATCTATTATTTATACGATGATAATCTGGTTTGGTTGATAAATGATTGATTGTTTGATGTTGATATTGGATGTTAAATTGTTAGGTATGAAGTGATAAATAATTTACATTTGAAATTGACGTAGGAGTTAACAATTTGAAATAAATATATGTGTTGAATTTGATTAGATAAAATTTGTATAATATGACCCCCTTTAAATGTTTAAATAAATTGACGTAGAAATAGTGTTAACTACACCTTGAACCACTCAATGTATGTTGATTAAATCGATGTAGTATGAAACTGAATAATGAGTGACAAGTGAAGAACCGTATAAATAATTAGTGTAATAATCTTTAATCTGCGTGAAATGATAGTGTAGATTCTAGAAATAATTATATTAATTTGCACAAACAACAATGTAAATTTAATACGATTATTTCGAAATTATTTGAATTAATTGTTGGATTGTTATTAATGTTTGCTATTGTTTGTTTATTTACTTTGACACCATCCCAGTTATCACACTGCAAGTTTCCTTTGCTATGTTTTGATTTTTGGATTGAAATTGAATCGGGTTGAAATGATAAATACCCAAATTTAACTTTGACTTAGGATAGAAAATTAAATAAATCCCGATTGGTCAATAAATTGATTTAAAAATAAAAATAAGATTTTATTTGAATAAATAATAAGGTTTTGAAATGAAGTTGGAATTTGAATTTTAATGAAAGGAAAATGTTAATATTTAAGAATTTGAAACAAAAATGTTAACATAGTAGTTATTGAAAGAACGTTGTTTTAAAATAAATTATTAGATAAGAAAATTGGAATTATTCATTTAATTAAGTTTGAAATGATTAAGTTTGAATTTACAATTAAGTTTGAAATTATTAAGTTTGAAATTATTTAATAATTAAGTTTTGAAAATATTTAATAATTAAATAAGATTGGATTATTTGATAATTAAATAAAAATTTGAATTCTTTCATAAGAGAAATTGAACTTTTGAATAAGTGAATTTGAACTTCGTAAATAATTGAAATTAAGATTCTTTATTAATTAAGTTTTGGAAAATTATTTAAATAAGTGAATAAGTGAAATTGTTTTCTTTAACAAGAAATAAAAATATGTGTGGAATAAATATAAATCGTGTAAATTAAGAATTTGATTTAATGAATCTAATTTAATTAAATTTTTAAGTTTTGATGTAATAAAGTTGAACTTAATTAATTGATTTAACGAATTGGAAATTAAATGGAAATTGTTTTGAATGACAAATTAACTTAACGAATATTGAATGAAATCGATCAATGAATTTAAATTGATTTGAACGTTAAATTAAATTAATTTAAATGTTTTCGTAATGAAATTTATATACGAACTTGAATCAATGCTTGAATTGTTTAAATAAAAATTGAAATTGAATTATAAGATTTGAAATAGTAGTTTAGAAGATTTGAAACATAAATCATGGAAATCGATATCGAAAGAAAAATGAAATGATGGTTTACGAATTTTAATTGAAATCGAATTTGATTTGGTTTTGAAATATATAAACGACCAATAGGTGAAATAGTTAAGAAAGTTATTAAAGAAACCGGAATCGGTTATGGACATACTCTCTGTCTAAACCAAAAGCCACTTTAATAACTATACGCGGAGTGTGATCTAGAATAAAGTGGTTGGAATGAACACACTTCTTCGTAAACTACTCATTACTTGTTATTGATTGGTGCACCCTCGTACTTTTGGGAGTGTTGTTTCGCGGTGTTGCGATCGTTGCGGTGATGCGTTTTCACCGGTCCGGATCAGGCAAACGGAAGTTTCACTACCTTGGGTATTGCCTCATGTGCCTTGTCATACTTGTGTCCCTATATACGCGACCACTACGAATTTGTTTTGTGTTATACCTATGGAGTGCTCCCTGATATCCCACTAGTTTACGGTGGAGTTTACAGTGCTGTATGGACTATGACATATATATAAAATGTGTTAAGGGGGATAATGGTAACCCCTTAACACTATTTTGATATTTTATATTACTGATAGACATTATCTATTTAGCGTATATTACTACATAGTAGATAGTTTAACGGATCCTTAAAGGATGGTTATTTCAACGTCCTTTGAGTTACTTGTATTTCAATTGTTATTTCACTTAAGTTGGATTTATTGATATAAGAATGTTAATCCTGACTCGAGTGTTTTGTGTTTTGCTTTACGCTCGGGTCAGACTGAGTGGTTCAGCTTTTGAGACTCACCTTTGGAGTTGGAGATCCAGCTATCTATCCAGCTTTCAAATATTCAGTTGATCCCGGTGATGTCTTCTGATTCTTGTATTTGCCTATTGTATTCAAGACTTCTGTTGTGACTTATTTACCTCTATTATATATATATATATATATATATATATATATATATATAGTAGCTTCATGAACTACTATCTTTTGCTTCCGCTGCATATTATTACTCTGTGTCTGTGATTCTGTGTTTATTTATTTACTGTATATCTGAGTTTGCCAAATTTAAATTAACGATTCGGTATTTTGAATTATTCAAGTCCGACATGTGCGGATGCGAATAGTCCTAAATAGCGGGTTGTTATAGTTGGTATCAGAGCTTTGGTAGATCTAGGAAAAACTTAGCATATATGGTAAATGTATTTACAGAATCAATCTCATTCGAGCTTCAATCTCTTCCTTTTGACCCAATTCCTTTGAATTTTGGAACGTTCCCTGCGGTTCCAAAATTCATTCGTGTCCCTCACCATTCGTCTTCTTTCAATTCTGGAGCATCCCATAACTCCACTTCTAATGACCTTTATAATGAATTGGCGGTCTTGTCAAACTTCGAATGAATTGAAAAGGGGTGAAACTCCTTTACAATAAGCATTGATTTACCGGATATTTCTGAATCCTCGGTTTACAATGCTAGCTATCTCCTGCTATACCTGAATTCGATTTCTTGAGATCAAATGTAGATTTTCCTCAGAATCCTACATCGATCTAATCCTTGAAGTCACGGTCGACCCGGTTAAGGTTGCCCATGATTTATATAAGGTTACCCATCTCCCGATTTTGTTATTTAAAACATCTTATCTTTGTTTCGAACCTATCTTCGAATCAAAATTTTCTTTGATTTGAGTCCATCAAAAATTTGAATTTCTATACTGCTTTGGAATCCTTCTTGTATCGTCGAGCGAGTAAGTGTATTTGAAAATTTATATTAAAAATGTTTATATATATATATATTGTGTTGTTTGAGTTGTTGATGTTGATTTGGGCTTTCCATCGATTCGTCTGATCAACGATATCGATAGGATTTCCAAAACACTTTAACAGAGCAAACTAACACAATACTGTTTTCAAATTTGGCAAATAAATTGTGTATGATTATAGTATACATATAAGTAAATTTTCTGATAATTGTTAAATGAATTGGTTAACTAAATGATGTTATTTGATTTTCATTTATTGTTTTGTAAACCATTGATTTACCAACATATAAATAAATGAATTTATAAAACTTGTTTGATTTGAATTTCAAATGGATTTAAATTAGAATTTGAGAATTTAATTTCCGGTGATTTCAAACTTTGATTCGAAAGTTTTAAAGTGTATAGTATTTAAGATATTTCCAAATAGAAACCATTTCAAAGAATTTAAAGGTTAAATCAGTGCTCTTTTCTTTGTCGCTGGAAAATAATTTCGGTGATGGGGGCCGCATCATCGACATTTATTTTCGAGTTTCGAAGTGGAGAGACCATCAATAGCTTGCTACACTTTTGCTTTGAAGTGAATTTGATTGAAATTTCTAAAGTATGACTTGATTTAAAATATATATATTAGTATTTGATTTAGGTTTGACTTGGATATATTGTATGTATTAATTATCTCTAAATTGTTTAAAGTCAATCGAAAATTTAAATACTTAAAATTTGGGTAAAGGATGATTTCAATTATAATTGAAGCCAAAATTTTAGAATGGACAGTTAAATTAGAAATGATTGAATTAGAAAATTTACTTGTATAATACTCAATTGCATTATATATAACTTACCAAAATTTTCAAAAGTTAACTATGTAATTGAATATTGCACAGTATAAAATAATGTTAAAGGAATTTTAAATAAATTTGAGTAGTTATAATAAGTGTAAATATACTTAATATATATGTGATAAGATATATTAAATAGAATAAATTTAATAATAATTTGGAATAAAGAAAATTAAAATTGTCGAATAAAGTGTGATTATAATAAATGACTATTCAAATTTATGATCTTTAAAATTGTTAATTTAAGATAATTGGATAATATACAATAAAAATTGTCTTCATAAATAAAATTTATGTGCGCATAAAAATGTTATACACTAAAAGTTTAATTATAAAATGATTAATAGAGATAAATTGAATACTGGGTTAGTTGAATAATAAATGGATTAATAAAATAAATTGTTGTTTGAAATAAATTTTGTAACAAACAATGATAAATTGAAAATAAACTAAGTTAATGAAATTCCTTGAGTTTAAAATCAATTATTGAATATTAATCAATTCAATTGAAATTTATATGGTTTAAATTAATTGTTTATTATGTAATTCAAATCTATTTTCTTCTGGTTGTTTCTATTCTCCTACCTCCTTCCTTTTCGAGGACGAAAAGTTTTGAGTGGGGGAGAATGTAAAGACCCGTAAATTTTAACTATTTTAATAGCGTTATTAACTGAATGTGTGTGAAATTTAATAAAAATTTAAAATAAAAGTTTGAAATTAAAATTTGATATTTGGAACACGTCTAATTAAACATAGCAACCGGTAAATTTTCGTCCGAAAATATGAAAGTTTATTTCGTGCGTTATATTTCAATTTAATCACTTAAAAATCGATGAAAATAAAACATTTTCGAAACTAAATATTTTTACATAGAAAAATTCTAAACCATCTTCTTAGCAAGACTCGTTTTTTCAAATTCGGACATCTTTAGCTCCGTCGATCTTATTTTTCTGTGTTTTTTTATGCATTTTCCGCTAGTATAAAAATTCAAATTTTTATAATTCAATCGTATCACTAATATCTGTATACCGTTTTGATCGTCTCGTCGTACTGATCTCTGCGGTATATTTATTTTCGTGTTTTGAGGTCCGGCACGCGACGAAAACATTAAGCTGTTCGTTGTAACGGTACCCATCTTGGAACTTTAAATATCCTGTGACCATTCAAAGCTTCAAACGGCTGAAGGCATTTATTATCAGCTATTAACTCTTCCAATGTATTGATGACTGCATTTATTTCCATCAGTTACGAAATATAATTTTATACGTTACATTTGAACGGTTCACTTTGTTTTATGTTTGACCTTTCACTTCGTTCTTTTTCAATGCAAACTTCACATGTTTACTGCCACTTTCCACCTTCTCTTCTCAATCCCTTCCTCCCTTCCGTTCATGGCCAAGGATACTAAAAAGAAAAAAACTCAGATTTCTCCTTCTTGAAGCCTGCAACCTATTCTCCCCTTCTCTCTCGCATGCTAGGCCGTAGCCGCTTGTCACCACATCTCTTGCCTCCGCGTTAGGTTCCTGTTCCCTCCACCTTTTTCGCTGGCCACCCTTGGACGAGCTGAAGCTCGTGTGCCGCCGCACCCCTGGCCTCTTCAGTCCCACGCGGCCATTCCCTGACCACGTCGCGTCCTCATCTCCACTTCCATCAACCACCGCGCAACCCATAGCCATTATCGGCCTCGCTCCTTCCCTCTCCTCCTTGACAGCTTCCATCGTCAAAACATTCAGCCCATAAAACACAGCACCAACTCCCGCCATATCTCAGCCTCGCTCACCACTACATCCACCCTCTGACCTAAACTCGAGCACTTCATCTCTCCGAACCTCAAGCATGACCCCTTTTCCCCTGCCGAGCTTCTTCTTTATCCTTGTCATGCCAGTATATGCTTTAATATATGTAAGTTTATTTACAGGTTGAAAGCTATCACAGTCACATATGGATATATCTTATTATTATATTAGTTTTACTTATATATATGTCTAAGTTTAATAACGTGTTCTTGAGAAAAATAAAGATTTTGCTGTTGTCATGTGTGTGATATACTATATTTCATAGTCTGTTAATATGTGTATCAGTTAATTTATTTATATATTGATCAGCGGTTTATACATCTGCTTGTTATGTATGTTGCGTGCGCAGGAATATATGTACATTATATTAATTTATTGATGGTATTTGTTTTACATAAAAGGGAAGAAGGCAGAACTATATGTGTTAAATAATCTTTAAAGTGCTGTTTACGGTTTTATTTAAGTAATTTATTTATATACTCGATTTTATAAGTTTTTTAACGTACGTTATATCATAAAGTAATATATTTTAACGGTTGCTGTTTACGGTTTTATACTTCAAAGTTTAGTTGTATATGTATGATTAAAGTATTAACATTTTGTAGTTATATATATGTACTAGTTATAAGTATAGGTTATATTTCGTTAGATATTAAAAGTATTTATAGTTTCTAAGATTTTGTTGTAGGTTGTATGTACATATATGTATATGCTCTATTTTAATGTGTGGGTTTTACTATATCAAGTGATAAGTTATATTTATTGAAATAAAGCAAATTATTTGTTTTTTTAAAGCGATATATATATATATATATATATATATATATATAATGTAATAAAAATGTATATGTTGATTTTATAAATATTTGTCTTAATTTAAAGCTATGATTTTTGAAAACCATAGATATATTTAATTTAATATTTGTTTGAATTTAAAATATATATATACATATACAGTTGCATGTAAGTTCTCTTATACCAATTATATCCATCGATCGAATTCCGATTTGATTTCATCTATTTTTGTTATCAGCTCAACCCGTCAAATTCGCACCCATCTAGCTTCATGCTTGAATTCGTAATTCATCATATTATCGTTCGTATCTAGCCTCGAAAGGTGAGCAATCACTCACGATTAATGTTCTTTTATTTATTAAATCTGATTTCAATTGAAACGACAATTGAAATGTGCTGCTGTTAGTTAATTACACTGTTATATATGCTATTACCTATATCAGTTCACCTGTGACATCTGACACCATTTTCTGTTATTTATACAATGATAATCTGGTTTGTTTGATAAATGATTGATTGTTTGATGTTGATATTGGACGTAAAATTGTTAAGTATGAAGTGATAAACAATTTACAATTGAAATTGACGTAGGAGTTAACAATTTGAAATAAATATATGTGTTGAATTTGATTAGATAAAATTTGTATAATATGATCCCTTTAAATGTTTAAATAAATTGACGTAGAAATAGTGTTAACTACACCTTGAACCGTTGAATGTATGTTGATTAAATCAATGTAGTGTGAAATTGAATAATGAGTGACAAGTGAAGAACCATATAAATAATTAGTGTAATAATCTTTAATCTACGTGAAATGATAGTGTAGATTCTAGAAATAATTATATTAATTTGCACGAACAACAATGTAAATTTGATACGATTATTTCGGAATTATTTGAATTAATTTTTGGATTGTTATTAATGTTTGTTATTGTTTGTTTATTTACTTTGACACCATCCCAGTTATCACACAGCAAGTTCCCTTTGCTATGCTTTGATTTTTGAATGGAAATGGAATCGGGTTGAAATGATAAATACCCAAATTTAACTTTGACTTAGGATAGAGAATTAAATAAATCCCGATTGATCAATAAATTGATTTAAAAATAAAAATAAGATTTTATTTGAATAAATAATAAGGTTTTGAAATGAAGTTGGAATTTGAATTTTAATGAAAGGAAAATGTTAATATTTAAGAATTTGAAACAAAAATGTTAACATAGTAGTTATTGAAAGAACGTTGTTTTAAAATAAATTATTAGATAATAAAATTGGAATTATTCATTTAATTAAGTTTGAAATCATTAAGTTTGAATTTATAATTAAGTTTGAAATTATTTAATAATTAAGTTTTCAAAATATTTAATAATTAAATAAGATTGGATTATTTGATAATTAAATAAAAATTTGAATTCTTTGATAAGAGAAATTGAACTTTTGAATAAGTGAATTTGAACTTCGTAAATAATTGAAATTAAGATTCTTTATTAATTAAGTTTTGCAAAATTATTTAAGTAATTAAATAAGTGAAATTGTTTTCTTTAACAAGAAATAAAAGATGATTTATGTGTTGAATAAATATAAGACGTGTAAATTAAGAATTTGATTTGATGAATCTAATTTAATTAAATTTTGAAGTTTTGATGTAATAAAGTTGAACTTAAGTAATTGATTTAACGAATTGGAAATTAAATGGAAATTGTTTTGAATGACAAATTTACTTAACGAATATTGAATGATATCGATCAATGAATTTAAATTGATTTGAACGTTAAATTAAATTAATTTAAATGTTTTCGGTTGAAATTTATATACGAACTTGAATCAATGCTTGAATTGTTCAAATAAAAATTGAAATTGAATTATAAGATTTGAAATAGTAATTTAGAAGATTTGAAACATAAATCATGGAAATTTATATCGAAAGACAAATGAAATGATGGTTTACGAATTTTAATTGAAATTGAGTTTGATTTGATTTTGAAATATATAAACGACCAATCGGTGAAATAATTAAGAAAGTTATTAAAGAAACCGGAATCGGTTATGGAAATACCCTCAGACTAAACCGAAAACCACTTTAATAACTATACGCGGAGTGTGATCCAGAATGAAGTGGTTGGAATGATGTACGTGATGACTGAAGAAAGAGAACGATAATGGATAGCCTTGACACTTGTGTCAAATTGGAAATGACTAAAACAGGAGCCATGCTGGGCCAAATGGGGTTAGCCACCTCGAGCGAACACATTTCTTCGTAAACTACTCATTACTTGTTATTGATTGGTGCACCCTCGTACTTTTGAGAGGGTTGTTTCGCGGTGTTGCGATCGTTGCGGCGATGCGTTTTCACCAGTCCGGATCAGGAAAACGGTAGTTTCACTACCTTGGGTATTGCCTCATGTGCCTTGTCATACTTGTGTCCTTATATACGTGACCACTACGAATTTGTTTTGTGTTATACCTATGGAGCACTCCCTGATATCGCACTAGTTTACGGTGGAGTTTACAGTGTTTTATAGACTATGGCATTTATATAAAATGTGTTAAGGGGGATAATGGTGATGCCTTAACACTATTTTGGTATTTTATATTACTGATAGACATTATCTATTTAGCGTATATTACTACATAGTAGATAGTTTAACGGATCCTTAAAGGATAGTTATTCCAACGTCCTTTTAGTTACTTGTATTTCAATTGTTATTTCACTTGAGTTGGATTTATTGATATAAGAATGTTAATCCTGGCTCGAGTGTTTTGTGTTGTGCTTTACGCTCAGGTTAGACTGAGTGGTTGAGCTTTTGAGACTCACCTTTGGAGTTGGAGCTTCGTCGGAGATCCAGCTATCTATCCAGCTTTCAAATATTCAGTTGATTCCGGTGATGTCTTCTGATTCTTGTATTTGACTATTGTATTCGAAACTTCTGTTGTAACTTATTTAACTCTGTTATATATATAGTAGCTTCATGAACTGCTACCTTTCGCTTCTGTTGCATATTATTACTCTATGTCTGTGATTCTGTGATTATTTATTTACTGTATATCTGAGTTTGCCAAATTTAAATTAACAATTCGGTATTTTGAATTATTCAAATCCGACATGTGTGCATGCGAATAGTCCTAAATAGCGGGTCGTTACAAAATTTAATTTCAAATATCACTATTTATTGGATAATTTAAATATTGAATTTAATAATTGAAAATATGGAAAATTGTTAAATTTGGAGTTACAGGCTGGTTAAAAATAATTTGAAGGCTTAGAAAATTTGTATTAACAATACTGAAGATAATAAAACTTTTAAAATTAAATTTAAAGATGGTTTGTTCAGTTTTGAATTTATACCATTTAAATCGATATTTATAAATAGCCTTCCGAGGCACAGTCTCAGAATTCGACGAAACTACTTCCATTGGATCCGTAATATTGTATTATTATCGAATTTTAATTTTCGTACTGTTTGGAGTGAATGTTTGGACATACGGTAGATAAACGCGTTGGAATCTCTATCGAAAATTTCAATATTATAACTGTATCCAAAAAGCTATCTTCTCCATACGATCGAGTTAGGACTCGAAACCTTTTCCATCACGTTTGGAATAGGGGTTAATAAACGCCTAGCGACACACCTCGATTGAAAATCGAGATTTATGAGTTGCGGGAATTGATACGATTTAAATTTAAATTTAAAATTTAAATTTAAATAATATTGTTACAAGACCTTTTATGCACGCATTAAATTTCTAGCACGCGTCCTTCCGATCTTAACACGCGTCTTCTTCTTTCAGTTCTTATCGTAGCTGTGTATTTTAAAAGAAAATCAAATTTCTTTTGCAAACGAATTTTGTTTTTCTCATTCAAAACCAAAACTTCATTCTTTACCCAGATTCATTCTAGTTCGTATAAAAAAAGGGCCACCTATCTTCATCTTCATTCAAATCGAAGCAAGGCGAGTTATTCTTTTCAAATTCATTCTCGACCAGTAATAAATCAATTTGAATCAAACCCTTCTTGCTCAAAAGATATGGGCATCGCGACTTCAGCCTGGGTGGTTTCGTTGTCATTAGAGGCATGAAGATGATAGTTCGAGCGAGGCGTTGTGCTTGGGAAGCATTCATGTTCGGTTATGACTCGCGATGGTGGGTAGAAGAGGTGGTGGGTTCGGTAGTAGTGGTCGTGGCATTATCGCGATTAGGCAAGGGCGATTTGGTTTTTTGTGAAGTTAGGCATGTTGTCGCAGTGACTCGCTTGGAGGGATTGACGTTCGAAATTGAAGTCGAAACCAAGATCGTCATTTGGGTCGCGAATCTTTGGTGATGGTGCCTGGCGAGGCCTTATCAATGTAGGTATTCTTTTATATTTTATTTCATTTAAATTTTATGTGTATATATATTTATTCAGAGAAGAATGTGAATATAAATATAAATGCACACATACTTTAACACATAAAAGGAAACGGAAACGGAAATGGAAATTTTAGCAAGGTGTATATGTAGATGTTTTACAAAAAATATATATAGGGATTTTAAAATGTTTAAGGAATTTATAAAAGTAGATTTTTAAAAATCTATAATTTATTTTTTAGTATATATATTGTTCAAAGGGAAATAATAGTTTAACTAAATCATTAGTCAATTAAAATTATTACAAGGAAATTATTATTAAATTAATTCAAAATATTAATAAATTGTATAATGTTTTTACAAGGTTTTAAATCATGGAAACAAGCCAGTTTGGAATTGATCGCAAACATCAAAATAAAAGGTGAGTTAATCTCACTCATTTGGAATACCAATTAAATTTAAATAGTTAAAATTTAAATTATTAATTTATTGTTTTAATTGATTGGATGTGGTATATTACATACAGTAGTATATATATTGGAGTGATTGATTTCCCGCGTTATATAGCGGATGAGACCCTATGCTCTGCATAATAGCGGATGAGATAATATGATCCCATATACCGTGAGATTCCACCTCGAAGTGGAATTGGTATTTTTATACTGTGCTAACATCTGTGGATGCAGGGAAAACGGGTTGGAGGGATCAACCTGGATTCCTCAAAACGTATGAATTTATTTTATATATTCAACAATATGATTAGGTGATGATCTGTGATGAATTATGTCGATCATATTGGGAATTGGAATTTATTGAATACTCTGGCTTGGTTAAATATATATAAATATATTGTAATTTTGAGAATTGAAATATATATATATATATATATGAAGTTTGGATTTTTAAAGTAAATAAAAAGGAAATTTTAAATAAAATAATTATAAGGAATTTGGATAATTTAAAATGATTTGGAAGAATAAAAGTTGATTTTTAAATTGTAACAAATAAATCCAAAGTACGGGAAAAGAGATATTTTGAGTAAATGAATTCACGTGATAATATTTAAAAGGAGTAATGAATTTATTTTAAAAATTCAAGATTTAAGTTATTTGGAAATGATAAAGAAGAAATTTGGAAAGTATGAAATTTGTATTTTTAATTTAAATAAGATTTTAAATCATGATAAAGAAGTTAAATCTGAAATCAATGAGTTTTGAAATAAATTTGGATAAGAAAAGAAATTTATTTGTAAAATGGGGTTAATTTTGAAAATCAATTTGAAATTGATTATGTGTTGGAAACTGTGTTTGTAAAAGGAAGACAGGACTATGGAATTTATGAACTGGGTTTGTAAGTGAAAAAAGATATCAGTGGATATTTGAAAATATAAATTCACGATGGGAATTTATAAAGGAACGTGTAATTTGTTTTAAAAATAAATAGTGGTTTATTTTTAAAGGTGTGAAAGAGAATTGTATTTCCCTGAAAAGCCAAGTACGTTTTTCGAACAGATTTTTATGTGTAAGTTAACAGTTTTATAGATGTTTTGGAAGAATGTTTTTATGAAATTATTACTTAAGTTGTTTAAAAATTTTAAAGTAAATATTTATTTAAAATTAGTTATAGTAGTTATTATTTGAAAGGTATGACTAGTATTATGATTTTAAAGATAATTATTAATATTTATATTATATAAAATAGTTTTATTTTAAAGATAGTTTGGTTAAATTTATTTGAAAACTTGTATAGAATTTCGTAACTCTTTTTTAAAATTTAGTTTTGCTTAACTTTTATTTTAAAAATTATTTTTTATATTTTATAAAGTAGTTTTATTTTAAATATTTTTAAAGTATATATTTTTGAATAAAGTGTTTAAGTAATTTTAATTTAAATGTTTTAAAGTATGTTTTAGAATAAAATGATTTAAATTATTTAGGACTTGGCGGTTTTCAGTGGAGATAAAGTAATTGGGTGGAAATTTATTTCCACGAGAGAAAGAAAAGTGATTTGAAACTATTTTCAAAGGATTGAAATATAGGAAAATATCTTGCGAAGATATTTAAAAATAAATAATTTGGGAGAAATTATTATGGCTTGATGATTGTTTGTGAATGTTATTTGATAGTTAAATAACCGACTATCAATATTGGCCAATGCGCTGATCATTTTGAAGAGACCTGGACCGAAATTTATTTTTCAAAAACCACTTCGATCCGGTTTGAACGTTTTCGTGAAGAATACAAGAGTTTGGAGTCGAAAATGGAGCAGTGAAGTGCAAGGGCTAATCGCTACTAATCCTGAGGGTGATTCCAAAATGGATGTAGTAGGAGTAGTGCCTTCGGTTCCCTTCGAACCCGGAACGGACTTGTATGGATGAATGCTTTCAGAACATTGTCAGAAGGACGATGACCATTCTAAGTGAATGTGCGCTAAAAAGGCAACGCATAGCCTCGAGCCTCATCAACCGGGAATGGCTAAAACAGAGGAGGTGCACGCAAGGCTAAGTGGCTAGCAACCAATTAGGGTAAGGTCACCCCTGTCTGGATGTCCCTTTTTATTCGGTTGTATAGGCGGTTGCTGATCCCAACCGCGGGGTGAACTTATTCGGAGTATCGAGTAAGGGGTAGCTCCGACTTTGTGATGCAGGGGATCGGGAGGGAACCTCGGTACGGTGATCTAGACCACGTACTGTGACGGGTGGTTCCCCAATATCCCTGCCATTGATGAAAATCCATTTTGCCTACGTGCCTTTACGGTTTTAATTGTAGAACCACTTTGTAGCTAGTATGCTGGAATTTAATAATATAACAATTTCAGATATTTGAATAAGTATTTGTATATAGAAACTATTATAATATCAGAGGATTTTATAGAAATATTTTGGTTATCATAAGGTAAAAACCCAACATGTTTATTTGTGGCGTGGTCTTACGAGATACCTTTGATTTCAAATGATTTTGAAACTTTAATAATCCAATTGAGTGTGATTTCTCACGCTGGTTTTCCAGACCGACTCAGGTGTTATTTAACTATAATGCTTGGGCCAGACCGAGTAATATAGAGTACAGATTCTGGATGGGCTGCTGTGGAGCTCAGAAGACGAGCTGGATAACGAGGCGTATTTTTCGTAGATTTACATTTCCGTTGTGCGGAGTAAGCTGTATATTCATCTTTGGAAGGACGAGATATTATAACCGTCATGAATTATGTTGTTGTTTGTATTGTACTCCAATGATGTAATGTATAGAACATATATAGTTTTCTTTTGTGTAAAGATTAGTTATTATCTATTATATTTCATTCCACTGCGATGGAAAGATTCTATTGTTGTTTTGTTTTCTCTTCTTCTATCTCCTTCTTCTTTAACCCTAACGGTTCAGTTTTTCGGCATTCGATTGTTCGGCATTTCATACAGCGGACGTATTAATGTCGATTTTTGAGCGTCGGAAAAGTGGGTCGTTACATTTGGTATCAGAGTTGAAGGTTAAACGAGAACTTTGGCTTTGGTGGGGATTGCTCATTGAATAGAGTCTGTAGTACTCTAGAATGAGTTTGAGTGTATTAATAGTATGAGCAAGTATTTGTTGGTGAATATAAAAATGGTTTTATACTATGTTGACTTATCGGTTAAGTGTTTATGAATTCTGGTCGATATATGGGATGCCATGTCATCGATAAGGATGTCTAAACTCTTAAACAAGATAAACCGACACAATATAGTTTTAAAATAGGGTAAATGAAATAATTTTACCCAAATTTTTTTGTATATAGAGGAAATAATTTTCTGTAAATTATTATAGTTATATATGATTGCTTGATTGTTAGGAAGTGATAATATTAAATTATTATCATTATGGTGTTGAATAAGAAGTTAAGATAATAATCAGAGGTTAAGGAAATAAATTCATTAATAGAATGGAATTTGAAATGTAAATTATGAATTTGATTTAAAATTTAGGTAAGAATTCCGGTGTAATGTTTGAATATGAATTGGATAGATTTGGAATTTGGAATTTTGGGAAAAGTTTAAATTCCTTTGGGTTTGAAAATGGTTTTCAAACGTTTTAAAGAAATAATGGTGATATTACTCCAGATTGAATTGAAATCTGGAGAGATTTGAAATTTAAAAATATTTGAAGGGGTTTTAAAGAGATAAAAGCATTTAACTCTCTTCGGTCGCTGAAAAATAACTACGATGATGGCTGCAGCATCATCGATGTCTATTTTCGAGTTTCCAAGGAAGAAATTGCTACTCGAATATTTTGAATTGGTATTTGTTGCAAAATTGAGTTTATTTTGTGATGCAAAGGAATAATTTGGTTTGGACATAATTGATTTCAAAAATGATTTTGACATATTGAGTAATTGATTAAAAAACTCTAGAATCTTATTAAAAATGCAATTGGAATATAAATAAGCTGGAAAAACTTATAGAAGTTAAAAATTTAAACTGAAATAGAATGTAACTGAATCTAGTAAATAAAAGTAAAAATTTATTTTATTGGAAGTAAATTTGTGGGAGGACAGATTTATATAAACTGGTAAGTAATAGAACTAGAAATTAAATTTGAATAATGGAATCGTTTAAATTGTGTCAAGAAAGGTGAAATGTAAATTTGTTCGAAGGAACTAAAAGAAGTAAAAGTTTGGAAATAAACTTTATATTGAAATTTGTGGAATAATATTCAACTTAGAAGGGTCAAATAAAGGTAAGTGTGACTAGAGAATAAATTTAGAAAGATAAGCCAAGTTAAGAAGGTTGGTAAATGGAATGGAAATAAAATTATGGATAGACAAATGACTTTGCATTTGTAAGAAAATAGAATTGAAACTGAATATTGGGAATTAATTTGAATTATGTGAAATGCAAGATAGTCAGGATTTGACTAAATAAAGTAAAGAAATGAAATAAAATTAGTAAATAAACTAATTGATTCAAGAGGGTAAGTAGATGAATTGGAATTGTACGTTGGGTCGATATTTAATTTAAAATGTGTAAAATAAAGAAAAGTTATAGATGTAATTTGATGTGAACCAAAATGATAAAAGTTGGTAATAATAAATAAATTTGTTTGAGATTCAAAATAAATTAGTAAGTAACTGATTCAAAATAATGATATGAACCAGTTGTGAATGGAAGATAGTTGATAAAATCCAATATTAAGAATTTGAAGATGAATTAAATACAAGTAGAATTGAAAATGAAAATCTGGAATGAAAATTGGGAAAAAGTATCGAGATTTGAGATAAAGGTAAATAGAATTCAATATCTAAAAAGGAAGGTAAATTGAATTCATATGGAATTGGAGATCCAGTTTAAAAATAAGTGGATATAAAGGCAAAAGTGGCAAAGTAAAAATAAATATAAGAAGGGTATAAAATATTTATATTGAACTTAAGAAATGAATGGTGAAATTCGTAAGTAAGTTTGGTATTGGAAATATACTAAGTAATTTTGGAATGGAAATTAAGTAAAGTTGTGAAATGGGATAATTGTGGATAAGTAAGTAAAAATCAGAATAATGTGAATAAAAGATAATTGATATATATATATATATACAATCATCAATGGATATAAATATTTGAGATGTACGTATATAATTTTATTCGCATAGCAATTTGATCCAGGTTCGAGCACATAATTTCGAGGTAGTTATACCGACCCGAGTTGGGATTTTTTACTCAATTTTTGATGGTGAACTCTGGATATGGATTTTTGATTGATTCTGGAAATTCTCTATCATAGTTTGTGGCTATGCAAGGGGAATGACGGTTTCTGATCAAGAAACCAGATCTGAGTCCGCACTAGGAAGTCGGGCGGACGATACTGGTTCGGAAGTGAAATTATGTGTTTGAGTGAGTGATCGGATTTAATATTGCGTACGAATGATATGTATTCATCGTACGGATTTGAATGAAATAAATATTGAAACTTTGGTAAAGAAATGTATAAAATGATTTTGAAAGCTATGATTGAGTATTATTGCTAGTAGGATATACAGGTGTGTTAAGGCAAATGGAAATTGGATTTTTGATTTCAGAAGATAAATGTGAATTAACCGATAAAAGTTATATATTTAAATTTCTATATGAAATTTGATGATTTTCCGGTCTAGCCACTTGATGTTTTCTTTTCTTTTTGAATTTGGGATCCCGTAGATGCATTATGTAGTTGTACCAAGCTAGCCGCGCAAAGGAGACGCTGGCAAAAAAATTCAAAAATTTAGGGGTTAGAAAAATTTTGAGAAATTTTTGATAATTTAAAATTTGGTTTTAAATTTAAATTTGAATGGTTGGGTAAGTGATATTGGTTGGAACCTATGGAAGAAGTTTGAAAAGTTAGTAAAGGTGATAATGTCTTTATTAAAAAGATGGTTTTGGGTATTGTTAAAACTGTTTGGTTTTGGGAAGTTGTTAAAAGCTAGTTGTTTGGGAAAAATAGGAACGGGTATTGGACCACTCTTCTCAACAAGTAATTTCGGGGATGAAATTTTTTTAAGGGGGAGGAATGTGACAACCAGGAAAATTTGGATATTTGAAATTGGAATATTTAATTGATTTTAAATATTTAAGGTTAGTTTCTAACCTGAATTTCAAATATCGCTATTTATTAGATAATTTAAATATTGAATTTAATAATTGGAAATAGGGAAAATTGCTAAATCTGGGGTTACAGGCTGGTTAAAAATAACTTGAAGGTTTAGAAAATTTGTATTAACAATACTGAAGAAAATAGAACTTTTAAAATTAAATTTGAAGATGGTTTATTCAGTTAGAATTTATATTGTTTAAATCGATATTTAAAAATAGTCTTCCGAGGTACAGTCTCGGAATTTGACGAAACCAGTTCCATTGGATCCGTAATATTGTATTATAATATGATTTCAATTTTTGTACTGTTTGGAGCGATCGTTTGGCCATACGGTAGATAAACGCGTTGGAATCTCTATCAAAATTCAATATTATAACTGGATCCAAAAAGCTATCTTCTCCATACGACTGAGTTAGGACTCGAAACCTTTTCCATCGCGATCGGAATAGGGGTTTAACATTATAAACGCCTGGTAGCACGCCTCAATTGGAAATTATGATTTGTGAGTTGCGGGAACCGAGACGATTTAAATTTGAATTTAAATATAAATAATATTGTTGCAATCCCTTTTATACACGTATTAAATTTCTAGCACGTGTCCTTCCGATCTTAACACGCGTCTCCTTCTTTCTCTTCTTATCGTAACCTTGTGTTTTAAAAGAAAATCGAATTTCTTTTGCAAACGAATTTTTTCTCTCGTTCAAAGCCAAAGCCTCCTTCTTTACCCAGATTCATTCTAGTTCGTGTAAAAATAAAAAAATGTTCGCCTATCTTTATCTTCATTCAAATTGAAGGAAGGCGGGTTGTTCTTTTCAAATTGATTCTCGACCAGTAATAAACCAATTTGAATAGAACCCTTCTTGCTCAAAAGATATGGGTGTCGCGACTTCGGCCTGGAGGGTTTCATGGTCATTAGAGGCACGAAGATGATAGTTCGAGCGAGGCGTTTGGGTTGGGAAGCATTCATGTTCGTTTATGACTTGTGATGGTGGGTAGAAGAGGCGGTGGGTTCGACATTAGTGGTCATGACATTATCGCGATTAGGCGAGGACGATTGGGTTTTTTGCGAAGTCAGGCACGTTGTCGCGGCGACTTGCTCGGAGGAATTGACGTACAAAATTGAAGTCGAAACCAAAATCATCATTTTGGTCGCGAATCTTTGGTGATGGTGCTTGGCGAGGACTTGTTAGTGTAGGTATTCTTTTATATTTTATTTCATTAAAATTTTATGTGTATATATTTATTCAGAGAAGAATACGAAGACAAATATAAATGCACACATATTTTAACACATATAAGGAAACAAAAATGGAAATTTGTAGCAAGGTGTATATGTAGATTTTTTACAGAAAAAATATAGGGATTTTAAAACATTTGAGGAATTTATAAGAGTAGATTTTTGAAAATCTATAATTTATTTTTATTAGTATATATGTAGTTTCAAAGGAAAATTAATAGTTTAATTAAATCACTAGTCAATTAAAATTATTACATGGAAATTGATTATTAAATTAATTTAAAATATTAATAAATTTGTATAATTTTTTTACAAGGCTTTAATCATGGAAACAAGCCAGTTTGGAATGGATTGCAAACAGCAAAATAAAAGGTAAGTTAATCGCACTCATTTGTAATACCAATTAAATTTAAATTATTAATTTATTGTTTGAATTGATTGGATGTGGTATATTATATATAATAGTGTATATATATATATATATATATATTGGAGTGATTGATTTCCCACATTATATAGCGGATAAGACCCTATGCACCGCATAATAGAGGATGAGATAATATGATCCCATATACCGCGATATTCTATCTCGAAGTGGAATTGGTATTTTTATATTGTGCTAACATCTGTGGATGCAGGGAAAACAGGTTGGAGGGATCCAATTGGATTCCCCAAAACGTTTGAATTTATATTATATATTTAGCAATATGATTAGGTGATGATCTGCGATGAATTATATTGATCATATTAGGAATTGGAATTTATTCAATACTCTGGCTTGGTTAAATATATATATATTGGAATTTTGAGAATTGTAATATATATATGAAGTTTGGATTTTTAAAGTAAATAAAAAGGAAATTTTAAATAAAATAATCATAAGGAATTTGGATAATTTAAAATGATTTTGAAAAATAAAAGTTGATTTCTAAATTGTAAAAAATAAATCCAAAGTATGGGAAAAGAGATATTTTAAATAAATGAACTCAAGTGATAATACTTTAAAGGAGTCAAGAATATATTTTAAAAATTCAAGGTTTAATATTTTTTTTTTGGAAAAGCTAAAGAAGAAATGTGGAAAATATGAAATTTGTATTTTTAGTTCAAATAAGATTTTAAATCATGATAAAGAAGTTAAATCTAAAATTAATGTGTTTTGAAATAAATTTGGATAAGAAAAGAAATTTATTTGTTAAAATGGAGTTAATTTTTAAAATCAATTTGAAATTGATCAAGTGTTGGAAACTGTGTTTTTAAAAGGAAGATGAGACTGTGGAATTTATAAACTGAGTTTATAAGTGAAACAAGATATCGATGGATATTTGAAAATATAAATTCATGATGGGAATTTATAAAGGAATGGGTAATTTTTTTTGAAAATAAATAGTGGTTTATTTTTAAAGGTGTGAAAGAGAAGTGTATTTCCCTGAAAGCCAAGTACGTTTTTCAAGCAGATTTTTATGTATAAGTTAAAAGTTTTAAAGACGTTTTGAAAGTATGTTGTTGTGAAATTATTATTTAAGCTGTTTAAAATTTTTAAAGTAAATATTTATTTAAAATTAATTATAGTAGTAATTATTTGAAAGCTTTGACTAGTATTATAATTTTAAAGATAATTATTAATATTTATATTCTATAAAATAGTTTTATTTTAAAGATAGTTTGGTTAAAGTTTATTTGAAAACTTGTATATAATTTCGTAACTCTTATTTTAAATTTAGTTTAGCTTAACTTTTATTTTAAAAATTAGTTTTTATATTTTATAAAGTGGTTTTATTTTAAATATTTTAAAGTATATATTTTTTGAATAAAATGTTTAAGTAATTTTAATTTAAATATTTTAAAGTATGTTTTAGAATAAAATGATTTAAATTATTTAGGACTTGGCAGTTTTCAGTGGAGATAAAATAATTGGGTGGAAATTTATTTCCACAAGAGAGAGAAAAGTGATTTGAAACTATTTTCAAAGAATTGAAATGTAGGAAAATATCTTGCGAAGATATTTAAAAATAAATAATTTGGGAGAAATTATTATGGCTTGATGATTGTTTGTGAATGTTATTTTATAGTTAAATAACCGATTATCAATATTGGTCAATGCGCTGATCGTTTCGAAGAGACCAGGATCGAAATTTATTTTCTGAAAACCACTTCAATCCGGTTTGAACGTTTTCGTGAAGAAGACAAGAGTTTGGAGTCGAAGATGGAGCAGTGATGTGCAAGGGCTAATCGCTAGTAATCCTGAGGGTGATTCCAAAATGGATGTAGTAGGAGTAGCGTCTTCGGTTCCGTTCGAACCCGGAACGGACTTGTATGGATGAATGCTTTCAGAACATCATCAAGAGGATGATGAGCATTCTAAGTGAATGTGTGCTAAAAAGGTAACGCATAGCCTCGAGCCTCATCAACCGGGAATGGCTAAAACTGGAGAGGTGCACGTAAGGCTAAGTGGCCAGCAACCAATTAGAGTGAGGTCACCCCTGTCTAGATGTCCCTTTTATTCGGCTGTGTGTGCGGTTGCTGATCCCAACCGTGGAGTAAACTAATTCGGACTATCCAGTAAGGGATAGCTCCGGCTTTATAATGCAAGGGATCGGGAGGGATCCTCGGTATGGTGATATAGACCACGTACTGTGACGGGCGGTATCCCAGTAGCCCCGCCATTGATGAAAATCCATATTCCCTACGCGCCTTTACGGTTTTAATTGTAGAACCCACTTTGTGGCTAGTATGCTGGAATTTAATAATGTAACAATTTCGGCTATTTGAATAAGTATTTGTATATAGATACTATTATAAAATAAGAGGATTTTATAAGAAATGTTTTGGTTATCGTAAGGTAAAAACCTGTCATGTTTATTTGTGGCGTGGTCTTACGAGATACCTTTGATTTCAAATGATTTTGAAACTTTAATAATCCAATTGAGTGTGATTTCTCATGCTAGTTCTCCAGACGGACTCGGGTGTTATTTAACTATAATGCTCGGGTCAAACCGAGTATTATAGAGTACAAATTCTGCATGGACTGCTGTGGAGCTCAGTAGACGAGCTGGATAACGAGGTGTATTTTCCGTAGATTTATATTTCCGCTGTTTAGTGTAAGCTGTATATTCAGCCTTGGAAGGACGAGATATTATAACCGTCCTGAACTGTGTTGTTGTTTGTATTGTACTCTGATGATGTAATGTATAAAATAGATATAGTTTTCTTTTGTGTAAAGGTCAGTTGCAATCTATTATATTTTATTCCACTGCGATGGTAAGATTCTGTTATTGTTTTGTTTTCTCCTCTTCCTTTCTCCTTCTTATTTAACCCTAATGGTTCATTTTTTCGGCATTTGATTGTTTGGCATTTCAAACAGTCGATGTATTAATGTCGATTTTCAGGTGTCGGAAAAGCGGGTCGTTACATAAAACCACAGACGTTCGAGGAAATACCCGAGGAAATAAAATTCTGAAGCCACAGTCGTCTGAAGTAAAATCACAGACATCTGTGATAATCCTCAGATAATTATTTTATGAAGTAATAGATGCCTGATGTTATACCATACACGTCTGCCATTTGAAAAACCGTAAAGTTTTGAAAAGTCACTTCTATTAAACAAAAGAAACTACTCTTCATCGAAAGGTTACAGCCACTAAAATGAACATAACTTATCTAATAGTAACAACTCTTCATCTGCATCCATTTTGAATTTATAAATACTACCTTGATTAAGATGTAGATATTAGCTAACTTGAATTAATTGAATCTTTTCTCCCTTGATTTCTTATCACTCTCTTGTGCATACATTGCGTACATACTCTCAGTCCACTGTAACCAATATACAATATTAGTTACACTGCTTCCTACAACTTAGATCATTCACATTCACATACTCAAAGGAAACCATAGGAATATTCGTTCTATCAGTCAAAAACCGTGTTATTTGGAACATAAGATTGTCAGAGATAAACTTTTGTATTAATCTATTCCTCCGGGTGAAACGAGGGTTAGCTGGTTAAAGGAAATACAAAAAAGGAGCTTTATGACTAGACATAGGATGGGAGATCCGAACCAGTTTAAAATATCTGGTGTGATCGTTTTTATTATTTATCTTATATTCAATTATTTTTCTTTGCTTAACAAAGTTAATAATACACACACGTCTATATAAGTTGCATTATTTATAAAGATCCTCTAGACTTTCAATTAGTATCAGAGTATGGTTATTTCAATCTATAGTAACACGTAATTGAAAGAATCATTGAAATGGCAAGCACATTTTAAGAAGGTCAATCAACTGTTCGTCACTATTTACTGGCTCTAATTATGCTTATTGGTCAACATGTATGTGAATTTTTATGGAAGCCAATGGCTTAGAAATACGACTAATAACTCAAAACAAATATAAAGCACCCGACACTGATATCAGCACATGGGCTGATGCACAAAAAGCGGAGGCATCTAACAATGCCAAACCTGTGAATGTATTGTTTTGCTCACTTGATAAAATTAGTTTTCACGTGTCATGCTCTGCAAGACTACATATGAGATATGGCGCACTTTACAAGTCGCACATGAATGCACAAATATAGTCAAGCAAACTAAAATTTTAATTTTAAAAAGCCAATTCTCGTCTTTCAAAATGAAAACAGGTGAATCAATTATTGATATGTATATAAGATTTCAAACCATTCAACACGATCTCATGGCACATGGAGTCAAATTCATAAATTTTGATTTAGTCATGTTAATTTTAAACTCTTTGACAAATGAATGGGAAAGAAAAGTTTTAGCCATCGAAGAAGCTAATAATCTTTCTCAACTAAAGTCCAAGAGCTAATAGGAAATCGTACAAAGCTAACTTGCAGGTTAGAAAGGATTAAACTCATGAAAAGAAAAACATATCATTCCAAGAAATAAACAAAGATTCAGACTTAGACAAAGAGGAGATTGTCTTTATTGCCAAAAAATTCCATAAATTCAAAAGGTTTAATAAGATGACCAAGATTCAAAATGGCCGCAAACCAAACTCTTGAAATAAAACATCGATTAAATGCTATGAATGTGAGAAATTTGGACATATGAAGAAGGATTGTTCATGGCTCAATAATGATAAAAAAAAAAAGAAAATTCTAGAAATTCAAGAGAAAGAAAAGAGATTTTCAAGTAACATGGGATGATTTGGATTCAGATTTGTCTTCGTCTTTAGATAGTGATAGTGAAAGTGACTCGAAACAAGGAAATGTGTGTTTTATGGCTAACACTGATTAGCTACGTCCTGAACTTACTTATGATTAATGGAAACAAGTATTGAATTAGATGATAAATATAGAAAAATAAATAAAAAATTAAATAAGGAATGTGTAGGAAAGTTAATTAGATTAAATTAGAAATCGGATTATTAAAAGATGAAATTTTTTATCTTAGAAGAATTAGAAGTTGTTCAGAAGAAATATGCAACACTATTATCTCAATATGAAAATTTGTTAAATGACTTAGAAAACTATAAGTTAGAAAAAGTTAATTTGGAAAAAAGATAAACTAGAATTAAAAGAAAATTTATACTCTATAAACATTGAAATTTGTGGTCTTAAAAGTACATTCGAAAAAATAATAAATAATGCGACAAAATTCAAAAAAGGAAAACAAAATTTAGAAAATTTGATTATGACATCTAAACCATCTGCAAATCAAAATCGATGAGGTTTTAAAAACAAACAAAGGCAAAAGCAGTATAGCACACAAACTTCAAAAATCCAAATTTAAAAACTAAGTTTGAGAATTCATATACAAATATGGTCAATATGTGGTTTCCAATAACAAATAATAACTAATTAGACAAAAATATATTGATGAATATTTACAAAAATTTATATATAACCAAAATTACTTTTCTATGGGAACCAAATCCTCATGGATATGGCTACCAACATCCACTAACATGTAGGACCCTCGTCAAAGAAGGTGTGTACCAATTAAATTTTCTTATTTTGTGTGTACCCAAAATTAAAAAAAGAAAGGAGAAATGGATACTCGGTAGCAGTTGTTTTACGTACATCACTGGAAATGTTGATATGTTATCAAATATAACATATATCGATAGTGGCACCTTAGCATTCAGAGATAACTGAAAAGGATTTGTCATAGGCATTGGAGAAGTCATCAATATCGGTATTTCGAATTCTCTTATAATTACTAATGTTTTATAGGTAGAAAATTTAAAACATAACTTATTAAGTATAAGTCAATTATGTGATAAAGATTTAAAATTGATCTTGAGAAAAATAAATGCAGTATATTTTATCAAAATGAAAATTTAATTTTTGAAGGATTTATAAATCGAAATATATATATTTAAACATGAATGTAAAAAACAATAGAAATTTATGCTTAGCTGCGAATCATGATGATCCTTGGTTATGGCATAAACGTTTTTGTCATACAAATTTTAAGAATATCAACAAACTAGCTAAAAATTTGGCAAAGCCAGCGAGGTTGAATGGACCCCTACCATTATTATTAAAAACCAAAATAAGTTACAAAAGATTACAATAAGAAAACTAGCTAAAAATGAATTAGTTAGATGAACTATTTACTAACTTCTGTAACAAGAAGGGAATTAGTCATAATTTTTCGTTCCCTCAAAGACCACAAAGTGTTGTAGAAAGGAAAAATCGAACTTTATAAGAATGTCCACGAAATATTCTTAACAAGAAACCAAAAGTATCGTATTTTCGTGTATTTGGGTCAAAATGCTTCATATTATACACTAAAGATAATATAGGAAATTTTAATTCTAAAGCTGATAAAGGAATTTTTGTTGGCTATTCAGATCACAGTAAAGCATAAAGAATCTTTAATAAATGAACTAATATTGTAAAAGAAAATCTTCTTGCCTTAGTTGAGGAAAATTTTAAGGAATATAAATATGACGATGATGAAGAATTAGTAAATAAAACTAATATACTTGTACATGAAAATAATAATAATAATAATGTCAACGACAATATGATAACATCATCTCCTAGAATACTAAGAGACCATCCTATTAATAATATTATTGGAGATTTAAATACAAGACTATCAACCAAAAAATAGTTAAATCAAATGAGTCAGGTTGCATTTATATCAAATTTTAAATTGAAAAATTATAAAGAAGCATCAACAAATGATTTTTGGATTATTGCAATGTAAGAAGAACTTAATCAATTTGAACGAAATGGTGTTTGGGAACTTGTACCAAGACCAAACAATCAATCTGTAATTGGAACAAAATGGGTTTTTAAAAATAAAGCAGATGAAAATGAAATATTGTACAAAATAAAGCAAGATTAGTAGCTTAAGAATATAATCAAGAAGAAGGAATTGATTATGATGAAACATTTGTTCCTATAGCACGTCTCGAAGTAATACGAACATTACTAGCTTTTGCATGTCATCATAATTTTAAACTTTTTCAAATGGATGTAAAATGTGCCTTTTTAAATGGATTTATAATAGAAAAAGTGTATGTTGAACAACCTTCTATACTTATTCAAGAGAAATATCCCGATCATATATTTAAACTTAAAAAGGCCTTATATGGATTAAAACAAGCACCTTATGCTTGGTGCGGAAGTTTAAAAACTCATTTACAATGTTCTGATTTTCAAATTGGTAAAACTGTTTCCACTTTATTCGTAAAACAATAGAATAATAATATTTTAGCCATAAAAATATATGTTAACGACATTATATTTGGATCCGCTGACGAAAAATTGTGCACTGAATTTTCTATAATAATGAAAGATGAATTTGAAATGACACATATGGGAGAATTAAACTATTTCTTAGTATTACAAAATACAATTAGAAAATGGTATTTTTATAAATCAAGAAAAATACAGTCAAGATTTATTAAAACTTTTTGGAATGAAAATTATATCAAGAAAACTGACTCCAATGAGTAATAGTCTATATTCCGATAAAGATGGAAATGGAACAGATTTCAGCCAAAATTATATCGAAGTATGATGGGATCTCTGTTATACTTAACAGCTAGTAAACCTGATATTATGATAATTGTATGTTTATGTGCTCGATTTCAAGCATAGACAAAAGAATTACATCATCGAGTGGTAAAAACAAATCTTAAGATATTTAACAAACACTAGAGATTACGAACTTTTTTACCCAAAAGGAAGCTCATTCAAACTCTGTCATATAGCAATGCTGATTTCAGCGGTTGTAAAATTGATAGAAAAACACAAGTGGGACATGTCATTTTATTGGTCAGTCTTTAGTTTCATGGTTTAGTAAAAAAAAAATTGTGTTTCCCTCTCGACATGTGAAGCCAAATACATTTCGGCGGCTTTAGAATGTGATCAAGTAATCAATATGCAACAAACTCTTTTAGATTTCGATAAAATTATTCCAAAATCTCCTATATATTGTGATAACACTAGTGCGAAAAATTTATCAAAAAATTCTATTAATTATTCTCGAACAAAGAATATTTACATTCGTTATCATTTTCTAAGAGATAATGCGGAAAAAGGAATTATATCACTGGAGTTTGTAAATACCGAAAATCAAATAGCTGGTATTTTTATTAAACCATTAAGTGAACTAACCTTTATTAAATTAAAACAAGATCAGGAGCGTGTTCATACAGCGAATTGATTAACTAAATTTATAGGATTAGTTTTTGTACACTTAATTTTTTTTTGAAGAAAAGCTCATATAAAACTACATAGGATAAAATTTATGCCCTTAGATTAATAAAAACAACATGAAATTTAAATCGATACTAACCGTATAAAACCTAACTTCTCTCTGTTAAAATTTATATGGTTCAACTTCTTTTCCTCAACCAATTCTCTGAGTACTGTAAAAACTTTGTCTTTTAAATCAAGCTTATTTTCTTCCAAAAAACAAATAGTTTATTAAGACAAATATTACTCAAAAAAAATGTCTTTCGATGATGACTCCACCTATTCAACTATCGACTATAAATCACCCTCATCGGATAACACTTATTTTTCACCAAATAAATCCACACCTACATCAATTCTCTCAGCCTCCCTAAATATTGTTGCATCACCTACGTACCACACTGGCTTTTTCCCTAAAGAAAAGCAAGCCAAACGGTCAATTGATCTGCAATCAACATCTCTCATCGATAAAGTCGATGAAATATACCACTATCAACAAGAAATAAAGGAGTTCGACGTGTAATGTATTACGAGCAACAACTTCAAGGATCTCATCTAAATTTTCTCGAAAAGTGTATTCTAACAATTTGTGATCATTCACCAACAAAAAATTGAATACATCAAAAATCTCTCCGATTACAAGAAACTCCTATAAAAGCCTATAACATTACTACTAGAAATCTATGCAAACCAGGATCATCAAACTGAGCTTGGATTGACACTCCAACTCGTCCGAGTTGGTCTCCACTAAATCCATTAATCAACGACGCAAAAGTTGAACCAAATTCATGGGATATACAACAAATCAAAAATTCTAAATTCTCCGAGAAAAACTAAACTTATGCTACACATCATATAAAATAAATTTATTGGTTAATTATTAGTATGTATATTGTTTTATTGTATTGATATTTCAATAAAAATTGATTGATATTTAACTTCTTCCCACTGTTTCAGTAAAATACATACCATAGACTTCTTGTGAAAATTCTATAGATGTCTGTCAAAAGTTACAGGAAAACAATTTCCTATAACCTTAGACGTCCGTGGGAACTCGCAGACGTCTGTCATTTCTCTCTGTTTATTTTTTTTGCAACCACAGACGTCTGTGGAAACATCGTAGACGTCTTTCATAACTTTCTTTTTAATTTTAACTTAAAGCATAGACGTTTGTGCTCCATCCACAGACGCCTGCCGCTATTTTGAAACCCTACCTCCAACAGCTATATAAAAATAAGGTTTTCCCCAATTTGAACTTCTACCTCAAATTTACTTCCAAAATCTAAAACCCTAGCCTCCATTCAATCTCCATATGTTAAATAATGGCTCCCAAACCAAAAAAAACAATTTAACGAATGAGCCAAGAATGGTCAATCATCCTCTTCTCACATGGTTAATGATGCTCTCATTCCAGAATGGCTTTGCAGTAGCACAATTGCCAACATACGATTTGAGGAGTTAAAACAAAAGAAGCTTCATTCTGGGCCTTTCTATAGATTATGTAAGTTTAGATAATATAACATTCAAGAACTCACTGTGCCGCCGAATGTTGGGATTTAATCAATTTTGATGAAAATGAGGTACAAATTGACCAATTAGCTATCTTTCTTTTCTACGCCAATTTATGCAGTAGCGATATTTGGAGTCTTAAGAATGATGAAGGATGGTTCTAGACGGTTGTGTACGGACATGTTTTAAAAAAATTAGAGTCAAGACCATTGGACGTATACTTAATTGTTCTTTATCCAAGATCGATTTGGAAGAAATTCCCTACCATAGAAACTTACCACGAGATGTAATAACTCATTTTATTTGGGAAGATAGGATGTCCCAACGGAAATCTATCTACTTACGACCAAAAGCTAGATTGTTCAATTGTTTGATAATAAATACGATAATCCCACGTCTAGGTGGTCATGAACAAATCTATGATAATGATCACAATGCCCTTTATGCTATCTTCGATGGAATACAAATAAATTGGGCTAAATTCATCCATAGTGAAATTAAAAACTTATTGTCTTATCATCGATGCATTATTATCTATGCTCCATACATTATGCATCTCTTAAATGCTTTTGGGGTACCCTCCTATATCTCTCATTTTGAAGCAATTCCCGTTAAATAAATCGGTATATGGTTTTTATCATTGATGCATCTTCCTCCACAACCACCCCCAATAATCTCTCTTGAATAATGGAGATTACAACAACAACAAGAACATTATGGTACTCCTCTTACTACTGCTCCTTGGCATATTTATTGACCTCACCCTTTACCAAATCCTACATCCTCCAGTCATGCTACCGAATATTATTCGGATTCTAAAATACAAGAAGGTTGCGTAGAACCCATGCAAAATGAATCTCTTCGTGATTTAGCACTTAAAACCAAAAGCTAATCATGACCAACCAATGAGCTTGGAATAAAAAATGACTGGATTGGGACGTTCTCTCTCAACTAGGATGAAAAAAATGGAAAGGCTTTGGACAAAGTTGTTTCCACTTTAGGGAAGGTTATGCGAAAAGTACGTGGTCAATCATCTTCTCACTCATCATCCTCGCCTTCACCTACACCTCCACCTCGAGCATACACACCAGTTTACCACTCTTAAGCTTCTCCTGAAAGAACTTCTCACGACAGAGGTGATGGAGGAAAGACTCTCATGCAAGAACAACCTGAGGAAGAAGAAGACAGTGATGATATGTACATATCTGATACTCCGCATTTCCAACATCAATCGTACATGGCATTCCAAGGGCTCTCTATTCAAGAAGATGGGGAGTGCAATGACCAAACACAATGGCCAGGCACATACGAACAAGATCCTTCATCTTGCTGGGAATTCTATAAGAATTATGGCGGCTTATCTTACTCTTCATACCAGTTCAATTGGCATTTTTTATTTTTTACTATTTTTCCATTGTTTATGCTTATGCTTATCTATTTAACTATTTAAAACTCCTGCTACATTTGTCCCTGTTTTATTTGAACTTCATTATTTGGTTTGAAATATTCATGATCTTATATATAACACGCTATTAAACGTCAACATTTATATATCTTATTTCATTCCTTCCATTCAGATAATGACAAAGGGGAGGAATTTATGCATATGCATAAGAGGAGACAAATATAATAATTCTTCCGTTTTGATTGTATAGTTGTCATCATCAAAAGGGAGGAGATTGTTAGAACCTTCGGTTTATGTTTCAATTACAAAAACTATACAATCATATATACATACACATTTTAAGATTCCTGGTATTACTACAAGAAGACACCATACTCGAAGATATTGGAAATTGAAGATAAACGATGATCTATCGACCATACTGTAGTTAGTACATGTATTCTACTGTAAAAGTGTCTTAGATTAAGTATTTCTAATATTTCCTTGAGTATATATGTATATTTCATATACATTGAAATTAATTTGAAAAACTTCTTTTGCTATTCGCAGTTGTCTAAGGTAAAACCACAGTTGTCTAAGGTGAAACCACATACGTCTAAGGTAAAACCACGGACGTCTAAGACAATCCTCGGGTATTTAGTTTCTAAAGTCAAAGACGTCTAAGGTTTTACCACAGACGTTTGTCATTTGAAAAACTACAAATTTTTGGAAAGACACTTCTATTCAACAAAAGAAATTACCCTTCATCGAAAGGTTGCAGCCGTTAAAATGAATGGAACTTATCTATAGTAACAACACTTCATGTAATGACCCATGAATTTCGATAATTAAAAATGGTTAACTTAATAAGATTCTATTATTAAATATTGAAAGAAATAGAAATTGGTAATTTAATAATGAAATAATAATTAAAATGAATGGTAACAATGTTAATCAAAGCTAATTATTAACAAATTGAACAAAATTCTAATAAATGAAATAATGTAAATGTTATACTTGGTTATAAATTGCATATAAGAAAAAAAATATTAACATTTAATTAGAAAATGAAATAATAATATTGTTAATGGTAATTGAATAAAATCAGTATTATGTAGGGAGTTAATATTTGTTTGTATTAACGTGTGCATTAATTTATAATGGGATATAAAAGGTAATTGATAATATAAAATGTGAACTTATTAGTAAAACAATGTGTAATTAATGGAATAAATTTAATGCAATGAGAGTGGTTATAATAATTGTTTGTAAGAAAATAACTTACAAATATTATGAAAATGTATAATGGTGACAATTGTTGTTGTTACCAATTTAATTAATCAAATACAAATAAATGTCAATAAAATGCTACATAAATATGAATAATGGTTAATGGTAACAATCATTATAAGTTACCTGTTTATTTGGTCTATTAGATTAAAATGGGAAATCAATTACAAGTAAATGAACTATAATGTCACACTAATAAGATCTAGACAATAGTTGAAATTGTGAATGTAACAAAATGAATAGAAATGTTAATTTTATTCATAAAGTAACATTTGATTTAATAAAAAGTATGAAACCAAGATAAAATAACTAATTGAGATTTTAATTTTTATTAATGTGTAAAACTGACAAAATTCAATATAAATTGAAATATAGTAATTAATACAAATAAAAGATGGAAAATGGATATTATTAATGTGATGAAAGATAAACAAATATTAATTATGCTATTTGTGTAATTAATGGATAGGAATACTAAAGGCTAATTGTAATAAAGGATATAATTGAGGAATATAAGTGGTAAAAAAATAAAAATTTATGATTTTATTTGTGTTAACATATGTTAAGAGATATGTTTATGATATTAATTTGAACTCCCACTAATAACATGTATTACAGTAAGATAAAAAAAAACGATAACATACGTCAGGTGTATTTAATGACATTGTTTGAATGTAATTATTAACAGTGATTATAATAATAAATGTTAATAAAGAATAAGAATGAATAAGTTTTGTAAAAGAGTAAACATTCATTTAGTAAAATTGTTTGGTAGCTGAAAGGTTAATTGTAGAGATGAGAAACTATTATTTAGTAAGAAATGTGTAATTACTATTTGTATCCAATCGTGTATAAATATGTTCAAATTACTATTGGATAGGAAATAATTATTCTACTTCTCATTACATTCACTTAGTCCATTTTGAAACTTAATCAACTGAAATTAATGTAATTGAAAATTTCCAATTAATAGGAGAGAGAATGCAAATTGTAAATTAATAGGCGTAATTAAAAGCAGCTTATGTTTTGTGAAAATATAAGGAAAGTTAGATTTAATGAAAAGAACATTTACATCAAATAAAATGAATGATTCATTTGTGAATGTAGGTTTAGTTTCATTAAAATAAAGAATAGAATGATTGATTTTAAAGAAAGAAATATATGATTATTCGAACTGTGTTTTAGCTTACAGATTGATTACAAGAATAGGAAAATAATATATTTCAGTAAGTTATTTATTACTCTTGTGTATAAACAACAAATTTACAAACATGTTTAAATAAAAATTGTTCTATTTTTTCATCCATTTTAGTTGTCTTTTTTAAAATTTTACTTTGTAAGTAATTGCAATTAATGTAGTTCAAATGTTTCAATTAAAATTAAAGAAAACGTTGATTGCAATTAATAGATTTAATAAAAGTAATGCATGTTTTGTGTTAAACAAAAAGGGTGTTTTAATGAAAATAAAAGATCATTTTGGGAAAACCAAATTGAACGTTTTCATTTTTAAGGTAAGTATAAAATTTGTATTATGTGTGGATAAAAACCTAAATGTGTACAAACTTGAATATTATTTGAGTTAATGAAGTTAATTTGATTATGTTTCATAAAAAATTGAATTTCAAAAGGTTGTGAGATGTACATGGTCCCTTCATTTTTTTATTAATTGTTGCATGAACGTTTTAAAATAGTTACCTTATTATTAATACTTCATCTATTTATTTCTCCTTCTATTTAATACCTAAGCCTGGACTTTTAGGTTGTATTTAAATCTTGCCGCTTCATTTTCACGTATAAATTTTTTTACTTCCATTTGCAAACTTTTCCATTCCTGCGTATATTTCCTTATGCATTATTAATGCCTAGAGCTTTCAAAATAGTGACGTTTATTTTTGTCCCTCCACCTTCATTTCCTAATTACAAATAACCTGCAACCTATTTCTTCATTTGCATTTTGTTCCTCCTGACACCTCACATTCAAAAGCTCTTATTCTTGCAAATCCAAAAGCCTTCTTTTATGAAACATGATTTTTTTTCATTTTTCAGTGCACATCCTGTCCTTATCTTAGTTGTTCTACAATCTTTTCCTAAAGCCTCATCTTGAGAAAAACGCAAGTATTAATTTTTTTTTTCATTTTTTGCGTACTAATTATTATTTTAATAATATTCCTTATGACATGAATTTCTTTTGCAAAAACTTTGATTCACGCGCGATTTCTTCTATTGGATTCATATTTAAATTCCGGACAACACGAAATTGATTTATTTGAATTTGGAAATTGTTGAGTTTTGCGCTTCTATTTAAATTATTATGCGCTAAAATGAAAAATAAGTGTTTCAACCCACTCATAACTTCTAAAATTTCTTATGTTTGTTAAATTAATTTATGATGTGATTAGAAATTTAATTATAGTTGTTTGATATATTCTGAATCATCATCTCAGTGAATTTGAGTTTATTTTGTAGGATCTAGATTAACCCTAGGGGAGTTGAATAGGGTTATAGCAAATTTTCTCGAGTTAAATGCAAAAACAAACTATAGAGAAATAAATATGCTGAAAAGTAAATCACACACAAAATTTACCCAGCTTCGGCAACCCCTGTCTACTGCTGCATTCCCAGATTTCTATTAGAATTAAACAGTCTTCTGCTTACAAACACTCTAACAGACTCGCACACCCTGCTACCGCCTATAGAGTTTTGCAAACTCGCACACCCTGCTCACTGAACTAATTTTAACTAGACAATCTGACATAACCTAAAACCTAGGTGGTGATTTACCAAGATTTGAACCTTAAAAGAGAATTTAAAACAGACTTAGAAACAATTTAAAACTAAAACCCTAATTGCAAAATAAACTAAAGCCCCTTTTATATTAGAACAAGGCCAGCCCAATTCTATTCTTTCACCCAATCCTCTTTTCTCTGGCTTGTGAAGAGAACGGCGGCCGATCCTCTTTCTGAAATTAGGGCTTCGGCTCTTTTATTCCTTGCTTCCAAAATTAGGGCTTTGAAGCTGCGCCTTTTTGTTGATCGATACAGTGGTTATTCGTGTGCTTCGTTCTCGTTTGTTTTGCTCTTGGCCGCTTCTATTTGATCGAGTTCACTGTTGCTTCGGTATGTAATTTCCCTTTTTGTGCTATTATGATTTTCGTATTCGAACTCGATGGATTAATTTGCCGATGATGATTGATATTTATAGGAGTCGAATTCCTACATTTAAATCGTATATTTCTTATTTGAATTCGTCACTTTCCTATTTTTGGATTGCCTGATATTTGTGACTTGATGCACACGGTCTTGATTTTGTTCGATTTACCTTGAGTCATACGGGAAAAAAACTTTCCTGTTTTATTTGGATTGACTATTTCAAAGATACGCACTTGAATTTTTTTCAGTATACATTCACGAATTCCCTTGTTGACTTTTGTATGCTTCCATGATTTCGACTTGGACTTGAGATCATTTCTGCACTGTTGAATTTTGTTCATCCACTGTGGCTTTCGACTTTACATTCTCTGATCTTTGATACATTGTTTCTCTTCATTGTATACTGCTGTTGAGTTGTTTGGAATTGAACTTGATGTTGTAGTCTGCCTTGTTGAGTTCCTGGATTTCACCATACTTCTGTTGCATTAATTTGTTTGCATATACCAGTTGACAGCATTCATGTTGTTGTGCATTGATTTGATATCATTATTTCAATGTTTCTGATGTTCCTTCGATTTAGTAAGGCTTGTATATGACTTGGTGCATTTCTCTGTTGTTGTCTGGACATTTGCATCATTTCAGTGCTTCATTACTTGAGTCATTTGAGGCATTACATACATAAGCTTTGCTGTTATATCACTTCGAGTTCTGCAGCATTGCTTGCATCACTGATTCATTTGAAGTTGTAACCTAGGACATTGGTTCCATGTCTACTCTTTTGAGTTGCAATTCATGCCTTCAGTTCACTGTCTTGATTCATGTTTATTTGATATTTTGACTGCTGAAGCAATGGCAATGATATTGAAACCTGTATTTTGATGTTCTGGTTCGAGGCTACACTTGTGTAGTTCTCTGGTCTTGTATCTGCTGATGTTGTTTCTTTGACATTGAGACCTGTAGTTGTATACTTGTGTACATACTTTTTCTCTGATCTTTTGTTGCTCATTTGCATATATAAGCTTTGCATTTGTGTACATGTTTACCATGTACTTGAGTCTGATTCTTGTTGCACTTCACCTGTTATGTCTACTGCCCGGTCATTGCTGTCCTTTGAGTCAGTTTGTTAGTGGAATACTTCTTCACTATTGTCTGGTCTTTGACATTTTGTTTGCTTGGTGGCATTTCTTCGAGTCAGTTTGCATCATCACAGTGGTTTCTTAATGGTGCACTGTCACACTGTCATCTGGATGCATTCACATTGTCACTTATAGTTTGCTAATTTTCTTTGGTGCACTGTTTTGGTTTTTCTGTTTGCATGCTTGCTTTTGTTGGCTGCGCACACGAGTTGGCGAGGCAGTGCACACGTGTGTAAGTGTACACGTGTGTATTGCAGCCACTCATGATTACCTGTCCCTGATAAGAATACAAGTGTATATCGGTGTGCACAGCCTTGTGGCATGTACAGTGATACACTGTGCATGTCACATTGTTTACTTATGATGAATTCAAATGCAAATGATGACGAACAACCCAAATAACCGAGGCAAATAATATTTTCAAAATCCATATTTTATTTTATATTGCAAAAATATTTCTTTTTCAATTTTACTGCTTTAGTGAATATTTTTGCAGATTGCTCAGATGCTAGATTCTAACTGGAATGAAGTTGAAGATAAACTACGAGTGTGAGTGATACGTAGTGAGGAATTTATGTAAATTGAATTGTGATGTAATTAGAATCAAAATTGTATATGTATAGTGAGAGCTTGAATTTGTACTATTCAAAATTGTAATAAATATTTGTTTGAATAAAATTTCTGTTTGAATTCAAATTCTGTGTAATTTATTTTATTCAACAAATATTTATTTAATCTATGAAAAATAAAATAGTACATTAACAAATACATTTAAACGAATGTATATATGTTTATTATCATCAAACAAAAATCATATAAGCGCATATTCAACAATCTCCCCCTTTTGATGATAACAAACATATATTGAAGATTTTGACTGTGTTAAATGTATTTGGTCAATGATATACTCTAATTGCTCCCCCTATTTAAATGCTTCCTCTCTACGCGATGCTCCCCTTACATATATGCATACAAATAGAAATATACAAATGAGCCTAGACGCAAATGGAAAATTATTTGACCTTTGCTTGATTTTATTTGACAAAATCTTAACTTTTCTTGGTATCAAATCTCCCCCTTTTGATGATAAGAAACATATATTTAAGATTTTTCCTGTGTTAAATGTATTTGGTCAATGATATACTCTAATTGCTCCCCCTATTTAAATGCTTCCTCTCTACACGATGCTCCCCCTACATATATGCATACAAATAGAAATATACAAATGAGCCTAGATGTAAATGGAAAATTATTTGACCTTTGCTTGATTTTATTTGACAAAATCTTGACTTTTCTCTCCCCTTTTTGTTATCAGCAAAAGAATAATAGTATTAGAGAAAAATAGAGATAAAGTGTTCGATATTAATCCAACATTAAAACTCAATTGAATATAAATATTAAACTTCAATAAAAATCAAACAAAAATCATAACTACTTCTTGTTAGGTGCATATTCTACTTTTAGAAATAATGGTAATGATGCCATCATATAAGACCATACAGTTGCATCTACTTGTGGTACATTTATATCAGGAATTTGAATATCTACTAATCATGCATAGCCGTTAGGACTTTTAAATGAGATTAGTAGTATTCCAATTTAATTTTAAAAATGAATTCAAGTATCTTCTAATCACGCTTAACCGTGAGGACTTTTAAATGGGATTAGAATCAACTTGTTTATTTAATAAATCAATTTTGATACGCGTTCCATACGTGCATAACCGTAAAGACTTTTAAATGAGCATGGAAGCACATAACAAATTCCAAGTAATTCACTCATGCATAACCGTGAGGACTTTTAAATGAGAGTGAATACTTTGGATTTTATTTTGTTTTACTTAAAAATGTAAAATGAAAAACGAATGATCCCTGATTATAGTACCACATATCAACAAACTATATTGAATTTTTGATAAACAATGGTCGATAGAAATATGATAGAAATAGAAAAGGTCATGGAATCTTTACCCAACAAAAAGTTTTTATAACTCTTGTTTTAATTCCTAAAGAAATTTTCCAAATATACTGTCTTGAGTAATGTATGTTAAATATCACACTTATCAACTTTTCAATCACTATTTATCTTTTTGATAATTAGTAGGGAGTCGGATTAGTCAAAATTTGTCATTTAAAATCAATTTTTTTTTAAAATGACTAATCTGAAAGTAGGGTCAAAAAATGATTTTCTCGAAGGAGTTCTATGAGAAATTATTTTGTTATTTGAAAATTATTTGTAATGAAAAATATGCAGATATTTTCTTTGAAAAACGTTGGAGTTACTAAATTTCTCACCATAAATCACGTTCAACTAGTAATTTTTTTATCAACTAGATTACTAGTGTAATCTGCATCTGAATTTTTTTTTACTAAAAAATTATCATCAATTGAATTTGATCGACCAAACCATGAAGTGTGCATCAAAAATTTCAAACTCAATTTTAACAACAATTTAAATGACATCCTTTGAATTTGAATTGAAGCCATGTAAATAATCAGAAACTATGAATATAGAGTTAGTTGTATTATAACCTAATGTATTGTCATCCAACAAAACACTATGTTTAATCCAAACGTATATGTATGAAGTAATTCAAAGAATAGTGTTTTTGGCATAAATATAATTGGCCAACTATGTTGAACAAGTCAGAATCAAAATCATCATCTTTACAACATCTCAATATTGGCTGATTTCATTCAGAATACGGTGCAGATTATCACATTTAATATATCGATTAAATAAATATACCTTCACCTGTTTTACCTTTACGATAATTTTTCGTGGTTGCCCATTGTGATTCTGTCACCTTTGTACTAGGTTAAGGAACTTCGCTTTGTTGCCCATTGTGTTTCTAGAACAGCCAAAATCCAGAGAACACTGTTGTTGTTCCTTAGCCTGCCACCATACCTACATGATGAAAGATTCTTGTGACCTATTTGTTTTTATAGGTCCATGATTGTTAGTGGCTGAAGCATTGTGAATAAACAATCCCTTTGGAACCCAAACTTGTTTAGTCCTTTTATTCTTGTTCCAATAGAGATGAAATTTATTTGCAGAATTCTTAGGAACCCAAACTTGTATAAATTTTGTGTTCTTGTTCCTATGACTACAATTTTCAACACGATGTCCAATTATTTCACATCTAGCAAAGACACTCTTACCTTTTGCATTATCATCAACTTGTGTTTTCCCAAAGCCTAGTCCTTTTCTGTTGTTAGCAAAAATTTGATTTTCCAATAACATGTTGAATGATTTTTCTCCTCTTGAAAAGTTATTCAGAGATTTTTCAAGATTTTGGACTTTGGTTTTTAGTGTTGTGTTTTCAGTTACAAGTGAGGTGCATTTATTTATAAAATCCTTTTTCCTAGTGTCAATGTTTTCCTTAAGACTCAAGTTTTCTTTTCCAAGATTCTCAAAGCTATTCTTAAGTCTTGATAATTCTGAATCTAAAATTTTACATTTTTTACAGTCTAGGTTTTGAATATTTTCAAGTTCAGTTTTTAACCTAAAATTTTCATGAACAAGTTCTCTCCTATCAGATTTTAGTTTTTCAATTTTAGATTCAAGAGTATCAACTATTTTAGTAAGATCACAACACATAAAAACAAGTTCTTTATAAGAATAGTGACCTACCTCACTAGATTCCTCTAAGCTTGCTTCTGAATCTGATTTTGCCATAAGACACAAGTTAGCCTCCTCTGAGCTACTATTTGAAACTTCCTCTCCTTCTTCATCATCCCAAGTCGCTGCAAAGGCCTTCTTCTTCTTTTTTTTTCCTTTGTTGTTTTTGAGAAGTGGGCATTGTTGTTTGAAGTGGCCAGGCTTGTTGCAATTAAAGCACGTCAATTCATTATCGGAATTGTCAGAATCTTTTGACCTATTACCAGTTGTTTTCTTCTTGCGTGGCCTGAATCTTGACAATTTTCTAAGATTATTGACAGCCATTGCAAGCTCTTCAATTGGATCTTCTTCTTCTTCATCGCTCTCTTTTTTGCTCTTTAAGGCAATTGTCTTCTTCTTTGATTCGGAGTTGTTGCATTCCTCCTTTGCTTTTAGCTCAAGCTCATATGTCATTAAGTTGCCGATCAACTCCTCCATGCTTAGTTTACTCAGATCTTTCGATTCTTGTATTGCCGTGACTTTTGCCTCAAAGCTCATTGGTAAGACTCGTAACACCTTCCTCACAAGCTCTACCTCAGTGAATACCTTCCCAAGCGCTCTAGCATTGTACACCAAAGTTCAAAAGCGTCCAAACATGTCCTTTATGCTCTCGCCTTTGTCCATCACAAAATTCTCGTATTCATTGCTGAATAGGGCTAGTCGAGACTCCTTGACTTAAGAAGTTCCTTCATGTGTCACCTCCAAGGTATGCCAAATTTTCTGTGCAGTTTTATAATGAGAAATTCTATTAAATTCAGTCTTATCAAGAGCACCGATCAAAGCATTCATGGCTTTAGCATTTGTAGTTTTTAATTTCTTATCGTTAGCATCCCACCTATCCTTAGGTTTAGGAATCTCAGTATCACCAACAGTTATAGTGGGAGATTTATAGCCGTTTCAATAATGTCCCAAACATCATAATCAACAGAACTAAGATAAATGCCCATCCTAACTTTCCAATAAGCATAATCATTCCCCTTAAACATGGGTGGCCTAGCAATAGATTGCCCCTCAGAAAAAGCATTATTTGGTGGATTCATGACTCTAGAGTTAAAGAAAAATACCTCGCTCTGATACCACTTGTAGGATCTAGATTAACCCTAGAGGGGGGTGAATAGGGTTATAGCAAATTTTCTCGAGTTAAATGCAAAAACAAACTGCAGAGAAATAAATATGCTGAAAAGTAAATCACACACAAAATTTACCCAGCTTCGGCAACCCCTGCCTACTGCTGCATTCCCAAATTTCTATTAGAATTAAACAGTCTTCTGCTTACAAACACTCTAACAGACTCGCACACCCTGCTACTGCCTATACAGTTTTGCAAACTCGCACACCCTGCTCACTGAACTAATTTTAACTAGACAATCTGACACAACCTAAAACCTAGGTGGTGATTTACCAAGATTTGAACCTTAAAAGAGAATTTAAAACAAACTTAGAAACAATTTAAAACTAAAACCCTAATTGCAAAATAAACTAAAGCCCCTTTTATATTAGAACAAGGCCAGCCCAATTCTATTCTTTCACCCAATCCTCTTTTCTCTGGCTTGTGAAGAGAACGGCGGCCGATCCTCTTTCTGAAATTAGGGCTTCGGCTCTTTTATTCCTTGCTTCCAAAATTAGGGCTTTGAAGCTGCGCCTTTTTGTTGATCAATACAGTGGTTATTCGTGTGCTTCGTTCCGTTTGTTTTGCTCTTGGCCGCTTATATTTGATCAAGTTCACTGTTGCTTCGGTATGTAATTTCCCTTTTTGTGCTATTATGATTTTCGTATTCGAACTCGATGGATTAATTTGCCGATGATGATTGATATTTATAGGAGTCGAATTCCTACATTTACATCGTATATTTCTTATTTGAATTCGTCACTTTCCTATTTTTAGATTGCCTGATATTTGTGACTTGATGCACACGGTCTTGATTTTGTTCGATTTACCTTGAGTCATACAGGAAAAAAAACTTTCCTGTTTTATTTGGATTGACTATTTCAAAGGTATGCACTTGAATTTTTTCAGTATACATTCACGAATTCCCTTGTTGACTTCTGTATGCATCCATGATTTCGACTTGGACTTGAGATCATTTTTGCACTGTTGAATTTCGTTCATCCACTGTGGCTTTCGACTTTACATTCTCTGATCTTTGATACATTGTTTCTCTTCATTGTATACTGTTGTTGAGTTGTTTGGAATTGAACTTGATGTTGTAGTCTGCCTTGTTGAGTTCCTGGATTTCACCATACTTTTGTTGCATTAATTTGTTTGCATATATCAGCTGACAGCATTCATGTTGTTGTGCATTGATTTGATATCATTATTTCAATGTTTCTGATGTTCCTTCGATTCATTGAGGCTTGTATATGACTTAGTGCATTGCTCTGTTGTTGTCTGGACATTTGCATCATTTCAGTGCTTCATTACTTGAGTCATTTGAGGCATTGCATACATAAGCTTTGCTGTTGTATCACTTCGAGTTCTGTAGCATTGCTTGCATCACTGATTCATTTGAAGTTGTAACCTAGGACATTGGTTCCATGTCTGCTCTTTTGAGTTGCAGTTCATGCCTTCAGTTCACTGTCTAGATTCATGTTTATTTGATATTTTGACTGCTGAAGCAATGCATTGATATTGAAACCTGTATTTTGATGTTCTGGTTCGAGGCTACACTTGTGTAGTTCTTTGGTCTTGTATCTGCTGATGTTGTTTCTTTGACATTGAGACCTGTAGTTGTATACTTGTGTACATACTTTGTCTCTGATCTTTTGTTGCTCATCTGCATATATAAGCTTTGCATTTGTGTACATGTTTACCATGTACTTGAGTCAGATTCTTGTTGCACTTCACCTGTTATGCCTACTGTCCGGTCATTGCTGTCCTTTGAGTCAGTTTGTTAGTGGAATACTTCTTCACTTTTGTCTGGTCTTTGACATTTTGTTTGCTTGGTGGCATTTCTTCGAGTCAGTTTGCATCATTACAGTGGTTTCTTGATGGTGCACTGTCACACTGTCATCTGGATGCATTCACATTGCCACTTGCAGTTTGCTAATTTTCTTTGGTGCACTGTTTTGGTTTTTCTGTTTGCATGCTTGCTTTTGTTGGCTGCGCACACGAGTTGGCGAGGCAGTGCACACGTGTATAAGTGTACACGTGTGTATTGCAGCCACTCATGATTACCTGTCCCTGATAAGAATACAAGTGTATATCGGTGTGCACGGCCTTGTGGCATGTACAGTGATACACTGTGCATGTCACATTGTTCGCTTATGATGAATTCAAATGCAAATGATGACGAAAAACCGAAATAACCGAGGCAAATAATATTTTCAAAATTCATATTTTATTTTATATTGCAAAAATATTTCTTTTTCCATTTTACTGCTTTAGTGAATATTTTTGCAGATTGCTCAGATGCTGGATTCTAACTGGAATGAAGTTGAAGATAAACTACGAGTGTGAGTGATATGTATTGAGGAATTTATGTAAATTGAATTGTGATGTAATTAGAATCAAAATTGTATATGTATAGTGAGAACTTGAATTTTTACTATTCAAAATTGTAATAAATATTAGTTTGAATAAAATTTCCGTTTGAATTCAAATTCTGTGTAATTTATTTTATTCAACAAATATTTATTTAATCTATGAAAAATAAAATAGTACATTAACAAATACATTTAAACGAATGTATATATGTTTATTATCATCAAACAAAAATCATATAAGCGCATATTCAACATATTTGAATTAAATCGTTATTTAAGTTAGTATTGAATATAAATCGCCAGTAAAATATTTGTTATCAATTATCCGTTCTATATTTATATTTATTGATTGTTTGGATGATGAGTGTGATGGATGTTGATTGTTGATGTTGGTTGAATGGACATTGTATTTTATATCGTTATAAACTGCAAGTTCGTTATGGATTTTTATTTCATTCGGGATTGCGGTTTGAAATGATATATATCCGTAAGATATTAAATTGTGGATTGAAATGATAAATATCTGTATCACTTGACCCTAGGATAGAAAATTATATACGGACATAGGATTGGTTAAATTAAATGATTTTAAAATCCTTCATTTTTGAATGGAATTAAATGATATTTTAAAGTAAAATTTAATTTATATAAATTGAAGTATTTTTGGAAAATCAAGTTTATGTCGAAAATGGAAATTTGGTTTGTTGATATGGAAATTGAAATTGGTTTAAATGCATGAAATGAAAATGAATAGTTTAATTGGATATAAATTCCTAACTTATTTTTTAATATAAATAGTTTTAAAAGAATATATTATTTTTTGAAATAGCTAATTATTCAGATTCTCAAATTTACTAAACTATTTAACTAATATTAAATATATAAAATTATTAAAATTATTTTTATCTGTTTTAAACCATTTTTATCTATTTTAAATATAATTAATCTATTTTAAACCTATTTAATCTATTTTAATTATACTTAATCTAATTTAAATCCATTTAACTATCTTAAATCGATTTAAAATTATTTTTAACCTATAATTAAACTATTTATAACTATTTATAACCTTTTAAACTATTTTCTAAAATTTCAGACAAAGTAAAAGGGAACTGTTTATATTCAAAATTCATTGGCTTAAAGGTAAATATGATGAAATGATGAAATGACCTAAGTTGGGATTTAAATGTATACTAAATTGAAAATGATGATTTTGAAGTAAAGATTTAACCTTTTTGGAAGTATGATTTTTGAAAGAAATTATGATTTTGAAAAGATATGATTTTGAAAAGATATGATTTCAAAGGTAAATATGATTTCAAAGAGAATATGGTTTCGAAAGTATTATGATTTTGAGAAGATGATATTTTGATATAAATTGTGAATTGACTTTTGAAATGTAAAAAAACCATCCGGCGTGAAATAAGCGTTTAGCTGTGAAAGAGACCGAGATCGGATATTTTCATACTTTATGCCAATACCGAAAACCACTTTAACAACTGTGTACGTGGTGGAGATTCCAGAAATGAAGTAGGATGGTTTGGCGAACGATTTCTGTATAAGGTTTTACGTGATCCTGACTCCCGAGAGTCAGCTCAGATGTGACTAAAACAGGATCTGCACTTGGGCCAAGTGAGGTCATTCCTTTGAACGGACATGCTTCTTCGGTACATTATTATGAAATTTGTGATGATTCGGTGGCCATCCCTCAATTCTGATTTGGGAGGGTGTTTCGAGTTGGGAAGTAGTAGCTGCTATGTGTTATCACCAGCCCTGTTCTGCAATTGGTATATCTACCCGCGCACTGCCTTGTGTGCCGTGTTCACATTCCCTAGCATGCTTTCTACAAGTTTTTTTATACCATACCGATGGAATGCCCTCTGATAGCTCTCCAGTTTACGGAGGAATTACGGTACTACATATACTATGGGAATATGTAAGAATGTGTTAAGGGGGATATGGGTAATGCCTTAACGCTATTATAATACTTTACTTTACTGTAGACATTATTATACGCTCGTATTGTACTACATAGTAGATAGTTTAATGGATCCTCAGGAAATGTGAATCGCGAACATATCTTAAGTTACTGCACTCACGTTAGATACTGGATAGGTGATGTTAAACTCCGCAAATATCTCTGACGCCGTTCCACTCATATTTTACCATTGATTTAACTTACATAAGATCTTTTAGTTTTGGCTCGAGTGTTTTGTCTTTTCAATTCGCTCGGGTCAGCCTGAGCATTTCAGGATTGGAAGACTTATTTCTAGAGAATGAAAACGATGATTTGTGCTACTATTATTTACTATTTATTCCACTGCATTCATACTTTTCCACTGCATCATTTATTTATCTTTGATATGTGTAACTCTGATAATGTATTGTATTAATATAATCAAATGTTTTGTAAATAGCTTCATGAATTGTTATTTGATTATTATATTTTGTCAATCTGGTGCGAGATTCTGTTTTGTTCTTTTCTTTCTCTGCTTTTTTCTATTAACCCCAATAACAACCTGCCCTTCCATTTGGTTTGAATTGGCATGTGTATCCGCCTAAACCGCCCAAAAAGGCCGTTCGTTACACTTCATCTACACCCTTTTTGAATTTATAAATACTACCTTGATTGAGATGTCGAGATTAACTACTTGAATTAATTGAATCATTTCTCTCTCGATTTCTTACCACTGTCTTGTGCAAACATTGCTTAAAATGTACTCAAAATCTATTATAACCAAAATATAATTTTGGTTAAACTACTTCCTACAACTCAAAACATTCACATTCACATACTCAAAGGAGATCACATGGAGATTTTTACTATTTGTCAAAACCGATGTTATTTGGAACACAAGATTGTCAGAGATATACTTTTGTATTAGCATATTCCTCCGGCCGAAGTGAGTGTCAGTTGCTTATAGGAAATACCAAAGGGGAGCTTCGGGGCTGGGCGTAGGATGGGAGGTCCGAACCGGTATAAATATCTTGTGTGATCATTTCTATTATTTATCTTATATTCAATTATTATTCTCTGGTTGTGACGACCCAGAAATTTTGAACATTTGAAATCAAAATATTTAATTGATTTTAAATATTTGAATGTTAGTTTAATTTGAATTTCAAATGTCAGAATGCATTGGGCAATTAAAGTTATTGAATTTATTTATTGAAGTTGGGTAAAAATTTGAATCTTCAATTTTGAGCTTGTTAAAAATATTTTAAAGGCTTGAAAAATTCATATTGATAATACTGAAGATAATGGAAGCTTCAGAATTGTATTTGAAAAAGATTTGTTCAGTTTTGGAATTTTATTGTTTAAATTGCAAACTTTTTCCATTTCGTTTGGAATAGGCATATAACGTTATAAACGCCTAGCGGCATGCCTCGATAGGAGTTCAAAAATTTTAGTTGCATTTATCGAGGCAGTTTGAAATTAAATTTAAAATTTGAATATAATAACTATTTTCACAAGGTAAATGACACGTTCTTCTCTTTTTCAAACACTTGGCAAATTAAAAAGGACACGCGTTCGCTTGAATTAAATATTGATGTAAAAGTCTCATTTAAAGAAAAGAAAAAATATATAAAAACACAGAACCAAAAAAAATTAAAAAAAAAATGATAGCTTCATCAATAATGGCCGAGCTCCTCAAAAAAAAACTTCAAAGAAACAAAATTCAAATTCATTTCTTTGCCTTCGTTTGTTTCCTCTCCGTTCTCAAAATAAGCTCGAATTTAAAATCAATTCATAAATGAAAAAGGGGATCGAACTTAGTTCGATCGATCAAGCTCGAGATCTCGTGGATGCGTGCGCGTGATTGAAGCGCGAGGTGAAGATTCGATGTAGCTGTGTTCTTGTCGAGGCAGGAGGAGCTCGATGGTGGAGCCGCGATGGTGTGGCCGAAGCGATGGATTGCGCATATGAAGACAATGGCGACGACGTCAAGCATGGGAAGGAGAGTCGCGATGATTTGGGGGTTTCAGACGATCGCGCCTTGTTAGGTAGTGTCGCCAGAATTCATGTGTGCTCGTAGCGATACAGGCAGTGGTGTCAAGCAGGGTTTTGGCATTGGGTCTGTGGCGATCTCTGTAGGTATAAACTTTTTGATTTTTCTTTCTATTTTTAATTTATAAATATATGTATATATATAGGTTAGGAGATAAGAAATTTATTTTTGCAGTAAAGGTTTATATTTGCAGATTTTTTTATATATAAAAGTAAGGTATAAAAGAAAAAAGAAGGAGAGAAAATATTCTAGTTTAAAATCATTTTTTTTTGCAAAGCTAAGCGGGGTTGACTGGCCCCTACCAGATTATTGCAAGCACAATAAAAGTAATTTGCACCGTAACAAACCTATGGACAAAGGAGGAGGAAAAGAAGAAAAAAAACCAAAAAAAAAACAAAGGAAACAAAACAAAGGCATCAATGACACAACTAGTTCCACATTTCAAAAGTAATATTCCCAAAGCTGTATGAGATGTTTCTCACACCATCTCTGATTGAGATAATCAGTTGGTTCCATACTTCAATCTAACTTTTATTCTTTCCATTGAAGACTCCTTCATTCCTTTCTCTCCAAATAACCCGTATGAACTTTTTTAGGACAAGCATCAACAACAAGCTTGTGTCATTTTTCCATCTGGTGGCTCTATATATGTTGCACCATTCAATATTGCTATTTCTGGTCCTGCTGCCATGACCAAGTAATAACAAGATTTTTTTTCCATAAACTATGCACGGACTTGCAGTTGAAGAATAAATGAAGATTAGTCTCAAGTTCAACAGCACAGAAACAACAAGACGCATCGATGGCCATACCAATGTTTTGCAGTCTGTCTTTGAAATTCAAGGCATTTCTTAGCACTTTCTAAAGAAGGAAGTTATCATTTTCTTTACAGTGACGATTCCATACTCTCTTTTCCCAAGTAAACCAGGGTTTCATTGTGCCATGATTTAAGCAGTCGTAAATTTTGGAAATGGAATGATCAACAAGATCAGTAGACCACAGAACCTTGTCAGTAGAAGCTACAGGGTACTGTTGCCTGCTGATCTCGTGCCATAACTGACGAATGGATTGGTTGCTGGAGAAAGGCATGGTGATAATACCATCGCAAATGAAATCCTTAGCTTTGGCATTAGAAGGAATTCTAGTTTTGATTCTTTGATTTTATGTCATTATATTGTTAAGAATAAGCCCAGACCTGGCCCATGGGTCGTTCCAAAAACTGACAGTTCCATTAGGGGAAGCTAAGTGTTTTATGTAAGGAAGCAATATGGGTCTGAGATTAAGAATGGATCTCCAAGTCCAACTGCATCCAGGAGGGATCTCCATGCACTAGAAAGATTTGTTGCGAAGGTTGTACTTCTTGGTCCAAGTCACCCAAATGTTGTTTTTTGAATTTAGTAGATTGTCCAGATGAGTATCGAAGGCAGCAGTATTCCAATTTCGAATATTAATGATGCTAAGGCCTCCTATGCTTTTTTTGGTTTCAACCTTGCAAAAACTAATTGGCTTGAGACTGTTAGAATGCATGCACCCATTCCAAAGGAAATTACACATAGCCTTCCTGATCATGTGGATTAGCTTCTTGGGGAGGATGAAGGTTCTACTCCAGTAAGTAGTATATGATAATATGACTGATTTAATAAGAGTCAGTCTTCCTGCCTGAGAAAGGAATCTATTTGCCCAAGCATTCATGGCGAGAGTGATCTTATCACAAAGAAGCATACACTGGGATGTGGAAATTTTGGAGGAGGTCATGGGAATCCCAAGGTATGAGAGAGTTTCAGTAGCTTGAGGAAGGTGGTATATGTTGATTAGAGTTTTGGGTAGTAGAGGCAGAGACTCCCGCAATATGTATCAATGACTTGTCATAGTTAATGGCAAGCCCACAGAATTTGTGAAATGCTTTGAGTACTTCCATTATGTTGCTAATAGATTGAGGTGTTGGTTTGGTGAAGACAATGAGGTCATCGACAAACATAAGAGCAGAAATTAGGGGGTCTTTACATTTGGGATGGATTAGAATTCTTTTGCATGAAATATCATGGTTTAACATAGTTGTAAGAACTTCCATGACCAAGATGAAGATGTAAGAAGACATAGGGCAACCTTGTCGTATTCCTTGCCTGCTCTTGAAGTATCCAACAGTCTTACCATTGAAATTCAAGGTGAAGTGAACTGAGGAGATGCAAGTGTAAATCCAAGAGGCAAAGTGGGAGGGAAATTTCATTTTGGCAAGGATCCTGGAGATAGAGGTCCACTGAAGAGAGTCATATGCTTTCCTTATATCAAGTTTTAACATGGCTCTTGGGCTGAAAGAGGCTTTGTTGTAATCTTTGAGAACTTCATGAGATAGTAGCACATTGTCAAGGATACTTCTCCCCTGCAGGAACGCCGCTTGGTTAGGGGAAATGAGATATGGAAGCACAGCCTTTGGCCTTCTAGCAATGATTTTAGAGAGGCACTTATATGCGGTGTTGCAGTAGGAGATAGGCCTAAATTCAGAAACGTTGATAGGGTGGTCGGTTTTGGGTATTAACGCAATGTTGGTTGCATTAACACCAAAAAGCATCTTATTATGATTGAAGAAGCTGTTCACTGCACAGACAAGATCTCTATTGATAATTTCCCAACAACTGTTAAAGAAGTTAGCATTGAAACCATCTGGTCCTCCACAAGAATCCTTGTTAATTTCGAAAATGCTTTGCTTTATTTCGTCTTCTTTCACTTTTGAAGAAAGGAAGGCAACATGCTCAGTGCTAAGACATGGGAGTTTCAGATCACTGATGATAGAAAGATCAGGCTAGAAGTTTGCAGTATTTCCAAGGAGGTTAGTGAAGTAATCAAGGAATGCATTATCAACATCAAGAGGTGAAGAACATAACTTCCCAGATCGGATAATTACGCTTTGGATATTGGATTTGGAGTGTTTAACTTTTAGGCTATCATGGAAAAATTTAGTATTCCTATCACCAAGATTATTCCACTTAAATCTGAGCTTCTTTCTTCTCATATCATCCTCAGCTTCTAAAGCTTTTTGGAATTGGTCTTGTAACTTGAATTCGATGTTCGCAAGTTCAGTGTTATCCGGAAATTGCATTGCCTGAGATCTAGCATTTGCCAAGGAAGTTTCAATAGAGGAAGAAAGGAGATCACCTTTTCCACACTGCTTCTAGCCTATGTTCCAAGGGCTCTTTTCGTGTTCTCCAATTTTTGCTGCAAAACAAACACGGGAGTACCAAAATAGTTAGTGCTCCAAGCCTCTCTAACAATATTCAAAAAATCAGGCTCTTTAGTCCAAATGTTAAAAAATTTAAAAGAGGACTTTCTTATCAGGCTACCAGATTCCATGTGAATGATTTGGGGAGAGTGATTTGAGAGAAGTGGAGATGGGAGGAAGGTTGTTAATTTAGGCCATGAGGTAAAAGATGGAAGGTTGCAAAATGTATGATCAATTTTACTATAGATTCTTCTTCCAGACCTACTTCTGTTGTCCCAGGAGTATCTGGCACCAGCAAATGGTACATGGATGAGGTCAGCGGAGTTTATGGATGTGTTAAGAGGCATGATATCTTTTAAAGTAACAACATTCCCACTAATATGAACATTGTGAGAAAAGAGGCAGTTGAAGTCCCCTGAGACTATCTAGGGATGGGAGTTTTGGGCTAGATGAGGTAGGTAATCATGGAGGGATTGTCTGCTTTGGGCATGGTTATCAGCATACACAATAGTAAGATACATGGATTTGGTTGTAGGTAAGTGAAGAAGATGAGAATGAATGAATTGTTTGTGAGAGAGAATCAGAGTCAGAGAAAATGTTTGGGTCGTAGAGAATCAATATTCTTCCATAAGGTGCTTCTAGAAGGTTGTGACAAGTTTTTCATAGCGGGTTGACGAATTGCACCGCTTTTAAGCTTAGAGCAAGATTATGTTTGGTTTCTAAGTTGGCTATGAGATTGAGATCATACCTTGAAATGATGGTTTTGACTTGGTTTAATTTGGATTCGAGATGAGCTCCTCTTATATTCCACACACCAAATGTTTGTGTCATTGAGGTATACCGTTTAATATGGAATTCTAAATTGTCTTGCTTCTTGTAGCAGAAGAGGGGCTATCACTTGTTTCAGGAATAATTCTGGTGGTTGAGGTTATCTTGGAAATGTTGAGATCATGACTAGGTTTATTGGCATGGTGGCTGCTTCCTCTTATTTTGAATTTGGATTTGGATTGGTAGTGATGAGACTTAGAGGACGTAGAAGATGGATTAGTGGATGGAGAAGGCATGTCAGAATAGCCAGGTGGTGCTAGAATGTTGGAATAAGGCACAGGAGATGATGACAAGATATTGAGGACAATGTCATCAAAATGTTTTTGGGGTGAGGTTGGATTAGTTTTTTTGGATTTCATGATGGGCAAAGAGTGAGTTTTGGTTAATAGGTTTGTGTGCAATTCATTTTTGTGTGCAATTGACATATTCATGCACACAGCCACTGTGCATGAGTTGTTTCTTTCATAATTTCCCGTTGTATCTTCCAAATTTATTGCATTCTCTTCTACGCCGTTCTTTTCAATTGTTGACAATGCCTTAAATCTATTTTGCTCTGCGTAGCCACACAGTTCATATTCCTCGTTAGAAATCTCTATAATTTCTTTGTTATTTGTGACTGTATTTACCTCATTTGCTTGTGCTTTAGGCAATTGAACTATGCCATTGCCCTGGGGAGGTTGCGAGTAAACCATATTTTTACTCGAAGCGGATGCTATGTTCTCTATTGTTTTCTCCGGGTGCATGCTATCATCACGATCCAGCAAAATACTTCCATTTGTGTTGGACACCATTCTTCTTATTTGTGCTTCACTATTCTTATATATCTGCTTTCTTTTTGCAACCTTTTTCCATTGATGTGTTCCTTCATAATTTCCTCCTTTCTGATTTTTACTTTTCTGCATTATTTTATCTTGCTCTTGGATGGGTAGCTCCACATGCTCTTGCTCCGGCTTAACATCACACAAATTCGTCAAATCACCAAACACTTTGCGGTGTAAGCAGATCTCAGGCTTCCATAGGTAGTTATATGAACGTATTGTTCGCTTCCATCCAAAAGCATGACTGGAAATTAATCAACTAATTCTTTTCCTGGTGTCACTTCAACTAGGCACCTGGCATAGTTAATCCTATCGAGCTTTTCAGTAGATTCATCAAGACATATTAATTTTCCAATTCGTGTTGCCAGCCAGTTAATTCCAAGATGAGACCATGCATAAATTGGGATGTTGGAGAGTTGTAACCAGACTGGGACTGCTCTGATTTTGCCTCTGAATTGCCAAGCTCAGGGGACCATTGCTGAATGATGAAAATCTTGTTTCTAATAAATAGCGGGTCACTTCTCAAAATCCTGTATCTATCCTCTTCACACGAGAGTTAAAAAAGGAATAATACACCATCAAACTTGACTTTGACTACTCCTTTCAATTTCCATAATCTTTTGAGATTTTCAACAACCGTTGTGAATGACAGTGGCTTATCAAGGAAGAAGCCGACAATGTGGTCTTGCCAAATCTCTTTGCCTGCTGCCATGACATCCGCAGGTGGAACCATGGCATCACCATTGAATTCAAGGTTGATGCTGATTGGTGAATAAACGTCGGCATTGCGTAGCTTGGTTTTGAAGAGATTCGTCCACGAAGGGCCTGAAGTGGAAGATTGGAAAGGCTGTGGAATAGGCTGAGTTGGGTCAGAGGGAAGGTTAAAGGTGCTGGATGAAGGAACAGTTGGTGATGAGGGCATAGGGATCGATGGAGCAGGAATGGGTGGTAAGGAAAGGACATGCGGTATGGGTGTGACAGGAGACATGACACGGATGGAGATAGAATTGGTCAAAGGAAGGGGGAGAGAGGGAAAACGGCTGCCATGAAAAAGAAAGTCCGTGTGAATATATTATTAAAATCAAATTTTTAAATCTATATTAATGATGATTGATTATTGGTTTATTTCAATTATATTATTATAAAAAGATAATTTGTTTAAAATAAATCATTCGATAAAATTTAATTTTTAATTAACTAAAATGATCAAAAAGATTTTTTTTAGTTAAAGTTGACAATTGAATTGTTCAATTATTCGAATATTAATAAATAATATAATTATTTGTACGAGGTCAATATTGCAAAGAAAATCAAGCCAGAAATGGAAATGGATTGCATGTATAAGCAAAGGTGAGATTTTCTCACTCAATTGGAATTTCTAGTTTAATTTTAAATAGTTAAATTTATGATTGTTGATTATGTGCTTGGTTGATAAATTTTTATCAGTTGTATTGGATTAGACCCTATACGCCGCATAATAGCGAATGATATTATATATAAACCCATATACCGCGATATTCCACCTTGAATTGGAATTGGTATTATATATGTATTTGGAGTGATTGATTTCCCACATTATATAGCGAATGAGACCCTATGAGCCACATAATATCAGATGATATTATATTAATCCCATATACCGTGATATTCCACCTCGAAATGGAATTGGTATTTAATTGTTGTTCTAACATCTATGGATGTAGGGAAACGGGTTGGAGGGAACCAACTGGATTCCTCAAATATTTGAATTTGTTTCAATATTGTGGGTTGATTATTTATAATCTGTGTGTGATTATATTTGGGGTTGTAATCATTGAAGGCTATTGTTTAGCCGAATATATTTTTGGTATCGTAGGATACCGGAAATAAATAAAATTGGATTTTGAAATTCAAGTTGAAAGTTTATAGTAAAACTTATTTTTGAGAATTAGATAAATTTAAAATAAGGAATTTTAAAAGGATAAAATTTTATTTTTGAATCCTAGTTGAATAAATTCTAAAAACATGGGAAAGGATTTTAAAAAATGGATTTCAAGTAATATTATTCAAAAGGTGAAGAATTTATTTTAAAGTACGGATTTTAAATAGTTTGAAGAGATAAAGGAATTTATTTTAAAAAATAAATTCAGAAATTGATTTGGTTTTAAAAAAACAAATCTTTAGGAAATAAATATGAAAATCAATTTGGTGTTTGAAATACATTTGGAAAATAAGTTTGGTATTTGATTTGGTGTTAGAAAGTGAATATTTGGAAAATGATTTGAGAATCGTATATCAGTGGATATTTGAAAGTTTAATATTCACAATAGGAATTTTATAAAGGAAAGGTAATTTTGTTTTAAAAATAAATGATTGGTTTATTTTTAAAAGCGTGGAAAGAAATTTACAGATTTGGAATGTAAATTAAGATAAATCGAGAAGATATATTAATTGATTTAAATGGACTATTTTGAAATAGAAAGAGAATTCTTCCCTGGAAAGCCGAATATGTTTTTAAAGTAGCTTTTGAAGTGTAAATTAAAAGTTCTAGAAATTGATTTGAAAGAATATTGTTGGAGAAATTATTTTTGGAAATTATTTTAAATCTTTAAAGTAAAGATTTATTTAACTAATTATAGAAGGGATTATTTTAAAGATTAAATTGATATTTGATTTAGAAAACATATATTTAAATATTTATACCCTATCTACTAATTTTAGTTTAAAACTAGTTTGGACTTGAAGTTTTTATATAAGATATAGACATAAAATTTCATAACTAATATATTTAAATAAAGTGTTCCAAAATAGTTTTTTATTTTAGATGTGTCCAAACATATGTTTTTGGATAAGTGATTTAAATTTTTGAAGAGTATTTGGACTCGGCAAATTTTCAGTGGAAATGAATAGATATTTCAGAATATATTCCGCGTAAAGAAATTGATTTGAAATTTGTTTTCAAAAGATTGAAATGTGAAAATATATCTTGCAAAGATATTTTGAAAATAAAAAATTAGGGAAAACTATTTAAATCTTGGTGATTGTTATGAATATTGATTGATAGTTAAATAATCGACTATCAATATTGGCCTTTTAATGGCATTTGAATTTCGATGCGACTGGGGGTCGGATTCAAACGGTTATCCGAAAACCACATCAAATCTTTGTGGTAGATCTTTTATTTAAAAGATCAAAGTGGAAAATTTGTTGTGATTTATTTGAAATCTGAATTAACACTTGTTTTTAAAAATAAGCTTTCATTATTCGGATTAGCCGGGAAAGGACTTTGTGTCATAAAACCCATTCTGAATAATGATATGACGAAATGGGAGAGCATTTAAAGATGGTGTTGATGACTGGGTATTTTCGAAAGCGAAAAGATTACATGTCGAATGTCTCTACACCGGGTTGCTCCGGTATAGCGATTTTTATCACCCTTTGTGATGAGGATTCCGGACGTGATTATCCGAATTGCAAGAGATTCTTTGAAGTGCCATCGGTTCCGTTCGATCCCGAGACGAACTTGTATGGATGTGTGTCTAATATTACACTTTGAGATGTAAAGCTGGTTACATTTCTTTGGTGGCGGATAATTTATTCCCTTAGCTTAACAATCTTCTCTGAGACGTACGAGCTCAGAGGTTATGTACTTGATGGTTACTTGTGATACATTCTCAATTTGGTAATGTGGCATACGAAGTGTTGTTGATCATTTTTTGATCAAAGCATGGCTTTGTGAAAAGTGTAGCTTTTTGGACGAGACTTCGTCGAACCTCACAACCCGAAAATGGTCGAAACATGAAGGATGCGACAAGGTTATTTGGTGCCAGTGCCCCCTGAGGGTATGTCATTTCCTTATGGAAAAGGTTAGTATCATGGTATGGAGCCCAAATTTTTTACCTATGTTGTTGTGAAAATTTTATTATACTTTGTGGTTGTTGCTTTGTAGTTGAGGATCCTCGGATAAAGGTCACGAACGACCGGGGATGGCATACTCGTGTAGTAGTTACCTAGTTACAGAGGTAACCTGGCCTTGTGTTGGCAGGTTAGGTTCTCGAGGCATCCCTCCAGAGGCATACCCATGTGGCATAGGAAGTTCCTTAGCCTGACCATTTGTTGGAAATCCAAATAAATCATACGAGCTCTTTACGATTGCAATTGTATCACCTGCCTCCTAAGGAGGTAGCTATAGCAGACATAATATAATGGTACTATGCTGGCTAAGATTTATATTATACTTTCGAAATGTTTTCCACACTATGCATTAATAATAATAATATCAAAGAGATTTTGCGTATCAAGCATGTTTGAATATCATAAGGATAAATCTCCTCCAATTGTGCGCTTGCATTGCGTGTGTACGGGGAGGCCTTATGGTAGTTTCATTTTCCAAAAGAATAGCGGATTTCTTTTCTATTTCTTTTTGAAAATAACTATTTTAAGATCTTACACCAGTCCCATGACTGTTCTTGTTTAGTACAACATGGTAGGGGGTTCTTGCTTCACGTTTGGTGGAGAACGGGAGACTCTTACCCCTACATGTCCCCGGGGAGGGGTTGGCTAACTGGGCAGGTTGAGAGTAGAAAGCTGGCCGTAAAAGCAATGTCAGGGTACTATTGTCTGCCACGGCGAGGCTGGGATGGTTAAAAAGCCTACCAACCGAGAGTGGCCGCTGTTGATGGTTAAAAAGCTTAGACCGTTACAGATTGGTATCATAGCATTTGGTTAAGCGACAACCTTGGCTCTGGAGGGGTTACTCATTAGAGATAGAGTCAGTAGTACTCTAGAATGAGTTTGAGTGTAATAATAGATATGAGCGTGTATTTTTTTAGTGAATATAAAATTGTTTTTGTATTGTGTTGACTTATCGATTGATTGTTTGTAGATTCTAGTCGGTGCAGTTTGGCCAACTGTATCTATAGGGGTTTTTAAACTCTTAAACACGATAAACCGACATAATATCATTTTAAAATCGGGCTAAATGAAATAATTTTACCCAAACTACTTTTGTATATAAAAGGAAATAATCTTTGGAAATTATTATAGTATTGTATGGTTGCTTAGATGTTAGGAAGTGATAATATTAAATTATTATCGTTGATTATTGAATAAGAAGTTGAAATCATAATTTAAAGCTAAGAAATAAAATCCATATACAAATGGGATTTGTAAATATAAATTGTTAATGTGATTTATAATTTGAAATAGAATTCCAGAGAAATATTTAAAAGAATTTGAAAGGATTTGAAAATTTTGAAATTTGGAAATGATTAAATTCCTTTTAGGTTTGAAAATGGTTTCAAAGGTTTTGGAAAATGTTGTGGAGGAATAAAAGAACTATGCTTTTTTCGGTCGCTAGAAAATAACTTCGGTAATGACTGCAGCATCATCGATGTTCATTTTCGAGTTTCCAGGTGAGGAATTGCTACCAAATTGTTTTAAATGGAAGTTGTTTGGAAAACTGGGTTTGTGTATTGAAATTCAAAATATAATTTGAATTGATTTTAAAAGATGGAATGACTCTGGAATCTGATAAAAATAGTTATGGAATAAAATTATTAAGGTAGAAAATAAATTGTGAATGAATTGAATTTACAATTGCAAGTAAATGAAAGTGAAATCGAATGTTGAAATTCATTTTGAATTTGTAAGTAAATGAAATTCTAGCTGGAATTGGAATTGAATTTGATTTGTGATAAATCAAGTGAAATGGAGAAATTTGACAAGTTGGATCAAATGAAGCAAAGTACTGAAAAAATTTAGTAAGCGAAACTAATTGAAGAAATGATAAAATAAATTTGTTTTGAAATGAGTTGAATTCGACAAATAAAATTGAAAGTGTAAATTGAATTCAAATGAAACTGAAAATGTAAGATTGAATGAAAATGGATATATAACTTCAATAGTGAAGTAAAAATGGTATAAGAAGTAAGTATTCGAACTTTTGTAATGGAATATCCAAAACAATTTTTGATTGTAGAAACTGGGTATGGTTGTTAAATAGCATACAGGTGATATAATGAAAAATGGAATTGGGATTTTAATTTCGAAGATAAATTTGAGTTGCTCGAAAAGGTATGTATTTAAATTTCTATATGAAATTTGACGATTTTCTTGTCTAGCCGCTTGGCCTTTTGTTTACTTTTTGAATCTAAGGGCCATGGTGCCATTTTGTAGTCGTACCGAGCTAGCCGCGCAAAGGAGACGCTGACGAAATTTTTACGAGTTAGAAACTTTTTGACAAAATTTTGATAATTTAAAATTTAAAATTTGAATTCAAAATTAAATGGTTATGAAAACAATGTTGTCTGGAATCTATGGAAGATTTTGGAAAGATAGTTGAAGTGATAACGGGTCTTTAATAAAAAGATTTGTTTTGGCAAACTGATAAAACCGTTTAGTTTTGGAAAAATGATAAACGGGTTAAGGATCATTCTTCTTAAATAGTAATTTCGGGACGAAATTCTTTTAAGGGGGGAAGAATGTGATAACCCGGAAATTTTGAACATTTAAAATCAAAATATTTAATTGATTTAAATATTTGAATGTTAGTTTAACTTGAATTTCAAAAGTCAGAATGAATTGGGCAATTAAAGTTATTGAATTTATTTGTTGAAGTTGGGTAAAAATTTGAATCTTCAATTTTGAGCTTGTTAAAAATATTTTAAAGGCTTGAAAAAATTATATTGATAATACTGAAGATAATGGAAGCTTCAGAATTGAATTTGAAAATGATTTGTTCAGTTTTGAAATTTAATTGTTTAAATCGATATTTAAAAATAGCCTTCTGGGGCGCAGTCTCGGAATTCGAAGAAACCAGTTCCATTGGATCCGTAATAGTGTATTATTATTGGATTTCAATTTCCGTAGAGGAGTTGTGATGTGGCCGTACAATAAGCAAACGCGCTGAAAATTATAACGGAATTTAATTTAATAACTGGGCTCAAAAAGCTATCATCTCCATACGATCAAATTTGGACCCGAAACCTTTTCCATTGCGTTCAGAATAGGCGTATAACTTTATAAACGCCTAGCGGCATACCTTGATAGGAGTTCAAAAATTTGAGTTGCATTTATCGAAGCAGTTTGAATTTAAAATTTAAAATTTGAATATAATAACTATTTTCACAAGGCAAATGACATGTTCTTCTCTTTTTCAAACACTTGGCAAATTAAAAAGGACACGCGTTCGTTTGAATTAAATATTAATGTAAAAATATCGTTTAAAGAAAAGAAAAAAAAACAAATAAAAACAAAGAACCAAAACAAAATAAAAAAACGATAGCTTCATCAATAATGGCCGAGCTCCTCAAAAAAAACTTCAGAGAAACAAAATTCAAATTTATTTCTCTGCCTTCGTTCGTTTCCCCTCCGTTCTCAAAATAAGCTCGAATTTAAAATCAACTAATAAATGAAAAAGGGGATCGAACGTAGCTCGATCGATCGAGCTCGAGCTCGAGCTCGAGATCTTGTGGTTGCGCTCGCGCGATTGAAGCACGAGGTGAAGATTCGATTTTGCTGTGTTCTGGTCGGGGCAGGAGGAGCTCGATGGTGGAGCCACGATGGCGTGGCCGAAGCGATGGATTGCGCACGCAAAGACAATGGCGGCGATGTCAAGCATGGGAAGGAGAGTCGCGATGATTTGGGGGTTTCAGGCGATCGCGCCTTGGTACGTATTGTCGCCAGAAGTCATGCGTGCTCGTAGCGATGCAGGAAGTGGTGTTAGGCAGGGTTTTGGCATTGGGTTTGTGGCAATCTCTGTAGGTATAAACTTTTTGATTTTTCTTTCTATTTTTAATTTATAAATATACGTATGTATATAGGTTAGGTGATAAGAAAATATTTTTTACAGTATATTCTTATATTTACAGATTTTTTTAATATATAATAGTAAGGTGTAAAAGAAAAAAAAGAGAAAATATTCTAGTTTAAAATCAAAATTTAAATTTAAATTAATGATGATTGATTATTGGTTTGGTTCAATTATATTATTATAAAAGGAAAATTTATTTAAAATAAATCATTCTATAAAATTTAATTTTTTAATTAATTAAAATGATCAAAAAGAAAATTTTTGGTTAAATTTGACAATTGAATTGTTCAATTTATTCGAATATTAATAAATAATATAATTATTTATACAAGGTCAATATTGCAAAGAAAATCATGCCGGAAATGGAAATGGATTGCATGTATAAGCAAAGGTGAGATCTTCTCACTCAATTGGAATTTCTAGTTTAATTTTAAATAGTTAAATTTAAAATTGTTGATTGTGTGCTTGGATGAAAAATTAATATCAGTTGTACTGGATTAGACCCTATACGCCGCATAATAGCAGATGATAGTATGTATAAACCCATATACCACGATATTGCACCTCGAAGTGGAATTGGTATTATATATGTATTTGGAGTGATTGACTTCCCGCACTATATAGTGGATGAGATCCTATGAGCCGCATAATAGCGGATGATATGATATTAATCTCATATACCGCGATATTCCACCTCGAGGTGGAATTGGTATTTAATTGTTGTGCTAACATCTGTGGATACAGAGAAACATGTTGGAGGGATCCAATTGGATTCTTCAAATATTTGAATTTGTTTTGATATTGTATGTTGATCATTTATAATCTGTATGTGATTATATTTGGGGTTGAAATCATTGAAGGCATAGTTTAGCCGAATATATTTTTGGTATCGTAGGATACTGAAAATAAATAAAATCGGATTTTTAAAACTTAACTTGAAAGTTTATAGTAAAATTTATTTTTGATAATTGGATAAATTTAAAAGAAGGAATTTTAAAAGGATAAAATTTTATTTTTGAATCCTATTGAATAAATTCCAAAAATATGGGAAAGGATTTTAATAAATTGATTTCAAGTAATATTATTCCAAAGTTGAAGAATTTATTTTAAAATACGAATTTTAAATAGTTTGGAAGAGATAAAGGAATTCATTTTAAAAAATAAATTCGGAAATTGAATTGGCGTTAAAAAAAAATCTTTGGGAAATCAATATGAAAATCAATTTGGTGTTTGAAATAAATTAGGAAAATCAATTTCGAATTTGATTTGGTGTTTGAAAGTGAATATTTGGAAAACGATTTGAAAATTGTATATTAGTGGATATTTGAAAGTTTAAAATTCACCATAGGAATTTTATAAAGGAAAGGGAATTTTGTTTTAAAAATAAATGATTGGTTTATTTTTAAAAGTGTGGAAAGAAATTTGCACACTTGGAATGCAAATTAAAATAAATCGAGAAGATTTTTTAATTGATTTAAATGGACCATTTTGAAATGGAAAGAGAATTCTTCCCTTGAAAGCCGAGTATGTTTTTAAAGTAGCCTTTGAAGTATAAATTAAAAGTTCTAGAAATTGATTTGAAAGAATACTGTTGGAGAAATTATTTTTGGGAATTGCTTTAAGTCTTTAAAGTAAATATTTATTTAATTAGTTATAGAAGGGATTGTTTTAAAGATTAAATTGATATTTCATTTAGAAAATAGTTATTTAAATATTTATACTATATCTATTAATTTTATTTTGAAACTAGTTTGGACTTGAAGTTTTTATCTAAGATATTGATATAAAATTTCATAACTAATATTTTTAAATAAAGTGTTCCAAAATAGTTTTTTATTTTAGATGTGTCCAAATATTTTTTTTGGATAAGTGATTTAAATTTTTGAAAAGTATTTGGACTCGGCAGATTTTCAACAGAAATGAATAAATATTTGGGAATATATTCCGCATAAAGAAATTGATTCGAAATTTGGTTTCAAAAAATTGAAATGTGAAAATATATAAGATATTTTGAAAATAAATAATTGGGAAAAATTATTTAAATCTTGGTGATTGTTGTGAATATTAATTGATAGTTAAATAACCGACTATCAATATTGGCCTTTTAATGACATACGAATTTCGATGCGACCGGGGGTCGGATTCCGAACGGTTATCCGAAAACCACATCGAATCTTTGTGGTGGATCTTTTATTTAAAAGATCAAAGTGGAAATTTTTTTGTGATTTATTTGAAATCTGAATGAACACTTATTTTTAAAAATAAGCGCTCATTATTCGGATTAGCCGGGAAAGGACTTTGTGTCATAAAACCCATTCCGAATAATGATATGACAAAATGGGAGTGCATTTGAAAATGGTGTTGAAGATTGGGTATTTTTGAAAGCTAAAGGACTACCTGTTGAATGTCTCTGCACCGGGTTGCTCTGGTATAGAGATTTTTATCACCCTTTGTGATGGGGAATCCGAACGTGATTAGTGAATATGCGGATTGCAAGGGCTTCTTTGAAGTGCCTTCGGTTCCGTTCGATCCCGGAATGGACTTGTATGGATGTGTGTCTGATGTTGCACTTTGAGATGTAAAGCTGGTTTCTATCAAATACATTTCTGTTGGTGGCGGAGAATTTTTTTCTCTTAGCTTAACACCCTTCTCTAAGACGTACGAGCTCAGAGGTTATGTAGTTAATGGTTACTAGTGATACATTCCCAATTTGGTAATGTGGCATACGAAGTGCTGCTGATCATTTGTTGATCGAAGCATGGCTTTGTAAAAAGTGTAGCTTTGTGGACGAGACTTCGTCGGACCTCAAAACCCGAAAATGGTCGAAACAGGTAGGAC